>JADANN010000202.1:0-1200000 GCA_018806985.1 Angiostrongylus vasorum | reverse complement strand
AAATTTGCCAACTAAGATAACACCATTCTACAACGATATCAACATTGACGTCAAAAGAGGAGTTAGGCAAGGCGATACTGTTTCGCCAAAATTATTTACCGCCACTCTCCAGAACGTCATGCGAACATTGGAATGGGATATTACATCATTTTCGCTTTGCAGATGACATCGTCCTTATAACACCAAACATCAGTCAAGCGGAACGTATGCTTGCCGACTTTGATAAAGCCTGTGGAAAGATTGGTCTTCGACTAAATCTCACAAAAACGATGTTCATGAGGAACGGATTGGTTTCGTATGCCCCATTCACGCTCAGAGAAACGAATACCTCCGAATGCTCCAGTTATGTCTATCTAAGTCGGGAAATCAATATTATGAAGGACTTAGTTCCAGAGTTGAGCAGAAGGAAACGAGCGGGCTGGGGAGCTTTCGAGAGCATTGAGGATGTGGTGAAGAAGACAAAGAACATCCGACTCCGTGCCCACCTTTTCGATCCAACGGTACTTCCTGCATTAACGGATGCGTCGGAAACCAGGTCGCTGCGTAAACAGGATGAAAGATCACTCAGCTTTATCGAACGCGTAGTCGAAAGGACGATGCTAGGAGTATCCCGTTCCACACAAGTAAGGAAGAGGATCCGAAGCTCCGATTTACGTCGACGATCAAAAAATCAAAGATACCGTTCTGTACGCCAAACAATCGAAGATAAGGTGGGCAGGACACGTAATGCGTATGAATGACAACTGATGGACAGGAGCGGTGAGTGAGTGGACTCCTCGGGATGCTAAAGGCACTGCAGGAAGACCACCGACCCGATGGTCAGAGGAGCCTAGAAGAAAGATATGATGCTCGAGGAATCCCTACAGCGAGCAGAACCCACTGGGCTATTCTTGCACGCGACAGGGTAAAATGGATGATTTACTGGCGCCCGCTCGAGTCACTCGATCAACGGGATTATAGACGATACAGGTGACAAATTTTAAAGGTTGGTATAATGGATCTAAAAGGATCAATTTGACAAATACATTTCTACGAAATGAAACTTGGAAGTAGTACGGCGCAAACGGTTCGAATTCTTAAAGGTGAATGAGGCAAGGAAGTGTTAACAGATGCACATTTCAAAGCCGGTTTCTAGAACTTGGTCGAAGCGACTTCAATTTTAAACACAACGAAGGTCGCAGACATCCTTCCGTTTTTTAACGACAATGAATTAAAAGCTTCATTGCAAACAAATACATGCATAACTGTTTGCGAACTTGAAGATGGATTCGTTGTACTAAATAGGTACCGCGGGAACTGAATGACAATCAAAGAAATCGCTGCTTTAAAATATAGTCGGTTCATCTTCTGTGCAGCGAAAACGAACCATTTCCCGACTGTACGACGGGAAATGGATCCTCTACGACAACCGACGACGATCAGTCCACCGGTCCGACGGCTGTGAATCTCCATAACGTGTACTAAAGCCGAAATTTTACCAAAAAAGTCATGTTAGCTATTCGGTGATTAGTAGCTGTTTTAATCCTTCTCAGCTTCCTAAATCCGGTTAGAACAATAACGACAAAGAAGCACGTCCAGCCATTCGAACAAATACACAAGAAATTCTAACGGCCTCGCTCTACGTCGGTAAACAGAAATGCAACAAACCTTCTGCACAATAATACGCCGTACCACTTCGCACTACCCACACTGCAAACGATGAACAAGGTGAAATATGAAACTCTGCCTTAGTCAGATTAATCGCCAGACTTCTCGCCTACCAACAAGCACTTCTTCAAGCATTATAACCTCCTCCACGAGAAACGCTTCACAAACCAAGCCGAGGTCGAAATTCCTTTTAACAAACTCACCTCCTCTGGAACTTCAGGGATTCTATACAACTGGTACAAATAAGTTTATTTCGCGTTGAAAAAGTGCACAGATTGCAATGGTTACGACTTCGACAAATTAAGTTCGAGCTGAGATAAATCATTTTAAAAGTAGATATTGAAATCCAAGATTAGATTCCAAAAAGACCTGATAAAGTTCCATACGGGATCCAGGCAGCCGTAAACAGTGGCAACGTATCTGAGGATAAAGCCGTGCTCGAAAGGAAGGGATACCACTTATTCAACTGCTTAGATTTTCAAAACACGAGTTTCTACGCAAAGGAGCAGAAATACGTTTGGTAAATTTCAGAAAATCGGAATTTCATCCCATAGAATAAGAAGTCTTGCATTTTACTGGCGAAAATTTTTGTACATTCAAATGGCTACTAGTTCAATTAATAAAGCTCACTTTGAGCTAACAGCCCCGTGTTTAAAACTGAAAGACGCTGTTATTTTCGCACTGTATGTGGATATCAACTCACATGGGACCCTAAGTAATAAAATCGGATTACCTATTTCATTCCCATTTCAAAAACTCTCACCGGATAGCTACAGAAACAGGACACTTGGTGATCTCGTTGTGTATAAAAAAAAGCTTTTATTTAAAGGTGCATTTAATTTTTATGCAACTTTTAACAATTTTCAGAACATTTCTGTAAAAAAGATAAAGACAGGTTAACAAAGACCAGGTATGGGATGAAGAAAACTCACGAGTACATCCTGTGGATTGATGGATCCAGAAGCTTATCCAAAATTAGGCCAAGTTTCTCAGTGGAGTCTCTGTGTCTGAATTATCTTAATATACCGGTACGTCAAAAACAGTTCCTTTCACCTATTTGGAGATGGATTTCACTTTCAAGAAAAAACAAAATTTAATAATCCGTTCCATTAACACATTTATAAAATTGTTACCCTCTTTACAACTGCTAAGAACTAAATTACCAAAAAAGATTTTTTAATCTTAAACTTGCTCAAAATGAAAATAAAGAAGACAAGGAAAAATAAATTTAAAATTCAGTACGAGAACGGCAGCCTGAAATACCAACGATTACTTCAAAATCATGGTGCTACGGTGGAGGAAAGTCGGTTTACTAAAGCGTTTCGCTGCTCGATATAGGAGCATTGATGAAAAAAACCAGAAAAAAAGTCACTTTTCGGCCCCAGAAAAACAGAAGATGGTAGAGCAAAATACTTATATTTCGTAGGCAAATAATGACCTGGTGATTTCGGTGGTTATCTCAATTAATAAGGATACGAGGAGTCGATTAGCGCAGTGGCGATTGCATCGGTCAACATGAGCAAGGTCGGAAAATTGGTATCAGACTCGTCCGTACCAGTTAATTATCTTTAATATATATGTACATATACATACAAACATACATAATATATATATTATGGAAATTGCCCTATTACGATTATAATGAGGATTACGCAGAGTCGACGTGACCGGCATTCATTGACACCGCAAAGAAGAGGAAAATCTAAAAAAAGGCCGCCGGACCCATATGCAAAAGGTTCGAAGAGACCCGTTCGAAGATCTACATGCATGGTAAGTGCGAGCAAACGAATCGAATGGAAGGCCGGGATCCTCATAGTACGTGGTGCTGAGTGATATTAAAACCCGATACGATGAAATCTGATTGCTTAGAATTGAAAACTCAGTATTCAGTAAAGACGGAACAGAAACTTTTAAGCATAAGGTGGCATTTCGACAATAAAATGAAGTGTTTTAATGATAACACTCACCTAATGATGAAGTGATAATGATTAGTGGCAACACTAACCTTGTTAGCAATGCGATTGCGAGTTCACCCTTTTGTCTACGCACAGCTTCACTTAACTGTGGATAGTCCTCTTCAGAAAATAAGGAGCGGGAGCCAAGCGCATCTAAAGCAGCTTTAAGAGCAATGTCGCCGTCAAGAGGTCCACGTGATTCCAGGTGATGTTGTAGTACGCGGTTATTCTGGTGCCTTCAATATAAATAAATCTTAAACAATATATAATATGTGAGGAGTCAACCTAGTGCATACCCGTTTTGATCCACTTCGCACATATTATATGCATAATCCAACCGATCGAGTATGAAATGAGCCAAGGCTATAGGCGGCACAATTTGACAGGCGACAGTAGCTGATATCTGGACCGCCGCATCTCTTAGCTGACTTATCTCACGTGATCCAACACTCACTATTTGCAGCAAGGAGACAATCTCTGCTTCCTATATATATATATCTTGTATAATTCGGCGAAAGAATTCCTAATAGCTTGAGAAAACTATATTTCATACCAAGTAGTATAGCTTCACTTGAAGATATTTCGTTGCCATTGGAAACTTTGGACACTGGAGAACACCCAAGAGGAAGGTGAACATACCAGCATGATTAGCTTGGTCTGTACTTAATATCTAAGACAACAACATTACACATGATGCTTAGAGTCAATTTTTGAAAAGAAACAAGAATAAAACAAATAAACAATATATTGCTCGAAAAGACTACGTACATGAGCAAGATAAAGAGCTTTCTCAAGCATGTCAACGAATCGTTCGCTGCGAATTATAAGGGATTCAGCAGAATCCACAGCTGGATCTGGACCGTTTCCCGTTACATTTATAATGTTTGCTCTGGTTTCTTCTACATCGGAAAGATCTTGAAGATGATCGATTAGATAATCAGCTAGTTGCAAAGCCAGAGTTGTGGCCTGAAATGTTAAAACACAGCATTTATGTGATACATCATACCACTCGCTGCATCTGAAGCTAATAAAACGTCACTGCTGTAAACACAACGGTACGAGAGAAAAGGTACTCTTTCCAATTAGAAGAGAAACAACACAACGTTTCAAATTGGAAAGAACTGCCACTTACCTGAGGTATGTAACCATGAGCAGCTAGTGCCTCACAACGTGCAAATCGAACTTCGAGTGGCTCCATAGGGAGATAAGCGGCAGCTAATACTGAGTCAATTTCCTCTTGAACAAGGCAAACACCACCACCAATTTGAGCATCGCTCATAGACGGAGGTAGCTGATAAAAAAATTTATTTAATATACTGCCTCTTAGTCTATCAAATACCTTGAAAAAATTACGCTGAAATTGGTGAAAAACGTTTGTGGAGGTAACACATTACAGTTGGTAATAATAGTGAATCTGAGACAAATGAATCGAGATTATCACATGTTTCGAGAATGTTCTACTAAAGGATAAAGCTCTCGGCGTTGATCAAACCCTGAGGGATGCGCCATGTATTCGACTTCATTTAGTAACGTTTTGAGGTGACTGGATGCATATCTGGCCTTTAAAATGACTCGCGGTGGCCTACCGATGCATCGACCCAGTTCTGCTATCCTCCCAGACAAGTCCGGTACCAATTTGCCTACCCCAGAGAGATGGAAGGCTTGGTGGCACCACTGGCGTTGGGACCGATTCCACGTGTGTGTTGCAGTGCGCCTCCGACCACTGCGCTGCATGCAACAAATTTCTACTAAGAAGGGTAAACTCAACACAGTATTCCAGTTACAAGACCTCTTAATGGATGTTACTTGTTTCAAACATGTTATGGATGGCGAAGACATCGGATAAGTCGGACATATTTTTGAATCGTACACTGAATTCTTATACCAGTTCCAATATGGGGTTCCATTCCTATGGGAATTAAACGTTATTCAAGAAGAAAAATATCATGCCATTATTTCGGCAATCTTAAACATTTTAGTCATATTATTTCCATAGTACACCAAATCTTATATGCCTGTACTCTTCACCTGAACATCACTCTCTTGCCCCGACTCTGAGCTGTCATCCTCTCGAACACTGTTATTGCGAGTAACCTTACCACGGCGATCACGATCTCTCCTAGCAACAGCTTTAATCGCATAGCGAACAGCTCGATTAAGTGACATCTCATCATTGAAAATTGGTAACGGAGGGAAATCAAGTGAGGATAGAGGGACCGTCGAACGGAGTCGGGTCTGAAGAGAACTTTTTAAGGAAGAAGAAGGAAAAAACCTCTAATGGCCATCATGTTTGCATGTACTGTAAATAAGTACGTTAAAACCGACACCATCATCTCCTTCTTTATATACAAATGAATGTAAGACGCTTGCTCGTTTAAAAATCAAATGCTTTCCTTAGTGATAATAGTAGCAAAAATAATAGTAATGTGAACCACAGACCTTTTCTTCTTTTTTTCTTTCCCTTTTCATTCCTCTTCTGCTGAGAATTAGATGCAACAAGTGGCTGTAACGGTACGTTAGAATCACTCCCACAAGCCTCAGGAAGATGCAAAACAGCAACTTGATTTACACCCGGCACGTTTTCATCTATCAATGCATGACACACCTGCAATAACGAATTAAAAGTGCGAAACTGTAAACTATACAAGAAAAAAATGAGCAAAGAAAACCTGCAAACATGGATGAAATCCAGGGAACTGCTGCAACCCGAAATGAGCATTGTTGATAGAGAGAGGGCAACCTTTTACGTCTTGGATGGAGTTCAGTAATAAAGTCGCCTAATGGCACAGTATATATCAAACGTATAAACACAAACACCTACTTAATGTAGTACCCGGAACGAAAAAGTCATGTAACTACTTTGGGTTACCTGGTGGCTGCTACTCACGACAGCGGCGTCCTGTCCCCCGGTGCCTCGTATCACCTTCCATATCCGCTCCACTGCCGTACGATGGTAGGTACGAAGAAGTGCAGCAAGCTATACATGGAAAAAATATATAACATTGATTTCAAGTTATACGAATTAAAAAAGCAAGCAAAATTTACGCATTGTTGAACATCTAAAAATTCCTCAATGTTTAAAGAAGCCACAAAGACGATGGAATCATTAAATTTTCGGTTGTGTTAACATACAGTGCAAATAGGGCGTAAAAAGCTCCATGCGTTGATCAATATTTGATGGATCTACACGCCTCTTCATTAATCATCGTAGAGATGAATGAATTCATATCTAACCTATACAATGATCTGCGGTGGCCTCTCGATGTGTTATTTCAGTGATTTCATGCTTAGAAACAGGTCTTCTAGTTTATGCCTTATTGGTGCGAAGCCTGGACCACTTGTAACGCAGTAGTCGGAGGCGCTCTGCAACATACAGCTTCGATCCGGTCTCACAGGTTAACCAAGTCTTCCACCACCGAGGTTGTGAAATTGGTTCCAAACTTGTCTGGGAGGACAGCAGCACCGGTTCGACTCATCGGTAGGCCAACGCGAGTCATTGTATAGGCCAGATTTGCATTCAATCACCCCTAACGATGTTTAATGAAGTTGACTGCATAGCTCATCACTCATACATTGATCACAGCTAACTTCATCCTTTTATCTGCGTTCAACACTGATGTGAATGTTACTGTTGATAAGCGACATTGATATTGGTGATAGTAAGGAAAACCAAATGTAGAAAGACTAGGCAGTCAAAAAACTGTTTGAAAAAGCAAAAGTTTCGTACCTGCCTTCGGTTCTGCGAGGACAGCATTGGATTCAACACTGCACAACGCCACAGAGTAACAATCTCATCACAGAGTTGAGCACAGTTCAGTTGGGCGCTGATTTGGCTACTAACTGAGTTCTTGCCTGAAAATTAGCGTTCCCCTTAATTTCTAGTTAGCGATCCTAGGGGATACAAAACTCCTTAGTAATATAAATACGTAAACATAATAAATATAAATGTATACGCGCACATATACACATGCGCATGCGTATACACATACACTAATATATAAATGTGTATATATATGTACATATAGATATATATATATATATTATATATATATACAAACGTACATCAGCAAATACCAGAACTGACTTTAAGCACGGCTCGCATCTGATAATCAGGAGAAAAGTGAAACTGATCAAGAGCAAAACGATGAGTGTTCCAAACAAGCTGTTTATTAAAGAAACAAGATTTACGTATAAAGCTTTATCTGCTGAGGTTATGCGTGTTTGACTAACTATACTACATGTGAACTTGACTATACCTAGTTCTAGAAAAAGCGAAACGACTAAACCGTCAACTTCTGTGAATAAACTGTAATACTAACCTCATGTCTGCTTATCACCAAAACGGGATATATACATGCATATACATAGAAACGTACGTAGGTACGTATATATATACATGTATAAATATGTGTATACACATATATAAGCGTCAGGTATTACATAGGCTGGACGAGAATTGGATTTAAAATGTAATAACAATATGATACAACAATTTTTTTAGCCATCGCGATGATGAGATATGAACAAAACTCGGAACAACAGATAGGCTTTGAACCCGCGATTACGCTTACCAGGCCCTCACACGCTATGTACCATACCAACTGAGGTCCTTGCTTTACATTTCTCTCAGCCGGCTTTTTACCCTAGCGGTGTTGTAAGCAATATTTTCTTATTTTACAAACATCACTCTTTTATGGCGGATACTGTGAAAGGTACGAAATACTACATCTTGGTCCAGGGTTTTGCAAAATCTACAGATTTACCAAACAACTAAACAATAAGTGTTGAACCTCACTTGATCTTCCCACAATGTTAAAAATCTGTACTCATTACGGAAGATTTAATTGCAAGCACGCTATTCAAACAGCTTTTTAATTTAACAACGCATTTCGAACGTTCCTACTCCATAATTACCTAGACTGAAAATCGCATATGAATATAAACATTGTGCAGAGCAACACTGACTTATTTGAATACTTTAATGGCCTGCCCTCACTGATTGTGCGGACTCCAACAAAATTTCCCCTTTTTCGGAATTTTGCTGCTTTGGCCATTATAGTTTACTGGAGTACCGAGGTCAGCCTGGTCAAAGTCCGCCCCAGATCGTCACCACCACTGGCCGTCGCAACCCTCGTAGATTAAAGAGAGGTTTGCCACCATGCGATTAATTTAATACCAGGACGGTGGTGGATCCTGGTATTGGTTTAATCTTAGCTAGGCTTCTTGATGGAAAGGCCGGACTCCTTCTCAGCTTGGTAGACCTTGCCGTGGGGATGAATCCCCGCTGTGCATCGCAGTCCGACACCCAAGAACACCTCCTAGCCACGATGAGGCAGTAAACCGTTGCGAGGATCCTGACATCACAACAGGAAACAAAACTTTGTGTCAATAAGCAATTTTAAGCGCAATTTACTATATTCCTATTCCTACGCTGACCTGTTGTTTGTTGGGACCAATTTCCACCTTGAACAAGTTTTGTTACGTACCACCAAAGGAGAACCTAAATTCAAGGATGTTTTACACTCAGACCACTTTAATGAAAAGAGAATAGGTAAAAATATAACAAATCTTAAACAAAAAAAGTCATTTAATTGCAGCTACTGCACCACCTGACAATTGGCAAGACATTCAACAGTTAAAATGCTCAGTAATGACACGGCGTTTTCATCTCGGCGTGCAAACATCTCACGCACGATAGCCATTAAATTCCAGATACCCTCTGGTTCTCTTGCACGCAAGGACTTCATTATTGTCAACCACTCGGCGGCAATCGGATGCTGCGCTGTGCCGAGATACTGCACATCACTGAAATTTACCTACTTTGAAAAAACGAGCATATGAAGGCATGATTTACAAAATAATTCATATAAAGATCCATACCAGTGCACAGTAGGAGCTGGAACACAATATTTAATCAGCAAGCGACGTATGCTCGTATGTAAGCCTTCAACGTCAAGTGCCCAAATAGCATTCTAAAGAAGAAACAGATATCCAAGTTGAATGTGATCAGTGCTGCTAAAGAATGACAGCGAGAATTGACTTCTTCTATGTTACTGAAGAACGAAAACTAAACTCATAGCTCAAAAAACAACAAAACACGACCACCTATATCACTTGACGATCACGCAATATAAAGCGCGCGTTAGCAATACTTCCACTTATTCCTGCTGCGATCACAAGTTGGCTAGAGAATTTCGCCGCTTTAGGACTCGATGAGTAACATATTTGTCTCCTAAGACATTTGTTAGAAACTTCAATCATCGAATTGGCGGTGTTTATAGCGTGCACATGGAACCATTTCGAAGGAGTGAGTCTATAACGCTCCTTGTTCACCGCTTTTCCTCAATAGGCATTACATATCTAACACAGTTAATTTTCGATATCCTGGGATGCACAGAAGTACCCGATTTCTGACCGATGATGTAGGTCGGAAAGTTGGATGAATTTCACTCTTGCCCGGGATACTCCGGCATGATTTGGATCAAACCAATTGATGTTTCATTCCACCCACGTAGCTTCTAGGGGAAAAATTGACATAAGAAGAATCAAGGAGTCGAGAAAATCGGTAGGAAGATGGCAGCATCAGAAACAAACCGTTCCTAGTTAAAGTCGGCTATCTGGAGATCCAAATGAAGAACAAATATTCTATGGGCCTTGTCAAAATCGGTCCACAATCGTTGTCGGACTAATGGTTAACGTTATAAAAACCATATAGTCAATAAAGCGAAGATGATCTAACTATCAGCTGCTAATGTTCACTCCCACATTAGCCCATTCTTGTTTTCAGTTAATGTTTGAGAGAGGGGTTGTAAACAGTTTTCGCGGGATAGTATCATCTCGTTGATCTAATAAGAAATGTGAGATTTTAATTACCAAGATGTTGTACAGGCCTAGAAAATCTATGTGCATTATGCAAGATTGCTCTGGGTGTGTAGAGCCTCTGCGGGCACTTCTGTCTCAGTTTAATCTCCAGTGACCATGGATCGTCGTGCTGAAGTCTTTCCAATGCCCTGTCCGCTGTATGGTTGCTCTTTGTTCAATGTTTTGTCAATTCTGTTGGAAATGAATCTAATGTAGAGCTCGTAAACGACGGGCAGAAGGTAGGTATAGGTCGTCCTTGTGTTTGTGGGCGTTGCAAGTGCTGTTCTCAACAATCATTTCCTTGGCCATTACTACTGTTCATAGCTTAAAACCTCTCTGCAGAGCTTTGCAAGTTCGCACATAAGTTGGTAGTTCTCTAGGGGTTCATGCAATTCTATTCGGCGTATTACATCAGGTTCTGGAGACCGGTGTCAGTTGTTAACTCTAAAACCGCAGTCTTTTTAGTACCATCGCAGTGTTGGATAATGCGAGGTGCATTTCTAATCGATATATTCGTTCCTTAATTTCATAAGCATTCTCTTTTTACGAAAAAATAGTAACCCCAAATAAATTAAGACATAAGTACTACGGTTGACATTCTAAATTATTCCACTATCCATTCGGAGATTATTCGAATTCTGGAAAAGTTCTCGCTTTTGGAATAGCGAATTACCATGAATGGTCTTGACCATCACGGTTAAACGAACCATCCGCCATTCAATATGTCAACAAAAAAACAGGAGGTGAATGGTCTTCAAACTGCAGCCAATTATACACATGAACTCGACTCGATGACCTCCATAGATGATGACTACAAGGCAGTAGAATCAATGAAAGACGAACTCGACCCGCAAGACATATGAATGGGCCGACTCAATAGTTAAGTAAAATACCAACAGTTGGATTGCTACACGCGAAGCACGAGTTTGTCCATTTACATAGACGGCATATGTCAGCCCTACGCATCGAAAACAACAGAGCTTCTGGTGAGCTCATCTCTGTGTCAGATTAAGCACATGATCGGTCGCTTTTGATCTTCATCTACCGCTTATTTGATGCCAACGGAGATGCGCCAAGTAATGCCGCAGTAAAATGCGCCGCTCCCAATCGCCTGGAGATCCCTCAGTTAGAAAAAACCAGGAAAAAAAATTGTACACTATCGAAAGAACCCACATAACTGCTGCAAAGTGAGCGTAAATTGTTAGAAGCTCACGAGATCGCCATAACCACTTGTCACGCTATGGAACTAATAGAAAAAATCGCTCTACTTCGACATTTTCATCTTTCATAACCAGTATAACACACCCCAAAATTTTTTTTGGAACACAACTCATACTGGATTAACTTCCGGAAATTTCAGACTACTGTAAATAGTACCACAATTGTTCTTGTCGAATTATACCGATGTTGAACACATGAGCTAAAGAGCACCAGTGAGTGAAGTTCTTCATTCGAGCGATGCTCGTTAAACTGGATTCGACTCGATGCGACTACGAACTTCTACAATGTGACTGGATCACCAACTTGGCTCAACCCAGCTCTGAAGAAACCCAAGGAGACGAAATGGTTGCCGAATAAAAGATTTTGTACCAAACTCGTATCAGCTCAATCACACAGAAGTGGGTTTTCATGAAATTCCACCAAAGTACTCCAACAATACGTGAGAAGTAAAAGCCTTTGTATCTTATCTTATTCAAGCGAACCTTCTCGTGTCCTCCATCAGTCGGATCTGGAGCACCAGGTGACCGATTTATTTCTGATTCTGAACACTTGAGCTGATCAAGCAATCGTTGTGCAACAGGAAGATATTCCTTTGGAAGCTCGTTTACCAAATATTGTGCAAATTTTTTGAGTTTAGCCATTGAAAGTTCATTCACAGAGTCCCAAATTGTCACCCTGAAATCAGATTCAAAAAAACACGGCAACGCATTTGAAAGCACAAAGATTTTGGAGTAGGAATTATATTACTGAAACCTAATAATTCCTTCGTGCATACATTCAATGGATGACCCAATAAGTAAGCAATATAGTGAAACGGTGCGATGCAACTGTTGAGCGACAAAGTAATAGACCATTGTATCCTACCTGAATTGTACCTCATTGGGTTGATGAATTCTATACAAACAAAGAGCGACCACGTGCTGGCACCAAGCCGATTTCGATGCACAAGAGCAATCACATGAGACTATTCTACATCTGAAAGAGAATGACTGCCAAAGGAGAGTATGGAAAACATAATCTTGTCGTACAGCACTTGCTATATGACTGATACAGTGTAATATCTGGTTGTATGTGAGTACAGAACGTATTCTCTAACCAACAAACCGATATATGAGGGCGTATCAGGCTTATACGTGTATGAAATTTAAACACTAAGCATAAATAAAAAGATAAAGCCCCAGGCGTTGACCAATCTCTTAGGGATGCGCTATGCATTCGATTTCATGAAGCACCCTTTGAGGTGATTAAATCCATATTTGGCCTTTACAATGACTCGCGGTGGCCTACCAATGTATTAGGCCAGTGTTGCTATCCTGCCAGACAAGTCTGGTATCAATTTACCCACTCCGGAGAGATGTAATGGCTTGACAAGCCTCGGTCGGGGGATCAATCCCATGTCTGTATCTTAGGGCGTCTCCGACCACTGCGCTACACGCGCCGAAACATGAAGGGATAATTTCTGATAAACTCTTTGATAAGCCATACCCGATACTGAAGCTGAGAAGATACAAATAGTACAAAAAATAAAACCCGGGTGGTGAATAAAGACAACGACGTACCGATCTACGTTCAATGATACATTGTGAACAACGCGAGAATGTCGTTGTGCATGTACACATTCTTGATGCGATGCGAAAACTACGGCAGAAAGTAAGTAGCCTAAAAAATGACACCGACACATTTGCGATGACGTGGCCTCAGTCATACGGTATGAAAATAGTGACCACTTCCAACCTCAAATCAACAAGTTCCAATTCATAACGAACTCTACTAGCTCAGGAAAAAAAACTAGAACCTACATATCCCTAGTTACAAAATACGGATACTCTGTTCTATCATGAAACAACTCCAATTTTCTCCAGTCCACGAAAAAAAATTCCTTCTAGGCTTTTTATGCGACAGTAGTATTTCGAACACGAAAGCAAGTGAACAAGGACTCCATCTGGCACCACAAAAATAGCTCCTCGAATATATCATTGATTTTCGTCGCTTCCAATCTTGTTCGAAAACTTTAAAAGCACCAAGAAATGACACGTTTACAATTCTGCGAGAATTTTAAATCCAAACAAGATAAAAGAACTTTTGCACATAACATGTAAGCCCTTAATGCGAAAAGACTCCTACAAATCTGTGAATTTCCCAAGTCCCCATTACTCTGTCCATGGAGATGTTTTTGTCAAAAAAACCCAACATAGTCGAGGATGTGTTATAATTATGCTAAAATTAAACCACAACGATGCACAGATATGAGCAAAACTCGCAGTCTTAGTTGGATTTTGAAGCCGCGATCACCTTTACCGCACAGCTGGTACCGCCGAAAGAGTAAAAACTGGCAGAGAGAATGGCAAAACAGAGGCCTCGGTTGCTGTGGTCGATAGCACTTGAGCACCCCGTAAGGAAGATCGCCGGTCAAAATCCAAACGAAGGTCAGAGTTTTCCCCATATATCAGCATTCCTGTGATTTCACATATTCCACATGGTACTCTTACATGAAAAAAGTAGTAAATAAAAGACAAGATAGTATGCCAAAACTGCTAGTAAACAGATATAGCTACGGGAATTTCGATGTACGGACAAACCATTGACATCACGAAAGCACGACCTTGACAAAGATTGTAAAAAACAGTGCTAAATAACCATGAGAGATCTCCAAAAATGGGACCAACATGGCTCTCCTGAAACATACCAATTTGAACCACATCTCGAACAGCTCCTGTCTGATACAAACTACCACCGTGATTGAATTCATCAGCATTCCCATTAGCGAGACAACTATACAAGCGAATGTCGTCCGCTGTAGCCGGAAAGCACCAATATACTATGCTTAGAAATAATTTGTCAGGTAATGAATGCGCAACAGGAATTTCACTGATGTGCTCTTTCTTCTGACATATATCGCGGTAATTCCGTTCCAGTTCTACAAAAGACATTTGACGAGCACAGACTCGAGCAGATAGATCGGATAGGGAAGAAATGCTTCTTGATGCTAAACATAAAAGATAAAGCTCTCGTCGTTGATCAATCCCTTAGGGATACACCATGCATTTGACTTCATTAACATCGTTAGAGGTGTTTGAATGCACATCTGCCCTTTACAATGACTCGCGGTGAGCTACCGATGTATCGAGCCAGTGTTGCCAACCTCCTAGACAAATCAATCTGCCGATCCCTGAAGGGATGAAGGGCTTGGTGGGTCTGGGGCGCGGGGATTGATCCCATGTGCACAGAGCACCTCCGACCACTATGCTACGCGCGCACCCTTAAGATTGACAAACTAGTACATAATATGAAGCAAAAAATATTAGTTTTAAAAGAGAAACGACAAACAAAGGCCAGAATAGCACCGAAATTAAAGCAAAGCACAGAAACTACAAACCACATAATCAAAGTTTTTCCGCCAACCTTTATCGCTGGATCCATTCCTTAACGTCACTATATTTGATGACGAAGAGTAATGACCAGAACGTGAATAGCTGTTTTGGTAAGGATAAATACAAGTCGAAATTCCTGTAAATGTCTAATTTAAGAAAAAAAGTAAGCAGATGAATCACGGAATTTACGTGAAAAGTGGTGATTACAGTCTCCAAATTCGTGTTCAACTGACAAACCTGACTGAAGGTTATCGTCAGGTAAACAATGAGACCATCCACGCCAATTCTTTGCCAATGTGATGCTTTCACTAGAAACCCATGAACATTCAGAGTCACCTTCAAAGCGATCTGAGTCCTAAAAGAATTCGACATTCAAATACTAATCGAAACTCAGTAAAGTTCATAAAGAAACAAATATAAGCTATTCTTTACAATGGATTTGAAAGAGGACATAATATTTCGGTCCTAGCAATTTCCTTGTCGAAGGCATCTCCAACCAATAAGATGAATCTCTGAGGAACATTCATATCATATACAAATACATTTGACCGAAAATCTATTACGAGGTGACTAGCACGTATACAGCATGCGACTATGTGCAGCCTCCAACACAAGCCGTACACCAACTGTGGAGGAGAACTGCAAGCTTCAGTCGAAAACGAAGAAGCCATAGTTTGCCCTTCCTGATGCAGAAACACCACGTGAAATATGTGTGAAAGATTGAGTACGGCCTGGTGTCTAAAACCTTAAGGCCATAAGAACCTACGAAAACCAAAGAGCAGAATGTCAATCTGCACTTAGATAAGCGTATGATAACAAAACAAGCGTTCAATTATGTACTACTAAAGACCGACCAAGCATCAAGACATAAGACTAAGGAGAAACAGAAGGGAGATGCTTGGCCGCCGACGGTGCTCGGAACTGTTCCAAGAAATACTGAGTTGTTGTCAGCTAAGGCTTATACATGAACATCTATTCGTTTCAGCTATGAACGGTTCAAACCAAAACCCGATACACTTATCTGGATCCATAACCAGTCAGAACGGTGAGCCAATGAAGTCTGCAGTGTTTATGTCATGAAAACCACCAGCTCCATGACCACACTTCGCAAGGAGATGAACAAAAGCCGTGATGACACTAGGACAAGAAATCAATGGGTAGCTATACCATATGAAAGTCCTCTTCTCTGCCGACGTTACTAACGGCAAAAAAATCGTCTGGTGATCACAGAAACGATGGGCGATAAGAATAACCATGGTTATCATTGTAGACATAATTTCCACTCTAATGTACCTTCTTCATCATCTGATAGACTTTAGCATATTGCCAATATTCAGTCTTTTTTCAATGTATCAAAGAGAAACAACGCTAGATTCTGTTACATTTACAATCCCAACAACGTTTAAAAAAATAAAAGCATATGAAACAAAAGGTAACACGCAACTTTCTCTGGCATATGAAGATGAGTGTAAACAAACAATATAACTAGCTGAACAATTTTTTATCCTACATGACCCGTCCGTCTTTCAGATCTACTGCGCGAATCCCAGCACTTCTCATATTCGATTCACTTCATGTCCATCACCTCTGAAGCTCTCTCAACAATTTACATATGGCTTAGGCTTCTGTTTCATGATTTCCACTTCATCTTGAATGTCGTAGAATGTCCGTTGAGTCGACTCTTCTTGGAGTCCTGAGATAGACGTGCTAGAGCACTCCCCAGTTGGATTGCAGACAGTGGTTTTTCCCCCGGAAAAAGTCTGATACGAGTTTCGCCAACCCCGGAAGAATGAAAGGCTTGGCGAGCCCGAAGCGGGATCAAAGCAGCACCGTGCTCGTGAAGGTCGACATCACTACCACTCTGTTACCTACCCCTATAATTCAGCAATAGTTAGATACTTGGACAGCCCGTCTTCACCACTTATGCACCCTCGAAATTAATTTCCTCGGAGTTTTGCTGGTTTAAGCACGTTAGTTCTTTGAGTCCCGAGGTCAGTCTAACCAGTCTACCTCAGGTCGTCACCACCACAAGCAGTCGCCGCTCTTCTGGATCAGAGGTAGATTTACCACCATGCGAGTAGCTTGATACCAGGACGGTGGTGGATACAGGCATAGGTCTACTCTTAACTGGGCTTCCTCATGGAAACGCAGGACTTCTTCATAGATTAGGAGACCCTGCCATGGGATGAATACCCAGCTGTACATCGCAGCCCAACACCCTCCCAGCCACGATGAGGCGGTAAACCGTTGGGAAGTAGTTCAACAACAGTATCTGATAAAGCAAAAACTAGTTCTAACAGGATACTGTGAGAAAGAAATACAATCTGTCTGAACTGAAGATAGCTTAAAAGAACTAGCGATTCATAAAGGTCTTACCTCAAATGAGTCAGGCGCCAGATGAAGCATACCAGCTTCTTGAGCGGCGGCTTGGACTAGCCAGTCATCCTCGCCGGACATCCCATTCAGATATATAGACTCCAAATGCTAATGTACACTGAACAACAACACATCAATCTGAATTATCTGGTAAAATAATCGAAAGAGACATACTGTATAAGTTGAGAATAGAAGCACAATAGCACTGTACTAGTAATTAACATAGGTTTGCTACCAGAAGTGAGCTATCGCGTTCATGGAACCGGGTTAATTCACACGAGGGCACGAAGGCTCCCTTGAAAGAACGGTCCAGTTAAGCGCTTCTCTTAAAGTAACCTAAACCCCCTATTTGACAAAATAGAGTAAAGCTCTTCCTTTTCCCGCATAATAATCGCTGGCATGCTAGCTCAGATTAAAAGCGCAGTTAACAATGCTATCACACGCCTCTTTAAAAAAAAATGATGAATGAAAGAAAGAAAAAAAAGACAGGAAAAGAGACGATGAATGAACAACTGGGAGTCCAGGCAACTATGAGTCGATATGAAACTCACAATACTCCACCTATATCGAACGATTATCAGTGTTTCTTATCAAGGTTGCAATACGACGGACGATAAGATTTCTAGAACTGAATGAGTCGGCGTCGACTACGCTTACAATATGCAACGCTGCGACCACGAACATAAAAGAAACGACCAGATCACGAATACAATCCGGAAAAGTCTGGAAAGGAGTCCATGAAAGGAGACAAGGAAGAACGACGACGGATCCGTCACCGGCGCTCCGCGGACCCGACCGGAGCGAGCGTACGGGCAGCGTTCCGCCCAGTGCCGCCCGCCGTCGCCCCGCCTCTGCGTCCCTCACCGGCATTTCTGTAGCGGTCTAGCGCGTTCCTGCTTGATTAAACTCTCTCGCACTACTTTATCTTTCGCCGAAGGCGCGAACTACGAAATTTCAACATTTTTTTTACAAACTGCCTTCTTTTGGTTTTACTGCAGCTTTTCTTTTTCTTTTATGAATAAGTCTCTTTTCCATATCTGACAAAATGCGTCATATTCTTCATTATGGCCTGCTTTTGATGTTTTTTATGATCTATTTTTCCTAGAAATTCTCTGCGTTTCATGCAACTGCGCCATCCAAATCCCTTCGTAGCGGCATATTTTCCAACCTTTCCGTACATAATAGCTCTTTACAATAGGTTTTTTAGCCGCTTGCACCTTAGTTTGTTTCGAAATTATGAGGTGTGATGCATGCAGTCGTTCTCTAGTGAAGACACTACCATACATTGCTCTAGTAAAACCATTTGTATTTGCAGGTAAGCTATTGATGAGGTCATATTTGTCACCGTTGCTAATGCTGATTGTTTAACTGAATCAATTTTTCATCCTGGCACCTCTATGGGTTCCTGGTCCGTGTCGGTAAATGGGGGGAGGGATACGCAATGCACGCGCTGACTGACCAGCAGATTTACCACGAGAGATCGGCACTACCCATCAAAAAATATTGCTTATATTTATTTATTCCATTCATATTGCTATTTGATACTCTGTTATCCATTGTCATTTTTAGTATTATATTAATGGGCGCGTGTTGCGCAGTGGTCGGAGGCGCCCTGCGACACGCGTGGAATCGATCCCGCGCCCATGGCCCACCAAGCCTTCCATACCTCCGGGGTAGGCAGATTGGTGCCAAACTTGTCTGGGAGGTTAACAGCAGTGGCTCGATACATCAGTAGGCCACCGCTAGTCATTGTAAAGGCCAGATATGCATTCAGTCACCTCTAAACGATGTTTGATGAAGTCGAATGCATAGCGCATCCCTCAAGGATTGATCAACGCCGAGAGCTTTATTCTGTTTTTGTTGCATTACTTGTTGTTGCTTATTATATTGCTACTTATACTTGTCTGTTTTTTAAATGTGTTTATATTGCTGTTTTCCGATTGTTTTTTAACCGAAAACTTGGGTTTCCATTCCTGGATGAACACATACCAATGAGTTCTGTCAGTACATCGTTGAAAATTGGTCACCCATCACTCGTAGCTACCACTCGTAGGAGAACATCCGAAATGTCTTTATCTCGTGTGCAGTAACGGCTAACACCATGGTATCCACTGTATGTTAGAAACCCAGCTTCACTAAGTTAGGGTGGAATCATTTCAGTGTCAAGATTAGAAATAAGGTGTGCATCATTCAAAGAAGATATCGATGTTGAGGTGACGTTACAACACACCAATTTTCTCTTTCTTTTCCTTCTTTCTTTCTTTTGAACTGAATCTTCCTGACGTTTTTGCTGACTCTCGACTCTGTTTACATGATTTTCACTTACATTGGCGCTGATAATAATGAATCTCATCGAAACGTACGTTCAGTCCATCTCGTTGTTTTGCTTTCTTCGTGGAGGATCATCCCCCGTGAAGAGCAGCGATGACCATGTCTTTCCCTTTTTTTACGTTTAGCAAATGGCAGCTCAGTTGTCCCGACAGCGTTCGAGGGCCGGGGAGCAGGAGGTCGTTCAGACTGCTTTTGAAGAGCTTACGAATGAACAACAGGAAGAACAGACGTCTTTCATACTAATTGAAAGGCTTGAGGTTGGTATCAGTTTCGTTTACAGTACTTTGGACGTGGCATCATAACGTATCAAGTCCTACTTAGTTTCTCTGATTGTCGTTTTACTTAGGACAAAACTATCCAGAATTTTTTGTTTTCTAACTTAGGTTTCATGTTGCCTAAAGGTATATAGCTCCTTTAGGGCTGAAAGGTTTACCCAGGCTTTGCTAACTGTTAAAACCTTTTTGGCTTCATATACCTGTATCAGAACACTTTTTCTTTCTTCTATTTAGTGACATTGACTTCGTAGTAATAGTTTGTAATATAATAATAGTATGTTTCAGATTTAATCTAGCACGGTTTTGCTTCAAAGCTACATATTTCCAATCTCATAGTGATTGTATGCTGGGTTCTAACACTTGTTCAATATGTATTCCTTTTTTGATAAGCTTACACAAGGTTGTTGTATAACTACTATTCAGCTAACATTTCGACGTCTTCACCTTCATGGGAGCCGATGATCCGAGTCGATAGCCCACAGTCGATCTGCGAAGTCGAAGTCGCCATATCGAGAAAACGAG
Source organism: Angiostrongylus vasorum (assembly GCA_018806985.1). Lineage (NCBI taxonomy): Eukaryota > Metazoa > Nematoda > Chromadorea > Rhabditida > Metastrongylidae > Angiostrongylus > Angiostrongylus vasorum. Next base: position 1,179,441 of record JADANN010000202.1, on the reverse strand, counting down.
CAACTTTGAACCATTGACTCCGATCATCGGCTCTGATGAAGACGAAGACGTCGAAACGTTAGTCAAAAATAAAGATTATTTGTCTCCCTCGTGTAAGTTATCAAAAAGGGGAGACATATTAATTAGTCATACTGAGGTTAAAGGTAATTCGGTTCTGAACTATTATTACCCTTTGTACTTGCTCAATATTAAATATTAAGGTATTGTTATATTTTCTGCTCCATCAGGAGTAGGAAGCCATGACACTAATTTTTTCCTTGACTTCAGTGATGTGGGGTTTAAAAATAAGTGCTTAATTTCCCTACAGCAAACAGGAATCAGCACAGGAGACATCAAACGCCTTAAAGAAGCTGGCTTCAATACGGTCGAACGCATAGCTCATGCGATGCGAAGTGAGATTGCATCTGTGAAGGGAATCAGTGAGCAGAAAGCAGATAAGCTGTTGGTATGTCTTTTTGTTTTCTAGATGTAGTTTCTTTCCTTAATTCCGGGGTTTTGTTCTAAAAATAGCGTTCCCGCTTTTGCCCCTAAATCCTTCATTCCTTCCAACGGTTTACCCCATCATCGTGACTGGGAGGTGTGCCTGGTTGTCGGGCTGCGATGTGTAGCGGGAGAATTGATCTCCTCAGCAGGGTCTCCCAGGTTGAGAAGGAGTCCGACGTTTCCTTCAGGAAGCCTAGTTAATCGTGAACCAATACCAGGATCCGTCACTATCCTGGTATGGAACTGATCGCATGGTGGCAAATCACCCTCTGATCCACAAAGAACGGCGAATGCCTGTGGCGGTGACGGCCTGGAGCAGACTTTGGCTAGGCTGACCTCGGTACTCCAGGCAACCACAATGACTAACCTAGCAAAACTCCGAAAAAATGAAAGTTATGCTGGGGCCCGCACAACCAGTGAGGACGACCCATCCAAGTAACCAAGTTTCATACGTCGCACATTAAATCTGCCACAAGCTGTTTCAAAGGTGAGTGCATAATATAATACACTTTATACGTGGTTCCTTTTAAAAAATCAGAGGCATCATTTTTCATCTTGTTAATGCGAACTGTTCGTTTTAAGTATGAGGCTATGAAGTTAGTGCCTATGGGTTTTACAACTGCTTATGAGGTCCACGAGCGACGTAGCGAGTTAATACAAATTCGAACGGGCTCGTCTTCATTGGACAGGCTTATTGGTGGTGGTGTTGAGACAGGTCACATTACGGAGGTATTTGTTGCCATTCCTGTTTGAGAGCTATTTAAATGTTCTTTTTTGTGATTTCCACTTCAGATCTTCGGAGAATATCGTACAGGAAAAAGTCAAATATGTCATAGTTTGTCAGTGATTTGCCAATTACCGATATCAATGGGAGGAGCTGAAGGTGCTTTATTTCCTCAGCAATTTTCGTAGGACTTTGTCTTATGTTCATCTTTTTCTCACAACTTCAGGGAAGTGTATGTGGATTGATACAGAGGGAACATTTCGACCAGAACGTTTACTTCCAATAGCTGAGCGGTAAAGAACCTAATTCATACCATTTTCACTTTTTTAAAATGATCTGTATACGTGCCTGCGGTACCAAAGTAGATTACCGATATGCTCATTTGTAAAACACGGTGCTGAATTGTTCATCGATGATCACCGTCTTTAGTTTCAATATGGAAAGTAAGCACGTCTTGGAAAATATCGCCGTCGCTCGCTGTTATAACTCGGACCATCAGATTTCGCTTCTCACAACCGCAGGTTTGTTTGCATTACATGTGACTTAACTAATAGTGTGTTCACTAATGATGATTGCAGAAACATTCTTACTTGCTTACTTGGATACTTGGATGGTCCGTCTTCACTGCTTGTACGGACCCCAGCATGATTTCCATTTTCTCGGAATTTTGCTGGTCTAGCCATTGTGGTTCCCTGGTGTCCCGAGGTCAGCCTAGCCAAGGTGTGCCATAGGTCTTCACCAGCACAGGCGGTCGTCGCTCTTGTAGATCAGAGGGAAGGAGATTTGCCACTATGCTAGTTTAAGTTTAAGAAGGACGGTGGTGGATCCTGGTATTGGTTCACTCTTAGCTGAGCTTCCTGATGGAAACGCCGGATTCCTTCTCAGCTTGTGAGACTGCTGGAGAGGTGAATCACTCCGCTATTCATCGTAGCCCGACACTCAGGAGCACATCCCGACCACGATGACGCGTTAAAAAGTTGGGAGGCTGAGACATTCGCCGTTGTAAGAATGAAAATGTGAAATGATGTAAATATTGCGAAGAAAAGTTTTCGTAGGAATGTTCTTTGCAACTTGAGTAATCATCCAGTATTGTTGAATTTGAATTCAACAATTTGCCTAGGTTATTCCCATTCAACATTTTTAGAGTGATAGTAGAATAAAAAGACTTTTTCCGTTGCTTATAGCCGCGATGATGGCAGAAAGTAGATATGCTTTATTGATTGTCGATAGCGCTACGGGATTATTTAGGTAAGTTTGCTCTCATGTTTCAGCCGAACTTTATTTCAAGTATTGGACAGATATGCAGTACAATTATTAGGGAAGGATTTAGTTTTCTTCTAGGAGAGATTATTGCGGTAGAGGAGAACTGGCATCTCGGCAAATGGCTCTTTCAAAGTAAGGAAGGACATTCTTTTGACTGATTGTCCACAAACTGTTTTGTTTTGCACTTACTCTGTAGTAATTCTCAAGCCTTACTCTTGTATCTTAAAATATCTGCTGTTTTTTTAAAGCTGTAGACTCATCGATCATTTTAGAATGATGCGACTCCTAATTAAACTTGCTGATGAGTTCGGTGTAGCAGTTGTGATTACCAACCAGGTATTTGAGTCGATCTTTACCTTGTATGGATTTCCTTAGAACTAGGAAAAACGAAATAGTTTTGAAAGTAGAACATAGCATTTTTCGAACAGTCTTTCGTTCTGTACAACTTTTCATTCATATCTTTTCTTCAAGGTAATCATCTGCTTCTGAAAGAAGAGAATTCCTTTGTTCATAAAGTTTAAATGGAAATTAATGTAATATTTTTACTTATGTTGTTGTTTTCCTACTTTTGCTTTCTGCTTTTGTCTACATATACCACATATCAGAGGGCCCGTATAGCGAAGTTATTGGAGGTGCCCTGCAATGCACATGGTCGACCCTCTCGTACCAGGCCCACTAAGGCTTCTATCCTTCCGGGCTCGGCAAATCGGTACCAGACTTGTCTGGGAAGATAGCGGCACTACCTCGATACATCGGTACGCCACCGCGAATCGCTGTGAAGGCAAGATATGCATTCAGTCACCTCCAACGATGCTGAATGAAATTGAATGCATGCCGCATCCCTCAGGGATTGATCAGCGCCGAGAGGTTTATCCTTTTATTATTAGTACTCTATATTTCACCGTTGATTTTTAGGTTGTGGCGCAGGTTGATGGTGGAACGATGTTTCAAGTAGATGCGAAAAAACCGATAGGTGGAAACATAGTTGCTCACATGAGTACAACACGGTACGACAGTATATCAACTTTTTTTATTTTTGTACGATCCGTCTTCACATGTACTTAACGGATCCCAGCACTTCTCACATTCGATTCGTTTCCTCGCATCCACTGTCCACTAAGGTCTTCCAACTTTTTTTTCTTATGGCTTCGGCTGCCGCATGAAGATCTTTCATTTCATCTTGATTGTCGTAGAAAGCTGTTCGAGTCGATTCTCAGTGGAATCCTGAGATAGCCGCGCTAGAGCGTTCCAAATTGAATTGCAGAAAGCGATTTTTTCTAGGACAAGTCCTGTACCAATTTCCCGACCCCGGAGGGATGAGAGGCTTGGTAAGCTCGGAGCGGGATCAAACCAGCACCATGCTTGGTCGTATCTCAGATCTACAACCAGTAACCTAGTTAATTATAGAACCACTGAAGAGCACTCCAACACACAACGTGTTTTTGGCTTATACATTACTGCTTTTTGATGCTGAGCCATCCCTGATTCTGTAGGATGTGTTGCAGTGGTTGCATATTGCTACTGGATAGCACTTATGCTGTCATAAAATAGACCTAGTATTTAGTTGTTTCAGCCAACTTAGAATCACTTGGCACGTACCTCTAACATTTTTGATTGAGTAGTTATGTGTATGAAAGTGTAATATATCCTGCACAACAGTGCTAGAGTGTTCACTTGATTTAACATCAGAGCAAGTACTATATTATGCACACGTCCCGTTTAGCTTTGCGCTGGTCACCCGCTCTTTGGCTGGAGGCCGACAGCAAACTAATGACAACAAGCTACTTACTCACGATCTCTTATAAGGAAATCAGAGAATTTTTTGTGCATCTTGAGATAGTTCAGGTGTCATTTTTTTGCTAACCAAGAATGACTTACCTGCAACGATCCTCTTTTCAGTTCAAAGGTTATTGTTTTGTTAAGCAATAATGCGTTACCTATAATGGTCCTTCTTTCACCGTTGTTTTTTCGTTTGTGCGTTAAGTAGTTTCTTATCTTCTACTGCTTTAATCATCACTGCTGAAATTACTTTACAGTTTTCTTTCTTTTTTTAAGATTGGGTCTGCGCAAAGGCCGCGGTGAAACGAGGATCTGCAAAGTTCATCAAAGCCCCAGCCTACCAGAAGCTGAGGCAACGTTTGCCATTACTTCCGGTGGTATCGATGATGCATCTGAATAATGTCGTTTATTGCATAAAATGCAAAGGAAATTCATGATACATACATAATTCTTTAGAACCTTAAATGAATACAGATTGTACGTTGTGTTATACGGAAAGTTCTAGGAAATTGTCTGTTCACACCCATTCTTTGGATTGTTTTGGTGGTATTCTTGTAAACTCTCGCAATTTCATTGAGTGGCTCATATCAGAGTGCCAGTCAGCAAACTCTTTCACTATGTCGTTGTAAATCTTCGTAGTTTCAGAAGATGTTTCTCTTTAGGCATTTAAAATGTTCTTTATGAAGGAGAGTTTTGTTGCCGTTATGTAATTGTTTCATATGGTTGATTATTCATGTTTTCCTTCCCCGATTGTGTTATATTCATTTCTTTCCCTTATACTCTAACCCCGACTTTCTTGTGTTGTATATTGTTTTGTATTGTTTGTTTGACCATCAAATATTTCGACATCTGCGATTCGTTATATCATAAACTGATTTAAGAGGTGAAGTAGTTGCATTGAATTTTTATATTACTTCAGTGGCTTACACATGGACACGGAGATTAAGCTTTGAAGCGGGTTTTCTATATAGAATACTGCCACATCTTGAAGTGACAAGGAGTGTCCCACCTGGAGTTAGGCGTTGTTTTTTATCACAAAGACAGGTTAATGTCATGACTCTGACGGTTCTATTTGGAAGCCTTACTAGGAGTATACGTGCAGGAAGGTTATCCGCTCTCATAGAAGAATCCAGGCTTAGGTAGGTAAACATGCGAGCCACACAGTACTTGGCAACCATCTGCCACCGTGTGGGCGTCACTTTCTTGAGCGTCAGTAACAGATCCTAAGGAGTCAACCAAGTACATGTCAGATGCGAACTTTGCTGCTGCATGGTTTTTTTTTAGTTGTGGACGAGCCATTTATGTGTCAAGTGTATCTGAATGAGTGGAATATAGTTTTCAATACTCAGTAAGTTACACGCTGAATCTTTGTAGTTATCTTACATAAACGTAAGCAAGCATATACGTTGCAATGGAGATAACGGATTAAGGGGTTGAATTGCTGTTTCTGATAACCAAGCTGAGTAACATCTTCCGAATGGACATGTTCTGGCGTTCCTATGTGTTCATTTCTTCATATTTAAAATAGACCTGTCCTATGTTCATTTTTGTTTTTGTGCAGCCGGAATCTATATTGTTGGTCGTTAGTATCCCATGTTTATTTTGCGGAATGAGGGGTCAGTCGTCTTCTCTAGTCAATGGCATATTCTGATTAATCTATGGTCTCGGTTCGCCGCAGCAACTATGACAGTCAGCGGTTTACTCAAAACTCGAATATCTTCACACATGGCATTGTAGGATATAATACAGGGCAGATAACATTATTGAGAACTCCGATAGGGAATACGGTGCCCATTCAGCACACAGCACACGAGTGTAGTAAAGAATCCTGAAAAACCTTTGTACTTAAACTATCGAGTTCGCACGCCAACAAGAATTCGCATGGACAGGAAGCATGCTTTAGTGTGCGTCCGCACCTGAAGGCTTTTGCGAGTCGGTCGTTTTTTAACTCCTGGATATCAGAGCGGAAAAGTCTGCATCCGGAAAGGTTAGGAAGAGCGTCACTCTTAACACTTACGTGACGACACGCCCTCTATAAGAGTCGCGGAATGCTCATTTTCAACTCCAATTTAAAATATCTCATTAGTTTCAGCTCTTTGTAAAATATTTGAGATGTTCTCGTCTTGAAGATTTTTTTTCACCGGGAACATAAAAACCTCATAAATTCTAATTTTTTAGTATAGCCTTCACTTTATTATATGTTTTCGAAGAGGACAGTAGAGCAGGGATAGTCACGCCGTTCATTACGAGAAAGGCGATAGTCCGACTATATGGGCCCACAAAGCCTCTCATCCCTCTACAGTGTCAAAATTGGTACCAAACTTGTCTGGGATCCGTTCACTCTCTCCTTTTCACATGGAAATCCCTTAACGCTGCTACCCCAAGGATCCATGGAGAACTGATTCCACTTATTTTCAACAACATTCATAAAGAAGGTGAAAATCCTTAAACTACAGCCCAGCCAACACACAAATCCAAAGACGTTCGTGAACTATGGATGCGAAGGAATGAGTCGAACGATAAGACTTGCTGGGATCCGCATAATATGTGCAACCGGGCTATAGAAGAAAATATAACTTTAAAAACAGGGATATTTGCAAAACTTGGACTCCATGGCCAGATTCGAACCTGTGCTTACCCTGTTGGGGGGACAAATGTGTCACACATTGAACCAGTGAAGCCCTTGCTATTCCTGTATCTGAGCCAATTTTTTAGACCTGACTATGCCATCAGCAATCACCCATCAACGGGAATGATCTAGTAAGCACAAATCGGCACTGAACCTAATTAAGCTAAGGCTGCAGTCGAAACCACGATGTGTAGCTTTTGAAATTTACTACCTATTATTTTTTTCATGGCAGGGTATTATGCGAAATACGATCAAAATGAGCGTAGTTTCGCAAATGTCTCATCATCAACAACTACATGTTTGAGCTTACACGAGGTTAGTATACAACGAGCACCCACATCGCGACAACGCCCAGCTGTGGACCATCGACTCGAATCAATGAGGCTCTGAGGTAGGAGAAGGTACTGAGACATTAGCTGAATAAAACTTTTATACCAAACTCGTGTCGGCTCAATCATGTAAGAGGTTTCTGGTTATTATTACCGAGGTTTAATGAAGGTTGGTTTTAAGAAGTCTAAGCATCATTGTAGTTGTATTTCGCATAATATCCAATCATAAAAAAGATAATAGGCAGTAAATAAAAATTAAATGTGACATTGACATTACGATATCGATGGCAGCTTCAGCTTAACTGCATCTATGCTGATTTGTGCTCCCCCAGATTAATTCGGTTGATGGATGACTGCTGATGGCACTGTTAGGGTAAAAAGCTGGCTGAGAGAAATGCAAAGCAACGGCCTCAGTGGTGCAGTGGGTAACGCATGAGCTCCCGGAAAGGGTAATCGCGTCTTCGAATCTGGTCCTGGGTTTGAGATTTCGCGAATATCTCAACATCACTGTGGTTTTATTTCGCATAATACCCTTCCATGAAAAAAATACTAAACAGTAAATAAAAAGTTATACGTTGAAATTTTGAAAGTGTTTCCATTTCTTAGTTGCACAGAGTACATATCTACAGTTCACTGAAGATTGCAACGAGATTATTGTCAAGCAGAACAGCCTCAATAACAAAGAGGGGATTAAAATCGGGATGTTTGTACAGCGTTCCTGGAGCTGCACTTTCATAGCTATGGCGCTATAGCTCAAAATGGTTTACAAATTTCTTGAAGGCATGGTTGTGATCCTCTCACCTGAACATCACAGTGTTGGAAATTGGAGAAAAAATTTCGAAACCAGCGTGCTTCTCATGTTTCCTCCACTTTTCGTACAATAACACGACAAAATCAACTTCATGTGTTCTTCATAATGCACTTGTTGTTTCAGAAAATTCTATGTACAAAGAAAAAAGCGCTCAGAGTTAGTCATGCCAAGAAGGATGCGCCCTGCATTCGACATCATCGAGCATCGAATAGATTGTTGGATGCACATTTGGTTTGTAAGCTGACTTGCTGGAGACTATAGATGTGCTAACTCGTTGTTTTTATTCCACCGGACACCTCTGCTACCTTAATCCAGAGGGATGTAAGTTGTAGTTTCTCAGGATCGAAACATCGACCACTGTATTTATTTAAACGCACCTCCACATTGCTCTTTATCCCTTATATCGTTTATATTTGAAAAAACAAAAGAAAAATCGCTCATCTGGAAGCGCTTTTGGCACGGCTACCTCTGGGTTCGATTAGAAAAACCCGACTTGTCAAAATTCTTTTCAAATGCAGATTGTGGTGGGTCTCGTAGGGTGAAAACTGGTCATCCAAACGTCCAAGCAATTGCAATGTACACTGTTATTCTTGAAGTAGAGATAAAACTGAGAGTAATAATTTGCAAAGATTCGTGCGGTGCTTCTTCGACTGGATTCAACTCGATACTACAAAAAAACAATCACATTGCGACAACAACCACTCGTGGACCATCGACTTTAACCAACGCAGTTCTGAGGGAAGTCGAAGACGTCGGAACGTTCACCGAATAAATATATTTATCAACCTCGTTTTAGTCTAACAATCTAAGAAGATTCGTAGATCGTTTAATCGATTTCTACTGGAGTCATCAGTGATGCAGTCCATCAGAAAGTAATCCTCTGGCTCGACTCCCTCACCAACACTCCTTCCCATTCCATGTGGAAACGCCCAAGTTAGGCTATTCCCTGGATTGCAAAGAGAATAGAAGACTAAATTCTCAAAAAAGCAGCCGTAACGACACACGAAATCATAGAACACCTTTATGGGTAATGAATGCGAGGAAAGCCAATCAAATGCAGAAAGTGCTGGCAACCGCACGGTAGATGTGATTACGAGTCATGTAATAAATAATAGACAAACATAGTCGTACACGGATGCTTTAGGTTTGCATATATAAATGACTGGACATCGCATACGAAGTGATTCCCAGCTACCTCCAACAAACGAGCGCGCAATCTATCATCAAAACACTTGGGAGCCATCCATTTATATTTGTCATCAAAAATCCCGAAAGCGTGGCTCTCATTCCTGTGGTCCTAAAGAGGTCTTCAATACGGAAGTGTTAGTAGTGCAAGTACAAGAAGGCTTCTAGAATCGGAGAACCTTTGTAGCTTTTCTGAATCCGCGAAGACTGTGGCGGCGATCCATACTTGCAACCTCGTAGTGTTCGATAAAGAAAGATATAGTGCAGTACTTCTGGGTTGCCACATAAGAGATGAACTCCTTCCCCAAAAATCCAGCCATAGGGAAATAATTTAATGTCCAACACTTGCAACACGAGCATTAGCGTTAACATTAGTTCACGTAAACCACAAATAGTCCGAGTTAGAAGACTGCGAATAACCTGTGAATCTTGCACACAAAGTTCTAGCTATGACGAAAATCAGATTTCCAGTAACGTCAATCTTTTGCATTGAATTCGAATAATATGTCATTAATAAAAGTGAATAAACTGTTAGAGACACCATTCGCCATCGGTAGCAGTTTTAGTCACAAAATGAAACAAAATCAACACAAACATCAAAACACAATTAGTGTCCTTCTGTTGCTTCCGTAGCGCAGTCGGTAGCACATTAATCTCATAATGTGAAGGCCGTGAGCTCGTGCCTCAACATGGAAAAAAGCGTTTTATATCCAAAAAATCTCGGATTTGCGAAAGACGCTTCCTTTCTACATCTAGGCGTTCTAGTGGATTTTCTGTAAACTATTATTCGGACTAACTCAAAAGACCGACTTTCTGTAAAACTCGGCATAGATAATCGATATACATATATGTATATGTGTGAAAAAAGGAGGAACGAGGGACACGCATGGTGTGGAGGTAAACGCGTTAGCCACTGGATAGGGTAATAGCGTGTTCGTTCCCGACTGCAGACATCTACGGTCCGGGATTTTGCAAATACTTCAGCAAACCATATTGATCTTTAAAAAAACGATCTCAGCATCATTGTGGTTGCATCAAACAGAATATCCCTGCTGTGAGAAATTGTAATAGGCAGTAAATAAAAAGAGTTAACATTGTGATTTTTCAACTACCGCCTCCTCTTAACTGGGTTCATTGCCGATTTGGCTTCCCAGATCATTCCCTTTAACAGATGTTTGCTGATGGTAGTGGTAGATAGAAAACTAGGTGAGAGAAAGGCGGAACGAAGGACCCACGTGGTGTGGTGTTGAACCTACTGACCAGTAATAGCGCGTTCCCACTGCAGATACTTTCGGTCCGGAGTTTTGCAAATATCTCAGCATCATTGTGCTTGTATCTATATATATCTTCTTACGAACTGCCTTTGTTGAGCTGATGCGAGAGTGGTAAGTTGTCGCGATTGTTGTTGCTGCTGTTGTTGCCGTTAGCTGGCTGATCTTTCGGCTATTTCGCCTTCCTCAAAGCCTAGATGTATTTTATGTAACAATAGCCTTATTCGTAAGTTTGTTTTTTTTGAGGCCTTCCCTCACCCTCTCCGTCTTTTCAGAAATGTCTGTAACTTTCAAAAGTGAACAAATTCTCTGTCGACAACCACAACTTCGTAGCAGAGCTGATCTGAAGATCTTCCCTCTTTTTCGATTGGTCATCAAATCAATGAATTTCAGTCATAAACAACTTCGGGGGAATCGAATAATCAGGTGCTCGACTCGTAGTGAAAGAGAGCAACTGACAGACGCTGAGAACGACGAACGACCAAGTAAAACGGTCGCAAGGGAATGAAAACAATTGTTTTATACTATTAATCATCAACAACTGCAACGTTTTCCTATTTTCTAAGTGACGTGAAAATATCTGTTACTCTCTGCTTATTTTATACTGGGAAACGAGGGTGCTAACAAAATGAAGAAATGCAAAAATCAATATTCTGATTGTTGTGAATTGGCAGTGCTTTATTGAATAGTCTAAGAAGTAACAGTGAAACGTCCTGTCGGGTGTTTCAGCTGTTCCCCCTTTTGAGCCTCGACTCATATGAAGTCTCCACTTGCCCCTATCGCGTGGAGAGTAACTCTGTTCGCACTAGGAACTCGTTGAGCACTCTCTAAATTTTCTATAAAAATTTTTTCATCATCTGGTTTTTTCATCCTCTTGACAGCTTATCAGGTACAGTCGCTACGGGGTTTTATCTATTGGTTACCTTTCAGACTCATCATGTGTCTGGCACATGTGATCTTCGACACATTGGCATATACGGCAATGTCTCTTATCTTTGATCGTTGGTGTACGTCGGAAATTTCCGTTCGCTATCTTATTTTCGTGATATGAAGTATTCCTATCAACATGCTCTCGACAAAACAGTGATTTATCATCCTGTTTACTTAGATTCGAAAACTTCGGATAGGTGGTCACGCAATTGGGTTTTCTTAGCACTCTTATTACGTTCTCGACGTTCTTTAAAGCTTGCGAAGCCGCTTGCCTCCTGCTGTTCAACTCTGGCGCAAAGCCGTTCATTAAGTCGATTTCTCTAGCCAGGTATGTATAACTGCAGTTTTTGGCGATGTTTATTCCGCTCATCGTGAGTGGTGCATTAGAAACAAGTCCGTTCTTCAGATCATCGTTTTCATGAAAATTTAGCGAAGGCTAATCTTACCACAGGCAGAGTCGAAACCAGCTAGCATTCGTTCCACCTGGCTAATACTCGATGCCATAAGAACGAAGTCATCAGAAAACAGAAAATGGTCTAGTTGCCGAGCATTTACCATGTTACTCCATTCTTCGCTTAACGTTTTCGAGACTGACAATAAAATAATTTGGAGCCTTTATCTTCGAAGATAAACTCGTAGTAAAATGGTGACATCTTGGTGGTTAAAGTGCTATGTGGCTCCTCATATCTTTACTTAAAAGGATGTACTTATTGAGGTTTACTAGTAATTCAAAGTCTTCAGAAATATGGAAGGCACGGTCGGCATTAGCCCATTAGTCGAACTAATGTCGATGGTGTGAAAGTTAGTAAAACCTTACGCTTTGCTACAAATCACCATTGATAGTCAAAACGGATAAAACGATGAAGTATTTGGCGGTCAGCAGTTACTAAGAGATGCATTCTATTGAACATCGCAAAGGTAACTGAATGTATATTTACCGCATACGGTAACATATGAGAACTACCGATGTGTTCCTCAGTGTTTTGTCCTCCCAGACAACAATGGTACCACCGGTGGTCTTAACTAGTCTCTATGCGGGGACCAGCCAACGACCATATGTATACTGCAGGAATTTTCTAACCATTGAGCTGCACGAGCACCAGTAGCTATTTAATTATAAATACAACATGATTTTTTGTCTCTGTTTTACCTATTTAGTTCGGGCTGATTGGAATCTCGATGATTTTGACACTGGAGCCTGGGTTTTCTGCTAATTCACAGTAACATTGCACCAACAAAAGTGTAAATGTATAACATATTTTATAGTTGATATTTGCTTAGTTTCCATTTCAAAACAGCATACTTAACTAACAGGTGATTACGAGTATGGAAGTTGTATCCATCAAAAAGCGGCTTTCGTCTACGTCATCTGATGAAATATTTTTCCTTCTGGTTTGTATCTCCCGAAACCCGATGATTACGCCTTACATACTGCTTTCCATTACGGAAAAATCCAATTGATTCCTACCTTTGAGTAGTTTCCAGTGGCATAATGTAAGGACTAGAATGAAATATTTTCGAATCGGATTGCTTATGATAAAGTACATATTTCACCTTGACAAGCACATTTGTTGTTTACCATGCTATTGAATTACAAAAGCAAAGAACTTGCTTCCAGACGGTTTTTGAACATTAATTCAATGTGAGTGTGTGTAGCATAGCGCTAAGAGGTGCCCTGGCGCTCTGCAATGCACACGTGGGTCTTGGTTCGGTCGCTCGACCTCAGCAAATCAAACCCTCCATTCAACTGGCGTCGGAATGTTGGTGTCAGGGTTGTTTACGAAGATAAGGAACATTGATTTTACACATCGCTAGCTCACCGCGAGTCGCCGGACAGGATAGATATGCGGAATTTCGACTACAATCTCCTGTTTTAAAGATGAGAAGTTTTAAAGATGTTGGCCAAACAGCGATTAAGAAAACAGTTGCTGAGAAGAGCAACTGCCGTGAAGTACAGCTATTTTAAGAACAAACGACGTCGACATTTGCATATCAAACAGAGGTCACGTGTCCACTTGCATCACCTTTAATCCGTTCGTCTTCCAGTGATCTGGATGGACTTTAATAAGTCTTCAGTCACTCCCACCGCGTATAGAACTATCCAGGGTGGTAAATTGCTGCGACGATGCGTCGAGCACTAGATATGCTCGTGAATATCTTGCGCAGTTTATTTATTCGAGGTGATAAAACTCTCAATAACATCTCGTATATGTATTCTTTCTTTGATAAGCTTACACAATTTTGATAAATAATTTTTATTCGGCTAACATTTCTATGTCTTCGTCTTTATCAGAGCCGACGATCAGAGTCGACAGTAATGCCGAAGCAAAAGGAAAGTCGGTTTTGAAACACCTCATAGATTTGAGTGCAGGCGTTCGACTGAATAGACGTACAGGATATAGTCAACGAACTCACATTCACCAACATATGCAAGAACATGGCTATGCGAAGTCCCCGAAGGCTATAAGTCAATCGAAAACAACAGAGAAAATAAGCCCATCCTCTGAATCCATTTGCACTGCAAGCCCAAAACTAGGTTGCTCTTGATCACATTTAATCCTCTATTCCCTCAAACTAATGATGCAATACGTGATCTCTCCACTAACATCGAAAAACGTTATAAAGGAGATCGGTGAGTGGCCATAACACAACTATTATACTTCACATCTCCAAATAGATGTGACACAACAACAATTATGTCTAAATTGCACTATTGCCGAACACACTGATCAGCGCAATGCATACGAACCCTTTAGAAAGAAGGACAACAACAAATGTGCGAGTGGACCATCGACTGGGATCACCGGCTCTGACGAAGACGAAGGCGTCGAAACTTTAGCCGAAATAAACGTCTTTACCAACCTCGTGTAAGCTCAACAATCTAGAAACATGTTGATCATTTCATTACCGAGGTTAAACGGCGGTCGGTTTGAAAAAATGTCGAATTATTCATAGTGCGTGGTGGATGTAAACGGCATTTAATTAAATACTTGCACTCTCTTAAGTCGGCTCAGTCACCGAGTAAAATCCGTCATAAATCGCAGCACATCACAAATAGCCTCATCCGTGATTAGCTCGACCTACTAGCCTTCCTCGTTGTTGCTCTGTTCATCAAACTGTGGCAGTGTGATAGTGTTCGTACGAATTCTGTATTCCAAGAAGTCTCTTTTAGCGAGTATTAGTTTAGCCATCGTAATATTTGAATACTTGGTATTCCATTTTCATGAATTGGGAAGGTTTCCGTACATTTTTTACATGAATGTTCTTGTTCTGGTTGCGTTTTTTCTCTCCAACCCTTACGCGACGACGTGATCTCTATAGAAGTCATGCGATGCTAATAAAGTGGAGGCTTCGAACTTTAAGTAAACGTACGTCCGCTCATACTGAATTTGACCAAATGCAACAAAAAATGTTAGAATCTGCAAATCTTCGGCTAAAAGCAAAAAAGTTCTCTTGCTTTATCTCGATGAGACTCTTATTTCCTGGAGCCCACGAACTGCATTTCTTTCAACTTTTTACTTCAAGGCTCATATATCGAAAACGAAAGCAACTGAACAAGACGGGAATTCGTCCAGTAGGACATGATGGTGTTTCCCAATGTATCGTTCATATTTGCAACTGCGCTCTTGCATTGGAAGTTAGAAAACTTGTACATTTCAATGCCACTGTCTTGAAAAATCCTGAATCCGAGCATGTTTAAATTTAAAAGTACGGTGTATAAAGATCATATAAATAATTATTGCGACAGAGCAAACTCTTATCTGTGAATCCATAAGATTCTCAACTCCTGGAATACATCACTAGTCTTGCGAAACTGTCATCAGTTGTCAAAAAAACCAGCATTATCGCGTTAAAAGAGCTGTGTGCTAGTAGCTACAGACAAGCCATGAGCAATGCAGAATGTAGGACAGTTTTTCGCTTCTCGACCAGATTGTCTTAAAGAATCAGTTTCACGCATACGTTTACTCAGTGCTACGTTTATAGACAACCAGGCCGAACCACTTCGCAACGTAAGTCGTTATGAGATGAGGACGAACAGCGGTGTGCAATGTAATTCGACATGCCTTGCATACCGTGGTGTGTTGGAAATTATTCAGATGACACATAATGGAAGGCTAAGGATAAAAAAGTTCAGCGTTGATCAATGTCAGAGGGATGCGATACGAATTATATTGAACTGTGAGCTTCATTACGCGTCATAAAGCCGAATGAATTTATGTTTGGTCCAGAAAATGATTAGCGAGGAGACGGGTGATGCAATGGTAACGACTCTGCTCATCACGTCATATCTGATACCAATTTGTCGATCTTGAAATGACTCTGGATTCAATCTATGAGCATATATGTATAACAGGGAATCTCGAGCCACTGTGCTACACGTATTGCAGCGTATTATGGGAATGTGAAAAGTTACAGTATGGCCTGATTCTCTTTGTCATAATTAGCTGAAGATGACCATTACTTAGCTGTAAGAAATAACTGTCGTCATAATGCAACAAAAAACACTGATGTTGAGTCATTTGCAAAACTCAAACCCGATGTCAGATATGAATCCATGATCATCCTTTTCGTGGGCTCACGTGTTACCCCACTGCACCACTGAGGCCCTTGCTTTGTGTTTTTCTCATCCAATTTTTTTTACCTTAACGGTGCCATCAGCTATCACCCGTCAATGGCAATAGTCTGCTGAACACATGTGGTTGTATTTCACATAATACCCCCCAACCAAGAAAAAAATAAGCAGTAAATAAAAAGTTACACATTGTTATTTTGGCTGCAGTTTCATCTCAACTGGGTTCAATGCCGATTTGTGCTATCCAGATCATTCCCATTGATGGGTGATTCCTGATGGCACCGTTAGGGTAAAAAACTGGCTGAGAGAAAGGTAAAGGAGAGGCCTCAATGGTGCAGTGGGCAACACGCGAACCCCGGAAAAGGTAATGCTGGGTTCCAACCTGGGGACTGAATTTAGCAAATAGCTCAGTACCATTGTGTTCTTTGGAAAGATAATAGGCAGCAAATAAGAGGATATAAATTAACGTCACAATGTTGTGGTACAAGGTAGAATAATTGAACACGCTTGCTTGCTTTGATAAATCGCTGCCAAGCATCGATCTGTGGCCAAAATTCGTGAGGCCCACGCACGTCAACGAATTGATTGTCGGACTCCTTCCACGAGCAGTTTTTTTCCTACGCGAAGAGCACTTTTTTTCTTGTGTTCCAAACATCAATTTGAGTTCGTTCTTGGGCATATTATAGTTTTAGTATTTGTTTTCACTTAGTTTGCAAGAAAGGTAAAAAGGAATAATGTTCATGGCACTAAGCAACTTAGCCGTAGCATGAGCACTCATTATTTTGTTGTGCTCATGGGCTTAGGGAGACGAGGGGCAAAAACACTTTCCTGTGGTTGGAATTTCGGCACCTTCACATTCATCAAACCCACAATGACCCAAGTCCATTGCCCACAACTGTTCATTCTTGCGATGTGGGTCTTTGTTGTCGCATCGAGTCGAATCCACTGGAGTGGAGCACTGCTCAAATGATGTTTTCTCACTCGGGGCATTTTTAGACGGCAGGTCTTAACTTGTTGTATAATGATAGTCATGCATTCTTTTCTGGGCAATCCATCTTGTAGCAGTCTGCATTCGAGTAGCTTTCACGTAGCAAGAAAATATTTTTTATAAGCCGTTTTCATCCAAGTTCAGCGCGAAAAAAAGTGGACAGAGAAGACATTGGTGACGGAGTAATCCATATATGGGTCTTCTACACTGTTGTGTTGTTACGTTCCATGCGTTTTATATAAGCCTGCTCTTACATGCACACCAGTTATTCAATCTGAAGAAAAACTCCAGCTAGAACATTGCGAAAGAATATTTTTAGGTTTTGAACCACAATTAAGTGTGTGTGTGTGTTTGTGTGTGTGGACCAAATAGCGTTGAATCACGTTTATGGTGCTTAATGGAGCCAAATGCTCAACGCTTCCGTAAGGGATTAGCCACCGTCATAGGCTTTTACGCCTTACCACAATTCGCGAAACGTATTGCGAATAACATAAAACCCTTATGAGCGATCAAGGTTAGCATCATATTTGAAATTCCTCGTGTCTTTATACAGCAGTTTCACAGGTTTCAAAGAAAGTGGAGAAATGGATTATTCCTTTTGTGAAACGAAAATATTACGGAATATTACCCATTTTCATTCCAAACTTTGTTATTACTATTATTGAACGTTATAATGAACCTTGTTAGAGCTTCTTATAAGGTTAGGTAGGCAACGGCAAATCACTGAGGCATACTATCCGACTTTCGTTTAGCCCTCGTCTAAATGATCAATGTGCCTTGTTTTATTGCTAAGCTAACACGAGGTTGTTACCAATATTTATTCGGTTAACGTTTCGACGTCTATGACTTCCTAAGAGCCAATGATCCAAACCGAAGTCCGCAGTCATTTGTCTTCTCGATGCGGTGTATTCGTCGCTTATCGAGCCAGATCTTCTTTAGTGGAACTTCTCTCGAATAAGGCATACTCACCCGGAGATTCAGTAATAGTTGTATCGCTAGAGTTCTGAACTAATCATCTGTCGAGCTCATAAATTCCTCCAGGATTTTTTCTCTAAAGATTGAACTAAACTCATACATTTCCTGTCACCACGCTTTTCTTGCTTTCCTTTCCTCATTGTGGAATTATCTAACTATAGGGTGTCCGGTAGTCTTGAGGTATGTGTAGTACTCATCACGCAATATGAACAGAACGCAGCAGAACGCCAGAGCTCTCACGCCTCACACAACAAAAGTGGCTCTGAAGAAAGCGAAGATCCCCAAACGACAGTAATCGAATTTAAAGAACACATGATAAAAACCTTGTGTTAGCTTAACAAGCGCAGTTCGTAAGACTTATATAAATTAACTATTAGTCCTGGGTTTCGTTTTGAGTGGGTCTTTCGAGTTTTGTGTGTAAATAGATAATTGGCCCCTTCCGAAGATGTCTCATGTCCTGCGATTGCACTTCAAGCATGTCAAGTGTCTGGCCTGTCCATTTTATTTCCGCAATGTCGGCAATATGAGGTAACGTCATTGACCTTCGACCACCGACATAGTTTACAACTACGTCGTATTACGGTCCTCAGTTGTGTAAAACGCTATACTACTACTTTCTCCATTCTATGTTCAATAACGCCTGCCGTATTTTCACCATGTTTTCATAGTATGTAGGTTTCTGATGCATGTGTTGAAATGAAGCGAACAGCCGTGGAATCGATGAAGTTGAGGGGGAGCCGAGTGTTCATTGTCAACAATCTTCGTCACCACTTCCCCATTGTCGATCTCTTATTTCAAGTCGACTGTGATCCAGAATGGGGAAAATTTAGGCTGTAAAGTAGCTACCATTTAGGTGGTTCATCAACGACTTCCATAAAATGTGCGCAGGTGCCAGAGTTGTCCAGGCCTTCGTGAGCACTTCCATTCCAGCAGCTTGGGTGCATTTTCCTCACATAGATAAATATTATACATATCAGCAGAATAGTAGTGATTCTTGAAGTGCTCAACTCTGATTTTCTTGGTTCTGAGCGTTGCGCCTATTTGCTTGTCTTTTTTTGTCGCACCATTGTAGAGGTTTCTAAGATGAGACGTCGGCCTAAACTTTTTCCAATTGGAAATGGTAGCTCTGTCTTAATTAACTTGGAGATTCCAAAGACATAAGGTGGTAATTAAGTTCGCAACGTTAATGGAATGTCACGGTGTTGAATAAGGCAGTGGTTAATGTTGTGCAGAGGTATCTTTCTAGAACCGTAAAGATAGGTACAAATTGTAATTTCCAGCATTTTTGGGATCCCGTTTTGCGAAATTGATGGCTTCTTATTGCGATGTGGATTTGAACCCTTAGTTTCTCTACGGAAGTTCCTGATATGGACTCTTGCTATTGCACTGAAATCGGAGAACTTTCACCCAATTTTTTCCTTCTTAACGCTATCGAATCGTAATCTGGAAATCGTACTTCATCAATACATTTGGGGATTACATTTGGAGAAGTCAAATTTCTTGTCTTATCAAGCGTCATTTTTCACTAAGTTTATTGACGTTTGAAAACAAATGAATCAGTTACAAATCTGTTCGTACAGATGAAATCTTACTCATTGATTATTATTGCTATCGACCACCAGCATGTTCTTTCAACTGGTTTTATTGCTTTTGCTGCGGTAATTACAATAACCACACATACCGGATCTACACCAGAACAGTACACCTCTTTCATGTTTCTGTTACCAACCCTCAAATAAGAAGGAAACGACAAGGAAGTGCTACGTCTTTCATGCTATTCATCACTTCACTACTTCAGATGCGGAAGTCGTTTGATTCGAGGGGAAAAAATCGTATGCATTTTTAATGGAGCTCCTGTCAAACTTTTGGTTTGGTAACGAACTCTTTATCTTCTGAAGAAGTACTGCTTGCTGAAGTTGCGAAAAAGAGAAAATTGCATTAAAAGAGAAACAACAATAGTTTGTGGGAAGTCTATGGTGGAATAAAAAAGAAATTTAATTGGATTAGGCTTGAGGTCACATCTGGGTGGTGTAGAATTTATAATGGTGATCAGCATAGAGGAGCTGTCTAAATGATGGACAGTAGTATGGTACACTATTAGCCCACTCCCTTACCACTCGACAGACTAGCCAACAACTGTTTACTATTTGCTACAGTACGAATACTCTTTTTTTTTCTTTGAAAAAAACAGTAATACCGTAATGTTCTCGGTATTGGTCGATATTATTTAACACAATATTGTAGTAATTTCTATGTCTGATGTCTTATATTGTAATGAACTTTGAAAATTTCTGAACATTTGTACATTCTTCTGGAAGCAAATGATGAGATTAGCTGATTTATTAATGGCAATATATTTGTCACAAAACTATGTAGAAGTAGTAGGCACAGCAAGCTTATAAACTTTTTTGACTTCATTTATATTGTTCTCTAGAAAAGAGTTTATTATTTGATCTTTCTGAAGAAGTCGAAGGAGCCGAAGTGTTAGCCGAATAAAACTTTCATACCAACCTCGGGTCAGCTCGATCATGCGAAAAAAGTTATGGATTATTGTTACCAAAGTATAATGAAGGTTGGCTTTAATAAATTTGATCCTATTTTTGTTGTATAGTCAGTGATTTCACACGATTCTTGTCTTGCGGAGCTCGCCTGTTCAGTTCTCATGTGGTTTACGACATTACCATAGCTGAGGGATGAAGGTGTGTTTCTAATGACCAAGCCCTCATGATAGTGACCTACTGCAGGTACGGCACTCACCGGTATTGTCTTCACCGCTTAGCGGCTTTCTTCATTTTGACGCTATTGTTTTCTATAGTATTTTTTTGCACTTAGAAAAAAAACTGGAGGAGATGTGAAAGCTTGCGCCTAAAAGAGCTGAGAAAGCTGAAGTTGGCTCTGAAGCACATTCTCAGCTGTCCTAATTTTTCAATGATTATTCAAGATTTCCCGATCACTGGTTCAGTTGGAGAATTCATACACAGATTTGAATCTTCTCCTCTATCGCTTTATGGATACGGATAAGTTCCGTAAAGTGTTCTTTCAATATTAAATTCGCATTGAACAGAAATCCTGCGGAAATTGAGAACGAAATCTGGATTGTTAAAGTAGTACCCAAACGAGAGAAGGTAGGACAATCATCTTTCCATAGTAGAAGTCCTGCTTATTCTAGTTTTCGAAGGACAACATTGGGCAAAGGAAAAGAAAAGGCAAGTTTTATGAGCTCGGAAACATCAGCACTTCTAAGTGGAATGAAAGAAGATGCAACATGCAGACATGGATCTGCGGATCCTCATGCTTATTATTGCTACTGATAATGTTCACTGTGAATTGAGATTTGTTGGACTAAATTTGAAAGCAGTGATCATTCTCGAGCTGCATGAATCGTGTATGATTCGTATCCTAGTGAATAAGTTTTGGAGGCGATCACGTTCATTTATACAGTATTCGAGACGTCGTTTCCGTGGTTTTCATGGCTAACCCGAAATGATGGGGAGTGCCCTGTTGTCTCTCATTACGAGCGTCACATGTTTTCCATGACCGCACTCTCAGCATTCACCTTCACACACGAAGTGAACCATGTGAGCGGGTTGACTTTATTATGTAAGTAGAAACAACTAATTATGCAGTTAGGCCTGCCTCAATCTCAAGGTCCATTCTAGGTTTTGCTTAGAATTTGTCAGTTTATATTTTCCATTCGTACTTTTACTTCCTATTTTTCTTAATAAAGCCTTCGTTTTACACATTTTCCCTGTCGTCCGTGTTTCTCTTTTTAAACCTGGTCATCACTTTTATTTTTTATTCTTCCTCATCAAATTTCTTTCTGCGCGTCTAGTTCTATGCGTTTTTATTTTATTTCTCTGTCGTTATTTAATAAATCCGTGTCTTATTCACACCATTATCAACAGTGGAACAAAGTTCGGTAATAGTTTGATGTTTCCATATTTTCAAGCTCTTTTTTATTACTAGGGTTCCCTATCGTTTTTCCTCAAATCTGGAAGGTTTTTTATATTGAGTGTCGTTAGCAACCACACCCACTTTAGCCACTTTTCCTTCTCATAGGTGTCCACTACCGAGAGCGGAGAAGGCGTACTACACAGGATTTGTTCCGAGTAATTTTTCCTTAAAGGTAAACATTCTGCAACCGTTTGTAGATTATAAAATATCTTCACCCTAGCCAAGGAGTACTTTCTCAATAACTCTTCATGCAAGGTCGGATGCATATACTGCCGCTTAATCTTCCAATATCTTATGCCATTTTAGTGGTCATCTTTGATTCTTGCCCACAGTGTTGCCGTCTATCTTGTCGTCCTAAATAGTGAGTAATTGCACATCGTCTAAGAGGATGAGCAAAATATGTCAACAAAGTCTAGTCCGCTCGTGGTGTCGTATTCGAACGGCAGGATGGCTTTCCAAGTGACAATTTACCGTCCGTTGTGCAGTACTACCTAAGGTACTGTAATTTGGCTTTTCGAAGCAGCTATGGTTATCATCAAACTTTTCTGTCATTTCACATTCCTGCTAGAAGTCACAGTCGAATCTACTTTATCACTCTACTTTCCGATAGTTTCGTTCATATTTTTTCTTCGCGATTCCCAACTTTGAGAAGTTATTCTATTATGATTCCTTCAAGCCCTTTACAATAAACTTACGAGATTGTCAGTAATGCATTTGTTTCGCAATGGACGAAATTTCGACGGGTTTCACCTGTCTCGAGGTCTCACTCCAACAGGGCTCCGACCATTGATATTTGCTGCTAGTTGTGATTAGGAAAGAGATCTCTTACCTTAAAGCAAGATTTCTTCCAACGTATCAGCAACTCTCGTGATTACTCGACACATCCGATCGAGGACGACGCAAAAGTGCGAAACTAAGTATACGATATAGTTCAGTATCTATGCACTACGACAAAAACAAACAGAAAATGAGGAATGTTATACAGAAACGCACCACAACAATTCCATTTTCTTACTCATATAACCCGTCTTCACACACATTGTGAGGATCATCACTGCATTTCATTTCAGTCGTTTCATTGTCGTACACCCTGTCATTCATAAAGATCATTTGATTCGCGCGTGGACTCTGCCACTGCTCCAGGATTCGGTGTTCCTCATAAATATCAAGGAATACTGTTTCAATTGGTTCTTTCTGAAATCATGGGATAGCATTGCTAGACTCTCCCCAGTTCGTCACCACAAGCAGGCGCTGACTCCGGGCAGATTTGTTAATTTTTTTAGGCTCATGGCAAGATCAGACCAAGTATCATGAGTGTGTACGGCAACTCTAACTACTACACCTTCTACCTCAACACCACAATAATATTACATTATTGTCATATTATAATATGTATGTACCGTACCATAAATCTTATACGGTAATATTATATATCCTCCCAATGGTTTGCCGCCTCATCGTGGCTGGGAGGTGTTCCTGGGCGTCGGACTGCGATGTACAGCGGGAGGATTCGTCCCACCCGGCAGGGTCTCCCAAGCTGAGAAGGAGTCCGGCGTTTCCATCAGGAAGCCTAGCTAAGAGTAAACCAATACAAGGATCCACCACCGTCCTGCTATCAAAGTCGCATGGTGGCAAATCCCGCTCTGATCCACGAAAGCCGCGACTGTCCGTGGTGGTGAAGACCTGGGGAAGACTTTGGCCAGGCTGACCTCGGGACTCCAGGGAGCCGTAATAGCTTAACCAGCAAATCTCCGAAAAATGGAGATTATGCTGGGGACCGCACAACCAGTGAGGACGGGCCATTCAAGTATCAAGTAATATTATATATATGCAAATATATACAGATATGTTTGTATATATGAGGTATGACTTATGAAAAAAGAAACCTATTGACACAAGAATGGGGGTCCCTTGAGATTGTTTTCGTTTTAGTTATGCCTTTATTGTCATCATATGTTACTAACTGTTTTGGTTTTCTCTATTATACGTCAATCATTCTATGGGTTTCACGTTTACCGTGGCACATTCAGCCAACTTTCTTGTAACTTTAAAATTGGTTCAGTTTCGGA
The DNA here is from genome assembly GCA_018806985.1 of Angiostrongylus vasorum. NCBI lineage: Eukaryota > Metazoa > Nematoda > Chromadorea > Rhabditida > Metastrongylidae > Angiostrongylus > Angiostrongylus vasorum. The sequence continues at coordinate 1,155,478 of JADANN010000202.1, read as the reverse complement.
TTCTACTACGTATAGTATTTAGCGAAATTGTTCTCATTACATAGTAGATCGTCAGTGTCTTCTACTAATTATCGTGATGATTCGTATCACATTTTTTGCTACTCATCATCAATCCTGTAGTTTTCTATTGTGAGATGGTTATGATTGGTTGTCATAGGTTATGGTGATAGAGTGGTTGGTTGCTGGTTGTAATGCACAGCAATACTTTAGCGGTGTTCATTGAAAGGAAGTAGCTGTTGAGTATAAAGAACGAAGTCAAGTTCGTCATCGTACTTTGAGCTTGATTACATAGAAGTTAGTCATGTGCTGGGCATGCGACATCCACTATAAAAGTCTCATCCAGTATCGCTCATTGTCACTGATCACCTGCAATTTATCTTTTTCTTATTTGTCTCAGTGCTTTGTGTAACAATCGGTGAACTCCTTTCGTGGTCTCATTATGAAAACATGGACTCTGCTTTCGTTCCTACTGTTGGTTTCTTGATCAGCACAAGAACTTGTTTCCAGTTCACTGACTCTTTGGCCTAGAACGTCATCGTGCTAATGATCGCTAGCGTTACGAGATCCTTATGTATTATTCTGACTATCATATTAATTCAATCGTATTTTTTAGATTTAAATGGACTTACAACTGATTCTTCAAATTCTGTCATGTTGTGCGATCATCACCACAATTGCTTTGTTCCTATGCGGAATGTAAGTAGCGCAACACTTCTTTTTTTGCATTAAAAAAGCTTTTGCATTTGAAAAAACCTTAGTAAGGAAATTTTTGATTACTAAAGAATTATTCTGGAGGGTTATGGAGAGTTACCATCAAATGATGGCACTTTTCAGCCCAATCTGTATCGAAATAATGCGACGAAAAGGCACGACGGATATTAGTGGAGTACCGTTCCTCATGGGAGTTTTAGGGTTGGTTTTTTTCGTGATCATTCAGATCTCAAGAAAGTTTCAGTGCATAGAACATATTTGGCCTATTAGTTTAACTAAGAATTGGTATGCTATAAATATATAATACATATTATGCAAACTTATTTCCAGAGGTTCCTTTTGGTTGCGTTATGGGCTTCTCAAAATGGACAACACAATGATTATCGTTAACGTTGTCGGTGTCACCTTATTCTCTATATACTGCTTGTACTATTTTGGCTATACAAGTCCAAAGGTTAGCTTTCCCTGTTTCTAAAACACTCGTTTAACTCGAAAAAAATGACTAGTAAGGTGATTCTCTTTAAAAGCCGGTAGTCGAAGTTGGTTCGCCTTGAACCCCATGCGATTAAGCTTTGGATATATTTTTTCGGACGATTTCTGCCGAACGCCTGCATTTTACTCAAATTTGCAAGCATTTGCTCTTAAACATTAATCAATTAGGAAAAAACGTGTTGAATAGCAAAGTCGTGGGAAATAACAAGAAAATATGTTGTCACTTGTTGTTGAACTGCTCGTTCATGATCATAGTTCCCTTATCATCACCGTCAAGTATTACAGTTAAAAGAGAATGATGATATAAAAAGAACCAGTTTTTTATCATAGCGAGACAGTTTTCGCTAGTTAGGGAATGATCGATCAGATGAGATGATAAAGAGCGTGGGTCGTCAAGTTGAACAGCTCTGATCGCAGTGGCGTACGATAGTGAGACCAAAGTCTGAACCCAGTCGGACCAATCTGACTACTGTCTTGACTTTAGTCGGTGGAACAGTCCACAAATAAGCATAATGAGGAAAGAAAAAACGTTCTTCACGGATGAACACTTGGATACTGCTGAATAACTAAGCGCATAGAAATGAGTGAATAGAGCTGAAAATATAGTAGTTCTTGTGGAAAATTGATCATTGTTGTCGATTTCAGTGGCGATTTGGTGTCAAATTGTTGTTGGTTGCTTCACTCATTGGTACCATGATCGCTTTAGTTGAATGGCGTCCAAATATGGACTACCTAGGTCTTGTCTGTATGACATTCAATATTCTCAACTTCGGCGCACCTCTGGCCGGATTGGTATGTTGCCTGAGGGTTCGTTGCGGTTATCGTCGCTATTTTACCCTTTTTTAATGTTATTGGATTTAAGGGTGTTGTGTTGAGAAGGCGTTGTTGTGATACGGTGCCGTTGCCGTTGTGTATTGCGAATCTGTTAGTGTCATCACAATGGTTCCTTTACGGGAATATCATACGCGACGCATACATTATGGTCAGTTATGTATTGGTTGAAACTTAGTAAAAAAGGAATTCGTAAGTGGAACATTATATAGATGCCATCTTAGCACTCTCAGAAATAGTAATGCATATGTTGAAGGCTTTACGTAATCCTTTTAGCAACATTATTATTTATTCTATCAAATGTGAAGAGCTTTTTTTTGTACTGACGACAGTAGAAGCCTAAAAGGTTAAGGTTGAAGCGTTCGGCATTGAAGAATCCCTTAGGGATGCGCCATTCATTGGCAGTATGCAGGTGACTTGGTATATATTTCACTCATAAAATAACTTATGGAAGCCTATCGATGTGTGAAGTCAGTGTTTTCTATCCTCCCAAGACAAGTCTGGTAGGAATTTGTCGACCCTAGATGGTTGGTTGCACTATACATTGGACTTTTGTCGCCCAGACTTCTTTAAGAGAATAAAAAACAATGGTTTGATAATTTGAGTAGGGCATAGCAAGCCACTGAACAGGACAAATATGCATCCAATCATCCTTACGATGTTCTGTGCTATCGAATACATTGCGCATTCCTAATAGTTTCATCATAGCTGAACGGTCTATGCTTTGTTTATTACATGTATTGAGTTTTCGTTGTAGTAGAATCTCATATTCATAATAATTTTAATTCCTCAGGTGCCAAACGGCATCGGAATGGCTCTAGCGGTGCTTCAACTCAGCCTTTTCGTTATTTTCCCACGACGAGAAAACGGGAAATCAGTGGCGTCACGTATGGCCAGATTCTTTAGTTCTCCTGTAGACGTGGAAAAAGGTGAAGAGTAATCTTTTACGATTTACAAAGTGTTCTTCTTCGTTTGTATCTTCTCACATGAAACGTCTTTTTCTCCTTCACTGGGGTAGAGAGTGAGATTTATCCATTGCTTAGTAATTGTTTTTAAGGTGTTGCAACGGTGGCCATGTCCGCAAGTGTACCATTAGCAAGCGGCAAGAAATTAATACGAAAGTTCTCCGAAACAATTGAGTGAGTTCTTCCCCTTTTTAACGACACTTTTGAGAAACACTTGTGTCACTGAGTGAATATTGACCTTAAGGTAATCACTGCGAGCAAACTAAGTGCAGTTATTGTCCTGAATTCGGTCAGTCAGTGAACAGTGGAAAATCGATAATACGGAAATATTTTTATGCGATTTCTTTTGGAATAAATTCTTATCAGTTTCAAGGAAATGTTATTATAGCCAAAGGGTGAGTCTGAAGTCCGTGATGCACTTAAGGAGAGAGGTAGTCAAGTGGGAGGTGGGAGCGAACCCCCAGTTTGCTCTATTGAATACAACATTTTTCGTAGTTGATCAAGGAATTTTCTTTTAACGAAGCGTCCTCGATAGGCTGACATGAGGATGATAACATGGATTTCGGTTTTCAATGGCTAACATTTAAATGATGTCTCTTTCATCAGAGCGTGATCTGTCTAGACCTGTAATTCCTCGACGTATGTCCAAAGTCGTCCGTTCACGATTACAAGAACAAAAGGTGTTGTTTTTATGGAAGACAAGTGTGATGTAATCTTTTTTGATGAGCTTACGGCGAGGTTGATAAACAATTTTATTCGGCTAACGTTTCGACGTCTTCGCCTTCATCAGAGCCAACGATCCGAGTTGATGGTCCATCGTTCTTCTTCGTCTCGATGTGGCGTCTTCGCCTTCGTATCGAGTTTTGTCTTCCTCAGCGGACCATCTCTCGAATCGACATGTGTGACGTTACTCCTAAATTAGTCATAAAAAGACAAATATGCTTATGACTGTGGCACTTGGAACGTATGGTTCGAAGAATTTATTAATGTAATATTTTACAAACTTTTCTATTCCAATACGGTTTTTTGCATCGATTTATGGATGATGACAAGTTCATAACACGCCATTCGTTCTATTTCGTTCGTCCCGCCCTTTCTTACTAAATCATTTTACCACCACTAACGGCCACGGCCAATTTTCCTCGGGATTTCTATTCTGAGTGCCATACGCTCCTATCACCTCACAAATCCTCTTCTTAGTGAGCATTCAATACTAAAGCAATCAACAATGCAATATTTCACTAATTTTATTGTTGCTAATAAATGAAAGGGCAATTAAGAAGTGTTCTAACTGGGGTCGGTGAACAATCTATTACCTTTTACCCATTTTCAGAAAAAAAACCAGTCTTTCGGAGAATTTTCCTTCCATTGGAGTCCAACGGACGCGTCAACGAACGTCTAGTGTTCCAGATGTTTCAAAAAGGAAATGGGTCTAATACGAGTGCTAATTTCTTAGTCACAATGGAAATCATTCCATAAGTTTGTCTAGCCAATGTTGTTTGTACATAGTTTTACTGTACAGATTGTTTCTGATTCATACGAGTAAATGATAGAGATTCCTCAGATTTGAGCATTGGATAGTAATCATTTTGTATCCTGTAAAAATAAACAATTATTGAATTAAGAGAGTTACTTAACCACATTTAGCATAGGAAAGAAAACTGTTTATGCCGTTAAATAAGGAGAAATAAAACAGTGACTGACACCATCCCAGTGTTTATGCATCCATTTAATGGATTAAAAATAAGATGCACATTTATCCCTTTTTAGCGCAGATGAGCATTAGTGAATGAGACAACAAAGCTGGAAAACAACTGTGGATAAGAACAAGAGGCCGTAGTCGTGGTAGTCATATCAAAAATGTTCATATATAATCCTAAGGACACGAAATACACCACGGAAAGAACTGCTGAATTTTTAACTTATCAGGTCAAGTTGTAATATCAAGGGATTTTAAAAACTGGAACTCAAAGAACATGCGCTGGGAAGAGAACTAACAGCGCCAACAGTTTTATTTGGACGTTTGGGGAACCACTCCATTCACAACGAACCAGTGATTTGGGCGTAGATACCGTGTTTCCACTCCTCAGGGTCAGGAAGTGAATAGCTGACTTATCGGAGAAGTTTTCTGGGCTTTCCAAGACCTAAGAACGTTCTAGAATTCTCATCTCATAATCGGCTTTCGGATAGGGGAGAATTAAGTCAATAAGCATTCATCTGTAAATCACGATAAATATCCTCAAGCCTTAGTCGAGTTCACACACGAGTATGAAGACCTCTTTCGATGAAGGACGTTGTTGGTTGCTAGTGGAAATTAGGTCTTCGGGTCAGTTCTCAGGGCCGAATAGTCACTAGCTGCAAGAAGAATGCTCGACTTCGTAACACATGTGAGCTTTTGATAATATTGACTTTTGATGACAGCGCAGTGGGGCTAATGTGTTAAAAGGTACATGACAGTAGAACTATGTTGAGGTATAACAGTGATCACGTGTTATAAAAAGTTAACGACTTGAATCATCTACACGGAGTACTGCATTAGATAAAAAGGAAGACAACAACCATAACCAGATGAATAGAATAGCGACTGGCGAGGCCACTTAAAGGTCCTTTGATGGAAGTGGTGTTTTGGCAATGGTTAGGAATTTCCCCGAAAACATTTTTCAACTATCGCTTCTTTATCGGTCGTGATCAAATCAGGCAAATGAAGACGGCTCTTCCATGAATTCTTGTTACGGTATGCGCGAAACCTTTGAACAGAAATAACACACAAGAAGCTCCGCTCACACAAAGAGGTTAGCATGACAAAGACTGTTTGTTGCAAGCAAGGTTCCTCAGAATGAGATGAAAACATTTACGTGCTCCAACATGGGCAACTGATATGAGGAACATTTTATGGGGTCATCACTATAAGAACATTAGATAAAATGGAAGAATGATGACTATTTAGGAAATAGTTGCTTTGCTCCCCACTTCGAACTAAGACTGTTGCATCAAGTCTATATAGGTTATCAACTGTGCTCTACCATATGATGTGAGAACATCAAAAGGGTTTCTCGTGATAAGTCCACAATCACTTTCCTATAAATGAGACATGAGTTGTGCATTCTCCAAGTGGCGGGAGTTGTCTTGGAGTATTCTGATGTACAATTCGATTTTTTAGAGCGCGTGTAAAGCTGATAAATACGTTGGCATATTCGAGATGCTCGACGATAGGACTCAATCGTTGGTCATGAGACCACTGTGATGCCAAGGTATTACAATACATTAGTGTTGTTGAGTAGTTGCATAAGAATATTGTGTGTAAGATAGTATGGTGGATCACCTAGGACTAGAATAAAGCGCATGGATTAGAACACAGTAGAGTAAATAGTCAATACAATATTTGTTTGAGTCTATGGTTAGACAGTACTCAGAGTTCTAGCAAACTTGGACATGCAGAGCAAGCTGCTGCCGCGCATGCTGTAAACGTGGACATCACACCTCCATTTGTAAGCAGATATAATCCTCCAAAAGAACATCAGCCTTATCAAACAGAAATCGGCCACAAAGGTAAAGAAATTATAGCCGCTAAATTGCCAGTTAACTCTACCAAAAGAGAAGATTGTGCCATCAAAAAACCAATTCGGAAACGTCCGAACAAAAAACACCAAAGCGATACAATGATACTTTATGCAAGAAACGATGATACAACGAAGGTCTAAATTTTATCAGGACAAGCACAATTCTTTAATTCATTCACTCAGGCACCGGAACCAGTAGATCTGCCGCTTGATACGGGATCTGACCTGTCATTCATCACCAACTAATTGCCTCAACGTCTTCCGTTACAAAATGTCGATTCCATAACATTGTTCGTCAACATATTCGGAGCTCTTAACAAGCTCAAAAAGATCTGTGGAATTATTACAGTAAAATTGTGGGATACTTATGGAACACAACATGAAATTACAGTAACCAGAATTCAGAACATCACAAAACCACTAAAGCGCATTCGCCTCGGCCGAAAAGATAAGAAATTCCTCCATCATAACAATGTTAGACTCTCGATCGATCCTTACTGCGACAGTATACGCACGCAAATCCTGCTCGGATGTTCAAAAATGTTTTCTCTGTTGGATAGTAACCAAAACCCGAACAACACATTGCCATCGAGATTGATATTATTATATATATCTGTATATTATTATGCATATTGATCCCCTCTAAACTATGTTATCTGATAGTTGATGGTAACCATAAGCGACATCGCCAAAGAGCACAATCTTCATGACAGAGAATACAGTACCAACCAAAAATCCGTATGAACAACAATGATGAAAAAAATCGTGACCTTTGAGGTGTTCGGTTTTTGCTTCTGCTGTAAGTAGGCAGTGTAACAAGAGACGGACGAGGAGTTGTTTATTGTCATATTTTTCTCTTAGATACTAGCGGGTATTTGGTGTTGTTTAACGCATTTTTTTTCTGCTTCTTCCTGAAGAGCTCCTAAGAGATATGTCATTTTTGAAGCTCATTCATCCGGCGCGAGTAAATGATATTACTGAATGTCCGATGGACTTCGGAATACGCAGGGGTGGTAAATTTCCCACTGGTGAGGCGAAGTCTGTGTTACTTGGGACGTTGTTTTTTGCATCTTTTAATGTGCTCTTTAGTTTCAAGAACTTGAAAAGATGGCTGTCGCCCTACCAAGTAGATCAAGTGTTTCCTCGGTGTTTGCATTAATTCTGTTGCGGGCATTCTCTATTGATGGGAAGTTAGGATCAAGACGATCTGGTTCTCCGTTACACTTCTCCAGAGCTGTTTAGCCTCTGCTCATTTCAAATTGAATGGTCGATGACGAATTTGCGATTCCTTTCCTTAGCGAACTGACATAGGAAATGCCGTCTACTTCATTAGAAGAGAGCTCTATTTGGGCCGATACCAGGACTTCCCAAATTAGTTAAGAAGCAATTAAAAGCTTATATTAAAGCCTCTTTACTTGAGGACATTGAAAAAGCACTTATATAGCGAGTAGACGTACTGCTGTCTCTTTTATTGCTTTCCTAATTTGAGATTGATTGTCTTGCGTGAATCGTCAATTGAGTAGCTAGACCGATGCATCAAACTGTGCTGATTCAGCCAGTGCTCGAGAATATAGCAGTTTCCTGTGGGAATTAGGTCATCAAATCAGTTCTTGACACCAAATAATCGCTAGCTGCAAGTAGAAGAGAAATTAGCCACGCCGGACCATTTCGAAATAACAAAGCGGTATGGCAAACTTGAGTAACTTGGGTAAGTAAACCTTTACAACAATAACGATGTAAGAATAACGATATTCCAACATCGAAACGAAGAGGTGGCAATGTGATAACGTGGTCAATAAGTGAGGGTAAGTCTTGTTCGTAAGAGGATTCTTCGAAGCGAGATAGTAGCTTTGCCATAGATTGGTGAAGCAATACGATGTGCATGTATGATGTAGAATGCGTCAGTAATGGCTCAACAGGTAGGCACATCAAAGGACTCATGTAAGATCATAATACCTGACTCACAATGACAATGTGATAGGATTACACACCACATGTAAGCTCACGATAATATCCCGATGAGGCCAAACTATCAAGAAATGCATATAAGCTTGTGACGACATTAACATATAATGACTGCACAGTATTGTTAATATGTTAAAAGGTAAATACCCTATCCTGTGCACCTTAACATTCCAAGAAGTGACGGTTTTTTGACGCAACTATCATGTGTAACTAATTGTAAACCTTTTGTCTATCCTGGGGAAACAAATAAGCTCATGAAGACGAGGTCAATTTGATTTCTTTTAACTTGCCTTATCTTTCACAAAAATCGACATATGATTCAAATGACCGTTTTAGGTGCCTTCCAGCACTTCACCGGCACTAATGAAGTCGACCACACCATCCATTTCAAGCCCAAGCCCATCCGAAGGCTTCACGAATTCAAGTGTACCCGTAGCAATCGGGGACGTAACAAATGCCATGTGCAGACAGTACAATTGGCAACATTATGAGCTAATTATAAATTAATTACTGCTAACAGCAACTGCTGTGCTGTGAGGAAGCTTAAAAGAGCATCGCCATATTAGGTGGCCTCATTCGAGCGGTGTTCTACTGAAGAATATTCGACTCGATAGCACAATGAAGACAACACATCGAGTGAACGAACGACCGTAGACCATCGACTCAGACCATCAGATTTGAGGAAGACGATGACGTCGAATCGTTAGCCGATCAAAACCTCTTCTTAGCTTATCAGTGAAGGAATACATGTTGATTCGACGTGCTGAGGTTGAAGGAAAGTCACTTCGTGAAATGTTTTTCCGCTGTGTGCTAGTTGATAATGATACCGACTTCTGCAGGATGGACTGTTTAGAAAAAAACAAAACCATTGTCACCGGACAATCACTATTGTCAACAATCGTCGTGCATAAAACAGAATCAATGGGTGTGGTTGCCTCATTCAAGTGGTGTTCCACTGAAGAAGATCCGACTCGATGGGACGACGAAAGAAAACCACATCTAGAGTAAGAACGACTGTGGAGATCGACTTGGATTGTCGGATCTGAGGAAGACAAAGACGTCGAAGCGTTAGCCGAATAATATTGTTCACCAAATCTGTGTCAGCTTATTAATGAAAGAATACATATTCCGGTGAATATACTAACACAGTACTGTTACTTCTTTTCAATGCAATAGCTCATCACCTCTTCCTGCTTGGTGTGGAACTCTCGCTGCGATATATAGCGACGTTTATAACTCAAACGGACTTCACTACGATAGGGTTTCACATGATAAGAAGGACTTCGACATCTCCATCTGGAAACCTATTTGACAGTGAACTAGTGTTTCGGGAATGCGAAAGAAGCCACTTAATCTCTTGTTGGCGAATATCGTTCAGATCCATTAAGGGTGGCATTAGCACGACCCTCTCAGGCTTCATGGAGCAAACACTTGGCTGACTGCGGATTACTAATTCAGTAGAAGCTCCACTGAAGCTTAAGCGGCTCTCTTTGAAGAGGTGTCATTCAACTACTAAAATGAGCTCTTATCAATGAATTCACGCAAAAAATCAGAAGTAGAAGCACATTTTTTTTGCAAAATACTAGAAGAGTGGTAGCCGTTATCCACGAATAATAAGATAGGAAAGGCAAAGATAGAGGAATGAAATGGTTGAGAGATATTTCTGAAGACCTTCGTCTTGAATTTCTTTTCTCCATAGTTTTCAACTATTCATGCTTGAGGAATAGAAGTCATCAAATTCTCTTCCACTCCACAGAGACTAGAAACTACCTTTGGTGACTACTTAAGGATGTTCTAGGAAGCATTTGTGAGGTCCCCATGGAAAATCACTGTTTTCAAGATACTGCGGAGAGACGAAAACAGCGCTTGGAGCCAAAGCCGTAAATGAGTTCGACGACCAATTTTACGGATAACGGTTACAAGAGATCGAAGTCCCCACAACATGTGATTACGTGTTATTTGAGTATCCTAGTAAACAGTTGCTGAAGTTTTTAGAAATTAGTACTGGATTTCAACCTATAATGTTTATAAAGTGGCATATCTCAGCTGTAAACAGACTTTGTCAAGTGGAATAAAAACCATTAGAAGTTGCACAGTTTCGCCGATGAAAAGCAAGTTTATTCGTACCTGTTGCAAAGAATTCTAGAATTCCGGAGACGATGAAGTCACTAAAGGCAGTTTTGGTTTCTGTTTGCATTCCGAACTATTACTCACTCAGAAAGTTGTCGGGATATTAAAGAAGTGATAAACAACATACGAGAGGCTTAGAAAGTATGGTCGATGACGCATAGTTTCGTAGCCCGACTCGTTTAGCTCGTGCGTCGGTAGCGCGACGCGTGGCTGCGCGTTATCGTGGAGAAGGATTGATCATTTTATTATTCACCACAGAGGAGAACATCAAGTTTTAGTGCATTTGGTCGACCTCTAGAGGCACTTCTCCACCGTAATCGTTTGAACCCCTGTTAAGGAGGTGATTAATGCCAAACCACCAATCGGTCAGCACGACCTTTTTTTGATGCAATTTCGGTTTTGGAAATTGCTCTGGAGATCGTCGATTTTCATATTATTTAATAGTAGAGGATTCAAAAGAATGTTGCTAAGATAAAGGAGAATAAAGTTACAAATTCGACATTAATTTTAAAGGAACCAAATATTTAATAAGCAATAACAAAAGAGAACGGTGGAACTGATGAAGGATGATGTGAACATATTCTGCACATGAACCGAGTTTTGGTGTATTACCCTTTTCATGCTCTGGAAGAAAGCATACTGATCATTCAACATTTTCGTCATCATTCAAGTTGAAAAGCCTCCTTAAAGGGTTCATATGATAACAACCCATCTCTTGTGACAACTATTCTTAGAATAGTGAAATTTTTTTTCATATTATCGTAGATTCCTAAAGTTATGCTAACATCGACTGTTTCTCATATAATAAAGCAGTCTTGCGGGATAAAAAATGCTTTCATCTCAGTCAGAATAACGTTGCTTTCAATCAACAGTCTTTGTTTTGCTAACCTCTTTGTGTAATCAGAGCTTTTTCCGTGTTACTTTTGTTCAAAGCCTTCACGCATGCCGCAACATGAATGGAAAAAGATGTTTGGAAGATCCGCCTTCCTTTGTCTGTTGGACGTGCGCAATGAAGAACCGATAGTGGACGAATGTTTTCGGGGGAGATTCTGAACCTATGTCAAAATACCTTTTCTCTCCATAAGACATTTATTCGGCCTCGTGAGTCAGTGTCCTATGTTAGAGCCCTTATGGCCCTCCTGTTTGTTTCCTGCGCTACACAATGTAGATAATCCAAGTTGTTAACCTCTATGGCAGGAGATTCTACACTAACCTCATTCTGATGTCGTGTGCCTTCTAATGTTAACCCTATTGTGCGGTCATCATATGTTAACGTTATCACAAGCTTATATGTAATCGTTACTGCGACAACCAATTCGTAATGTTGTCACAAACTTACATGTATTTCTTAATGGGTTAATATCACCGGAATGTCATCACAAGCTTAGATATGGTGTGTACCCTTATCGTATTGTCATCATTAGTCAGGTGTTATGATCTCACATGAGTCCTTTGATGTAATTATCTCTTGTTGCACTATCTTCTAAGGCGCGTGTGGCGCAGTGGTTGGAGACGCCACTGCGACAAACACGTGCAATCGATCCCCCGCGCCCTATGGCCCACCAACCCCTCCATCCCTCCGGGGTCAGCAAATTGGTACCAGACTTGTCTGGGAGGATACCAGCACTGGTTCGATACATTGGTAGGCCACCGCGAGTCATTGTAAAGGCAAGATATGCATTCAATCACCTACAACGATACTTAATGAAGTCGAATGCATGGCGCATCCCTCAGGGATTGATCAACGCCGACAGCCTTATCCTTTATCCTTTTCAGCACTATTTTCTATACCGTACATCCTCGGATCTCGCTCATATAAGGGATCTCGAGCCGATTAGTCGCGAGGCTATGTGGCGTGTCCCCAGGTGGCGGATAGGGGGTTAACGCGGACCAAAAGCGACATTTGCTTCCCTGACACGCAGTTAATCTAGGGGATGGACTCCCCTGCTTCTGCTGCGCCGATTTGGCACATACTTTCTGTATTTGCTAGGCGTATTCATGCATGCGTGAGTGGGTGCGTTCTGCTTATGCGGATTGTATTCTAAGAGTCAATTTGGCCAAAAGCCTGCAATCAAGTGACGGAAGTATGTGGGAGGCGGTTAGGAATCGCCTCCAACAAATAAGCTCCAGGTCCCCTCCGGGAGAGACTGGCAAGCAACCCGTAAGTATACCCAGCCCCCACGTTCAGAGCCCAGCAATCTAAACGTAGGTATCAAAAAGCTAAACACAGTAAAAGAAACGGACCTTATTTCCCTGACCCCCCAAATAGCTCCCGATTCTGCAGCGTTGGGTAGGACAAGTACGGAGAGGCTGCTAAAATCCCAGAGCCATTCTAAGGTGCCTAAATCGCTGAGAACTAAGGTGGCGTTTTGTACCTACCATGTACGCACACTTGTATACGAATCCTCGATAGAAGACTTGATCATGCAAGCAAGAAGTTAAGGCACGACATCATCGGTCTGGCCGTGTCGGCACGATGCCATAAATTCAACGCCGTCTATGACATCGGAGAACAACTGTTCCTCGGAACACGTGACAGTAAACGAGTAGGCAGCGTCGGCGTTCTCGTCAACACGAGTTTGTCAATAAAACATCTATTCATTCGCACAACTAAATACCCGAATCGGACGTTTACGATTAAAAAATATGTGGGTCAATACAGGCTTTGACAATCTTCGTCGTTTACGCCCCGATATCATATGACTAAGAAGGAGTTGAAGCGTTCTATATGGACTAGGAGAAGTTCTACAGAGAAGACCACACATTCTTCAAGGTCATCACTGTAGAATTTAACGCCAGGATTGGACCAAGAAGAACGTCTGAAGAACGTAACATTGGAACCAACAGATTAGAATGAAACGAACAGGGTGAGCGGCTCTCTGAATTTATCATGACGACCAAGACCGTTCATAATAATTCGCAATTCCGCAAGCCGTACCCGTCTGCTCGTCTTCGTGCAAAATTCTATTTCTCGCGGAAATGAGAAAAAAGCCGCTAAATTCAAAAACCGAAGTCCCAGAACCACCACAAACTGGGACTTATTCAATTCATTAGTCGGCTGTTGGGAAGATGCCGTTCTCGATAACATCGACGAGGAATACGATCAGCTCAGTCAACATCTTCACGTTAGTGCTATGAAAGCGAAGAGTTTGAAAGTTATCAAGAGACGTCTGTCTGCAGAAACACGAGCTGATACGCCAGCGTGGAATCGCACGAGCTGCAGGCAACCGCGAACTAACGTCGGAACCTGCAAAACAATGCAGACAGGCGGTAAAAACAGATCTTAAAGAGAAAGGAGCATCAGTAATGGTCAAAGCTGCAGGAAGCTGGGAAAAGCGTTAACAAAGCCCACGAAGGTTCGCCAATTAAAGGACCAAGTGACTGCACTGCGACGCCCAGAAGGAACAGTTACAGCGTTCAGAAAGGCAATGGAGAAAATCATTCAGGAATACTTCTCAGCTCTCTTCAATAGCCACGTCCTCCTTTCCTCATATGGAATAAAAGAGGATGGATATGTTTCATCACCTGTTCCCCCCTTCCGAAATCAGACATGCTATTCCGTTGTTGAGAAATCGAAGAACACCAGGCTCGGACAGGATGAGATCTGAACATCTGAAGAACCTTCCGCCAGTCCTCGTAAACACACTGGCTCGGCTTTTCACACGTTACCCATCTGAATTCAAGGTACTCAATGGAAAGCCAGCAAGATCGTGCTCTTGTTCAAGAAGGGTGACTTCTACGACATCGGCAACTATCGCCCAATCTGCTTGCTGTCTGTCGTTTACAAACTTTTCACTCGTCACTCGAGTCATCATCCTAAACAGGATTGACAGAACACTGGGCGAAGGACAGCCATGTGAGCAAGCAGGGTTTCGAAAAGGATTTAGTACAATGGATCATATCCACTCGATAACAAGACTCATTGAAGTATCGCGAGAGTGTAAAAGACCGCTCTGTCTCACCTTCATCTATTTACAAAAGGCCTTTGATTCAGTCGAGATACAAGCAGTCTTGGAAGCCCTGGATAGTCAAGGAGTTCCTACTCAGTACATAAAGATTCTTCGTGAGCTGTACAAAAAATTTCACAACCAAGGTATCACCATTCTACGACGATATTATCATTGACGTCAAAAGAGGAGTTAGGCAAGGCGATACCATCTCGCCAAAAAATATTCACCGCCACCCTCGAGAACGTCATGCGAAATTTGGAATGGGATAATATGGTAGTGAAAATCGACGGTCTGCGATTACACCATCTTCGCTTTGTTGATGGCAGCGTCCTTATAACATCAAACATTAGCCAGGCGGAACGAATGCTTACCGACTTTGATGAACTCTGTTGAAAGATTGGTCTTCGACTAAATTTCCCAAAACGATCTTCACGAGGAATGGATTGGTTTCCTATACCCCATTCACGCCCAACCTAAGGAATATCTCCGAATGCTCCAGTTATGTCTATCCAGATCGGGAAATCAATAGGATAAAAGACTTAGCTCCGAAGTTGAGCAGAAGTAAACGAGCGGCTTGGGGAGCTTTTAAGAGCCTACTCCGTGTCCACCTTTTTGACTCAACGGTACTTGTATGCATGAGAAACCTGGTCGCTGCGTAAGCACGATGAATGATCAGTCAGTGTTATTGAACGCGCAGTCGAAAGGACGATGCTACGAGTATCCCGTGAAACACAAGTAAGGGAGGTGATCCGAAACTCCGACCTGCGTCAACGATCAAAAATCAAAGATGCCGTTCTGTATACCAAACACTCGAAGATAAGGTGGGCCGGACACGTAATGCGTTTGACTGACAACCGATGGACAAGAGCCGTTAGTGACTGCATTTCTCGGGATGTCAAATGAATTGTAGGAAGACCACCGACTTGATGCTCGTAGTTCTTAACGAAAAGCCTGGAAGAATGATATGATGCTCAACGAATCCCTAGAGCGAGCAGAACCCACTGGGCTACTCTTGCACGCGATAGGGAAGAATGAAAGATTGACTGGCGCCCCCTCGAGTCACTCGACGATCCACGGGACTGAAGGTGACAAAGGTGATATCATACATGCACTTTGCTTTCCTCCGCAATCCTATGACTATGCTGCTATCTCACTTCTAAGCATCCTTTTACGAAGCAGACTTTGCCGCTTGTTTGTTTCGAAGTTGGAATACCGTGGTTCTTGTGTCATTATTTCTATGGAGGCTTAATTATGCAAATTTTAGTTATCACTGCGTAACGGCATCAAAAAAGTTTCGCCTGGTAACTTGAGCATTCTGCTTGAAGCTAGTAAATATTCGGTGCCGGGAACTGTCTCGAAGACAGAATTTGCGACAAGTAACTGCAATGTCACGTAGTAGTTTCTCCAAACATTGTCTTTTCATACATTCTTTGTGGAAACCTTCTTGGAAACAATAAATTTCGTTAAAGGAGAGAATATCTCATTCCACACCAACCGCAATCTTGCACTTTCTTCTTCAGGTAAAATGTTTTCTATTTTCCTCCTTTATTACTTTTCCTGAACGGCAAAGCTCTTGGCGTTGCCAACTCCTTGAGGGATGCGCTGTGCATTTGACTTAGACATCGTGGAGGTGAGTGAATGCACATTTGACTTGTACAGTGACTTACGGTGACCCACTGATAGGTAAAGTCAATGCTGCTATACTCGCAAACAAGTTGGCACTAACTTGCTAACCATGGAGGGATGAAAGCCTTCGTGAGCTCAGAGCGCTGTATCGAACCAGAGGTGTGCTGCAAAGCGCTTCTAACTACTGTGCTGCACGTATACAAATTTCTTTTCTTATTGACTCGAATACTGCGTTGATACAAAAGCTCGCCGGCTGTCCAATATTCCAGCACGTTCATTTCGTAGAATCAGATTTGACTTAGATGTTCTGAAGGTAGGAATCAGAACTTGTGGGCTGGATAATATTACAGGTAATCGAAAACGTTCCAGCCAAATCCTAAAACCTTTTATCTTGTTTTCAAAGTTATATATTCGCTCTTGCAGTGATCAAAAGAACCATGTTTTTCACTCGTAATTCTTGTCCCAAAGCGCAGTGGTAAGAAATTCGATGCATTAGATACTGGATCAATCGTTGATTCGATCTCTCATCCACAGATCTCTAAACCTTCTGTTTCCCCGGGGTTGCAAAACTGACGTCAGACTTGTCTGAATAGAGCAATCTTCGATCCGCAAATATTAACAAGAGCTTCTGGGATGATGACCACGAGAAGGTCAAGTGCAGTCTTTGCCGGATTATAGGCAGGGTCAACTCGAGCAGCATTCACGACATCCATACAGAGGATCAGAAATCTTCAAACAGCAGCCGAACCAAAGTGGGAGCCCGATGACCTTTGTGAATCACTGATTCGAGGAGTGGATTCAAATGAAATAGTTTCTGCAATCCACGAAATATGTGTGGTGTAAATAAATAAATATAACTTCTGCTAGTTCCCGGTCAATTACTCAATCTAATTCGATCAACACCATTTCTCTGAATTAGTAGTGCTTTTTCTGGAAGTAGTAGGCAGATCATGACTTCAGACCTCTACTCCCACACGTTGTGATTTCCCTCAAATGCATAGCATAGCCCCTTTGCATTTAATTGTTTAATTAAAAGGGCTCTATCGAGCTCTTCAAGCGTCATTCATGTTGTTAGATGTGACGTTTTTCTACCAGTTATTATTATCCATTTAGAAATTGGAATGATTTTATTAGGCTTTCGAAAGAGACCAAAATCAGGAACTCGACGTGTGTCCACTTTTTTGGCACCACTTAATTAAACCACGACAAGGAAAACCGATATTGTTCTACATTAAGTGAGTTCAGTCGTGATGATTTGAAGAAATATTTGGTTACTATCCTATGTGCCAGCTACTGAATTACCAACTGCCGCAGGATGCACTTGCCCACCAAAGGAGCGGATCATAATGGATGGTGGTAGTAGATCAACATCCTCCGTCTAAAAATAGCACCACCGACTGAGTTTCTTCGTTTGATCTGTGCTCCACTCCAGCGGATTCCACTCGATGCGACAACGAATACTCACATGGCGACAAGGACCGACTGTGGATCATCGGCTCAGATCCGTCGGACTATGAAGGAGAGGAAGATGTCGAAACATTAAGCGAATTAATATTTTTTTATACAAACTTTGTGTCAGCTAAAAAATCTAGGAAGATTATTGATTATTCATACTGATGTTTAGTGAAAATCGACTTTTAAGACTAAAACAGTGTAGTGCTTTATTGCACTACATATTCTCCCTTGAATCCACTGCATTGAAAGGAATAACAAACGTCAGAGCTTCAATTAACGAGTCAGACATTAATGATGATCTATGCCAATTCCCAACCACTCATTTCCGACCATCAGAACAACAATTCCACTGCACTTTGGACCTCGCTGTAATAACGTGTCTTGACTATATTTGTCATGGCAAATATGAGCCACTTTAACGATCTTTGGGTACGTGTATAAATAGGATAAAACTGTCTGTGCGCGATGTGTAATTGCCGTTAGTATGGAATCGAGGGAAGCCCTAATTTGCCATTTTTAGACTCTCAAGACTACAACAACGAATTTATGATAACAAAAAACGCTTCTAGCTAAAGTTTCAATAGTCGCCAAAGAGATTACTATACAAATCTTCTAAACATTTTGTCTAACATCTCGCCACAGTGACCAATAGCACACTTAGTGCACTGGTTAGATCTATAATGTATATCCACGTGGTCGTTGGCTCGATTTCTCCCATATGGCTAACGAAAACCGTCATCACTTCGAATTCGAAGAATTCGCAATGGACTTGCCTGAGAAGACAAAAAATGTCCTGATAATCAGTCCATGTTGCCACTCCATGAGCCAAATAAGTATACAATCCTATACGCACACATCTCATTTCTTCATTGGAACTTTGAAGTAAACAATAACAATAATAAATTTCCCTTTCAACATCAACCATTATAATCGACTCAGTTCCACACAAGATTGACCACGACATTAATATGCTATTATTATAGTTCCTGTTTAGTTTCTGGACTGTTCGCCAAAGGTAAAAAATAGGATCCCTCATTAATGTTCATTTTGCGTAGCGTAGAAATGATGAGATGCATATCTGGCCAATACAACGACTTTGCGAATTAACCGATCTATCAATTCAATGTTTTCATCCTCCCAGACAAGGGTACCAACACAGCCGATGCAGTGGTCAATATGAAACCATGAATTAATTGACGAACTAGATTCCAGTAATTCATAGATGGACCACAGAGAAGGGTGTCCTGTATTCACGGGTGTGGCAAGTCTGCGTCACAAAGTGGAAAAAAGAAAACGATGATCGTTTAAAAGAGGCTGTGGTCCATTTAATTGGAATCAACGCTTCGAGCTGCTTCGCTCGGGGTTTTGAAAGTGGTTGGCTGAGTAGATTGACCGTTCCATATTCTGAAGAATCCGCTGAAACGTTAACCAGTGAGAGACAAATATTTCCGTTGAGAAATTTATTTCTGCTCCAGATGAAAGCATAAATGTGACGACAATTCCTCGAACTCTATAGAGCGTCAATACGAAGACGTACTTATTGCCTTAGACTTCACTGAGCATTGTAGAAGTAACAGAACGCATAATTGCTTCTGTAACCCTCTCATCTTGTTTTCAGAAAGACGTTCTCGGCCGAAGTCTTCCACAACGACTACGTTGGATAGGCCACCAAATGGGTACGAAAAGCATGGAAAAAGTCATGTGCTTCGATGCAAGCAGTTAAAAAACAGAATGAGTTACACATGCGTTATGTCGTCATCGAAGCGTTAAACTGTCTTCGGTTTCTTAGTTATTATTTCGTCACGATATTCGCAAACATAGCAATTTGATACATAACAGAAAAAAGTGGATCGAGCAGTTAGTAGAAAGTGTTCTTATTGTAAGTGTAAGCACTTGCACTGAAATTTAGTTGAATGAGTTCTGTTCTCATGAATAAGAGAGTGCTCGTTTGTCCACAGTGAGTCGATCCATGGTCCGATCTCGCGCTCCAAGCTCACAAAGCCTTCCATTCGACCAGATTCTAAAAATTAGTAACACAGCTGTGAGAGAATAACAGCCTTGATTTGATACACCAGTGGGCCACCATTAGTTATTGTATAGGCCAATGCGCTTTCAATCACCTCTGACGGTGCCTAATCCAATAGATGGCTCATCAATCAACAATTGACCAACGCCAAGAGCTGCATCCTTCATCCTTTAATGACAAAACGCTGTGATGAAGAATATTGAAAAAGATCACTACCTCATACCCACCACTTCGCAAAGCGCTATCGGTATCTATTACAGTGACGAAATGTGTACTTGGCACAAGAACGTTGACGTACGTTGTGTTTAGCAATTTTCGGCATTCGACGAATCGAGACACCTAGTTGTAACGTCGTCGTTGTCGTTGTCTCGAAACCGGAGCAGCACGTCGTCGACACGTGATTGATCACGTGAGCGATCAGTGGATGCGCTGGGTCGAGGATGTTCCGTTGTCGCAAACATCTATCACTTATAGGACCAATTATTCCTTAGTAAACTTTCTCGAAACCAACAACCATTGCTAAAAATAAGACACTCGGGTTGGTTTCTGGTCGATTTTCGAGAAGCCCAAATTAGGAAAGATGATCCCAAATGTGACGAAGTTCATCCGTAGTAAGCAAATGCCTAAGTAGGGAAGTCTACTAGTTTGTCGCTTAAGTATTCCATTATTGTAGCACCAGGAAAGACAAGAATTTTCATTCCATCATCAGCGATCTCATTTGCTGCTTATTACAGGAATTTTTTTTCAAATACGATTTCACTTCTGAGAACAACACATTTGAACTGCGGCGAAACTTTATCACTGTTCAATAGCTAAGGGACCACTTTTACTAGTCTCAAGGATTGATAAATAGTAAATGCTCAGATCATTGTTATCAAAAGAACGATTCTGGAAATTAATCCCGGGTGCAGTTCGGTGTATTTGGTGCGAAAGTACCCGATGGGAGACCTGGTGTAAACCGGATGTTGATTACGCACTGATAACGATTATCAGGGAACGGCTGAAATCGTGAACCACAACAACTATCCAGCATCAAAAGCTCTATTAGAAAAAAATATGACAATGGGAAATATTTGCACAAATCTGAATAGTTCCTCAAGCTAGACCTATCCAAATGATCTACCCCAAAATCGTTATCAATCTCGCGTAAGCTCAACCAATTTAAAAACATGTTGATTATTTTCATCTGGGATTCACAGAACTATTCTTTGTCTACCACAACGCGACAACGACCAGCTGTGCATCATCGACTGGGAGGCTCCGAAGAAGGCGGAGGCGCCGAAACGAAAGCCGGATAAAACTTTGGTACCAATCTCATGTCAACTCAGTCATTTGAAAATTATCGTCGTCAGTTTTTCATACACACTCCGGCTGATCTAAAAAATGATCGACGCTTTTGAAGTTCGATAATGGAGTTCATCTTATGAAGAAATATTTTCTTAGAATTAGATGTCATAAGATTTTTCACGGCCACATCAACTTCAACATAGTTCATTTTAATGACTTTCCCAGTATTCGTAGCCAATAAACTACAGCACATGCAACAGATAAATTATTAAGTAATTCAAAGTGACAGTAATTTTTCGAAGAACAAAAGAACATCATTGAACACACTGGATGCTATGCCCTTGAGTTCAAATGTACTGATGGAAGCAAAAATCTCCAGTGACAAATAGGAAATAAATAGTTGTTAGCAACTTTCTTACGTTCCACCTTTTCTTGGTACATATATATATATATATATATATATATATATATATATATATATATATATATATATATATATATATATATATATAATCTAGCGAGGATGGTTAGGGGGCCTACGATGTTTAGCAAGCCTTAATTCCCTCTAGAGTCAGCAAATTTGAAGCACACTTTTCATGAAGGACAGGACACATCGGTTGGCACCCGAAGGCCACTGTATGGGACAGGTACGCGATGCGTGATGCCAACATCAGGAATTTACCATCGCCGAAAGCTTCATCGTCTGCACATATATATGTATATGCACATATAAATATGCATGTATATATATATATATATATATATATATATATATATGCATAGCAGTAGAGCGCAGTGGTCAGAAGCCCACTGCAATAAAATGAGATCGGCCTATGCGCCCCAGGCTCACCAAGACCTCCATCACTGCAGGATCGGCAAATTGTTACCTGACTTGTCTAGGAAGATAGCAGCACTGGCTCGATACATCGGTAGGCCACCGCGAGTCATTGCAAACGTCAGATATGCATCCAGTCACCTCCAAACAATGCTTAATGAAGTCAAATGCTGGCGCATCCCCCTCAGGGATTGATCAAAGCTGAGAACTTTACCCATTTTATCTTTATATATATGTATATATACATATACACCGAAAATTGACCTATCATTGCAAATTGCGCACCATCCAGTACAGTTTTTATAGTTTACACTGTTGCGAGTGTATTAAAATAGCACATCCGTTCATGAGGAGTGTGACGTGATCAGCCGTGGAACACGTCATTCTTCTGGATAGTTTTTGTGTGAATATCATGTGAAGAATACTTTCCAAATAGAAAAATAATCTCTCATTGTTAAACCAGTGTAGCATTCGTAAAGCCAACAACATTTTAGGATCAAACATCAGTACCGATCATTAAAGACAAATACACTTGCAACTGTTTCAGAGGATGAACGCCCTAGAGATCTGTAAGAATTCTTGTCATACTGGTCGCTACACTCTGTTTCAGAAGAAGAACTCCCTAGAGAACTGTTAGAATTCTGGTCATATTGGTCATTACACTACCTCGATTGGTACTAGACTTGTCTACGAAGGTACGAACACTGAGTTGACAAATCGGTCTGTAGCTCTTGGATGTAGGTCAACTCAGAACGCTTTATACTTTCTCACTCTTGCTTTCTTAAAGGAGTTACCTATTGGATATTACTGCTCTTAGTGAAAAGTTGCTGGCAAACTGACTTTTGATTTAGTCAGGAACGGGTTTACGGGCAAATATCATTTCTATTTATGGTCCAATATTTTGATTTGGTAACTATAAGGAAAAACAGTACTTTTGGACCTGATTCATCATGAACAATTTCGGCACTTTTACGTCCATGAGTTTTTATTCGAAAGATTTTCTCAATTTTGTGTACTTAATAGAACAAAAAGTGCGGGTAGTGCAGTAGTTGGAAGTTCTCTGGAGTACAAACAACATTGTTAATTCGATCATGCGGACCGGACGAACCCCATTCCTACGGGGTGGATCTCTCATCCCCGTTGGCACCCAGCCTGGAGATCATCTTGCACCATTTCATCTAGAAAAGCTGGCGATCGCCTGAAATGAAGATTTGGGTACGCCCTGGTACTGCTAACCCATGATTCTGGGTGGGAGGCGAAATTAAATCAGCCAGATTTTAGCAACATTCGTACAAAGAATCAAAATCTACAAGCAGCTTCACCCATGTGCAAAATTCCGGAAATCATTGTGGGTGATGGATGCGAGGAAACGAATCGGAAACAAGAATTGTTAGCATCACGACAATATGCAACGTCTGACCGTGTAAACTTTTTTTTATTTCCATGTGACCCGTCTTCACATCTATAGGGGCAGATCCCACTATTTCTCACATTCGATTCGTTTCCTCGCATCCACCATCCACGACGATCTTCCAACTTTTACGTGTGGCTTCAGGTGCTGCTCGAGGATTTTCATTTCATCTCGTATAAAGTGAAAGAATAAAAATTAAAAAGTACTGTATATTGTTGTTCTTAAGAATGAGGTCACAGGAAATGAATCAACGTCAATGCGCTTTTGGATTAGAACATGCAGTGCCCTCAAAGACGTTCTGTGGTGTCGCGGGAAGAAAAACATTTATTATTGGTGTCATTTTAATTGTCCATCATGTGGTGGTTGTTTGTTCTGAATTATCACTTAGTGACAGATACTATGCAGAAACGACACAGCAGCAGGTTTGCGCTCATCTCAGCGACACCAAGACAGACTAGCCGGCCTCCTATCAGTGCCAATTCAAAGTGCATACTGTGAGAAAATCACAATAATATCATAACAGTTTACTAAATAGTGAGATAATGGGAATGAATAGACGACTGGAACTACAAATAGAACATTACAGCAATGAAAATCACTTACTGTAACGTTTATTTAACTCATTGGTGCACAATTGTTGAACTGATTTCTATCACTACGGAATTCTCATCGCATCTCAGAATTCGTTTTTTCTTCGCTTTGACTATTCTCAATAAAAACGACAAGTTCTTTTCACATTCTGACCTTCTGCTAAACCACTGCCGACAGGTTCCACTTATTAATAGCAAGAAATTTTTTTTCCAAATACAGTTTACCCTTTGATGATTAATGAAAGAAACTATCAGTTATTGTATCATTCAGTAAAAAATGAACTTCATGGTTTCTTAACTGCATTGGCCACAGATAATTTATTAGTGAAGATACCCAGTAGTACTGATAAACGTAGGCTACTATAAGCTGCACCACATGAAAAAAACCTCTCCCAAACTGCACTTCGGTACTTTTTCTTACCATTCCTTTCTCTCGCTGAAAAAAGGAACAAATCATGGTCATTTTAGATAGTTTAAAGAAATTCGATCAATAACGAGTAACCTTTCCCATGACAAGACCTTTAGGTTTGTGACAAAGAATAAAGCAAAAATGACGAAATCTACATGAAAAAATGCTTAGTGGTGCCGACGTTAAATATGTTTCTCTACTAACACTATTCACCTGCTCGGCTACTAGGCTGTCTGGTTTGCTAAAAGCGTGAAATTCCTAACCTTCTTTTCGATGATTAGATGTCTATCATATCTCGGGGTTCCTGCATAGAGTTAGTACTTTTGCTCCGACCCTGACATATACCGTACACGACTGTTAGCTTTAACACAATGATGATAGTTGAGTCCTCTACTGTCGCGAAATTATAGGAGCACCGAAATTGTGCGACCTAGACGCCTGCCATAGGGAAGGCTCTTCCTTTGCAACAAGGTTCTTTTCCGAATAAAAGATTGGAAAAGTGTTACAACAGCAGTGCTCTGTTGTCCTCCCTATCGGTCCTTTGATAAAGTCAAGTTTTTAACCTAAAATAAGTCGAAATCTGTGGTGTACGGCTTTTTTAACATGGGCCTTTCCTAATGGCATCATTACCCATTTTTTGAGTGGAAAACAGTTCATATGATAAGGCATACTTATTTTTCCATCTTCTTGTCTAGTCAACGTTTACCGGACTTGCAATAGTGATCGTATCTGTTAAACGAGAGCTGTAATGTTGCATTCTACTTCCATTTGTTACTCGGCTGCTTACTGAGTACAACGAACGATGCAACGCAGAGTGTTAATGAACTAGTTTGCAGGAATTCACAGTCACATTTTCCACTCAGCGGTTACCAGTTGGGAAGTCACAGCTTCCAAAAAGGAAACCGCGTCTTCTCTGTACAACGAATCATCACGATTCTACCTGCTACGTTCCATAGATCTTTCACTGATCAATCTGTCGATCGAACAAACACATCTGAATGTCAACTTTTTATTTATTGTCTATTACAATTTTTCATGGCAAAAAAATTATGTGTGATAACAAAATTATGTGTTGAGATATTTGCAAAACTCCAGACCACAGGTGCCAGCGGTAGGGAACAAACGCGCAATTATCCTTTTCGAGGGTTAACGCATTCACCACCACACCATGCGGGTCTTTCGTTTCTCCCTTCTCTCAGCAGAAACACATCTGATTTAAAACAAATATATGTACTACTGTAACACTACAATGTAGTTTACAGTTTACTGTCCTACTATAATGCATTTTTCACTTGAGAAAACCGGCTTGAGTTCTCTAAAAAAGCAAAATGAAACATACTTTGGCAAATCATACCAACTTAGTACTATACAGCACTTATTGCTACTAAAACACCTAATTGTTGCCAAATAATTTACTGCTTTCCTTCAGTGACCAAACACGACGTTGGTATAATAACATTTATTAGCACGCAGTAGCCGACGTTTCGGCGGTTTCGCTTTCTTCACAACCCGAAGAGGTCAAACTGCCATGCAATCTACTCAGCCAAACACTTTCATAACCTGAAGCAACACAGCGTCACACATGGGTGAGGAATATCCCTGGGTCAGGCCATAAAATCAGCCTGAGGTATGGCGCTAAGTCATGCGTGACGACAAGACACTCCACCTTGCTGTTCACTTTTGATTTTTGGAATTAATCCAAAGCGTTTCAGGAGTTCTACGCACTGGTGTTTTGGATTCCTGTCCGATGATAGTGACTTTTGCTTCAAAATCATCTCCGTTACTATATAGCTTTACTACTTCCGGTCATTTAAATCCTATCAAATAATTTACCTCTTAATGAAGTTTTCGAACTGATGTGAATGAATAGTACGATTAAACCTGAAGATTAAAGAGTAACTGGTATTATTGAGCGCTTAGGTGTTTCTAATTTTTTGTTTCAAAGCTGTGGATCAGTGGCGACTAATGAAAGATCGCAGAACGAATGTGGAACGTGTTGTCCATGTATGTTTGCACTTGTCTAAATTTGTTTATGGGGATATTTATGTATGTAATACGTATGTATGTATGTATGTATGTATGTATGTATGTATGTATGTATGTATGTATGTATGTATGTATGATGTATGTATGTATGTATGAATGTATGTATGTATGTATGTATGTATGTATGTATGTATGTATGTATGTATGTATGTATGTATGTATGTATGTATGTATGTATGTATGTATGTATGTATGTATGTATGAATGAATGTATGTATGTATGTATGTATGTGTGTACGTATGCATCTGTCTATGTATGCATCTAGGTTTGTTGTATGTAGGTATGTGTATATATGTGTGAATGTCAATATATGAGTATGGATCCGTGTTAAAGGCGATGTCCGTTGGCTCCACCCACTGCCGATTACGGTCGCTGCTACAAAAGCCGGTCAACCGCACATTATCAGACGCGCACAAATCGGAGGCAATCGTTATGTTTGTTGATTATTTACGTTGGCGCTAAATTTCTTGGCTACTTATCAGTGCTCTTCCATCTCAATGAACTTTGTCGTCACGTTATTGAAAAAATATTTGAAGTCATGCCACCTCAGTTTATTATTTTAAAAGCATTTGTATTCAGTGGTTGTCTTGTTTATTTTTCACACACCTCTCTCTAATGTGCAATCATTTTACCACTTCTCCACTCCATAAAAGCAGTTGATCTAATTCTAGCTTGAAAATTTTAGTTCTTTACACGTTTTACGAACGATGTTCGAGGTTTTTTACTGACGGTTTCTCGTTTCTCAATTTACTCTCACTCGCCGCCTTTTTTCACCACTGTTGGCTTATTCTTCTGTGGAATGTAAGTTAACTTTTTTTTTCTTGAGACGCATATTTACCAGAAACCCCTATTCTTTCAGTCCTATTTGTCGTCAAATTTGGAAACGTAAAGACACCACCGAGATTTCCGGGGCACCATTCCTGATGGGAGTACTTGGGTAAGTTATGGACAATTTTTACAGCTATGGAATTTAGTCCTTATTCTCTGAGTCTAGTCGGTAGTAAATAACACTAAAGAACAGTTAGGACGAGTTCATTTGTCTATTAGCACGAAAACGGTTTCGTCAACGATTAGGAAATCTTCAGCTATTTGAACCTGGAGCAAAACTCTTCTTTTGTGGTTTGTGTGCAAGATACGTTTTCCTTTTCAGTGGATGTTGTTGGATGACTTATGGATATCTGAAAAAGGACCATACTGTATTGGTGGTGACTGGTTGTCAAGTGATACTCTATTCTTCATACAGCATATTCTACTGGTTAATGAGCAAAGAGAAGGTAATTTTACAATAAGCGCTTCAGTCTGCAGAAACCGGTCCACCTAAAGCTTTTACTTGGCTGCAACCCTGACTATAGGGAAAATTTTTGTAGCACTGTGGGCTTGCACCAAAGTTGCACCATTTGCTATCTAATCCAGTTCTTCCCGTGGTGTGGTGTTGTCATTTTCATTACGTCTATTGTTTATTGGTGGGGGTGCTGTCTGTTCGTCGAATATACCAACCAAATGGGGCTATCAAACCAAAATAAGCTTCCGTTAGGCTAGAGTTTCGTATTATAGCTTTTTATCACCATCAAAGTGAGTGTGGTATTGGCAATGTGTGCAGCTCTGATCGGCTCTGTGAAACTGTTCGGAATGAAAGTCTTTCATCCCCTCGGAATTGTATGCATGACGCTAAACATCGGTGACTTCGCTGCTCCGCTAGCTGGTCTGGTAAGTGTTCATATCTTTTAAAAAACAATGAAAAAGCCCATACTACGAAGAACTTGCACCAGAAGGCTATTGTAAAAACAAGGAGATGAAATTTAAATAATAATTAAAGCATTGCGAAAAGAGCGTCTTAACATCTACGCGATCCAATCAATTATTTGATACTCCCCGAACTGAAGAAATGGATAAAGCTACCCGCGTTGATCAATTCCTGAGGGATGCGCATGCATTCGACTTCAACAGGCATTGTTGTAGGTGATTGATTATATGCAAATCTGGCCTTTACAATGACTCATGATGACCTGCCGATGAGTGGAGCCAGTAGTGCTATCCTCCCAGACAAGTCTGGTACCAATTTGCCAACCCCGAGAGATGGGAAGCTTGGTGGCCCTAGGGCGCGCAGATCGAACCCATGTACATTGAAGGGCGATTCCACTGCGCCACACGCACCCATTTCTTAAAAAATTCTTAAAAAACCATAAAAACGTCGGAACCTGTAGATATGTAATTTGTCTAGTACTTAGTATCTTCTTGGATCATTAAGTTAACACGATGCTGATAAAAAGGCTTATTCGGCTAACGTTTCGACGTCTTCGTCTAATTTTAAGTCAAAGCAAAAAAGGACAAAAAAAATATTTAGTGCTCAGGCAGTAATAAGGAATTTAAAATCCTTCATGTTTTCAACTGAAAAGGCATTGTCGGGTTTTATAACGTTAGTCAATTTCATCAAATAAACTTTGTTTAGTAAATTTATACCGCTATTTTCATCCTAGCCACCCAACGGTTTACCGCATCGTCGTGGCTGGGATGTGTTCCTGGGTGTCGGGCAGCGATGTGCGGCGGGAACATTCATCCCACTGGCGAGGTCTCCTAAGGTGAGAAGGAGTCCGGCGTTTCCATCAGGAAGCCTAGCCAAGAGTAAGCCAACACCAATACCAGGATCCACCACCGGCTTGGTATCAAAGTCGCATGGTGGCAAATCTCCCTCTGATCCATAAGGGCTGCGACTGCCTGTGGTGGTGAAGACCTGGGGAGACTTTGGCAAGACTGACTTCGGGATTCGAGGCAATGGCTTAACCAGCAAATTTCCAAAAAATGGAGATTATGCTGGGGTCCACACAACCAGTGAGGAGGGGCAATTCGAGTATCAAGTATTTTCATCCTAGTCTTAAGTCAATAAAAATGAATTCAGAATGCCTCTTCAAAGCATGTCAAGTCTTGGCGATATAGTAACTTCTTAGTCACTCCTTAGAGATAAGTCAACACCGAGTGCTTTAACCTTTAGTGAAATATCTAGTGGCTAGAAGAATTGTAGTAGTTTCCACTTATTTTTCACATGAGCCGAAGTCACAAGTCGTTAAATCATGCTGGTATCCTGATTCAGGGAAATGTTGAACCAACAGCAATGCTCCAGCAATGTTTTACATAAACATAAAAAAATCGTGCCCAGAGCGAGATATCGAATAATCTTAGTCAATAAATAATTACTCTTGGGAATGACTTTTTGAGCGTCAAAACCACTAATAAATTCTGGAATCGACATTTTAGCGGGTCGTAATTCGTCGCGGAGCGACTTCTACGCTGCCACTACCGCTGTGTATCGCCAATTTCATGGTATCATCTGAATGGTTCCTCTACGGACTTCTCGTTAGGGATATATACCTCATTGTACGTTTTTTTTAAACGCACATCTTGTTAACCGCATAATCTTTAGCTGGAAATCATTATAAATGTAAAGTGATGGCATATATTTAAGTAGTCATTTCATAGAGCTGACAAGCACCAAAGGTGGAATCTAGCCTTCATTACCTATATTCTAGACTCCAAACGGTATCGGATCGGCGCTAGCTGTCGGACAATTGTTTCTGTTTATTATACTGCCAAGAAAGCCCGGCCAACGATCGCTTATCGCTAGAATATGTGGATGCTGCGCTCCTAGCGGAAAGGAGATCGATTTGGAAGCACCAATCAGGGGTCGGTTTCTTAATGATGGTATGAACATCGTTCACCGGAAATGTCTTCATCATCAAACTGGGATGTGATATCATTGAGAACGATGTTTGCGCCGAACAGATCGCGATCACTATCGTTATTCTTCCACATCGTTATCGCAGACTTGATTTCTAACAATTTCAGAGATCATGCCCGAAATGGACGGCAGTGAACAGAAATCAGAAGAACACTTCACTCGAGCTCTTCGCTGGTCGAAAAAGATGATCGCCAACGTGAATACAGTGGCTGAGGAGCTGGAGCATGTCATCGGCATGGCGTCTATTCATCATCAAGATCAGTAAGTTATCGTTATTGATCTTGGGATTAATGATTGATCTCAAAACTACTGACTTGGAAGGTAACCAGTTCTGCTAGACAATTGCGACAAATAACAGGCCGAAATTCGTTACAAAACTAGTGTATCGCCGAACGTTGATCGAGATACGAGCACTGCCTCAAGAAATAAAACAATGCGGTTACCACACTAACGGATTTTCCTTTACTTACGCGTCAGTTAACCGAAACATCAAGCTTAGGTGAAAATTATGAGGGAATTTTCACGAAAGAAAAAATCTAACTTGTGATATTCTTCATTTCGCTCCAAATATAAACTCAAAACGTTATATTTTTGCTGGAGCTTACCTTGAACATTAAGAATAAGCCCATCCCCTTGCAGTCTTGATAAAGGAATAATTTCCATTGGTACATAGCAATTATATATATATATATATATATATATATATATATATATATATATATATATATATATATATATATATATATATATATATATAACGTTACAACCGCTCAACAACGTTTCATTTAGTTCCAACTTCATGTACTCGGAAACAATTGGCGATGAAGACACCATCTCCGAGAAGACAGCGGAGGCAACACTTAACAGCAATATGGGTAAAAATCTGCGGGACGCTTTCAAGAAAGGCGACTTGATCTTGAATCCAGAGACCTTGGCACGAAAACTAGCATCTTCGCAGCGCTTCTCCTCCGACGCACCGGCGGCGAACATTCGCCGCAGTGTTAGTTCTCCAGATCTATGTGACCAAACTGACGCTAAGTCAGTGGTGTAATTTGGTTATCACCTGATTCCTTGTTGAAACCAGCGCTCAACTGAGTGCAGATTGTTTTACATGTGTTAATTTGACCGTTCTAGTATCTTCTCATCACTGGTACTTGTTTTCGAGATAACTTTGAGAAGCAGTAGTGTCTACTGTATTGACCACTTAGTTTTTCATATTAAAGGGCTCTACGTGTGTACAACGACCTAATGGGTCTGCTTCATTTTATGTTTCAAATTATGTGCAATATTGCTCTGTGTAGTGCGGGTTAATGTTAGCTTTTCCAGCAATAAATAATTTCGAAAACTGGTCGTTAATTCGTTTTTCATGCAGTGATACCAAAAAGCACGGAAACCCCAGAGTGATTATAGACTCTGTGCAATAATACATGTATAGTCGCTGGTTCGACCTCGCCACAGCATCTGAGTCTCGCATCCACTTGAGGTCAGCAAATTGGTACCAGACTTGCCTGAGAAAACCGTGCAGGCCACAAAGGCTGCTGATTGTCTATGCTTTAGAGCATGGAGTGATCTAAAACAGATATCTGAAGGACGATCGACTTTACCGGCATTCGTGAATGACGGATGTAAACCAAAGAAAGAAGAGAAAAAAGTGCAGTAATCTGTACAATATGTTAAGTCGGGCCATAAAAGTATGCAAATAGACAAAATATGCAGTGAAATTTGGAAAAATAATTTTTGAGATGTCTTCGATACGACATCAAGTCCACAAGACTTCGTAACATTTTCTAGAACCAGTCAAGATCTGTTATTTGGCAAATTCATTAGTCACTCTAGGACGTTTGTTTGAGCCTTACAGATTTCTATAAAACGCGTTTGATAACGCCAATAAAAGAACGACAATTTGAAGCAGAGGATGATTGAAAAAGTAGGTCCCTATTTTAAAAATTCTTATCATTTATTTCTTAGCTATGATTTTCACGAGAAATGAGTATAAGAAGGAAGTGTATAGTACTGAGCATTATTCCAAATTCGAATACGTCATCAGCTTCTTAAGTCGCTCAGGAACTGCACCAGCTGATTTCACTAGGAACTCTTACGAGATGAAGACATAACTTCTCGCAGTTGCTCCTCAAGTTCTTTCAAAGCCGCACGTTTCATAAAGTAGACTTCTCCTTTAACCAACTGCAGAGGAAGAAAGGGGTTATAAGCAAAGCATTCTTTTTTGAACACTTTGCACTACAACTGGAATATCGAATGTCGACCTTTTCTTTGATATCACTTACAGAAGCTGCAATAATGAGTTTTGTATGAGAATTCCTTAACATCTTTGCGTCAACTTGAGCGTTTTTGCCTCCACCTTTTTGGTCCTCCAGCGTCTTTGCACTTGAACAGTAGACCTCCGACCTTCATAACGAGCCGATAGCCAGACACCGTTCTGCATGGTGAACCGTCCATGATTGCTTGCAGGGCTCCCAAATTTCAAACAAAATAACTAGTCTGAAGAATAAAAACAACGTGAATATGATTTCCATGCATTAGGGAAAATGCAGGAAGAAAATGAGGAAAATACTACAGCATATAAGTAAACTAGAAGTTTTTTTCGAATCACTGGTTAATAATGAAAGATTATAAACCTTTTAAAAATAGACATTTTCTTTTCAGTCATCCTTTAGCTACGTGAACTTCAACCATCAAAGAACATAAGTTTCGAAGATAGTAAACAACGTGGCTCACCCACAAGCCATTTGTTCAAGGGTGATTGAATAATACTGACATTTGCTCTTTCACTCTTTTCCTATCGGTCTGTCCGTCTGTCTACCTACCTGTCTGTCTGCCTGTCTCTCTGTCTGCCTATCTGTATGTCCCTCTGTCTGTCTGTGTTTCTTTCTTTCTGTTTTCCTACCTGCCTGTCATTCTCTCCAACTTGCTTGTTATTTGACAATGACGGCAAAGGACAACCACTCGAGACGCTTCTTATTTTTAACATGAGAATAATTCTCGATCGGAATAGTACGAAAAAGAAATATAGTTCTTTGTACTCACGACAGTGAAATCTTTCTAACGCCGATTTTCGATTAACATTAGAATAAATAGTAAATATTTCATTGGACTATTAAGGTAACACGATACTGGTATAAAGCTTTGTTCGGCCAACATTTCAACGTCTTCATCTTCTTCAGATCCCAATTAAAAAGAGACGATCGTCCACGGTCGTTCGTCTTCGCGATGCAGATCTTTGTTGCCGCACCAGTCGAATCTAGTGCACTGGAGCACCGCTCGAACGAAGAGCATCCTCACTCGGTGGTCCTCTTTTATGTAGGATAGTTTTAGATCTACTCCCATCAATATGACCTTCTGATCCGCTTTTATGGCGGCATGGCATCCCGTAGGAGCTGGTGATATATATTATTTAGCACACAGCATAGCAATATTGCTAAGAACATTGACAATCAAGTTTTTTGTTGGAAACTGCACTGATAATACTACGGCATTCATCTGCATAGCGAGCGACTCTGTCAATCATCGAGCTACTCGAAGGGGGAATCAATGCTTTCCATCGATCAACAACGTGCCACAGAGCTCTTCATTTGTTCTGAGCGCTCATGGCAAAAATTGCAACACAGAATTTTTTGTAGGACGTCTTCCATTTTTATTGCTTTTAACGACAGTAACCACATATAGTTCTCAGAGCTCAATCGCGTGGCATTAGTTGTCGCTCAGATGTACCTACCTCCATTGAAGCAATAGGTCAACATGCACAGCTATTACAACTTTTATAAACAACACGCTTTCCCTAGCACTGTAGAGCTGTACAAAGTATACAGTAATATCACATAATACTCTGCTGTGAAAAATAACAGTAAGCAATAAATAAAGAACTAACATTCTGATTTCCTTTACGGTCTCAGCTTAACTGGGTTTAATGCCGACTTATGTTCCGCAGATTATTCCGGGGTAATTGCTGATGGCTTCATTACGCAGAAAACAGGTAGCTGAGAGAGAGAGAGAGCAAAGCAAGGACATCAGTGGTGTACTGTGTAACACGCGAGCTCCTGGAAAAGCTAATCATGATTCGATCTGGCCTGAGGTTGAAGTTTTGCGAACATCTCAGCATCACTATGGTTGCATTTCACAAAATACCGCGCCGTGAAAAATTACGGTTGGCAGTAAATAAAAGGTTAACATTGTAGTAGTACAACCCCTTCTCTGAGGTGAACACCACGTCTTTTTTGAATCAAATGATGTGATATCTATTTAATAAGGTTTCTAGTACCATAATAAATGTTCAAGGTATTAATTTAGAAATCACAAAGTTCTAAACACGCAAGCTCGATCGTGGTTCTTTTGCAGCTTCTTAAAAAACATCTTCCACAACGTCTTTTGTTTGCCAAACTTCTGCAATCGTATCTGCATATTTAACGTTGCTGTAGAATCCCATGCTTTGTAGATTTACAACTACTTATCTCTTCAACGTGTGAAGTTCTAGTTCGTGAAGTAACGTTTAAAAACCTACGCCCTCTACTACATAAGAATAGGCATCTACTAAAATATTAACAATGATCCAGGATGAATATAATATGCTCACAAACATAAAGTCCACATTTTCAGTATGGACTTCTACTCTTACCCATCAGCGTTTCACTTCTAAGCATAGTGAGGTAGTGTTACAAGAAAGTGGAAGTATGCGGTTCATTCCTCTGCGTGGTCACTAAAGGCGAACGAGACCAATACGCCAAGAACTACTGTCGTTCCTCAAGAAA
Organism: Angiostrongylus vasorum; assembly: GCA_018806985.1. Lineage (NCBI taxonomy): Eukaryota > Metazoa > Nematoda > Chromadorea > Rhabditida > Metastrongylidae > Angiostrongylus > Angiostrongylus vasorum. The sequence goes on along the minus strand of JADANN010000202.1, from coordinate 1,120,692 downwards.
CTTGTAGGCAAGGCAGCACGCCAGTTTCTGCTTTACAGGGATTACGAATTTCTCGTTCAGAGAAACTCCAAAGAAAGCATTCAAAAAACGCAAAGTAAAATTAGCCCTCAAGTTCAAATATTGCTGGGAGAACACAATTTCTAAGAACGGACCATCCCCGTACTCAAACAACATTCCCGACACCTTGCAGATAGCACAAGCTGGTAAATCCACACCATCACCGTAATATATAACTAAATTGTAAGAATAACAAAGATATACAACTAAATTGTAAGAATAACAAACGTTTGGAATTTGTGTAAGGAAAGGTGAGAAACCTTGAGTCAGAGCGCCTTTATCAGCCATTTATTTACTTCATAAAGTAATATGAAGTAGAAATGACCAAGGACCTTGTTTTCGAACCTGTGATGCCTACCGATATTGAGAACGATTTCCAGAGGAGGACAATTGGATACGAACAAAGAAAGCACATTTAAGAACCATAGGACGCGATTAAAGATCACTAGGTTATTAATAAGACTAGACAGAAGCATTAATACAACAACAAAATGTTTACATAAATCCTTTATGCCCTTGCTCAATAAGGCAGCTCAGTTCATTTTCGCTCACGCTCTTTCTCTAGTGAAGATTTGGTTGCTTGCGAGATTGGAATTTTCCGTTGCTTTCATAAGCAGTTTTCCCAATTCTCACTAAGCCTGATCCCAAACTGGTAATTAAGAACTAGTGGAAAAATAAACATCAAGTACAATTAACAAACGCTACGAGATTAAATAATAAAGGTTGCATCGACCATTTCACTATATCTGCGAGAGAGAAACATCCTACAGCTGGTGCAAGAAAAGTAGAACTGCGAACTGTCTACGGAACTTAAGATTCTCTGCGGATCTTTAGTGAAGTCAACAAAAAAATTGTTTATTGTTTAGGCTTGATGGTCCCATGCGAAATGCGAATTCAGCGTTACCAATAACGGAGGTTGACCAATGGAAAACCCCCGTTATAGGCAAACCTAGCTCAAGCAACGTTGAGTTTCGACGATGAGCTCCATGAATCGAGCCACACAATGCGTTGTGCTGTGTGATTAGTAACGAATTTGAATTGCTGTAACCTTGACCACTTTGCTGCAAAGGAGCTAGATTCTGCGATGTCAAATTGCAAATTGGATATGCGTAATTAGCGGGTCCATGCGACAATGGACTATATAGTGGAAATTCGTCGATATGTGCAACATCTGAGAAGTTTTTTTTATTGCTTTGCTACACAGGCCTTTTTGATCTGCCGTTACAGCTGACCTCACACTTGGGCAATTAAACCTTTATGTAAACAAAAGTGATAAAACAATAACTACGTAGCAAAATTAACTAGTGTACACATAGACAACTTAAGTAGTTACGTGACCAATACTCGAAAATGATCCCAGTAAACAGGTGCGCTAACAGAAGTACATTGTTAGTCAGGAAGAATATATCCGCGTAGAATTGTGACAACGTGTAGGTATGGAAGGACTAGCAAATCAACAGCGATGACTAAATAGCACTCATGAACGGACTGGAGTTACCGAACTTGAGAAAATTTATGTTATTTGTTCAAAAGGTCTACGTAGAAAGGCATTGCTGCATTTCCGGAAGCAAACGTGTGCGTTGAAGATGAAGCTTTGAAGTACGAGCAATATCCTTGCATGGACCATGTGGCAAACAATTTCGTAATAAAGGAGAAGACTGCAAGAAATATAACTAAGAACAATACGTATTTAACGCGAAAAAACGTATGGTAATATGAAATACGGACATGCAAGAGATGAAGAAAAAATGGAAATATTCACATAGAATATGCTCTTTATTCCCATCCGACCTATGAATTTCGTTTAGATTGAAAAATTCGAATTAAAAGAAGATGATGCTCTGTTGTACAAGAAATTTACAAAAGATGAGGGAACATATTAACAATAAATTAAATAAATTAACTATGAGACAGCACGAAATATGAAAAATAATGGAAATACGACTGTTCAAATATGACCTATTTTATCTAGACGTAGGATAGAAGACATTTCTGGTCGATTACTGGTCGATTTACTAGTAGTACTGACTTAACACCCACATGGTAGAAAACAAAAATGGAGAGCACAGTGGCAGTTATGATGGTCATCACGAGCACGGTGCTGGTTCGATCCCGCTCCAGTTTCACCAAGCCTCTCAACTCTCCGGCGTTGGCAAATTAGTACCGGACTTGTCCGAGAAAAAAATCACTCTGAAATCCAACTGGAAACGTTACAGACCGACTAGTTCAGCATTTCAGGGAGAATCGACTCGACTAGCATTCAACAAGACCCATAATGAAACGAAAATCCTCAATCAGCAGCTAAAGCCAAACGTTACAGTTGGAAGACCATCGGATGTTGGATGATGGATACGAGGAAGTGAATCGAATGTGTGAAAAGTTGGGATCCGCACAGAAGATGTGAAAAAAGTGACCTATAAAAAAAGGGTAGAAAATTTGAGTCCAATTTCTTCGCCCTATCCCCCTTTGTCATGACAGCAGATTGTGAAATGTCATTTTCATTAAGAAGCATAAGAAGTGGAACTCTCCAATTACTTCATTCCAGACCTCAATAGCAGTTCCCCGTACTAACTTTCTGGGCCCCCTTTTCGTAGTTTTAACCTAGCTCCATTCTTGGAACCACTCCATAAGTCCTATCCCGTACTCGGGAGTTTTGTAGCTCTTTGATAAGCAACCTGTGTTCGTCGTCCGGATTGGTGTCTTGAAGCGGTAACCACGACAACTATGTAATGATGGTACCACTGAGGTTTTAAACAGGAAATGAGATGTGGGAGGTCGACGTTTGAAGCATTGTCTTGTACGATTCCAATGCCCACCGACAACTTTGTTTCACCAAGAAAAATAGATCCGAGGAGCGTAATGTGATAGAAACTTTGCCCAAGCGATTTCCATCGTAGTTCTGAACTCATGCTTCAAACATACTCAAACTGAACTTCTCTTCATTGATCTCCCTTATAGAAGACAAACTAAGAAAGCAATACCTTCCAAATCTGTCAAATTTTGTTTAGTTCTCAACGCAAATCAATGCATCATGAAATGTTCGTTTTCAACCATTGAGTACACCTATCGGATAGCAGATATGAAGATTTCAGGTGTACCAGTTGTGAGTGAAAAAATCATGCAAAATCTTTGGATGACCCACTCTCACTAGCAGTGCGAACTACGACAGAATTTCTATTTCTTTGCCTCGAAAGCATCGTCCATGGCAGTGATACTATTTGAGTACGGCAATGTGATTACCATACCCACTACTCTTTATATCTATTCTATCATTTTTCTCGTTCATCTTCCTCGAGTGATCTCGCCATTGCTGCTCCATCACTTCCGCTTTTACAGCATGTTCCACTGGATCTGGAAGTAGCGACAGTTATCGGTCCGAAGTGCACAATTAGGCGTAACATTGTGTCTGCTGGGGTTACATCCCAGAAGCTACCGTTCATGTGCGTGCATGTAAAATTTATCGATCGATGATTCGGATTCATAATGGATTTATATAAAGGACCACATCCACACAATAACAAGACACTGAAGTATCGCAAGAGCACAAGAGATCGCTATGTATCACTTTAATTGATACACCCGCTTTTGAATCAGTTGAGATAGCAGTCGTGGAAGCCCTGGATAGCCAAGGAGTCCCCACTCAGTATTTAATGATTCTTGGCCAGCTATATAAAAATATCACAACCAAGATATCATCATTCTACAACAATGTTAACATCGATGTTAAAAGACGGATTAGGTAAGGCGATACTATCTTCCCGAAATTATTTATCGCCATCCTCGACAACGCCATGCCAAGACTGGGAGATAAATGACGAATGGGACACGACGGGAGTGAAAATCAATGGTCGCCAATTACATCACCTTCGCTTTGCTGATGACATCTTATTATAACACCAGACATTAGCCAAGCGGAACGAATGCTTCTCGGTTTTGACAAAGCCTCTGGAAAGCTTGGTCTTCGACTAAATCTCACAAAAACGATGTTCATGAGGAACGGATATGCCCCACTCAAGCTCAACGCAACGATTATCTCCGAATGCTCCAGTTCTGTCTATCTAGGTCTGGAAATCAACATGATGAACGACTTAGCTCCAGAGCTGAGCAGAAGGAAACGAGCGGCCCAGGGAGCTCTTAAGAGCATAGTGGATGTAGTGACGAGGACAAAGAACACCCGACTTCGTGCTCATCTTTTCGACTCAACGGTACTTCCTGCCCTAACGTAAGCGTCAGAAACCTGGTCGCTGCGTAGGCAGGATGAAAGATCACTCAGCTTCATTGAGTGCGCAGTCGAAAGGACGATGCTAGGAGTATCCTGTGTCACATAAGTGAAGGAAGGAATCCGAAGCTCCGAGTTACGTCAACGATTAAAAATCAAAGATGCCGCTCTATATGGAAAACTGTCGAAGAAAAGATGGACACGTAATGCGTATGAACGACACCGGTGGACAAGAGCCATTAGTGACTGGATTCTTCGGGATGACAAACGTACTGCAGGAAGACCGCGGACCCGATGGTCAGAGTTCTTCACGAAAACCCTAGAAGAAAGGTATAATGCTCAGCGAGTCCCTAGAAAGAGCAGAACCCACCGTGATACTTCTGCTTGCGGTAGAGAGAAATGGAAGATTTACTGGTACCCGCTTAAGTCGTTAGACGACCAATTGGACGACAGGCGACAAGCGATACAGGCGACACCTAGGATGTGGCCCCTGTAAACAAATGACCATCCATTTCTCTCTTCCTTTTCACACTGCTGGCTTTTCATGAAGTGGGTTCAATTCTGATACATCTGATGTCATTACTCCCGCTCCGATGCGATGCTTCAGCAACAGCCTTACTACGTAAAGATCAGCAAAATGAAAGACTAAAATTTGATAAGGGATCCATGAATGGGCTTCGTCTTCCTGCTGCAGTTGCTAGGAAGTCCAGCTGAAGCTCTTATTTGTAGGTATGTAGGACGTCAACTCGTTGAACGTGCGCTGATAATAGGATTGTACGCGTTTCGATACCGATGAATGCATTTTCTCAGTCGGTGGGCGTTAGGACTGATGAAATTCTCAACAGATCTTTCCGAAGCTAGCGATTTAAGCAACACCTAGCAGCAAAATCCCTGTCAAAATACTGCTTATTTAACTGGCTGTATTTCACACGAAGCTTTTAATACTTCCGATTATACAATTTTACGATGATCTTAGACAACACATTAAAGAAGTCGGGGAGTTACAGATATGGAAGCGCTCAGTAACACTTTCCGGGCTGCATGAGGGTGCGTGAGATTGTGGAGATAATAATCGCTTCTTGGCACAGGTAAGTTGTCATACTAGTTTGTGTAAGTACACATAGCTCGTGGGTTCCGGCCCGAAAGAAGCTGGATGGGATGTTGTGTGGTCCTGGAGATGTGCCTCTTTTCATGCTCTTGACGGGATCTCGGATTATACGTTAAAGAATCCTAGTGGTTTTCAAGAGGGCAGTTTTGTGTCCGAAATGAGCTGGTGGTATGGTAAAAAACTGGAGGGGCTTTTTCACTATAGATTTGATATCAAGGAAAGATGTATTTGCAGTCCCATCTTCAGTGATCTGACCTTATACAGTAAAGGATTTCCCACATTCTATTAATGAGAAGATAATCAATCGACCTCCGCTCTTCAGTCGCCCACCTCCCATAATTTGTGTTATTATGCGACTCCCATGTACACCACAATTTTCCTACTCGAGGAATAAATTGCCAAGAAAGAGAAGTGGCGTGGATAGGAGCTCATCAGGATGGTTTTTATCATTGCATTCTCATGTTCCAAATTTACCGATCTCGTATTTACTCACGAAGGATTTTCGCGACAGATCATATCCTATAATCGACAAAAGAACGAACCTAATTCAATCCCATATTTTGCAATTAGCAGTAAGCACTTGGCATCATTGACTTCTTTCAAAGAAAGAACTGAAGACGGAGAATAAATAAGCAAAGTGGAAGAATCTAATACGAGTACACACATTGGGTGAGGAAAGGATAAAAATGTCAGCAACAATAAGTATTTGGCAGCCGCCCCTGGTGAAATCATAAAAACAAAAAAGAATTCTGGCCTGTATTTAATGCTACCTGGTCTTCCAGATAGAATGTTCATTCCTTTCTAAGATTATGCAAGCCTGTTGAACACCCCTCATTCAAATGTACATCGCATTTTGACACCCAACAATGCCAACAACGTTCGTGGCTAGGATAATGCCTAATTCATGTGGTTAAATGCTCACATATTCACTCAAGATCTATCTCTAACCACTCCTTATGCTAGGAATCACCACAATCCAAAGAAAACGAACAATGCGGCAACCTTCCTTGATTCATTGGAACCTGCTTTTTATGACGACCTGGGAACAACTTGGCATTGCCATCCTGCGACCTGAGCAAAAAAATCTGTTTAGGCAAAGAAATACAAATAACAGAAATTACGCTCGACACAGCATGATTCGTAATGGTGGTAAACGAAAACTTTCCAAGTATCTAGCAAAAAGGTGGATACAACACGAAACGCCTGATACAAAACCCACATGCAGTACACAGCAAATGGCCAAAACAACTCCGATGTATAGTAATACAAATAGTTCAAAACAAAAGAAAAACGTCAATCAAGGCACAGATAGCTTTTTTAGCACATACTGAGATAGAGTGTGCGAGCATGATAATAACGGTTCTAGCTAAGTGTAAAGGGTTTTAAGTAAGTCACAGCAATTAAAGAAAGAGCACAACTTGCACAAAAACAGGGTTTTTGATAAAAAATTTTTCTCACCTCAACAAATCGACGACTCCCTTATGCATTGTAAGCATTGCTAGTGACTCGCCCTCCTTTGCCAGTCCAATTAGTATGCATCCACACACCTGGTGAATCCAGTAACTCGTAGGTATGCGCACCAAAAAAGTCACGTTGTGCTTGAATTAGGTTAGCTGGAAGCACCTAAAAAAGATTTCGAATTGAGAAATTTCACTTGCTTCTGAAACAATCGAAAGATCAGTAGTCATTGTGATTTTTCCATTACTAAACAGAAACATGCATTAGTTAGCATGAAGATTATTAAGATAAAAAAATCACTTAATTCGTAATCTAAGAAAGAACCATGATCTTAAGACAAAAACGAAGAACAAACAGTGATAAGAAGTGTAGCAAAATAGTACTAAAATCCTCAATACCATAACTCCCCCCTCCTACTCCGCGTTCAATATAATTCAAAACAAAAAAAACTTTTTCTACAATCTCGGGCTAACTTAATTACATTAATATTGAAAGCATTATTATTAACAATTGATCAATCAGTTCGAGGTTAAATGAAAGTTCGTTTCCAAAAAGAAAGACTCAGAACAGAGTAGAATTCCAAACTATGCGAAAGTACAACAGCCACTGCGACGGGCTTTATGTTTTGAATTATATGACCGAAGATCAGACTGTAGACAAAATTGATGAACACGAACTATTTGAAATGTATTATACCGAGAACTTACTTTTCTTGAGTAACCGTCATAAAAAGCCAGCGCTGAGGACATTGCCGGAACAGGAATACCAAGGCGAATCGCGGATGTCACAACAACGCGCCATGATATCTAGACATCAAAATAGGAGAAAAAGAAACTACTTTTCTTGCTAACAAGACCAATTCAAAGAAAAATTGGCCTACACGCCCCTCAAAATAATGCTGAGCAAAAATCAAATGACTTGGGTTAAAATAAGACAGCCAATTTGTCTTTTTTTTTAGATGACACGCCTTCTTATCTGCTGTACAGATTCCAGTAGTTCTCGCATTCGTTCCCTCATCTCCAACATCCAACTCTCGGGCTTTTGACGTGTGGCTTCGACTGCTTTGAGTATTTTCGTTTTCGCTATGGATAAATAAAGCTCTCGGCATTGATCAATCCCTGCGGGATGCGCTATGCTTTCGACATCATCAAGTATAGTTAGACGTGATTAGATATATATCTGACCTATACAATGACCCGCGGTGGCCTACCGATGCATCGCGCAAGTGCTTGCTATCCTAATAGACAAATATGGTACCAATTTGCCGACCCCGAAGGGATGGAAAGCTTGGTGGGCCAAGGGCGCATGGATCGGTCCCAAGTATCTTGCACGGTGCCTCCACTGTACCGCACACGCCCTTGAATACTGACTGATGCAAGTTTCCCTGGAGTCCCAGAGTGGCCGTGCCCCAGCCTTCCCACTAGGATTCGAGTGAGTAGGCTACGCAAGGTCACACCTGCACAGTGCTCGTTGTCAACGGCATCACTGCGATTGCGCTATAGAGAAATCAGGAAAACGTAAATCAACTCTTTCTTTGAAATCCACCACATCTTGAACGGTTTTTGAGAATAATGTAAAGAATAAGATACTTGACTGGTCAAATAAGAAAAAATCATGAAGTAACCAGTCGTTTGAGCCAATAAGCGTAAACGAAAACTACTTACGAGGAATTCCATATACTCAAAATAAAAAGCGAATAAATAACAGGACTTAAAAACCTGAGCATCTTTAGTAGCTTTCGCAAAGAAGTCATCAAGAAGCAAGTTTGCCAAATCACGCTTCTTATCAAACGCTTTTTTGATATCACCCAGAAACCTAGTAAGAAAAAAATATTATAGTTGAATCAAACACGGAAGTTATATATATATATATATATATATATATATATATATATACATATATATATATATGTATGTCATGTATATATATATACATGCATATATATACACGTATGCATATGTACACATATATGTACATGCATTTACATTATATATATATATATATATATATATACATATATACATGCATATATAGATATAGATGTACATGTACATGTATACATATATATACATTCATATATTATTTCTGTACGTACGTGCATATATATATATATATATATACATATTGACATAACACATTTGAAACGGCGAACTCACCTAGATCTAATAATACAACCACCCCTCCACATAAGCGCAATTGCTCCAAAGTTGAGTTCCCAGTTGAATTTACGATTGGCTTCGGCCATCAACATAAATCCTTGTGCATAGCTAACAATTTTCGACGCGTAAAGTGCCTTCATAGAAATCACCCTTTTAAAAATGATTTAACGTGGAGGAATTTCAAGTCATCAAAACACTCTGTTATCAATACGTTAGAAGTCAGACATGGGATTGCTCTATACGACAAAACTAGTGTAAAATCAATGAAAAACCACTTGACCTTGCTAATATGTTTTATGAAGTCTCTTTTGTCTGGTATAACTTCAGTATGTTTCACGTGAGGTTTCGCAAGGCGAGTAGAAGCCACAACACGTTCGTTTTTCAAAGCGGATAGACATCTCGCAAAGACAGCTTCACCTTAGAAAGCAATTCAATCTTTCCAAACCAAGAAGTTCCTCATTAAGCATACTTCAGACTATGTTTGATGAAATACGAGAACACTGAACGAAGGAGATATATCAACGATAAATTTCACAACCTAAACAATTCTTGCAGAGACGTTTCCTGTTTGAATAAAAATTCATGGTGGTACTTATTCAGATATCCTCCTAGTGGTTAACCGCCTCATCGTGACTGGGAGGTGTTCTTGGGTGTCGGGCTGGATGTACGGCGGGAGGATTCACATCTCCGGCAGGGCCTTCCAAGCTGATAAGGAGTCCGACATTTACGTCAGGAAGCCCTGTTGAAAGTCAGTTGCAGGATCCACTACCACTGTCCTGGTGTCAAACTAGTCCCAAGGTGGTAAATCCCCTCCTGATCCACGAGGCTGCGACTGCCTGTGGTGGTAATAACGACTTGGGGAAGAGTTTGGTCAGGCTGACTTCGGGACTCCAGGGAACTACAATGGCTAGACCAGCAAAACTCCGGAGAAAAAATGGAAATTATGCTGGGATCCACACAACCAACGAAGGCTGGCTATCCAAGCATCCAAGTAAGTATTCAGATACAGCTATAGAAATGAACGGGAAGCATGGGCAATGTAAGAGAGCTCAAGCTAGTGACTGTTTATATACTAGTGGAAACTTAATCTTGTATCGCTGGGGAAAATTAGGCACATTTAAGAAGCGTATATGAGTCACACATACCTATCAGAGTGACAGGGACTCCATACTCTTGCGCTGCATAACATGTCCATTTCCCAGTACCTTTCTTAAATCTTTTTAAAGCTCTTGCTAAAGTGAATCATATATTTCTGCTACACATAAACAACTTGTAAATTTGGAACGAAGCACAAAAAGGCTACATATCATGAATAAAAAGACTGTCTACCTGTCCAGCACTATCTCGAATTTTTGGCAGAATATATTCGCCTTTCTCATCTTTGTATTTCAGAATTTCCGCCGTTATTTCGATTAAATACGAATCAAGGTCCCCACGGTTCCAATCTTCCATTACCTGTAACAGTTCCATTAAAACGCAATTTATCAGTGCTAAAAACCTGAACTTCCATCTTGTGAAGCGAAACCAGTTCCAAGGCAAAAAAAATTCCCCTCGATTCACAAAAAGTACGGCACTAATTTTCCAGATAACTAGTGTCTGATTTGCGTAGTAAATGGAGTAAATGGAACTGCGCAAACCTACTCCTCATGACGATTATAACACTGTGCATATTATGGGCTTAAGATTATCCCAACTAAATCACGAAGTTGAATTCCGACAATAATTCGACTTCAAAGATGATATAACAGGTAGTATTACAATGATGTCCACAACTTTCACGACTTCCCATCTGCTAGATGCGTTACGCTTGGTCGAATACCCGAAAGAGTTTGAATACACCGAAATGAAATCTGCCGTCTTTTTCGTCGACCAAAGAATGGACTGCTCCACAAGAACTCTAACCGGTTGTCATTGTAACCGCATTACAACTACCGCAACCGTTACCATAGCAATTAGGAGCTCCGGCAACTTAATGATATTTCATCAAAGTAGTTTCCCGTTTTACTGCATTGAAAATAGTCGGTCGACTAGTACGCAAGGTTATAAGCATTGATGAAAATTTTTCTAAGTTCCATTCAGCCTACGACATTATTTCAAGTAGTACCAAGGAAATAAGGATACTCAAAAAACATAAAAGTGGCCAATTAACACAATTATATCCCAACATCTTATGTTAGAACATGAGGTGACCTCCAAATCACGTAAAGTATTTTATACAACAGCCATAAAACACTAAAATAGTGCTTTCCACACATCATTTAGAATAGAAACCATATACTTTCTATAGATAACCTCACCTCAGCAATTTGGTCATAATTCAATCCCACCCCTTCCAGAAGCAAATCGTAGGCTTCGGCAATCAACTGCATGTCACCATACTCGATGCCATTGTGAACCATTTTTACAAAATGGCCAGCACCGTCACTGCCAACCTAGAAACAAAGAATTCGAAATGCATTTTATAAAAATGAACCTGCTAATACAATAATTAATATCTAATGAGGACTATCTGTGCGATTAGTATCGAAATATTCGCAGAAACACATTACGCCAGTTAATGCACATCTGTAATATCATAAAAAGCTCCACAAAATGCCCGCACTTTCACAAAGCAGGTAATTGCAAACGTATTTTGCCATTCTTCCAGAAAATTTTAAGCCAAATGTTAATCACTTGTCATAATTTAAACTATGGAAACCCAGGAAAACAACTTATAAATTCATGTTACACACCCAGTCACAACACGGTTCATCTTCACTTTTGGCTGCGATCGACTGAAAAATCTGTTTAAGATGCGGCCATGCATGTGGATTTCCCCCAGGCATTAGCGAAGGACCATGACGAGCACCTGAACAATGACATCAAACAATACCGCTTTCTTTATCATCATCATCATCATCATCATCATCATCATCATCATCATCATCATCATCACCATCATTACCATTATCATCATTATCATCAACATCATTCTCCTCATAATCATCATCATCGTCATCACCAACAATATAACACATCTAGTTTCTTGCAAATAATTCCAGAAGGAAAATTTATGGGACGTCTTACGGTCATAAATACACAGGTTCCTTACATTCGGTTGCAAAGATATTCTATTTCTTTTAAAAATCCAGTATACTTCTGAATATTCATCATAATAAACCTCTCCACCAAGTGTTCGTTCATCTCTTTCATCCCTCGCAGCACAGATTCAATATTAACCAAAATTTAGTTCTCACAATTTCTGCTAAACAACCAACACCAACAATAACTACCTATAAAGACGTCAATGCACTATTACGCTCAAAAGTTGTGTTCATTGGAATTAACCACAACCAATTACTTGAATTTACCTAGATAACAAATCCTGTGGTGCAGACTTTGACTGAGCCGACCTCGAGACTCCAGAGAGTAAAAGTGGCTAAACCAACATATTTCCGAAAAAATGGAAATATGCTGAGACCCACACAACCACTGATGAGGGGTCATCAACGTATCCAAGTAAGTAACAAATCCAAACGACTACTGTTCATATTCACAAGTGAAGCTTTTCTTCGTCGTGTTTCCATAACAACGTCCACATAACGACGCGAAAATATGCCAATTATGCTGGACCGGTACACTACTTGTTTGATGTGATCGCTATCAACCGAATCCCAACGATCTCACCAATGGAACCCTCTAGCTCAACATCCACAGCAACCTTTGCCACACGACGTGCTCTGTCACAAGAACAAACACCATGGGAACACCAACAACTATGTGAGCAGTTTACGAACTATTAACTAAAATCCTATTCTAAGGATGCTAACGCGTAAAATAAACCATGCAAAAAATGGAACAGCTTAATATCCCTTCAGAAATAGCTAAGGTTTTCAGCTGCCAAATAATCAGAACCCTATTCATCTTGCCGTACAACTATTTTTAGACACAGCGATAGACGACCACACCTGGAAATACACTCTCGACAAATCAACGAGGTAACTCTTCAAATTTTTGCTTAAAGTTGGGTGGCCCATCACTTTTTCATAAAATGTTTGCAACCGCACTAGTCCATTGAGAAATGCTGATATGCCCGATAAAGATGCGAACTTCAAGAGCTCATGGGAGGAACTTTCCTCCATCGTTTCAAGAACATAAAACACTTTTTACAGAATACTTGGCGAAAACTTGGGAAAATTCTGTAAACTCCGGTGCTTCCCATACTAGTTAAAAAACTTCGTTATAAGCTAGATACGTTGGTTTAAAAACTGAAACTTGCAAATGTTTTCGCATAGTATTAATCATATGTAATTCATAATAATAAAAGGATAAAGGATAAAGCTCTCAGCGTTGATCAATCTTTGAGGGATGCGCAATGCATTCGACTTCACCAAGCGTCGTTTGGAGTTGAACGGTTGCATATCTGGCCTTTACAATGACTCGCGGTGGCCTACCAATGTGTCGAGCCAGTGGTGCTATCCTCCTAGACAAGTCTGGTACCAATCTGCCAACCCCGGAGGGATGGAAGGCTTGGTGGGCCATGGGCGCAGGCATCGATTACACGTGTGTGTCGCAGTGGAGCCTCCAACCACTGCGCCATAAGCACCCATACGTAATTCATATGGTTACTATTATGTTGAACTGAATCCCGGTTGCAAGCTTACACCTTATAAAGCTGCATCTCTTATTGGTTTAGCCCAAGATTTTAATGGTCTTGAGGTGTTACAGAGGTGCTGTGTTTGGTTTTGGAAATGTTCCAATTCCGTCAGAGGATAGTATTGCTAAACTGGTCAACCGAAAGCTAAGTATTCGTGCTATCACTTGGAATATCAACGAAAAGGTGATATTTCCTAAGCATTGGTCTATTTCAAATCGAAACAAGTTCTTTGATTTAAAGCCGCTTTTCATGTGAAAAAAAATTTGGACGAATGTATAACAAGCATTGTCAGTCCCTCGAAGCGACTGCTGGGTTGCAAATAACATATTTGTCGCAACCACGCTTAATTTCTCGTCAAATGAAATATGATTCAAAAACCTGTTTGAACACTGTCTTTTCGAATTAAATTACTGCACAGTGGTAGGGAATCTTGCGATATAAAACAAATGGTATCAGTAGAAATATTCATACGGCAAAAGCAAAGCGAAAAAAAATTGAGTCATGCATGATCCATGCTGGGCAATGTGCTCACAATTGGCTTCTACCGGTACAAATATGTTGAAGCAATAGTTTTGCGACAAAATGAAGCAAAAATAAAAGTGTAAACGGTAGGCGAGTTGCTTAAAAACCACTAGACATATGGCCTCTAATATGAACACGAATCTCTTCACTTTTAAAAAATCTGAGAACGAATTATTTTCAGCCCGTTAAAATTCTCAGTCTTCTGGCTGATCATCTGAAACATATGTCAGCACATCTTGAAGATATAATCTTGATAGCCCTACAAGAGATACCTCCATCGACTGCGTGAGTTGCTTATGACATTTTCTAGTCGCTCTTCACAAATCTGGGACATTTTAATGAAAACACGACAACAAAGCAATTAACTATCTACCAAGTGATAACTAAAAGGAAGAAATCCGTAAGTACACAACTATGTATGCTTTCCAAGTTTTTTGTTCTTTGAAGTTCGGCATATATCAACAAATATGACACCTTCATATCAACACGGCAGGTCTTAACAAACAAGACGTCATATTTCGAAGTTGCATAAAACATCAACCGATGAAGCGTCTATGAAGAAAAGAGAGAAAAGAATTGGAAAGAAAAGCAAATTTCAGGGCATTTCACGAAGATGCTCTAACAATTATATCGAAACCTCTACACCAAACTCACGTCACCTATCTTTCATACCGGGTTTGGAGTCAAATGGTGTTTCTACTCATGAGAAAGTCTCACACATGCTTCACAACGGGTCAGTTTAGAAATCGTCAATCACTGTGCGTTCGAGAACCAGTGGAAAATCTCTTCATAGATCAGCATTGCATTCGCTTGATGTTTACTAATTTAGTTCCACTTTCTTTCATCTAGGATTTTTTCCTTTGTAAACCTTTAAGGACAAGTACCAAAAAATTGCAGATTTTCGCTTTCGTCATGCAGATGAACATTCTGCTACAATTCTGATAAATATCTAATAAAACATATGTGGTAATTCTTCCAAGAGTTCTTTCCACCATCCATTTACTGTAAAATATTTGCAGAACCAATGGTCAGATTTGTGTCATGCAGTACTCTGACAAAACCTATAAGGACGAAGGGCGCTATCGGAGTTTGTTTGCGCATTTATCAGCGATGGACTGTCATCATTGCTTGTCATCTGACACGTAAGTGTCATATATCTTACATATTTGAATAGCCGGTCATCACTGGTCGTGCGGACCTCAGCATAATTTCCATTTTTACGGCGTTTTTCTGGCTTAGTCATTGTGGTTCCCAGAAGTCTCGAGGTGAGCCTGGCCATACTCTTCCACAAGTCGTCACTACTACAGGCAGTCGCAGCACTCCTCATGGATCAGAGGGAGATTTGCCACCTTGCGACTAGTTTGATACCAAGACAGTGGTGGTGGATCCTGGTATAGGTCTACTTTTAGCTGGGCTTCCTGGTGGAAACGCCGGTCTTCTCAGCTTCAGAGACCCTGTCCGGGAGATGGATCTTCCCGCTGTACATCGCAGCCCGACACCCCTGGAACACCTACCTCCCAGCCACCACAAGGAGGTAAACCGTTGGAGAGGAGTGTCACAGACCAGATGTGTAAAGCCGTTTTATTTCTAAACAGCAATTTCGTTATAACAAATCATTTTACGTTCTTGAGGATTTTCGCGGTCTCGAAGAATAACTGATGCCACTTTTGATTTTCATCTTACATGTGAGTTCTCAAGTCAACAAGACGAAGTAGATCTGATACGCTGCACTCAAGATTTAGGATGCGTTCTTCGATAATCATTTAAGGGAAAAACGTAGCTGTAATTCTACATGTACCACTCTCACTAACGGTTAGTATAAAATATTTTTCACAAAATCCGGGTAGGTTAAATACACTGGGTAGGTTAAATACACTATGTGATGTACAATAATAAAGGCTTATACATCTAAATGTTAGGCACTGTTCAATGAAAAACTAACTGTACATCTGCCAGAAAAATAAGAAATGGCACAAAATGTCCCATACCTTCAGCTGGTACAAACGTACACTACATCTCTTCAAACGGACCCATTAAATGAACATTTGCAGAATTTCCATCACTGTCGAATAAATACATAGTTATGGAACTGAGATGCAGTTAAAGATGAAGCAGAGATCTACTAATTAATAAATTCTCTGGTGTTATGGAGTTATTGAGTTTTCAAAACTAATCACACATTAGTGCGTTGTCAGGTTTACGCCTCAACAAGTTGGAAGATTTTCTCTTTTGAAGTTTCAAAATACGTCACATTGAGCGAAGAAAACAAACATTAACAAACTTGACAGGATTTTCAAGAATGTACAAAAATTCCTAAAACAAGAATGATTCCTCTTCCGCATCCCATAGAAGGTTTGTCGAAACATTTTGGAAACTTCTATTTTGCACACTTGGTGAAAGGCTTTTCCTTTCGTCTTTCGCAAGTGTAGATGAATAACAAATGGGACATTTTGTGCCATCTGAAGGTAGAACAAATGTTGCTCTTGTAGATATGGAAAAACGAGTTGATTCCAGTTATGTGACATATTCAACACTATATTAACACCTCAAAGTCCAAGTGTATGAAAAGAGTTAACTAACACGCATGGCTTTAAGATGCTTTATAAAAAGATAATTTTTGTTTGTTAACATGTTAAGTCGTACTGATCAGAAATTCCTTAATGTGAATCACACGACCAACGAAATATTTTCAGATTCGAGTGCACTGCAAAGGATACAAGACTATCACAAAGTTATGAAAAACTTAAAATTTTCGACATTATGCAGTTTCACAGGAAACGACGGCATCCTCCACGCCGATGTAAACACATGAGTTTTTAGATCTACTTTCTCTTAACCAAATCAAACGTACATTTCTACACACTTCCCTCATAATATCAAGTTTGGCTAAAATCATGTATTACCAAAAGAGTCGACATAAAGCTTTTCACATTGGATGGCAATCGTTTCGACGCTGTCAAACGCTTCCTCGTATTCGATAAAGGATAGGACAAAGTGCAAAAGATACCCCCAACAGTCTTCTACGAGCCATAATGAATACGAGATGAGAAAAAAAAAACCAATATGATGTTTCATGAAGCATTTAGAAAACTAAAAGAAATCGATTTCTAGAACATTATTATTCGAATATGGAATAGTTTGGTCTAATAAACAATGTGTTTATATGATTTTGTTAATATGACCTCTCTTAAGCTCTGAAGATGAAGTCCGCCAAAAAGCAAGCCATTTTGGAATAAATCCTGACCTAACCAGGTTAATTCTTAGAAATACCAGTTGTGATAAAATGGCAACCAGTTGAACACGTTCAACACCAGTTTTCCATCGAACAACTTCTACGGCTCAAGGATTTTGAGGATAATATTCAACCATTACACTTTAAACTTACTGCCCTACTCCGTGATAATCCGCTTAATAATAAGGACATAGGAGGCCAACCAATGTATAGATTAGCTGGCAAGACCAACCTTTAAAACGTTTGCCAAGATGTTGGTTTATCCAAAACTACAAGAAGTTATGGCTTGACAAACCTACAGAATGGTTTTCACCTATCCTTCTTTAACCTCAGCATTGATTAATACGTTACTTTGTAACTGATGAGATGGCAAAAACTCGTTGACACATCCACGAATATGTACACTAACGTCGGTGCCCACATAAATTGATTACAAATAAGCTCATTAAATGAAATAAAAACCAATAGAAACAGCAGATTTTTGGTTAGTTAAAAAAGATCCCTTTTCCTATTCCAAAACTATGAGGTTCTGATCTTTCGAAATAAATGCTCCTTTTTTTCGCGGGGGTTCGGATTTCGAAAAGAAAAGTGATTTCGCAAGAATTTCGTTCAGGACGGGAAGCGTCTTTAAAATTTTCCATCAATATAATCTGTTGTCGCATTTTCATTGAATATTTTAATTCTGTAATAAGAACAGAATACAGGACAATAAAAACTAATATAAAAATAGGCTGCAAGTAAAGTTAAAACACTGAGGTTTCGACTACAGGCCCAGCCTAACTTAGTACAAAGGCCGATTTGTTCTCACCAGATCATTCTCGTTAATGGGGTGATTGTTGATGGCACCATTAGGGTAAGAGAAAAACGGCTAAAAGAAAGACAAAGAAAGGGCCTCGGTTGGTGTGGTGGATAGCACATTAGCCAGCGGAAAGGGTAACTCCCGGCTCGAAGTGCAACTGAGGTTTCGAGTTTTGTTTACATTCTGACAAAATGTTTTTTAAAAGCAGACTTTCTGCAGAAGTGGATGACAAGAACTGTTCCTAAAATACAAGCCGACACGTTAACTGTTGCGGAATAAACATTACATTAACAATCTCATGTTCATCGAGAACATATTTAGTGTGACAAGCCTATTCATTAAAATGTGACTTTATCGCAATTTGTGTCGGGTATGCAAGATCAAACGTCGCATGCTCATTTTTGATGACAAGCTCCACCAAATAATTTTACTGAGCATCAGTTAGGTTGGCTTGACAAAGCTGTCACATAAATGAAGAATTCATTTTAAGATGTTTAGGTTCCTGACATCTACATCAATACACAGTATTTTAAAATAACAGCTTTTTGGAAGACAATTTGCATGTAATGGTTGGATAAAAAAACAATCCTTAGCGGCTGAGAGAAAGGCGAAACGAAAGACTCGCATGGTGTGGTGGTGAACGAGTTAGCTCCTGGGAAGGGTAATAGCTTGTTCGGTCCCTACCGCAGACACCAGCGGTCCGAAGTTTTGCAAATATTTCAGGATCCTTATGGTTATATTTCATAATCCTTAGCGTGATTCAGTGTGTGCTATGGATAGGCGATCTTAATTTCCGAATAACGAAAGACTCCGGAATACAGTGGAATTCACATCCACATGGACTTAGTTCTTCTGACATAGAGAATATAATTAAGGGCGATGAGTTGGCAATAATACGACAAAAAGGTAATGGTATGAGACATTGTAATTTTATATATACTTCACAGATCTGACACAATTTAGAGCTCGCCTTCACAGTATTCTCCGAAGCACCGATCAAATTTGCTCCTACCTACAAATTTGAAATCGGAACTAACAATTACGTAGCAGATAGAATTCCTTCTTATACGGTAAGCCACTGGACTGAAATACACTAAATAAATAGCAGGAATTTAAAAAAAGGATTGAGAACTGATAAACTTTAGTGTACAAAATGTCACGTGTACCAGCTGAAATACAATTTCGAAAAGTCTGCGCAGAAAAAAAAATTTTTTTCTTAAGCTCGATTGGCCACTAGCAAGAAAAAATGTACTGCACTTTCATCCATGTTAAAGAAGAAACATGCCTTTTCATGACCTCGTTCTCATAAAATGAATATCTTTCACCTCACTTAAATACAATGGCACCACCATCATACAGGATCGGATACTTTTCTGGACAAAGCAAGCAAGTTGGCTGGAATGTACAAGTTATAACAGCATTCAGAAGGAATCCCAATCCGATCATCGTCCAGTGTACGCCACGTTCCAGTAAGATTTCACGATATACCACTCACTATGTTAACTTTTTATTTGGTGCCTGCCATCATTTTTCACGGCAGATGATGATCATGGATTACAGAAGCGTTAAATAGAAAACTAACTGAGAGAAACGCAAAGCAAGGGCCTCAGTGGTACACTGTGTAACACACGACGTCTCGGGAAGTGTAATCATGGTTCGATCTGGCCTGCGGTCCAAGTTCTGCGAATATCTCAGCGTAGTTGTGGTTGTGTAACACTCACCATTTAGATTCCTATCTATTAAATGTATTCAGGCTAGAAGCGATCAACAAAAGAACACCCAGGAGATTCAACAGCGACCGTACAATTGACGACTCATCACGTAAGTGCCATGGAGAGAATAACTCAGGAAAAGTTGACATAAGGTTATTATAGACCCAGGTAACTCCACAAAGCGCTTTCCTTAACGACACAGAAGAAAAAATTTCGAACCAATACTACCAAAAGCAGCTTTTAGACAGCAAGTAATGTCGTGGAAATTCCAGAACAACAACGCTATCCTTATTTTTTATATACAGAAAAAACGTGTTCTTTTTCAGAACCGACAGTGGCAACCAGTAATGGCAACCCACGGAATACGCTCCTTAAGAGAAACACAAGCCAACAGTAAAACTGCTAATAAAAAACTAAGTTATGCAAAAAATCGATGGTACAGTTAAAACTTAGTTCAGCAAGTATGATAAAACCGTACCTTCTTCTCCACCAGACACTCCACATCCGACAAACAAAATACCACGTTTGGCGAGATCGGCACATCGACGCTAAAAAAACTGCCTTGACATGGAAACTTCACACATACAAGGAAACAGGCTTATTGGATAATAATCAACATCTTAATTTGTTAACAACAACAAAGACAACTTCTATCAACCTCACACCAGCTTAACAAGTTCGGTTCATAAGAACATATGAACAAATATCGACTATTTATGTCGGGTTCATAGAGAGTCGGTCTTTTGAGTTGTCAGGGACTGTTTGGGTTATCAGACTACTTGCTAAAAAGTGGTTGAGAAATGAGAGCTTCACAAAAGTGATAACGCAGAAACAGGACGACGCAGCAATGCAAAAACCCTTTTTCCTGAAAAAGTCGAGGAGTTTTTAACGTTGAGCCTGTTACTACCGGATAAACTGAACTGTATCAAATTCAAAGGTATACTTAGTTACACGAGATGTGAAACGTTTCTTAGAAATTTTCCAATAATTCTCTTTTGGTGCGCACAAAAATTCGCCAAGATTCGAACTCGACATATGGCATGGATACGCCTAAACCCATTGATAATATTAGGCTGTGGAAATCTGAGCAATATAGAAACATTTGCACAAGGCGATACAACACGTCACTGGTAGCCATAGATAATTTTGAAGATTCGGAATCAACTAGACACATTCCCCCTCATAGAATAGGGTGAAAAGCTGTTCCCTTTTTGGCCACTTGGATAAACATCGAATCGGACGGTCAAGTCGTCCTTGAAAGCTCGGTTGAATAATCGCATAGACTGTTCCCCCTCGTAGAAGAATCCTACTCATAAGCCAGTGAACCCTTGTGCAATCCTCATACTCTACTCGCTCTATGGATAATGACTGAAATACAACGAAACAAATGGGAATTTTAGAGTTTAAAGGTTATGCGAAGTGTTACAACTGGCCATCTAAGCATGAAAAGTCTGTTTTACGACTAATCCAATTGATTTCAATTCTTACCACATGGGAATCTGATACTGGATTCACGGGCAACAGTTGGTCTCTTCATTACAATGCGTTTAACAAGTCATACAACCTAATAAGTACATAAAGTTTGTTACGCAAATTCGTTGGTTAAAGTTGATTCTAAAAGCCTAAGTCACGATTTCAAGGTTGACAATCTAGCAATCCGGATATAAATACTAACCATTTACCCATACGCTATCTTTAAATATTCCAAGATTAACATAAAGACGAAATTGGTCAATCGAAGTTCAGGAAAGCTTATGAACAGAACTGAAAACTTACGTTAGTGTCAGTATACTCCGAATTTCCGCCATCAATAATAATGTCCCCAGACTCCAAATGAGGAACGATAGATTCAATCATCGAGTCCACTGGTAAACCAGCTTTAACAAGCATCATAACTCGACGTGGTTTCTTCAATTTCCTGAACAAACATAAATCATTAAAAGGCCGACGAGAAAAAGAATAGGTCAAAATACGTAGCTTCATTCTTTGTTATTCAAGAACACACTGTTGTCCTCTAATTAAGTCGTTGCACTCGAATTTTGCATAAAAAAATTGTACAAAGGTGGAATTACGTAAAAACGATGAACGATAGAGCTCTCGGCGTTGATCAATCCCTTAGGGATGCGTCATGCATTCGACTTCATTAAGCATCGTTGGAGGTGATGGAATGTACATCGTATTGAGAGAGCGCTGCTATCCACCCAGACAAGTCTGGTAGCAATTTGCCGACCCCGGAGGGATGGAAGGCTTGGTGAACGTTGGGCGCGGGATCGATCCAATGTGTATTACAGGGCGCCTCCGACCACTGCGCTACACGCGCCCATCCTGTCACTACTTAATAATAAGAAACCATTTGTTGTGATATATCTTCAAAATATTGAAATTATAGACACTAACCTGCACATCTCTTCTATGGAGTGAGCTCCAATGACTTTTGTATTTCGGGCTTCATTTGCTAGGAATTCGTCTACTTTCGATATAGTTCGATTGAAAGCGCACACCTGAACAGCAAGAAGCGGAAATCCTATTAGGAATGGACCTTTAAAAATCAAAGAATGAATGAGAAAATCAAATTAGTTTAGATGATAATGTATCCATCTAGTTAAAGATACATCTTTCCGAGGCAGATTAAACAGATACCTACTTGAATACTTGGATGGGCCGTCTTCACTGGTTGTGCGTGCCCCAGCATAATTTCCGTTTCGGAGCCTTGCTGGCTTACCCACTGTGGTACCCTGGAGTCTCGAGGCCAATTCTGCCCCAGGTCGTCACCACCACGGGCAATCGCTGTCCTTGCAGGTCAGGAGATTTGCTACCATGCGACTAGTTTGATACGAGAACGGTGGTGGATCCTGTTATTGGTTTACTCTTAGCTGGGCTTACCATTGGGAACACCGGACAGCTTGGGAGACCCTGTCAGGTATGTACGCTTTTCTGACATTACTTTGAACCTCATACGAAAATATGCGAGTATCTTAAATCTTTGCAGAGAGTTGAGATATTTCAACACTATCTTAAATTTCGAAAGCAGTGCTGGGTTCCGTGCAATGTGTGATTGTGGACCATATGTACCTAGGTATGTACCCTTTCGTTTTGCTTGGATTCCTACTAGATTCTAGTTTTCGATCAAATGTCTCAGAATCTTTCCGCTTGCAATGCCCAATATCAATCAATAGATAAAACAGAGCATCACATACTTAAACGAAGCGACTAGTTTAAGTACGAAATCGCAATCTCGTAAGATTTGTCTTTTCATAAATCACATACCCTTGTTTATTGCACGGATTTGCCACCTCACGAGACTCAGTCAAGTCCGCGCAATTCGCAATAGTGTAGTAATCAAGAAGGAACCTTCGGGAAGTCATAAAACACTTCAAAGTGTGTTTCTAAGTGAAATCACCCAGGAATGGCAAGAGAAGGGAATTACTGAAGACAGCCGATATACTGTTAATACATATAAGGACGGTGGTGGATCATGTTATTGGTTTACTCTTAGCTGGGCTTACTGATGGAAACGCCGGACTCAGCTTGGGAGACCCTGCCACGGGGATGAATCCCCTTGTACATCGCAGCCCGACACGCAGAAACACCTTCCAGCCACTATGAGGCGGTAAACCTTTGGAAGGATTAAACAGACAAGTTAAACTTAGTAGAAGACAACACATACAGTGAACCCATGGTCGTTCATGTTTAGGATCAGATTTTGACCCATGACGGCCAACCCGATAACAGCAATATCGGCCACTGCTTCACTCATCTCCTTGTTGTCGATAGCGGTTTCTAATATCTAAACAACAAATCTTCTTTCATATGCGACTCAAAAAGGTATGAATTCACTCTTCAGTGGAATACATCATCGACTGCCTACGACATGGAAATAGCAATCAATTTTAATGGTGTTTCGTAGCCTTTAAATAAGAATAATGACGTCACGGTAACATTAATTAAACATCAAGAAGCAGATTAGGGCAGGTCTCTACTAGGGCTATATACGACCCCCCAAGACGATCACGAAAGGAGGAAAAAAATGTTAGAAGCAACTAAGCAACAGCAGTTTCACAGGTACTAGACGGAGAGGACACCTAGGCACTGACAGAGAATGGACAGCAAATGATTTCGTTGACAACTCTGATGACGAGTAAGATTACCACATTTGCGGACACTACACTGTGAAACACGGCAAAGAGTGGTCAGCACGAGGATGCAGGCGGGATTGCTGGACTGATTTAACCTTGAAAGTTCGTTCCTCTAGAAGGTTCACATTCACCTCTAGGCGTGGAGTCCTGCCCTTGAACCTTGCCTCTTTCGAGCGGTGCTCCATTGAAGAATGTCCGTCTCGCTACGACGACAGTCGCCACATCGAGAAGACGAACAACTGTGGGCGATCGACTCAGATCATCGGCTCTAACGAAGAGGAAGACGTCGAAACGTTGCCCAAATAAACAGGTTTATCAATCTCGTGTTGGTTTAACAATCCAAGAAGCTATTGATTATTCCTACCGGGGTTAAGTGACGGTCGGTATGAAAAATTATTGTTTTGCCGAAAGACACTTTTAGTGCCATTGTTCTTTACTGAATCCAGTAAATGAGGCTTCGATGCGAAAACTGGATTCAGTCACAAGATGGAGGTGAATCTTGACTGACATATTAAAGCAGGTCAGACCGAAGACGATGGCCTGCTCATTACTGGATTTAAAAGTCGTGTCAAACCCGCCCTTGTTCTTCGGCTAGAAAGTTCGGATTGCATGTATACCACCATAGAGGTTACTTGAGAAGAAAAAAAATTGAAGTTATTATAGATACGAGGGGCGTCACATCTAACACGACTAGCAATGAATAGCAGCCGCTGAAATTTCTTGTAGAAATACTTGTAGAATAGAAGAAAAAAGAGTTGGAGGCAGCTAGATGGAGCCAGTTTTGAGGAAAACCATCAGAGCATATGCGAATATAGTGTTCCGTTAACAATTCTAACGGGATACTATCACCTGGTACCGCTTGACTGGCTTTTTTACCTGTGTTCTCCGAGCTCCTCACAAAGAGGGTACTTCTACCACTTACTTCGATGGAGGAATTGTGCTAAGTGAGGAGCAGACCTAGTAGGTTGAAAACCCATGATTCTATACTAGACCAGAGATAGATGGCTTT
Source organism: Angiostrongylus vasorum (assembly GCA_018806985.1). Taxonomy (NCBI): domain Eukaryota; kingdom Metazoa; phylum Nematoda; class Chromadorea; order Rhabditida; family Metastrongylidae; genus Angiostrongylus; species Angiostrongylus vasorum. The sequence continues at coordinate 1,095,645 of JADANN010000202.1, read as the reverse complement.
TTTGATTATATAGACCACATGCGTAGGAAATTTTGGGGTGTTTTCATAAGAAGGAGGATGAAATGGAAGAGGAATTGTAGAGGGAAACGAAGGCCGTGTTAAGAATTCTTTTAAAACGCACAAATCTCATGATAGACTTAAAATAATAAAGGAATGCTCCCACGTATTTGATTAAACAATCCCTCCACTGAGACTTCAACCACACTGACTGCTTTAGACATCACACTGATGGCTTGAAAGATGTCTTCTGAAATTGGCATGGACAACATAAAGGCGGACTTAGAAATCCACACCGAGAAATATTTGGTCTCGTAGATTAAAGAGAATGTGCAATGAAAGCGAAATAGATCGGCCAGTCATATATGACGCTGGCGATAGGTCTTCGAGGAAAGCCGTGGAAAAAAATTCTAAGGACATTAAAGCATCCTCTAGGAAGACCTACAAGATAGTCATACGTGTTTGTGGCTTACCTAACCATGTATTTGCGGTTGCAAACGAGTTGTTGAAGTGATGCAGATATTATCATTCTGGAAGTAGACAGTCATAATAGGCAAAGATGACGAGGACAAAGGGCGAAGAAGAGGGAAAACATCCCGGACCGTGAACGACTCCTCAAGGCTGTCTATCCTAGTGTACAAGAAGTGTGTTTACTCGCTATTTCATATTTTTTGCTTGACATTTACTTGTTGATCAAACATGTTTGTATTCGCTAAAGGAATACCCAGAGGTTGTATTCTAATGGTTAACAGGAACCAATTTGTCATTCACCATGTTGTGGTTACAAAATTAATAGTTGGTTTTGAACGGCACCTTTGAGATGCTTTAGCGCAACTCAAACACAACTTTCTTAATCAAAAATAACCGTTAGAAATTCTACGTTTTTTCTCCATAAAGATACAAGCGTGCTTATCCCGGTAGCGTAAAATTCTGAATTTCTCAAAGCAACGATTTCTTCGAAGGCACTTCAGTAGCGGTTTCGTAGCTGAACATTTCGCCAGCTGCTGACTGTCGACATGCAATGGGAAAGATCGAAAGTCAGCAAGCGAGAAATTCCAAGAATAGTGTGAACGAAGCCCAAATACATCGTATTTGAAAAGCTAGTTTTTACTCAATTTCTAACTGAGCAGTAGAAATTCTGATTTACTGGTAGCATTACATGAAGCGTTCGTAAAACTTTATTGTGCCTAACCTCTACTCATCTTTGCCTTCTTCAGAACCACAGTGTTTACTGTCTACAAGTTCCACAGCATTCGTTTCCTGTGATATGGATATTTGTAGTCGTATCGACTCCAATCCAGTGGAGTCACCCACCGCTTGAATGATCGTGGTATCGGTCGCAAATAAATTGTAAGATAGCGTAACCATCTCTGTTTGAATTTATCAAATTGTGTTCTCATGAAGTACTAGCGATTGTTACGTTATTATTGATTCGCTGGATTACCTCTTTTTTATCTATTATCTATTCCCAAATGTACAAAAGCGTTGTTTGTCTTTCTTCAGTGACTTCTCCCAATTCCTACTCATTTCACCACTTCACTATGAGGACACTGAGCGAATCAGTTTTACGTCTTCAAAGACCACAGCTGTAATTCATTTCGACTTCAGTACTGGATCATAGTTCAAAGTAACTACGACTACTTGGTCAGTAGACGGGTTTGCTATTGTAGTACTTATTTAACGATAGCTAACGTTTCGGCAAATTTCGCTTCTAAAAAAGATCCCGGAACTAATTCAGCAAAATGGATGCGTATTCTACTAAGCCAAACATTTTCGTAACCCCAACAGAAATGGCTGAAACCTAAATTTCAAGCGGTTAGGAAACGATTTTTTTTAAAGACAATTACCGTTTTTTTATTAGTCTTCCACTCACTGATGGAGATCAACCGCACGGAGTTTACGTGGGTGAGAATGTACTTCTCTCAAGTCAAAAGATTACTCTGAGATATTGTCGGATGTCGATCAGTGAAATTGGTATAACAACTTGTTTCTGGATGAGTTTTATACACTAGTTTATTCACAGAGGAGCGTATGTGGCGCAATGGATGCCCTGCAACACACACGTGGAATCGATCCCCGGGCCCGTGGCCCATCAGGCTTTCCATGCCCCCGGGGTGGGCAAATTGGTACCAGACTTGTCTGGGAGGACAGCGGCACTAGCTCGGTACATCTGTAGGCCACTGCTAGTCATTGTAAAGGCCAGATATGCATTCAAATCACTTCCAAACGATGCTTAATGAAGTTGAATGCATGGCGCATCCCCTGAGGGATTGATCAACACCGAGAGCTTCATTCTTCATCCTTTAGTTTATTCATATGTTCACAAATCAGAACTCTCGATATCACAGGGAATTCTACTCCGTTTGCTAATCGACAAGTTTATGGGTATTATCTAGACGTCTAGTTTTACTTTTTTATCTCATATTTTTCTCATGCTACATTGCTAAGTATGTTACGACAGCAGTGCAGGTATACAAACTAAAAGGATTTATGGACTTGTTGATTTTTGTTCTTAACCGGCTCAAGCATCAGTTTCTACAGAATAACGAATGTTCTTTATATGTAATCAATCGCTTTCACACAAGCTTTCTTTACAAGCTCTCATTCCATGTACTTGCTGGCTGGAAAGGACGCTGTAACGTCTTTGTAAGACTGTTCGTCCTTGTCCTGCAGTACAAGCAATTAAGCACTTGATACTGCTATCAACCACCACTTGTCAACGGGAATGGGAGCTACAAAGCTTGCTGAGGGAAAGACAAGACAAGCGCTTCCGTTGGTGCACTGAGTAACACTTGAGCTCACAGAAAGAGTAGTCGCGGGTTCGAAGCTCATATGAGGTTTCGAGTTCCGGCCATATCTTTGCATTCTTGTGGTTTTATTTCAGATTATACCCTGTTGTGGAAAAAGAATGGGTAGTAAATAAAAGTTGAAAGCATATTCCGCCTTTTTCGGAATAGTCTCTCCTTCAGTTAAAACCATCTCGGTATTTTTTCAAAAACCAACTTTTTTTTAATATCGGCACAAATAACCAACATCTTCTAGGTTTATTAAGTTATCGCGAGGTTGGCATGAAACATTTATTCGGCTAACGTTCTAGTGCCTTCGTTAGTATGACAACGACTTCTGCAGAATACATTTCCACTATAAAAGGGAATCACTAAGTCATATTCGATGCAGGAGATCAGTCAATTGTGTTGTGCAAAGGTATCTCCAAAATGAGAATTCGTTGGAGCAGTGCTTCACACCACTGGATTCGACGACAAGAAGATCCATATCGCAAAGACGAACGGCTATGAACAGTCCACTCCAATCAATCCGACTCTGAAGAAGGCGAATGCAGCAAAATTTTAATCGAATGAAACTTTTCCCTTACTTAGTCTTAGCTTAACTAATCGAGGAAAAAGTTTTTTTTTACACAATCGGTCTTAACGATTACAGGTTTTTTTGATTTCAGTACTGCTTACATTCGATTCGTATTTCCAGCATACTTCATGCACAAAAGTCATCGATCGTTTCTGAATGTGAATTTCGCTACTGCTTGGGTATTGTCTTCTTCTTTATGAATGTCGTTGAATGGTGGTCGAGTCAATCCGCACTGGGGTCCCGAGATAGCAAGTCTAGAGTGTTCCCGCTGTGATTGCAGGGAGTACACTGGGTCCCAGATAAGTCTAGTTTCACTTTCCCAACACATAGGGTTAAGAGGCTTGGTGGGTTTTGTGTGTGGTTGAACTAGTACTGCGCTCGTGATGACCAGCAACACTACTACTGCATCACCCTCTTCTATTCAAGAAATTACTGAGTTGATACATTCGCTAATACAAATCAATGCATGGGCCAAGTGTGCATTTAGTCATCGTGTAGAATACTTAGTGGAGTCGAATGCATGGAGCAATCCTTGAATTGTTGGTCATTCACGGCTGGATCTGTACACAATGGCCAAAAACAGCAAAAGAAGGATCTGTGACGTCTCAAGAATGAGCGAAGACTTCAGTACTACCAACTCAAGTGACTCAGTAATCCACTGGATTCCCGGCGATACTGATGACACCGTCACTTATTGTCAATTACACTACTATTTAACTATTCTTGAAGTGGAAATCACTTATCACTTACTTTTATTCTTATTCATATATAAATTGCATTCTTTCGCTATGGGCATTCTCTTCATTGCTATGCTTATTTTGTAATTGAAAATAACAATGTTTATTTGGTTAGTGTGGAGCATCCGCAAAGTCACCGTCTCCGTATATGTGGCGTTTTTTCTTGAGCAAAGACGAGCTCGTTAAAAACTAGATTTATTCAGATTCATTCAGTATTGGCTGAGGTTTCGTCGATTTGGATTTTCCCAGAGACTCGAGAGACCAAATGGAGAAGCAATCTACATTTTCGTGACTTTAATGGAAAAGCTCTCATTTTTTCTTCCTTTTCCTCGGACGTTGTATAGACAGGAAGCCTCTCACAGCGAATTAAAGCACCAGCTTTTCGCATCATTTCGGACGAAGCTGTGGGGGGCCTTTAGCCGCTGTAGGAAAAAATGTTTAGATCTAACCTCACAGTAGCGTAAAAGTGTGACATATGACGGGTTTAACAACTAATAAAGTAAGAACTAGTTGACTATTAGTTAATGGTAAAGAGGACCAGTTAGCAGCCATTCCTTGTTGTCTAAATGCCAACATAACGAAGAAACATCTTCGAGATGCTTCCCTTTATCGTTCGTCATCTGAAAAGGAATTCGAAAATCAGTACCGAAAATTAAACAACAGATGGGTCGATATGGCAAGCGCATCAAGTTTGAAACCAACAGTTATTTTTTGAAATTATTTTTGAATTACGAACATGTCCGTCTTATAGTCATTTATCAACACTCACGAGTTAGCATCCAACGATGATCTAGCATCTATGGATCCTACAACCTTCAAGATTATACCCGTCTCCAGCTGTATAGACAGGATTACGGAGAGAATAACGTGGTTTACAAACTTAATATTCATCCAGTTCCTGAAGCACATCTCATCCCATGTCACGAACAGCGAAATATTTTTTGAATTATCCGCGTAGCTCTTTTCCCTTTGGAGGGTATGTGGTAGGGTCCTTAGACGTTACGGACTTTTATATAATACTAATGTGTCGAATGACTCCGCAACGTAAGCCATCCACGAGCTCCTTATGGAACGCGAATGAGCAATGAGCATGAATTCACAGTTCAGTAGCACATTGCTCTCTTAAAGGAATGCCTAAACTGCCCAATCTTTAGATGGTCCAAAAAGATATTACGCACAAGTGAGAGGATTAGCAATGGGATAGTGGCTGGCGCTAAGTTTTGCCACTGCGTTCATGTCTAAAGCCCCCCGTACTTGGCGTCTGGCCACCACTCTACTGTAACTGTGTCGACGACTGTTTTCTCATCTGCTCAACGCAGGGAAAGATTGACAAATGTTTTTGAAATGCTGAACCAACAGTCCAAGTACACGAATTTCATCTGGGAGAAACCGAAAAAAACTGCCTTCAGTTTTTTAAACATCCACATTAACAAACGGCTCCATCACCAAGTGGTACTTAACTTAAACCAAGTAACAAGAGCATACTGGTTCATTACTTCTCCTCTCACCACTCGGACACAAAAAGGGCATTTGCGAGAAGCACGTTTTGAACAACCGCCAGTGCGTGTACAGAAAGAGAGCGAAGGGAAGAATCCCTTAACTTGTCACGCTGCCTCCAATACTTACGAAACACTAGCTCCTGGGAATAGGTTTAGAGGAAAAACAAACTTCACTAAAGGACAATTGTAGGGAAAACAAGGCCGCATTTAAGTTGCCCTTTATAAGCTGAAAGCTGAGAGTTCGAAAGTCACCAAGAGACGTCTCCAATGAAGTAAGCGCAACTATAAGTACACGCCGAGGTTAAGTGAAAGTCGGTTATAGTACAGTATTGTCACGCTTTGTGCTAGCTATTCTAATATTATACAGGATGAGTTGTCGACATGAACAGAAATGATTATCAGCTGACAATCAGTCAACAACTGCCCTGTATGAGAGAGCACCACCGGGTGAGGTTTGCCTCATTTGAACGGTTCTCTACTGAAGAAGATTCAACTCGATACGATGAGGGAGACACCACATCGAGATTCGAAACTTTAGCCGAATAAAATATGTATAGCAACTTTGCCTATGTTGAACAATCCAAAAAATCCATTTGTTATTCACGCCGACGAAAGTGAAAGGCTTAATACAGCTGTGCGTATTGCTCTAAAAGGGGCCATTCTAGAGACTTCCCAGTGATTGGAATACCTGCGAACGCTCTAAAACGTCAGCTAGTTCATGAACGCTTGTATGAGCGTCTTTGTGTAACACAAAAATTGCATAATCTTCCCAAACACAGGAGACGGTGACTGCATAAAAGCGGATGGAGAAGAATATTTTGACGCAATGGACATACGTTCGTAAGGAAGAAAACTAAATTGGGAAGCTTAAAGCCAAATAGAACACTCCACTAGCCACGCAGGGGGCACAAAAGCATAACGGAGAGGATTTTAAAGCAAAACCACTAGCAAAGCACTATCCTCGCGCAGGAATCTGAAAAATGAGTGCAGCGTTTTTGGATAAATTCCAGAAGTCTAGAAATGAACCGATTGGAGCAGTGCCTTGTGGTCACCTGTGATCTCGCGCGATACCTCAAGCTGATTTCTTTACCCGAGCCAGGCACATTCCTCGCTAATGTAGGTATTCTTTGCGGCTGGTCTGCAGTGATAACGTGAAATGACTGGGAGGCTTACAAACAAAAAAGAAAAGCGGTGAATGTTCAAAAAAAAGCTGCTTGTTATGCGATTGCAATTTAGACTACTGGTTTTTCTGCTGGGGTTATGAAAGTATTCGATTGAGTGGAATGCGTGTCAAATAGACTTTTCCACATTCCAAGTAAGCGAAACTGCCAAGACACCAGTCAGTATTGAATAAACCTTGTAATTAACAACGTCGTGTCCGCTCAGAAAATAAAGTGTTAACTTAGTGAACAACCCTGCAGTTTATAGGAAGTAGGTTCTGCAAATCACTGGCTAACCTTTTTCATTTCGATGTTATTCAATCCCGGTTCAACCAGTAGTCTCGCCAAGAACACGTTTACTGTTGTGACAGATTGGTACAAAGATAAAACGTTACTACTAAGTTTTAGGTATTTTGTACGTCTTGAATTTTATAAACAATAACAAGAATAAAAGGAACAACAAGAAAAGATACTCCTCTCCACGATTCTTTACTAGGCCCTTTGAAAAATAATGTCACATTTGAACATGTGTTTTTTAAAAGATATATTTCGCCTGAGAACAATCTTTGTTCGTCGAAATAACTAACTTGGAATCTTGAATGGAAGGCTTCACTGTTTGTGTGGGTCCCATCATAAATTCCGTTGTCTCGGAGTTTTGCTGGTCTAGCCATTGCGGTTCCCTGGAGTCCCGTGGAAAGCCTGGCCAAAGTCTGCGGCAGGTCTGCATACCACCACAGACAGTCTCCACCCTTGTGGATAAGAGGGAGATTTGCCACCATGCGCCTTTGATAATGGGACTGTGGTGGATCCTCCTATTGGCTTACTCTTGGCTGGGCTTCCTGATGGAAACGCTGGACAGCTTCTCAGCTTGGGAGACCATGCCGGGGAGACGAATCCTCCCGTTGTACATGGCACCCCGACACCCAGGAACACCTCCCAGCGGCGTATCCAGATGAGGCGGTAAACCGTAGGGATTTTTATCCATCGACTTGGGCTCTCCAAATCCTCTATATCTTCGTGTTGGACAAATTATGACTAGATTAGTTTAGAAAGATAAGAAGAACCAACTTAGCACATTGCTTGGCCAGCGTGAGTTATTCTATAAGTCACATATGCACGCAATCACTTCTGTGATGTTTGATTGAGTTAAAGGCATGGTGCATCGCTAAAGGTATGATCAACACAAAGCGTTTAATCCTTTATTAATACTGATCAAAATAGATTATGATGATCGACACAAATTTAACGGACTAGGTTGAATATACATTGAATGACTAGTGAGGAAATTGTAAATTTACATGGCTAATGAATAAATACTAAATAACTAACTAAACCAAATTAGACAAAGTAGAGATATAAGGCCACAAAGTAAAACCCTGAAACGAAAGAAATTTGTATTTGGAGACAATCGCAGTGGGAGAATAAAGCTAGGAAATAATGCAGAACGTCTACGTATTCCTAAGAACTGTTTGAGAACTATTCGAAAATATCCTTAAGAGGTTATAACTTGTGGTAGACGATCTCGAAAAATCCACATTTTTGGTTCCTACTTTCGTAACGGAAAGAAATGAAACACACCTAATAATGCTACTTTTTTTGGATCTTCTCTACTTCTATGTAAAAATGGATTACAATCCAAGCAACGCAACCATACAAATGCATTCAATTCAATAAAACTTAAATTAAGATAGTTGGGCTTATGTTCGCTTCATGTTTCGAATTTTGTCCAACCATGACTTTTTGTCGGCTTTTGACAGCCGGCTGGGGTTCGCGGAAGCCGATGGTGGAGGAGGTGGTGGTGGCGGTGTTGGCGGCGGTGGACTGCATCCGGTTCTAGGTGGATCGAGAATTTCCATCACGGCATGCCGTTCTGGTGGTCGCGATTCCAGCCGAGGTAAGAGAGTTTTCTAGATAACATTCGCTTTTTCTTTGCTGTTGTAGGAAACTAGAAAGCATTGAAGACGTGCTTAAAATCTCTAGTAGAAGTGTTTCGAGCGAATTTCTGAAATAGAGTTTGTCTTACTATCATTATAAGGCTCTCCTTCACCTCATCGAAATAAAGAGTAGAATACGGGGAGTGCATCGAGTTTGCTTGGATGATTTGCTAATAGTACTACAGAGTTTACCATCTAGTAATATAAGTCGCTTTATGTCACATAAATATTTGTTTGTAATTTCCTTTAAGAATTTGGTATGCCATAAGGTAGATAATTCGAACAGAAATTCGGTTCTGCTTTACCGTTTTTCGTTGAGAAATTTGCGATGGTGGTTTGATTCGAGTTAGATGGACTGGTTGCGACCGTTGAATCCTTGGCGCTCGTCGTTCTGGAGTTCCAGCAGAATTTCCACGAATGTCGTCTCGTTTTCGTTCGTCTTTCTGTCGTATGTCGTATGTTGACCGTTCATGAGTGTCCATACTATAACCTCGTTCGAGCTTTCGCACTCGTTCCCGTCTCGCAATTTCTGCCAGTTCATTGTAAGCTAAATAGTATATTTTTTATAGAATCAAAGAAAGATGTGACTGATGAATGTCACTCAAGCAAAAAAAAACCTAGTAGGTTACAGCAAGTTGCCCCTAAGTCGTCACAGAATGTCAATAGTACAGCTCTAGAATGCAGTCGCAATATGTCTTAGAGGAAATAGTGATGCTATTAATATGAATAATACCAGCTACCTTGGCTTCGCCCCCTTCCCTAATGGTCTAACTTTTTTTATAGCAGGTTTTCCTTAGTGTTGAACTGCAGTTTACAGAGAGATTGTTTAACCCGGGAAAGAGAATAGCTTGTATGGCATGCATAGCGCCGACGCTGTCGTATCGGTGCGTATTTTAACAGTTTGTTTTTTCGTTTGCTTACGGAAAACTCAAATAATTGGATTCAATCGAAGTTTTTTTCTACTACTTTGAGAAAACGAAAGGCTAAAAGTACGGTTGTATCGTGCTGAGTTGGCAACGTAATTGTTGGCTGGATTTTATGGGACCTAATTCTCCACATTTTGTTCCTAAAATGACAACGGATAGATTATTACTAGCTGTGAATCCGAAACCATGATGTTTGTTTTTCCGGAGTGGTGACCGGACTACGGTTTGTTGCTATTATGCGAATACAGTGTAAGTAATAGACACTCACTTCCACATGGGAATTTGTCGGAAAACTTTCTCGACATCACCGGAGTGGTGACCGGGCTGCGGAATGGTAGATCTTGCAGCGAGGATGTTGGTATTTGCCCAGTGTCGATAGGTCTGAAAACAGTAAAGTCGAATATTTTACACGGTGCATTTAAAAGGAGTGTTTTGACAATGGAGAGTGTGCAGATGTAAAGTTGAAGGCCCATGTGTATTGGAGCTCGATTCAAACTGACAGAGTGCAAGTGTCTGGTTCCTCATATAAACATGTGCTTGAAGACGGCGGTTAGCAATCAACGGAAGGACACATCGTGTTGTCTGTTAAAAGCAAATATTTGGCTGCTTTGATGTCAAATTTTGCTGAAATACATGCAAAGCAGATGAGAACTGAATGCAACTAGTGGAACGAACATTTCTCTTCAGACTGTCTCAATAATTTCCACGGAAGAAACTACATGTAGGAGTCGTTATTTCAAAAACTGTGTGGGAAATCGTTGCAGTTGCAGTTGCTGGTAGATTGTGCCAAAGAAGTGTACCATCAAGGTGTTGGGAGGTATGAATTTGTGAATGTGTAGTTGTAAAAGTTGTAGATTGTGAAGCAAACCTTTTTAAGCACACCGTTTACAACGTCAATGAACTCGTCAGAATAAAAGTTCTGAATTCTTTCTATTTCCCAAGGATCCTGTCTACACATCGATGAATCCGTACTGTTCGCACACCTGATTCTTTTATGCACCAAAATGAAAAACGTTTATACAAGCCTCGCTAGTGATTTAAGTATCTAGTGGTGGGTAGGAAGTTTAATGTAGATGCAAGCGAATCCCTCAGGGGGCTTCTTGTCTCTGCTGCATCGAGTTTACTTACACTTCCAGGAATATAAGCAATCATATTTGTGCTGTATGTGCTGTATGTGTATGTGCTTGTGGACTGCATCCTGGACCAATATTTCGAAAAGCATAGAAGCATGTAATCGAGAAGCCCATAAAAAAGCAGTTCTAGTTTGCCTCCAGAGAAAAAGCTGCACAACCGCTAGTAATAAAAACCATCCAGGAATCCGCGGGTTCACGGATTCTTTGGTGATCGACAGGTTTAGGCGCCGTAAAGGCAGGTTTGATGGTCCAAGAATGAAACATAACAGTATTCTTCGTGCTCGACGAAACGAGCGACCAAAGCCAACTTGAACAACCAAGAAAAGACCAAGAGGGACTCATGGTGTGACAACGTTATCGTTCACGGGAGCAGCACAACATCAAAAGGAAAAAAGAACGTTGGAAGAAGGATCGTTATCTAATACGAATACAATCTCAAAGAAATACACGGAATTCCTCATATAATAAGCAACAAAATTATACTATATTATTTCTCCCCACCTCTGGCCGCATCCATCGATACTTGGTTGGCGGCGCGCTTTTATGCTTCTTCTGTTTTCTTCAAAATGTCGCCAACGACGCTGTTCTTCTACTTCAACCAAACTGAAGAAGAAAAAAAAGTGTGTTACGTACGATTATATGAATTCCCTCAAAATTCTCCAGATTTTCATGACAAAAAGTTCTTGAGGTTGAACTAAGATGAATGGATAAGACAACGGCAGAAGAGAAGAGAATACAAATAGCAGAACAAAAATTTTTTATATGGAAAGATAAAGTCCATGTGGTTGAGCACACTCTTTGAAATTCTAAGCTTCATGGAGGCATGGAAAATAAGCGATCCCTCATCGAGTGCTTCTCTATCAGGCACAATGTACATTGTACTTTAGAAGAAACCTAGATCGAATGAAAAATGAATATCTGAAATGGAATTTATGGGCATCTAGAACATTTTCCTAGTTTGTTATCTTTAGAAAATTTTTCAGTGCTAAAAATACACTATTTTCAACTCTCAGAAACTCCTCAGTGAGGAAGTAGCCAAAAAAATAAAAAATAGTTACTGTACAGTAGTTAATTTTTTTTCAAACAACCAACCCGACACCATATATTATGTGGGATCTCAGCAATTTTTCCACTCGACCCATTTTCTTGCGTCTTTGACCCACCAAAAATCCTCGGATTTAAGTGTGGGTTTGTCTGCACTTTGAGTATTTTGTCGTTTACGAATGTCGTCGAATTCCGACGGAGTCGATCCTACTTAGGATCCTTGAACTGTCGTGGTAGGGCATTTCCTCGTATTCATCAAAGGAAGTCACATAGTGATCGGAACAAGCATTCCAGACAAGTTTGGAAAGAATTTCACGACCTTGGAAGCACGGGAAACTTCTTTGGGCTGGGGCTGGGTTAAAGAAGGCGCGTGCTATTGAACAGCATCTCTACCGATGTGGTAAATGTGCGCTAAACCCAATAAAATTATTGTTGCACAATAGTTTCTTTTTAATCCAATTACGATTAGTAAGGATGATTAGAAGCCTTCAACTACTGTTGTACACACTTTAGCAATACACCCTATGAAATCGGAATAATAATTGTGAGAAGCAAAGAAGCGCGAAAAGGAGAGAGACGGAAGAAGAGCGAAAAAGAAGGGGGAAAGAAAGAGAGGTGATTATTACCAAAACTCATCAGAGATTGACCACTGTTTGACAGAAGCACTCTACAACTAGGATGTTTAATTTTATTACCATCCAAAGTGTTTCTAATTATGAAACATCCCACCACTACAACCGTTCTACTACATTTAACGTGTGTTGTGACAAGAGGGTACATATTGCACCAAGGTAGTCGAAGTAGTTTCAACAAAGATACTCATTCAAAAAAAACGCCAGAAAAGACGAAATCTTTTTAAAATCATGCAGAGAAAAAAATGATAATAAAAAAATAAGTAAAAAAATAGTGATAAGTTGAGGTAAATAATAAGTCAGAGGCATAACGGATAAAGCAGGTGACGATTAAGAGATAAACGATGGACAAAAAAAGACAGAAAACCTCATTGGTCGGTTTGACGAAGTACGAGGTCGTTCACGAACCGAAGGCAGTGGCACTTTACGGTTCTTAGTGGACGACATTTCTCTCATCATGTACTCAATACGGCTCGACGCACTTGGTGGTGGCTTGTCAGCTGTCGGTGGTAGTGGTACTGTATCTGGATGCAAAACCAGTAACTCAATGCGTATGAATGTCAGTGAAGTCGCTTTGCATGCGTATAAGGGCGAAATTGGAGCATCCTGATAATTTTTGCCTATCTAAGTGACCACAAATTATTGATTTATTCGTAACGTCTGGTATGGATCGGAAGACACCGAGAATTTCTCCTTCCTTTTTTTTATGGATTATTCATGTGAGCGTAGCACGTCACTCGAAGTATTATCTGCTTCACATTGTCATTGGTCTATGGACTTAAATTTTCTCCTATTCCTAACTTCTGGTGCGTCAAACTAATCCCGTCTTCTTCTTTCACATTTTCGTTGCAGGTTTTTAAAATTTATTTGATTTGTTCGACCTTCTTCCTTGATTTCACGAAGAAGCAGAAAATCATTCAAATTTTAAATAATGAACATAGAAATATAACTTCAACGAAGCTGAGATATTTGCAATACTCTGGACCGCAGGTGCCTATGGTGGGGAACGAACGCGCTATTGTCCTTTCCGGGGAGTAACGCGTTCACCACCACACCATGCGGGTCCTTCGTTTCGCCTGTCTCTCAGCTAATTCTATCGATCTTTTTTGCCATCAGCAATCACCCGTCAACGGGATTGATCTGGGGAGCCCAAATCGGCATTGAACCCAGTTAAGCTGAGGCTATAGTTATAATCACAATTTTAACCTTTTTGCCTACTGCCTACTCTTTTTGATGGCAGGGTATATTGCGATCTCGAAGGACCCGCATGGTGTGGTGGTGAACACGTTACTCCCCGGAAAGGACAATAGCGGGTTCGTTCCCCACCATAGGCACCTGCGGTCCTGAGTTTTGCAAATATCTCAGCTTCGTTGAAGTTATATTTCGCAATATACCCTGCCATCAAAAAAAGAGCAGGCAGTAGGCAAAAAGGTTAAAATAATGAACATAGAATTTATTGCCCTAAGACATAAAAAGACATAGAAATTTGTTATGTTTCGAATAAAAATATCCTCCTAGCACGTTCTGGTACTTTTGCAGCGTTTCAGCTACATCGTAAAAATTCAAAGCGCTGCGATTCCCGCCAAGGTTTAGTTGGATACTGATGAGCGAGTTTAACTGCTTAGCTTATCAGTGAAATACTTCGTAATAATCTTTTCACCCTAACCGTTCCATCAGCAGTCACCCGTCAACGTGAATGATCCAAGGAGCACAAATCCGCTATAAACTCAGTTAAGCTGAGGCTGTAGTCCAAATCACAATGCACAACTTTTATCTAGTGCCAATCATTTTTCCACGGGGTACTATGTGAAATACAACCACTGTGATGCTGAGATGTTTGCAAAATTTGAACCCCCAGCTCGGATCGAACAGCGATTATCCTTTCCGATCGCTCCCGCGTTACGCTCGGCATCACTGAGGCCCTCGTCCTGTTTCTCTCTTCGTAATAATGTTGTTGTTAATAATATTAAGAGGGATATTAGCCAACAGTGGTAGGATGTTTGGTCCAGCTATATCCTTAAGCATTTCTCTAGTATTGATTTACTTACGCCTCCCATCACCGAACATATTGTGGAACTCTATTTCTAGATCTTTTTCGTGATCAGTGGATTTTTTGTTCATAATTCTTCTCGAATTCTCAATTCGGGAGCCTTGTAGTTTGAATGGCAAGAAGAAATTCATGTCGCGTTTGACCTGAAATTGAAGAATGACTAACGAATTTGCGTGATGGACCAAAATTTGCATTCAGTTAGTTCAAATCAATAAGTAAAAAATCGGATCGGGAAAAAGATTATTCGTTTACAAATGCTAGAAAATTATAGCAGATGGTTTGCACTGAAGCTTTAGGCTTCTTCCTTAACATTTTTACTGTTGGCCGTATTCACTCAGGAAGAAAAAAAAAGAATGGAACAGTGCAGATGAGAATGGACGAGTTCTCCGAGTTGTCCAAAATCCTTTGTAACTGTTTTCGGTAGCTGTTCACATTTTTAAGCAAATTACTCTACTTAGTAATAGAAAAGCTTACTACTCTGTCAAGCAAATCCTCGCCATGGAAAGAAGAAGGACGTCTTCGGCGATTTTCGCCGAGTTTTATACGAAGGCGCTCGTTCTATAATAGAAAACACTACAAGGAATAAAACGGCAATGATCGGTGGTTTAGAAGGAGCACCGAAAAAGAATCCGAACACGATCACTACAAAAGACATAGTAATAGATAGACTTGATATTAAAATACTTAGAAAAGTTCCAGGATTTCAGAAAGACGGACGAGTGAAATTCAAAGGCCAAACTGTACGTCTCTCAGCGCTTTCCATAGAACTAGTGACAATTTTTGCGTTAACAGAAGACACTTTTGTAAAGTAGAAAAGTGGATATTCATGATTTTTTTCACCGTACAGGAAAAAAATGCTAAGCTACACAACCACATGGGTCTCTTCAGAATAATGAGCCGTTAATAAGTTCTATTTAACAGTAACAAAAGGATAGTGAAAACTGCCTACGGATTAAAGACAGCGGTACATTTTTACGAATGTAAAATATGAAATTTATTTCACGTTCTAGTTAGGTGTTGGTGCGAAAGCTTACGCCACAATGCTTGTAAGTGGTACCCGTCGTTAACCCATTTTCCACAACTAACAGACAACCAGTAGCAATAGGTAAGGTATTATGTATATCTGGGGAGGGACAAAAAAGTCTTATCTACATCATCTCCAAATCAGAAATTTACGCAATATTAAAAGAAAAACTGGAGATTTCTCAACAGTTCAGTTCGTACCTTCCTAGTGAAAATGAAACCCAGTAGTAAAGCATCCACCAATTATGTTAGTCGGAACGTTACAGTACTCTAAAGAGAATTTCGTGACAACTATTGAGGCACTTCATTTTCAGTCTTTTTGCGGCTTCTGCTCCTAATTTTTTAGGCGGTCTAGTACTGCTCAGACAGCGGGGACGTGGTTGAAACCCGCGTCCACAATTATAGTCGTCTTCTCGACAGATTGATAAGGATAGCTTGCTTGACTTACTTGTAGTATCCGATAATTGAAGCATTTTCGAAGTGAAATTCATTGATCGGAACTCACTTGAGCATGAGTGACGAGAAGTGACGATTGAGCTGCAATGAGATCCAGCTCCGTTCGACTCATCTCACTGTCTTTGTCCAACAGTGACCACTTCAGGTCCGTATACTTTCTCAACACTTGCTGTGTGAAGCCATATAGAGTCTCATAAGAGGGCAGTGCGTCGATTTTACGCTTCCAGAGGTTATCATTACAACCAGATTCTAAAAATATTATAATTTATACACATATATTTGTACCCACCAAACATTAGCCAGGCGCAGCGAATGCTTGCCGACTTTGATAAAGCCTGTGGAAAGATTAGTCTTCGACTAAATCTCACAAAAAACGATGTTGATGAGGGACGGATATGCCCCACTCAAGCTCAACGCAACGATTATCTCCGAATGCTCCAGTTCTGTCTATCTAGGTCTGGAAATCAACATGATGAACGACTTAGCTCCAGAGCTGAGCAGAAAGGAAACGAGCGGCGTGGGGAGCTTTCAAGAGCACCTAGGATGTGGTGAAGAGAACAAAGAACACCCGACTGCGTGCCCACCTTTTCGATCTAACGCTACTTCCCTGCATTAACGTATGCGTCAGAAACCTGGTCGCTGCGTAAACAGGATGAGAAACCACTCAGCGTTATTCAACGCGCAGCCCAAAGGACGATGCTAGGAGTATTCCGTATCACGCAAATAAGGGAAGGAATCCGAAGCTCCGATCTGCGTCAATGATCAAAAATCAAAGATGCCGTTCGGTACGCCATAAGTCGAACATAAGGTGCGCCGGACACGTAGTGCGCTTGAATGACAACCGATGAACAACAGCCGTTAGCGACTGGATTCCTTGGGATGTCAAACGTACCGCAGGAAGACCATCGACTCGATGGTAAGAGTTCTTCACGAAAAGCCTAGAAGAAAGATATGATGCTCAACGAGTCCCTAACGCGAGAAGAACCCACAGGGCTACTCTTGCACGCAACAGGGAAAAAATGCAAGATTTACTGGCATCCGCTCGAGTCACTCGACGATCAACGGGACTACAGGTGATATTTGTACCCATACTAAATGGAGGAAATAGGAGGAGGGCAGAACTGTGGTAGCGGCGCCGACCATCACAAGCACGGTACTGGTTCGACCCCGCTCGAGCTCACCAAGTCTTTCTTCTCTTTAGGATCGGAAAATTTGTTGTAGCTTGTGAAATATGAAGCAAAGATAAATTAAGCTATTGCATACAAGCAGGCGAAGATATGAAAACGTAGGAGATGCAAACCTTCCAACTGTTTGCCGCCTCACCGTGGCTGTTAAGTGTTCTTGGGCGTCAGGCTGTGATGTGCGATGTAGAGCGAGGGGATTCTTCCCTCCGGCAAGGATTCTCAGGCCGAGAAGGAGCTTAGCGTGCGTTTCCATTAGGAATCCCAGCTAGGAGTAGACCAATACCAGGATCCGTCACCATCCTGATACCAAACTAGTCACATGGTGGGCGGCCACTGTCCGTGGTGATGACGACCTGGGGCAGACTTTGGCCTGGCTGACCTAGGGACTCCAGGAACCACAGTGGCTAAAAACCAGCGAAACTCCGAAAAAATGGAAATTATGCTGGGGCCCACACAACCAGTGAGAACGAGCCGTCCAAGTATCCAATTAGGGAAATGCAAAAGTAGTGTGGACATGGACAATTAAATAAATATATAGTTAGATATCACAGAATGATTGCCAAATCGGTTGGTAAACATACAAGAAGTTAAAAAAGAAGTTGTTTACTCACCTAAGTACCTGCTCTGCACCAGTGCAAAATGTTCTCTTTGTAGTTCTTCAAGTCTTTCCAAACAAGCACTGTGAGCGTTTCGCTCATTCGTCAAATTGTTCAGCGTCTGTAATCTCATCTGTCTCAACAGTTTGTCACTTTAGAATTTTTAATGGTGTTCGTCTATGTAATGGAAAATGTGCTGGTGGTTTTGCTAGGCAAAACTCGTAGCCTCAGATGCACTTTGAACCAGCGATTACTCTTTCCTAGGGCTCAAATTTTATTCATTTCATCATTGTGGTCCTTGCTTTGCCTTTCTCTCAGCCAGCTTTTTACTGTAACGGTGTTATCACCAGTTACTCGTCAACAGGAATGATCTGGCGATCACAAATCGGCATTGAACCGAGTTAGGCTGAGGATGCTATCTGATTGAGAAAAAGAAAGCATGGACCTCGGTTGGCTCACCAGATAACACGTGAGATCTGGAAGATGTAACAACGGGTTCGAAGGGCAACTGAGGTTCCGAGTTTTGTTCATATATGGGCATTATTTTGTTTGTATTTCACAGTGTGCCCTGCTATGGAAACATAACAGGCAGTAAATCAATGTTTAATGTCCTCAATTTTTTACTCACTGCCTATATTTTTTTTAAGGGCAGGATTCCGGGTCTCAGGATGTGAAACATAATCACGATGTTGCTGAGATATTTGCAAAATCTTCAGACCGCTTGTGCCTATGGTTGAACCGAACACGCTATTAGCCTTACCGGGGGCTAACGCGTTCACCACCACATCAAGCTGGTCCTTTGTTTCGCCTGTCTCTCAGCCGTGTTACTGGCCTATAGGCGCTACCACACTGCAGACAGCAGTGGTCTGGAGTTTTGCAAATATCTCAGCAACATTGTGGTTAAAGTTCAACATTGTCGGAGGACTGATTGTGAATATCCATCAACATCCACCATATATCCGGAGACTATGTTCACCTCTAACACTGTACTTTCATGCTCCCACGTTAATCAGTCGTAAGGCAGCACAAATTTATTGTTAACAAGTTTAATAAAAGTAGGAAGTTATAAGATATTACAGCAACTAAGCTAGTGGGACGGCAAATTAACTAGCAATATAGTAATTACATTGATATTGGGAGCGCGTACAGCACAGTGGTTAGAGGCGCCGTGCAGTACGTATTGGATCGATTCCACGTTGCAGGCCCACCACCGCAAATTGATACCAGAGTTGTCTGGGAGGATAGCAGCACTGGCTCGATACATCGGTAGGCTACCGTGAGTCATTGTAAAGGCTAGATATGCATTCAGTCGCCTCCAACTATGCTTAATGAGGTCGGATGCACGGCGCTTCCCTCAGGGATTAATCAATGTCGAAAGCTTTATCCTTCATTCTTACATTGATGTGATGGCTCGTTTATGGTTACTAGATTATGAATTCCCCATTATGCACTTAAAGCTATCTATTATTTATAGAAATTTGAAAAGCAACACTGAAAAACAAGGTTAAATAAAGTGGAATTTGAGGAACAGAAGTTGCCACTAATGTGCCAACAATGCGTGCAATTTCAGTCTTCGAAATTTTAACGTGATTTTCTTTTCGGAAATGCCCTTCCTTTAAAAAAGAAGCTCTCCAAAGGCTGGAAAAAATTTTCCATTCATATTTGCCGATGGTTTTGTTTTCAGCGCATAGTTTCATTTCCTTTTGTCTCATCGAAGAAATGCTGAACAGACGGAAACAGAGAAAAAACATGGTTTTTCTTTATTTTTCTCCATTTAAAATGTAACACAAGGAAAGTGGATGACAACATTAACGAAGAAACAACGAACGAACCCAGTCAACTATGCTATTGCTGCGTATAAAAGTGACGTATTGATGCTATCACAGGAAAGGCGAGTGCGTGCTATATGAAGTGGTCATGAAACGGGAAAAAATTTTGGGAAAAGTAACTGCGTCTTCCTCAATGTTTATGCAACAACTTTAACTTCGACCACTAGAATTTTTAAATCAATAAATTAGTCAATATGTCATGGTCAAAGGGTACCGTACCAATTATGTCTGAGCAGATTGGATCCAGAACCTGGAAACTTTCAGAACTCCGTGATGTAGTTCTAAGGTAACAAAATTGTTTATATTTTGCTGGTACTGGTATATTGTTTTGCCGATTCTGGCGATGAGCGTTTGAAATAGACCTATGTATCATCTGAAACTAACTTTTTGTTGTGCATTGACAGCATCCAATTTCGCACATTGTACTTGATGCTGAAGATGACGAAGACGATCTTCTACCTGCAATCGGCAACTTTGAATACCTTTGAATGGAATGAAAACTTGAGTAAAACTAGAATAAGGACATTTTCATTTAGTCATCTTTGAGCCGAATGACCATCAAGCTCATGATGGTGGCAGATTACCGCTCGCCTTTAGAGGAAAGTCAGCGCGTCATTCATAAATCACTGCTGCTTCATGATGGGTTTGAAGAAGATCTCACTGTTGACAGCCTATTTCGGTAATCGTATCTTGTAAATTATCCATCACCTTATGAGCGGTGGAGGATGTTATGTATAGGTGGCTCCTGTTGTATTTTATGTGTTTTTATAGCTAATTTTACGTCGGCAAGTGAAACATGGTGCAGCGTTTCCAAAACGATAAGCGAAAGGGTTACACTAGTAGGATCTTGCATCACAAAGGCTGCCAGGAAGAATCGCATCGTCGATAACCAAAGGCAAGAACCGTAACCATATACGTCAAGATTTCGCAAATCAGATGAACCAAACGCGTAACTGGATTCACTGACAACCGCTGGAAAAGGATCGTTAGCTAATGATTGTGTCTGTGATGTCAAAAGGAAGACCATCTAACAGATGCTCAGATTTCTTCATGTGAGGGCGCTGAACGAAAGATATAACGGTGTTTGTTTCTTTGGAGTGGAGCACTACTTGGAACCTATATAAAACAACAGAACAAAGTGGAGGACACTTTATTTTTTGGCAGTTTAACGTTCAACGGAAAGAATACTTTACAACAGAGCATTGTCAACCGTGAAGTGCTACTGTGATTTGTTCAGATACCCTGTTTGAACAGTTATAAAAATGGTAATTATGCTATCGTAAGCGTTAAGAAATATCTGTTTGAAGAGCTAATAAAGAAAGTTAACCTTTTCTAAAGCACTTATCGTCCCTTTAATAAGTCGTTCGTCGAGCGTTAATTTGTCTAAGGCTGCATTTAAAGCGCATCGTTGGCTCAAAGCCACTATCTGTAAAGTAGCTTTCATTTGCACAAAGATAATGCGACTAGACAATTTCGCAAAAAAATAACAATGAAGTATAGGTTCATTTTTCGAAAATCTTCTTGGTTGTCTAACTTACTTGTTCATCGAGTTGATGTGCGTGAAATTGAAGTTTACTAAACTGAACGCTTTTGTCACGAAGCTGTTCAACTAAACGCTGATTGCGCATCTGAAATTTAAGATGGAAACCTGAGGCATCCTGGAAAAAGAAAGGTAATGAGCATGTTTGAAAGGATAAAAAGGAACCGCAGACGACAAAAGTGACAACGAAATGTAAACCTTGAGTTCTTCGATTTCCGCTTCAAGATTCTGCTTGTCGTGTCGCAATTTTGTTTCGCGATCAACACGAAGAAGATTTCCTTAAAGGATGAAAATATATTTGAAGAGTGAATATGTTTGAAATCAATACCAGGAATTGTCCAGTTTACAGAGAATGTGAAGAAACTGATCGAGACACCCTAATTTATTGAAACCTTTCAATGTGTCGTTGAATTCTTACAACTGGTATACATTGCAAATGTTTCTTATGATGTTACTTTTACCTGGATGATCGTAATTGTTGTGGACATTTAGGAATGAATTCGCCTTCGCTTTCACTTTCGCTCGTAGATTATCCGAATCATCGCTGTCGTCTATAGGATAGTAGGATACTGGACGAGGTGGCTAAAATTCATTGTGATTTCAGAATCCATGCTTTTTACGCCTCGAATATATCCTTTACTTGCTTCCAAGCTTAACTACTGGCTTAACCTTTTTATTTACTGCTTATTCTTTTTTTAACGGCAGGGGTATGTTGCGAAATATAACTTCTATAATTCTGAGGTATTTGCAAAACTCCGGACCGCAGGTATCTGCGGTGGGGAACGAACGCGCTATTGTCCTTTCCGGGGAGTAACGCGTTCACCACCACACGATGCTGGTCCTTCGTTTCGCCTGTCTCTCAGCTAGTTCTATCTATCTTAACTACAGGCGCTTTTGAAGGCCCTAGGTTTTCCAGCCTCATACTTTTTATGCTATAAACGAGAAATCTTATCAGGAGAAAATGATCTCACCTTTGTTGCTTGCCGTAGTCGATGACTTGTGTTTTCTGAAATCGTTTAGAATTTTTTTTCACAGTGCCTGTTTTCGTTTTCCATAAAAAAGGAGGATAAAGCGCGTTGATCAATCCCTGAGGGTGCGCCATCCATTTCATTTTATTAAACATTGTTTGGAGGTGATTGAATGCATATCTGGTCTTTACAATGACTCGCGGTGGCCTACCGATATATCCAGCCGGTGTTGCTCTCCTCCCAGACAAGTCTGGTACCAATTTGCCGACCCCGGAGGGATGGAAGGCTTGGTGGGCCGTGGGCGCGGGGTTCGATCCCGCGTGGGTATCGCAGTGGCGCCTCCAACCATTGCAGTACACACCCCCTCTTTGTGTTCCATAGCAGGGTTTTTCTTAAATAAAGAGAAAGCTCCACAAAACTAAATGAGGAGCCGAAAAAAAGTGATAAATGTCACCTATATTTGCATACAATCCACTAGAGTCGTCGTCGGATACTCGACGTTTCCGTTTCTTCGGAATTGGTTTCTTTTGGGTCTGCAAGGAGGTAGCCGATGTTGCTACATTTCGCTTTCGAAAACCGATCAACTCCAGGAACGAGGAACGACTCGACGCTGAAGTTTGGAGTTTTACGAGCTAAACAACTTTCGCCTGACTATGGACATGAAACATCTACAGTCTTACTCATAGCTTCGCTGGGATCTCTACTTGACGATGCTGAAGACGGACTCGTGTATTCCGACATAGACATGTCGCAACGACGAATAGCATTGCGGCGATTGCGACGTTCAATCTGCGATAACCTTAGTAATAATAGAATTTCAACTACAATGTCGATATAAATGAGTTCGTGCGCTTTCCGTGACAAAATCTGGTATGGCCGTGAAGTTTAAATCCAGACACTTGAAAATACTTTCTAATCGTCGTTATCTGAGCCTGCATTCTGAGAGAGCTTAATAAGCCTGAGCACACGATATCCGTGGCAATATTTATAAACCAATAGATACACAGATACAAAAAAATACTGAAATAAAAGGCTTTATACAGTAGTATGATGTTTCTCTCGTTCTTCAGGTCTGTAGCGCCTACCGAGCAACTCTATGACGTCTCAAGAATTAGTGAAGACCTTACCAATACCAGGTCACGTACACAAATGATACACTAGGTTACCGATGAAATTGCTAATGTGTTGCTGAATCTACTTTTTATTGGGCTAACTAGAAAAATCACACTGTACGTCATTTACCTCAACGTGTGTCTGATTGCAAGTTTTGTTCTAACTCATATCAGTGTGATCTATTTGAAAATAAATGTTTGTATGGCTAAGGTGGCACGGTGTGCACATCCACCGTCTTACCGGGTAGTCTCCTTCAATTTCACTGTCACTTAGTTCTGGTTCAACCAACGGCGGAGCCCTGAGTACGCGTTGACAGTTGTGAGAGATCCGTAGATATTGAAGACGTTGACATTGGGTCCTAGATAATTTGTACGTTCTGGAATTTATACGTGACAGTAATAATGATAACAAGAAGGATATGGGAAAAAGGGATTCCATTCACTCTGAATGTCTACTTAGCCGCAATGAAGGGTGAGTTAAGAGGGGCTGAGCTAAAATATGGAGTACTAGGTTCATCCAGAGCTAGGTCACCAAATCTGAGAACGAGAAATTTCATATTTCCATCTGAGATATTAGGTAAAAGAATACTAGTGTAAAGCACAGTCAGGGAAAAAAAGTGGTAGCCAGTTAGTAAATCACCCTCTAATTTACACCCCGCCTGCTTGTGACTAGTAACAACCTGCGAACGCAGTGGTGTGACCTTCTCCAGAACGTGGGGTAAACCCTTGGCTCCCTCTTCCTCTGCCCTATATAAGTGGGATATATAATAAAGCTGGAGTTGTGCTAGAGTCTCTACTATTGTTTTTGTGAAAACGGGTTGTTTGAGTACAAAGAATTATAAAAAATTCTTTGACTATGATAGAGTTGACTCTTGGTGAGATACAAAATATCGTATTTCTACTTATATGCTCGGTTTAGAATGCCATTTTTGGTTGGGTTGTAATTTCACTTGTCGTTTAAAGGCATAAGTTATCAGTTTTCTGTCACCATAAACGCTTTCTCTTTTCTAAAAACATCCGTCACAATGATCTTAGATGTTCGGTGTACATCGTGACATCGACATGCACGAGGAGATCAGTGGTAGGAAGGGCATATAGACTTCCATTAGACCTCAAAGGACACAGATGAAAAAGATAGGGAGATAAAATAAAATATTGGCCGAAAAAAATCGATTCTTTGCACTGATCTCTTTCACTAAACCATTTTCAGCCCTATAGTGATTGTCAACGCCTCACCAGTTACATAGGGTGCTTTATTATTTTTTTTCCCCCCTTTTCTTTTTTTCATTTTCCCCTTTTCTTTTTCACTTCCTCCTTCCTTTCCAACTCTTTCTCTCCTTCTTCCTCTCGCTCTCTGTTATTTTGTGGTAGACGTTTGAAGTGCTGGACAGGGGAGGACAATAGCAAGTCAAGAAGACTAAACGTTTTGCATGAACGAACCTAAGAATACAAGTGCTCACTGTTCAACAAGTGGTGAATCATAGGCAAAATATCATTGGACTATCGAAGGAGAAAAATGATAACAGCTAGCGCCGAATAGGTATAAATGAACATTGTTGATCGGTAAGCGTTTTCGACCTCGTTCACTAGGAAAAAGTTCTGATTGCTTTCGTCAGTTGGGGATGCCATCAACTGTGATTGAAGCTAACCTGACTCATGTGAGCAACTGCAAATGTAGTTCATAACAAAAGACTTTACCTACATGGGCACGGTATTACTAGAACAGATTACTACCATGGATGATAAATTAAAAGTTACATGGAGAATGCGCACTCGAATGACGAATGGCGTCGCTTGTGAACAACCTTATCTTTGAGTTAAAGTGAAACTAATAGGTGACCGTCTTCCTTGAAAAATAACACGGAACAACAAAGCATTCTTCATTAAACTTCTTTTTTCGACCTCTTATTTAGACGACCCTTCATCACATATTGCCCGGATCCTAACACTTCTTGCATTCGTTTCTTCTTCTCTCATCCACCGTTTACTAAAGTACGCGATTTTTGTGCGGCGGTTTAACTGCTGTTTGACGATTTTTGGTCTTCTATTTTATTGTATTTCAATTCTGGTCCAGCCAATTGTCCGTATCCGAAAGCCGATTATAGAATAGCCGAACCTGTGAACTATTTCGATCTTATGGACGACATCGAGCTTCCCAGACAAGTTGGTGCCGATTCCCCGACATCAAAATGATGGGAGAATCGTTTGATTTAGCGAGGAATAGAACAGAGGTCGTTGTGTGTACAGAACTGCATCATCATCACATCACATCACTACGACTGCGCAACCCGCACCTTTTCGTTGAAGTAGCCAATTTATTTTAGTGCATAGATTTCTTCCCTAGTTAAAAATTTCCAGCTAGGTATCATGAAATTGTCTTAATCAGTATGTGTGCATTTCATTATCGTCTACTAATACGTGTTTTTAAGTACGTGTGGCGCAGTGGTTAGAGGCGCACTACAATGCACATAGGTCCGATCCTACGCCCACGCTTATCAAGCCTTCCACCTTGTCGAGGTCGCCAATTTTGTACCCGATCTGTTAGGGAGGATAGCAGCACTGACTCGATGCATCGACAGGCCACCGCGAGTCATTATATAGGCCGGTTATGCATTCAACCACCTCTAACGATGCTAAGTGAAATCGAATGCATGGTGCATCTCTTAGGGATTGTTTAACGCCGAGAGCTTTATCGTTCATCATTTAATGCGAGTACCGTACAGTCCACCATCAATTACTCGATATCTTTGCGAATGGAATTAAGACATGACTAGAACCTTTCTAGGCGGTGTGGTTAGTCGTTCTCGTGCTCCATTGCGTATCTCGGCGTGAGTAGCTCGACGAAGCCGTGGGAATATGTTCGTGTGGGAGTCGAAAATCGCCGACATTCGTTGAACAACGTTCTAAAATTGCGATAACATCATTATGACATCGATTTGAGAAACATAAATCAATGAGCTAACTGAAAACAAAGGTTACCTACGAAGCATGCACAAACATTCCTGGAATAACATCTGGGGGATTCTTTATAATACAATGATAATTCCGTTGCAAATCGACTTCTAGTTAACCTTAGTGTAAATAAACGAGTACTTTCTTTCATTGGTAGATTAATAAGAGGTTGCTGCCCAACTTTTATTCGGCTAATGACTGCGTACAGTAGTTACTGTGTAGAAGAAATACGCCGAATACAGGTCATTTTTTAAAATGCCCTTTGAAATCCTTCGTTTTGAAGTTTGAGGAAGTTGAAGTCCCTATTATCTGCGAAAGGTGATAAGTTTGTAACTGAAAAAAGCACCAATGTACTCCGAATAGTTGATAAATATTATGTGACTCAGAAATTAATGCCCGACTGCTACTTGCATTTTCAAAGTGGCATATTTTAGCTCGGAACAAACCTTATTAGTTAAAATTGAAATCGTTGGAATATGTAGATCTTTCCCAATGAGGAACGAGTTTATTCATACCAGTAGCATGATATTCTAGACTTCTAGAAGCAATGAAAGCTTTCAAGGCAATTTTGGGCTCGGCTTCTTTCCCAAAGCATTTCTATCAGAGGAAGTTGTCGAGATGCTTGAAGAAGTAGAAACTGGTTGGCGAAAGGTCTTGGAAGTATGGTAGATAAAACAAAGCTTCGTAGCGCAGTTCATTTAGCTTGTGCAGAGGAGATAGCTGTGAAGTGTGGCCGCGTAATATTACGAAGAAGAATTGGTCTCTTTCTGCTGAGCAGTGATGAGTTCAAAGGTTGCAGTATCCGGTTAATTTTGTCGACTTGCTAGATGTACTTCTTCACTGCGCTCATTTTAGGTAGATCCACAAGATGTAATGAAATAAAAGGAGCAGCAAACCCTCAAACGGTAAGCATGCAACTTTGGCTCTAGGCAAGTATCGCCAAAATTCATCGCTGTCCAATCAGTGGACCGTTCGTCGCTAGTTGTCGTAGAGATTCATTTCTCGCCAAATGTCACAATACTTTTCGAGAAACAAGTTGTTCTGGTTGGGCAGGAAAAGGACGCCGACGATACCTCAGAACAGCGACTGCTCCGATTGCTGTTCAATTCCGGATCCTCCCTTTGTCCAGCTTTAGGTACCATCTAATGTTCTTCAGATAGTCCGTAACAATTTGGATTCTTATATCGAATCCTGTTTCTACCAAAAGCCTTCAATTCATCGTCCTCAGTAGCAGAAGCACTCCGCGACCTCGCTCATATTCGATTTCCATTAAATAGAATTCGAAATTACCACAACGAAATTTGTAAATCAGCGTTGCACTGGGCGTTCGATGGCTTGTCTCACTTCTCCTTGGCCCTATCGGAGCCGTTTGGGCACTACCTCGGAGTTGGAATTCCTAGGAGCAGATCTGTGAAAGTTTCTGCTTAGACATCTGAAATTTTAGCCTTCAACATATTTCAAGCGCGCAATTTATCCCAAGATCGACCTTCTATTAACCAATTCTAATCACATTTTATGTTTATGTTTTTAATACTTCAATACACTAATATTTAATATGATTCTAGGTACGAGCCGAAAGTCCATAAAATAAACATTGTAATGATATACAATAATATAGCATTCAAAAAGTTGTTGCTAATGCGCATATACAAGTATACAATTTTTTTATATAATGAAAAAACACAAAACTCTCCGCGTTGATCAATTCCTGACGGAAACACCATGCATTCGACTTCATTAGGCATCGTTGAAGGTGATTGAATGAATATCTGGCCTTTACAATGACTTGCTGTGGTCTACCAATGTAGAGAGTCAGTGCAACTATCCTCCCATGCAAGTCTGGTACCAAATTGCCGATTGTAGAAGGATGAAAGACTTGGTGAGCCTTGGGTGAGAGGCTCGATTATATTGCAGGCCGCCTCCGACCACTGCCCGAGCTACACGCGCCCGTTCATATATGTATTTAAACATATATATATATATATATATATATATATATATATGCATACATATGTATACATAGATGTACATATAATTACACATATACATTCAGATACATCACCTGTCACTCGTCACCCTGTCGACCCACTGTCGTCGAGTGACTCGAGTGGACGCCAGTAAATCTTCCACTTCTCTCTCTCGCGTACGAGAATAGCCCCCAGAGGGTTCTGCTTGCTCTAGGAGCTCGTTATCTTTCTTCCGGAGTTTTCGTGAGGAACTGTGATCATTCGGTCGGTGGTCTTTCTGCAAAACGTTTGACATCCCAAGGTGTGCAATCCTTATCGGCTCTTGTTCGTTGGTTGCCGTTCATTACCTTTACGTGTCCAGCCCACATTATTTTTTGACAAGTTGTCGTGTAGAACGGTACCTTTGATTTTTGATCGTTGACGCAGGTCGGAGCTTCGGATTCCATCCCTTACTTGTGTGAAACGGGATACTCCTAGCATCGTCCTTTCGACTACGCGTTCGATAAAGCTGAGTGATCTTTCATCCTGCTTACGCAGCGACCAGGTCTGACGCATACATTAGAGCTGGAAGTACCGTTGAGTTGATAAGGTGGGCACGGAGTCGGGTGTTCTTTGTTCTCTTCACTACATCCTCGACGCTTTTGAAAGCTTCCCAAGGCGTTCTCTTCTTCCTGCCCAACTATAGAGCTAAGTTGTTCAACCGACCCAAATAGATTTAGCTGGTCCATCCTGAGATATTCGCACACTGGAGGGCGAATGGGAAAAAAACCAATCTGTTCCTCATGAACATTGTTTTTGCGAGATTTATCGAAGACCACACGCACACATATATATAGTCGTGTGTATATATAGGCGCGCACATGTTCTCTGGTTCGATCGAGTTATTGTATAGGCCAGGTATCCATTCGGTCACTTACTACGATGCTTGATAAAGTAGCATTCATGGGGCATCCCTTAAGAATCGAGAAACGCCGAGAGCTTTATCCTTTATCCTTTATAATATTGAGAGACTCGGAAAATAACAATGAATTGCAAATCCAACATTAATTTCCGGCCAGTCTAATAATAAAAGCTGCAGTAAATCTTCTGAGAAGGAGCAATTATGATGAAATGCGATGTGTCATTGTTGAAATCGCTGACATCCTGCGTGTTCCTTTTTTGTCACATACATTTTTACCACAAATATTTTCCACTGTTTTACCAGCAACGCTTTTTTTAAATTATTTAAGTCGAAATTGTTAGGGACTTAGCACTTTTGATCGTAATGGGGGGCGGACCGAGTTGTGTTTTCAGACGTCGATTTTCCGTTCGTAAAGAGCCAATTTCGTCCACAAGGCTGCATAAAACACCTTAATACGAAGCTATTAGAAACCGTTTTTGTTACTATTTTTTACTTTGAAGCTCTACTTATAGTCTTATAATTTGTCTCAAATATTTACACAAAAAATGCATTACCAAATAATAGCTGAGAGACAGGAAAAAACGAATGACCTGCATCGTGTGTGGCGAACGCGTTAACCCCGGAATGGGTAATAGCGCGTTCGTTCCCCACCGCAGACACCTGCGGTCCCGCAGTTTTGCAAAATATTTCAACATCATTATGGTTGTATCACACGTAATACCCTACCGTGGGAAATTCTAATAGGCGGCTTTCTAATAACCTCGGCAATGATTAGTAGTTCGCTTCTTTTTTTTTCGATGAACAAAGATGAGGTTGTTACTTTATTCATTACTGATAAAAAGCTGATGTTTCTGCGAATTTCGCCTTCTTCAGAGCCTGGAAAGTCAAGTTAACCTCAATGTATGGAACGAAACACTTGCATAACCTCAACTGATAAGCCACGACAACTAATTTTCAACAGCGTTAGAAATAAAGCAGCTTGTCCGCATAATTACAGATTTCCACGAGTCTTCAACTGAGTATTTCACGCAGAAAACAATCGTGCAGAGCTCCTCACACGGAATTGTAATGAGCCACCCTCACGTTAAAATATCAGTCATAGCTGTTGTGTGAGATCTCAAGCGAAATGAGGCTTTTCCCTGCTGTTCATTCGGTTGAGAGGAGGTGGAAAATGTTTTCGATTATTGAGCGAACGGTCAGACTTCATTGAATTTACCCACGAGAAACCGAGAAAACTGGCTTCCATTTTTTGAGCCCTCAAATTAACCTATCCGAAAAACGGCTACATCACGAACTGGTACCTAAAACCATGTAGCCAAAGCGTGACTGGTTCTTTACCTCTCCTCTCATCTCTCACACACAAAAAGGGTGCTTGTAAGAAATATGTTTCGATCAGCCACCAGCGTGTGTATAGCAAGAAAGCAGAAGGAAGAATCCCTGAAACTGGTACTGCAATTAGTCATTTCTGACATCCACGAAATTATAGCTCCTCGGGATAAGTCTAGAGGAAGAACCGTGCCCCCAAATGATATTTCTAGTGGGAATAAGGTCCCGTTTCTCCTGCCCTTTGTTTCCAAGGAAATAAGCAAAGCTATAAAACGTTGCCCTAAAAACAGCTGGTCTTGATAATTCGGTAGCAGTGACTGATATAACACTGAACGCCATAAATCCCTACCTAGTTCGTAACTGCCTCTGTCGTCTAAGCACGACGCAGAATTGCATAATTTGCCCCAATAGTAGAGACGGAAATTTCAAAAGTTCGTGGACGGTGTACCTAAATAAAGCGCACCATGTGTCCATATTAAAGAACACTTAGATGATAAGCTCGGAGCTTAACAAAATACTCTATTAGGAGCGTACAGGTCACGTAGGCATAATGTGGAAAGTTTTGAAGTGGAGGTCGCCATACTCACAAGGGGAATCGAAAAGTTCGGCGCGCCAAACTCTCGAAGCATTGTTAAATTTCAAGAGACCGAATATGAACCGATGGGAGAAATGCATCATTGTCACGCATGAACTCACACGATGTCTCACACTGATATTTTGATGTTAGAGAGACACATTTTCCATCCATGTGAACTCTGTGCGGTTGGTCTTCACGTGAAATACTCAGCAGAGGACTCGTGGAGAGTGGTGAATGTGCGAATGGCTGTTTTATGTATAGGACGATTGAAAATTAGCAGTCGTGGTTTTTCTAAGGTTAAGGTTTTTCAGCAGGCGTTTGGCTAACTAGGTTGCGGTTAGATTGACCTTTATAGGTTCTGAAGAAGTCGAAATCCTCCCTAAACAGCTTTTTCGTCAGTGAAGAATAAAGCAACAACCTCGTCTTTGTTCATAAAGAAAACACTGAGTTATGTGAACAGCGCCGAAGTTAAGGTTAAGTGCGTCTTGGAAATTACTGTTGAATGCTATAGAAATAAGATCAATCAGTAAATCGATACTGAGAATAGGCGCTGGATCTTGTGGTACTTCGTCATCTTGTTCGCTATTCTGAAGTGATGCACGCATATCTTCAAGTTCGCGTAAGAATTCATCCTCTTCCGATTCATACCTGAACTAAGTTATACAGATGTGGTCACTCGCAACAAAGTTCACAAAAACTATCTGCTAGGTCCATGTCTTTCGAGAGGTTTACCTCCTGAATTTAACAACATAGTGGTTCAGTTGCTCCAGATTTTAGCGATAGATGACTTTGTTGATCGAAGACCAACTTGACAATTACTTCTTGTATTCATTCACAAACAGTTATTAAATTATGTGATACTAAATATTTATTTTCCCACTATTTTCCCGGTTTTCACTTTGTCTCTTGATCGTTGTCAATGAGGAATCCTTAGCCGGTTTATCATTATGCTGCGTGGTGCTTCCCCATAGAGTGAGTAGAAGAGGGTTTAACGTGGACCATGAGGGGGAATTGCACTTAGCACGCGACGCTGATGAATGCAAGGAATGAGGAACGTCCCGTGATAATTCTCGCTAACGTGGTTTTTACGCAACTCTGTTATTTATCAGTAAGCTACTGTGTTTTTACGACATGCCCTTGATGAGTTTGTAATGACCTGACGAGAAGCTGTAAACACAGCATTTGGTTCACACTGGCTAACATATTGGCTGAGTTCGCATTCTTCAGAGCTGATTTTTTGCTGCCCGATGTTTTTAGCAAATAGGATATTTCTTGCATCAGTCCGCTTCTGATGGCTTTGAAAGCTGCAAAGAGAAGCCTATTTCACGGAAAAAAAAACAAAAAGGAAATCCATGCAGACAATCGGGATTTCAAAAAAGAGTTCAACACAAAAAGAGCCTACACATTGAAACTCGTTGAAGTTTAGTGAAACTGCAGCGAACCGTTCTACCAAAATCTCATCGTCTTATAAAAAAGCCTTAGACTCGGTTGCGGTAGAGAAGGTTACGAAAACCAGCAACATCCACATAGAATTTTTTTTCGAAATTTCGCTTTTCTCCACCGACGTGGTAAGCAACGTAACTAAAGAGTTCCGATTAGGTGATTTCTCTTAGTAATACCGTTAAGTTCCTCTCTTAAAATTGACGTGCGAATATTAAAGTAGCATCACATGGGTGCAACAATCAACAGCCAGCAACTATCTTCAATTTGTTGATGACATCGGCCGTAACTTATAATATCCTCGTTTATGTACAAGCTTACACGAGCTTGTCACAAAATCTTCATTATGGCTAAAGTTCCGATGGGATCGCCTTCTACACAGTCGCGATGATTCGAGTTGACTGTTCCTCCGAAGACTTAGATCACAAAAAAAACAACTGCTACGGACACTCGAATTAAATCATTAAAAGCTTTTGGTAGAGCTTAAAAGTCTGCCAAAGACCTCTTAAAATAAAAAAACCCCTCTCCTTTGCATTTACTTTTCTAATTCCATACTTCTCCTCTTTCCATTGTACTTCTCGGAAATATGGACATTGCTTAAGATGTGAAACGGGAGTCAGTGATCAAGTGCTCAACAGGAAAACCGCCGAACAGATGTTCAGAGCTCTTACTGAGGGTTCTAGAATGAAAGATGTTGCTCTTTGAGTCCTTAAATAGCAGGGTTCTACTAAAGAAATCATCTATGCGACACTGACCAATAGAAACTTTAACGACATCTGCCCGAGTTGTTTGGTGATTAGTAGTTCAAGTTGAGGTGGTAAAGCAGAATTTTCGATAATTGGCGATTTTCTAAGCTTAAAGTGACCTTAGCAGTAAGCTGAAAATGGCGAAGATGGTCAAAGATTTTAACTATAAGAAAAACCATGAAAAACCCTTTGTTTAAACACTTCCTATACTTTATTGTACGTACAATTTTATGGATTTTTTGAAGTTTCATTGCGATTTTTCATTTCATGGTTACTGGCAAAAATATAGTTTTGCCAATCCAAACAGGTTTACAAATGAAGTATTAGCTCATATTCATTAATTACCACATTTTTACAGATATTCGCTATTTTTTCTATTTACGTGTCGGGTAACGCAGGAACAGGGATGCTGGCCAACGAATATAGTTTTGCTTCGATCCCACTCCCGACCGTTCCAGTCTTTTGTCTCTCCGTGGCCAGAAAATTGAAGGTACATCACAAGCACTTTTTGCATAAGAGCAAAATTCAACAACAACGAAATCTTTTGAAAAACACAATAACGCTGAGATGTTTGCAAAACTCGTACACTGAGCTTCGAACCCGATATTACCGTCTCCGTAGGCTCACATGCTACCTACTGCATCACCGAGGCCCTTGTTGTGCCGCTGAGAGAAGGGAAGGCCGAAGTTTCGGTGACGTAGTGGGTTGCAGGTGAGCTACTGGAAAGGGTGGTAGCGGGTTCGAAGCTCTGTTGAAGTTCCGAGTTTTGCTCATATCTCAGCATCATTGTGGTTCATATCACATACTATCCAGCTGTGAGAAAACAATAACAGGTAGTAGATAAAAAAATCACAATCTTCTGTGTTTCAATCACCGTTTTCAAGAAAACCACTTCGTTTCATCTATGAATTGCTATCGCATTATAGACTACTGTAGTTGCTCACCTCTCAAGTTTTTTTTTCTTTTTTTTCTCTAAATCAAGGAGAAGATCATGATTCCCTTACCAAGTATTTCTAAGAATGATTCATTTATAAACTTTAGCAGTAATGAAAAAGTTAATCTTCCACTATCAAGGAAAGAAGTTCTTAAGCTTGTTCTTCGTTACATTTCTCTCCTGCACCAGTCATTAGGGAATCTTCGCTCTTCAGCCATTATGAAACCTCATATCGGACAATTAGCAAAATCTCGTACATTGGAATTAGTAAAGACTATGTTGACTGTGTTGATTAGCGATCACTAAGATCAAAATGAATAAAGAAGGGAACAATGAATGAAGAGAGAGAGGTAAGGGGTCTGATTGATCTCATCATAATGCCATAGGAATTCCATCGTCGACAACCTTCTAGCGACTAACAGATCTAAACTGAGTACCTAATGACATTTTTTTCTCTCGATGTAAGCGTTTAACTTCCGCAGCCTTTGCGAATAGACCTTAAATTTGTTCTATAAGAGTACCTCAGTTGTACACCTCTCTGACAAAAAATATCCAAAATTTAACCCATAAATTGTTTTCGTCATATTCGTGACAATTTGTCGAAAATCTTTGCAAGGCCAGTATTTTACACTTCATTGTCGCGAATAATGATGTATGAATTGCCATGTTTTGTGACTCCTTTTCCCCTAGAAAAGAAAAAAGGAAAAAAGAAAAATCGATATAGTGAAAGAACTAGTGCTTTCAACATATCCCTTCTATTAAGACGTGCAAGTTCTTATACTCGATTCAGCTACTTGTCGAATCCTCGCCTTTTCAGTTCGGTAGCAATACAATCTTTTTTTCAGAAGTAACTCTCCACTTCCTCTAATGCGAACATTACTCACTGCCTTTCTTCTCATTGCCGTATTGTTTCTGATAAAGTATTGGTTTTCGTAGGAAAAAAGATCACATTGCGAAAACAACATATCAATCAACTGCTCGCAATATTTTTTCGTATTTATTTAATATTCATATTCACATCGATTTATTAATGTGTACCCTTACACGCCTATGTGAGCTTTGGTTGTCTCCCTCGTGGACGCCCATTCGTTGAGGAGTCAGGATCGTCCCACTACGGGGAGAGATCCCGTGACCGGATAGCTGGCTACCCGCAACAGTACCCCAACCCTGAGTAACAGAACCTGAAGAGCTACTCGTGAATAATCACTGGCAAAAAATAGTATAAGTCAAAAATATTCCACAGTAAAGAAGTGTCTTATTCGTTCTTCGTATCCTTTCGAACAGGCACAGCCTTTTCGTGTGCTTCTGATCCGCGATATGGACGAATGGAGACTACTGTTATCTGTCGGAGTTAATCGGTGGTTGACGGGGTTACGGATGATGCAGGTGGTAGAATTACATGGTGCTCTTGCAATTTGGTAGTAAAATAAGAAAAAAAATACGTAAAAAAGCATGTAGAGCGCTTTAAACCTCAGTGTCTGAAAATAATGAGATATGACACATGCGCATATCATGAAAAAACGCAATATGTAATGTATGGAGGATAAAGTACAAAGCGTTCAGCGCCAGTCATTTCCCAGGCATGCTACAATGCATTTTTACTTATTCCTCATATCCGCGAGCTGAATAAATGGATATTAGGCTCTTACAATGACCTTCAGAACCCTGGATAAATCAGCTAAGTGTTCTATACCTGTTTAGTACTAAACTGTCGAAAAGGGAAGAGGATGGTGTGCTTGGCTTGCTCAGGACATGGAATTGAACCAAAGACCACATGTGTCTGTTTCAGGGCACGCACTGCTCTACACACACCCGCATAATACACATAAAGCAATAAGGCATAAGTTCTACGTATGACTGCTTCTTGAAAGTTTAAAGAGAATTTGTTGATGTTATCAAGTTCTGGTTCTTCCATAACTTCCATAGTTCTGGTCTTTCCACCGTAAAAAAATGCTGCCGACGGAAGTGGATCATTCTCGTGGAGATTCGTCCCCACCATTTCTCATCTATCGAAACATCGCTGACGCAGTTTCTGGAAACTTTCTTTCGTTCAATGACTTACGACGTGCCACTGACGTCCAATTTCGTCGCTAGTAGATCCTAACCAGAAGAGCAATCCCTCAAGGGAAACCACCAGTGTGACAGCGCAATATGGGCGGTGTGCAGCAAGCGATGATGAGCGTAGCATTATCGTTTCATCTTACTGCTCTTCTCGTTCATCATTCTACCATATAGAATATTATTTAAAATGCACTTTATGATCCAGCGTTACCAAAAATTTTTTCCCGTATTTCTCCTCCACTCAAGAAAACCGCAATCGGAAATATCTATTCTTTAGCTCTTTCCAGTGGATCAGCATATTCGAGCAATAGTTTAGGTGATTAAAGAACTTTAAAGGAAAGCTATTAGCGTTGTGCAAAAGCAGCAATACTTTGTTGGTATGATGCGAGTCTATTTATTCCAAAAACACCTGTGACATGAGGTCACGATGTACTGGAATGGGAAAGTTCTTCTTAGATATTTTTTTCATCTGTTTCCTTTTCGGCGATTTCTACTTAGAAACAAGTTACTAATAGGGATGGGTTCTTTGACTTCATTCGGGGTCGAACCAAAGCTTATCGGATATTGAATGGCATTGCTACCACCGCGCCACGAGCCCCCACCAGTACCACTTCCTTGTCATTCACATAAACGTTTGGATATAATCATCTTACAATCTCATAAAATACATAATGACATCGTCTTTCATGCACTGCTGCAATCGTATTTCTTCTTCTAGGACTTTGTTAAGTGTACTTTGTTAACTACTAATGAATAGCGTCTCATTAACACCAAATCATTTCAACCATTGTTGCTTGACCACTTACAGGTTAAGGTTTATTTTTGTTAGTTTCAAAAACTTATTTCTTACAAATTTTTTTCACGTATGCACGTTAGCAATCTGACTATCTTATTACTATCTCATATTATCGTCACTGATGTTATGCAGACTTGTTTCTATGAAAAAGCGATGAACCCAACAAACAATGGCGTTATAAAAATCTGTGCAAAAATCAATTACAGAAAGTGCTATCTGACCTGTCCAGTATCTCTCTGACCGAATAGGAACCGGACGAGTTCGCAGAGCCGGCAGTAGCCGCTGGAGTGATGGCGGTCATTTTCGGGAATGAAGGGCGCTGTCCCACCGGGCTTCTCTCGTTGATCGGTCGGTGTAAAGTCATTCGGCCAAAAACAGCCGGATCATCTGCACCGATCGTTGTCACAATCCACAATATTGAGTTGAATGCGCGAAAACATACTGAGGGATCCTAGAAACGGAGAGCATAGACATCTTAGAAGAGGCTGCCCGATGTGGAGAAGTGGAGAACATTCCGATGGTATCCTCTGTTAGCCATAAATGAAGACTACACTAGGAACGATAGTGAACGAGTTCCTCGTATGATTTAACTGACTGATTAACCCACCATTTTTCTACAATCTTTAATCAGTTTCTACTTCTACTCTGAGTGCAAATTTCGATTTTCCAGTTTTTCTCTTTTTTTTTCTTATGAATGAGAGCTAATGAGTGCCTAGGTAATTCATATTTGCAGGACATTTTTTGATTTATAGACAACTTTGCGTCTTTTCATTTCTCTTATCTTCGTGGAAGAATGAAAAAAGAGAAAATCCCGAAAACTATGTTCTTGAGCAACAGACGTGGATCAAGAATAACTTATCAAGATGAAGACAGGTCACGATGAAATAGCGAAGAAGATTCAAGGATAACTTAGATCAAAAATAACCTACCCATCTTCAAAAATATTTCTAAAGGCGGTGGCATATTTTACATTCAACTGATATGCTGCTTCTTTCGTAATATATTTTTTTTCGCTAGATTTCGAAGACAGCCGTTCCAGGGTGTTTTCACCACCTATTGCCAGTACCATTCCGTTAGTTTACTCTAAGTTGGGCTTCCCAGTGGTAACGACGAACTCGTCAGTTTATGTGGTCTTGCTTGCTGGGGGAGGAAGTGTACCGCAGCTGCACATCGCAATTCGACACCCTGGAATATCATCCAGCAACGACGTGGCGGTAAACAAATAGTGAAAGTCCACCCATATTATTATTATTACCGTTGTTATTATTATTGTTACCATGATTATTAGTATTATTATTATCATTATTGTAATTGCTGTCACAGGAAATGAAAACTATTCTTCATTAATTGCTAATTACTTGTGCTTAGATAATAGTACGCAGTCTTTTCATATTTATTTAACTAACCCCAAAGCATAACAATTTTTCATAAGAGCTGAAGGTCCCCAGCTAAGGTTTGTTCATAATTCATGAGCATTTATACTTGTGAAAACCCATATGCTGCTTTTTTACAGAACTCAGAACTCACCTGTATAAACTGTTATCCCCTTCATTATTGACTAACTTAATTCGCCAATAAATTCTCCATTCGTCCATTTAAAGGCAGCACAACGAGCTCCGTCCGCTCAATGGGAACGAACATCAGCACAGTTTTGAACCAGGACCCTGCCTCTTGATTGTGACTTAGGTGTGTGAAACAGTAGCAGGCCCATCTCAAGACAAGGTATCCTGAGCTTAGAAAAAGTTTGACATCTTCATTTGAGAAAAGTAGGAGTTCTCATTGTGATGATCACAAGCAAAGAGACCTACTTGCTAGCAAGGCGTAATGGGGAAGCCCTACTATTTCGTAGGAGGCATCAGAGGCAGGCAGAATCCACCGAGTTATTAGTCGACTCGAAAGTGTTTTGGGTTCTGCACGGTTCTTTTTAGTTCATGAGACGGGTCGGCTATTTAAGTATCAGGTGTGTTGTTTTCGTGAATAGGTAGCTACGAGTAACCACCATTCGTGGTATAGTTTTACTTGTAACTGGGGCTGATATAAATATCAACCTCTCCTAAACATAAAAATTCTGATGGATCTCAATCAGCATAGCGCAGTACTACTTCGCAGCGCACTGAAGAGTGCCCTTTTACGGTGCTGCAACTTTTGGTTAACAGATCAACGTCTTACTCATGAGCCTGGAAAGCAGGGAAATTATTATGAAATTCTCGTACTTTCAGTGCCTTTTAAATACCTTTTAAAAACCAATTTGAGAAAGACTGCTAACTATTGTTTTGTCGTAGGACAAAATACCAGCTTTATTACCACTCCTGTCATCTAATCGCTTGCTGGAAAATGGCTGCCGAACTATTTATCGTCAATGTGGTTCACAACAAGCAATGTTAATTGCAGTGAACATCTCTTGATCAAACTCTAACTCGACCTGCAAATTCCGTTAATGATTTCAAAAGCACTATTTACATGCCGAAAAAGAAGTGTTGTAGAAGACTTTCTATGGATTGGCAAGAATGTTTTGCTATGAAGTATATTTATTCGGTAGCAACATGTTTCTCATGCCCAGCGATACTAAGCCTTAGAATTTTTTTCGATTCAAACACTGTTTAGAAGGATTGTAACTTCCTCTTGAATCACGGCGATCATGCCCAGAATATACCCATAAGACAATTTGGAACTTGAGTAAGAAACTCTTCCTCACTTGGCAATTTTCTTGAACATGTCGCTTTTCTATTAGAATAAATTGCATCCTATAAAAACCACTTGACGGACAACGGCTATCGACTGTCAAAAATGCCGTCTATCTCATTTCAACTCTTTCGTCCGTAGAGTGCACGTTGATTCGGGTATGGATCAGGTTGTAGCTTGTGTTTTTTCATCCTTCCTACTGAATGACATGGATTGCTATTTGAATGAGGTCTTCTCTGAAAGCCTATGGTAATTGTGCCACACTTCCATCCATAAATACAAATTTGTTTGTTCATATGTTCGTCTGCTGCCTGTGGATCTGTTATCTTCCCACGTCACTGATATTTTGATTCCTCGAACCACCATTTTCCCGGAATTTGGGGACTGAGTTATTAGAGCGCTGACAGTTCATAACCATCAGTAATAGTCTTGCTCTTGTGGATCCATTGGAGAACGGCAGCGACTCATGCGACTATTTGACAAGCCCATCGGTGACGATATAGCATACTGAATTCAATAAAGGAAGTTTGTGAAAAACATAACTTAACATTACATTTTGATCGCATCGTGGTCTAAAATTTCCACCACGATGAAGTTATGAGCAAGTATAGTAAATTGCAGCAAAGTTATAAGATTTTTGAAAATCTTAAGATAAAAAGGCGACGCAAAAACTATAGTTTTGGCATATTTGTCGCTTCAGTAATGACATTTCCAACAATGGTTCACTGGCTTTCCTTCTTCTACGTCTCCTCTTCTCTTCACTGCATCGACTTTGACGGTGGCAGCACCGCATAGTTTTTGTGAAAAAATCATGAAGATGAGGCACAGTTTTCATTTCGTTTGGACGAGTAGTGAATGAAATAGCAAGATGTTCTCAATGTCATCGGAATGACAGACAGAGGGACGGAAACATGAAATGAGACGGCAGTATTTACAGGTGACGGCGAGTTGTCACCTCTCTAAGCTGCTTTCTCGCCTCGGACACATGATCAGGCCGACTTCACTACATTTTCAAGCGATTACTTCCGAACTGATTAGGCTTATTAAATAAAAGAAAGTGGTGAAAATCTCAGTTCTCTTCTTTGGGGCGTTTGACGAATTCTGCCTTTTCCGACGAGTGACTGGTATGCGAATGATAACGACCCTTCGGTGAGGTTTACCCAATAATGAAAAACAAGAATTCATCATAGATTTCGCAAAAATTCTCACCAATGCGAAAGATCACCAACTGAAGACGGACGAGATTTTTTTCGAATCCCTTATCTGATACTTTGCTTCACATACAGATTAGCACCAACTACCACAAGTGAATTCCTTGTAATGATGTTCCGTTCGACAACATGCTATAGTAGCTTTCCTAGCATCCCGAAAACGAGTCGGTAGCAGTTTGAAATAATTTAATGCAAGTGTCAAGACCAACACAAGGGAACTACCACGCTTCTTAGCTGTAAGTTTCAGCAACGATACTTCTCTACTAGCACTTAGGGACTTCTAAGCAAATATGGATGAAGTTGTCTGTTTCGCTGTCGACGAGTTTCGAAATCTTTAGCTTGAATATTTTCTGAAACATTAGATGTTAGGTCTATTTGAACGATTGTTTTGCTTTAAATGAGTAATGTATGTCGTTGTTTAGGACATGGAAATGGCCCATATTTCTTTTTTTTGTTTTATTTTCGATGTTGATGTAACGCTTCCCATAGTAACTGCTTCGTTATTTGTTCTCGACATAAGCAGCATCAACCTACTTTTGACGAGGTCTATCCTCGATTAAATTTTTTTCGGCCCTTACTTGCAATTGCTTCTTTGACATAAACTTGGAGAGGCTCACACAACACTATGTAAGTTTTAAATAAATTTGTTAACAAGTACAGAATGATATCTGTACGAGTTTCACCTCTTCGATAACTAACGTTTGGCTAAGCTTGAGATTTTGGTTGACATTACTGATGGAAACTCTAAAAGGATTCCTTGAGAAAAGTTGTTTTCAGAAGTTTTCTAAAAGAACGTCTATTACCTGTAACCCCTGTTGGTCAACAAATAAGGTCGAACGTTCACCATTGAGCTCATTTTGTTCCCATTGCACATCAAATCTCATTTGTAGCTTAGATTGTTCAAGAGATACGATG
Source organism: Angiostrongylus vasorum (assembly GCA_018806985.1). Taxonomy (NCBI): domain Eukaryota; kingdom Metazoa; phylum Nematoda; class Chromadorea; order Rhabditida; family Metastrongylidae; genus Angiostrongylus; species Angiostrongylus vasorum. Next base: position 1,053,954 of record JADANN010000202.1, on the reverse strand, counting down.
AACGTCGCAATTCTGGTACAGTGACTTGCTCTTGTTTTACTGCTTTTGTTACGAAAACAGCCAAAAGTTAATAGTTCTCTTTGTTCGCTCTGCCATGACAGAGGCTTACTACTACCTGCTCTATTGGTTGGGGGATCTCTCAAGCCTTTTTGAATCATGGAGTATATCGAAAAGACAAAAACTTCGTAGTCTCTTGCAGATAGCCTTATATCCTAGTCCTGGTCAGATCCATTGACCAAGAGTGGAAGATTGACCAATGGTTACAACTGTAAGGCTTCCCCAGATAATTTAGGGATTTACTGTGATTTTGAGCTCTTTTTCACTTCACATATCCAACTACCGTGCAGTTTTTCTTTGTCGAGGATGCCTTTACATGAGACAGAGAGGAGTGTGCGTTTTGGTAACCTTAAGGCAATTTACGATTTACTCGATAAGAAGGATACTGATAGTGATCATTTCATGTTTGGTCGTCATGCTTCCACATGTTGCTGGGTGACCACTGCCTCCGGCTTGCTCAGTGAGATCTGTTTTTCGAGTTCGAGTAGAAATTTTGGCAACAAAGATAGTTGTGGGGCGTTGGCTTTTTGTCACTGTAGGCTAATGGCCGTCAATTAAATTCTTCGTTGGTGTCGATGGATACGCACACAGAATCTCTAGAAAGTTGAACTAAACCACTGCGACTATCACGATGCGATTATCTCAAACGTTGTCAAACGTTGTGCAGTCTCTACTAGACCATAAATAAAGCATCCTTTCATAGAAACGCATACTGCGAGTTAAGCACTCTAACGGCGTCATCTTAAAACTACGACGCTCTTTGTATTTTTGCGTGCATTGAGTGCATGGAGAATTTCAAACGCGTGACAGAGATGAATGAAGGGCTACTTGATAATCGATAGGATCACGAGAAATTTAGCTAGGAAGTAGTGTGGAGTAACTCAATGTTTTCTTGTTGAACAAACATGAGGTTGTTGGTAACAAGCCTTTTTCAGCACATTAGTGACTAACGAATCACGGTTTCGACTTTTTCAGAGCTTGGAAGAGTCAGATTAATACGTATTAATTTATACGGATTAATACACTTAGCCAAGCACTTTCATGACTTTAGAAGATAAAACTTCAAACATAAATTCTTATTCCCATAGTAAGCAGCTTCTTTCAAACACTCACCATCTTTGTTCTTTACAAGACCTCCAGTTATTACTGGATACCAGCCAGAGTTTTACATAAGGGGGAAATATGCCTGGTTCAGGTCAAAAAAACAACGTAAGGTATGGCACGAGGTCACACGTGATCACAAGGCGCTCCTCGTTTTGGTTCAATTTTTGCATTTTTAAGTTCCCGCTAAACCCAGCACGACTTTAGGCGCTGAAATTTGACATTGGTGTGCGGGGATTATGAATTCTACTTCAAAATCCTTTCCGTCATGTCTTCGTGTCCTATGTGAGAGTAGTATTTGGACTAACTTTAGGTTCAGCGAAGAGGTGCTCTGTTATATGGGTGCAGAGTAGTCCACTCGTTTGCCTTTACCAGTGATCAGATACTTCATATTTTTAACTCATGCATTCCCCGTCTCTCCCGTTAAGGCAAATTATGTAATTATGCGTTTCGCATGGACGGTCTTGCAAACGTTTGAACTAGCTGGCGTCTTAAAGTATTAGGTAGTATTTCAACCACTGCTACCGACTTTTCTAAAGCGACCCTTCTTTAGCAATTTCCTGTAGCTTTAATTATTTCGTTCCAAGTGAAGGGCGGGATAAACGGGAACTTATTTCCACTGGACTTATCCCCTGAGGAGCTACCGTTTCGTAACCATTGGAAACGGCTATTTATCGCACCAAGGCCATAGATTCCTCCCTTATGATCTCGCCCCCTACAAATACACTGGCCGCTGTACCAAGCATGCTTCTTGCAAGTGACCGTTTAGTAAGGGGGTGGGAGTAGAGAAATCAGGTAACGAACAAATATACTTTTGTTGTTTGGATTTCGATACCATTTGGTGTTTTCAGTGGTGATCTTGTGTCTAACGACCTCTCAACAATCAAGGTTAGACCCACCATTAGCTGTATAGACGGCTCTACGAAGAAACTAGCTTGGTTTAGAAACCTAAAGCCCATCCTACGAGTATCCAAGTATTCCCGGATCGTGTTCGTAGAGCGCGTCCTAACGCCGCGTACGGGAGAGAGCCCCTCCACGATACGGCCTTTTACACAAGTGTGACTTCGCTATGCAAGCCATCTCGAAAAGAACAGCTAATATTCATGGTTTTTTTGATTCATCACCTGGTAGTTCTATTAGAAGAATGTCTAAGTGTCTGAACTGCTGAGTCTTTAGATGGTTCGAGAAGTATTTTGGATAAATGAGAGAGTTGGCAATGGGACAGCCTAGCCTTGCCATTCCTTTTTATATCTAAGGTAGAAGCACCAGTAATCGATCTTTAGCTGTTACTCTACTGTAGATACACAAATGATCGTTTCGTCATATGCTCCACATAAGAAGAGATGGAAAAAATGTTTTGAGTTGTTGAATGAGCAGTCAGAGTGTATAATATTCACCCGAGAGTAGCCGAAAGTAAACTGGCTTCCATTTGTGAGCGTTCGAGTTAACCTATCCCAAAAACGGTCATATCATCAAGTGCTAGTGAAAGGTAAGTAAGAAAAAAACACAGAGTTTCATCTCCTCTTCTTTCACACCTCACACACAAAAAAGAGCGCTTCTAAGCAATGTGTTCGAACAGCCATCAGTGTGAATGTCAGGATGATAGCACAAAAAAGAATTCCTAAAAATGGTGATGCATATAGGCATTCCCAGCGTCCATGAAGGTGTAAATCTTCGAAAACGTTTAGAGAAAAGACCACATCCCAAAACGATAAGTCTAGTGGAAATAAAGCTGCTTTTATGTTGCCCTTTATTTCAAACGAAACAAGCGCTGCTTTAAGCTTTGCGTATGAAGGGGCAGTCTAGTCTTGAAAATCTGGGTAGCAGTGACGGAAATACCAACAGACACTCCACAGCTATTTTATAACCGCCTTTATGACCGCCCAAGAATAACACAAAGAGGCGATGATTGCTTGGATTCGAGTACGGTTTATCCGGTCTCCTGTAAAGAGTGCGGAGAACGATATATTGACGAAACAGGCGAATTGCATTCTTTTAAAAGAACACCTCGATCAACTCAAAGTTAAGCAAAATACTCCACGAGGCGCGCACAGGACACTAAGGAACAACGGGGAAGACTTTGAAGTGAAAGCGTTTTCGCGCAGAAATCAAAAAACTTCAACGCGCAAAACTCTCGAAGCATTCTGGATAAATTCTAAGGATCCAAAAATGGACAGCGGGGGAATGCTTCCTTTTCACATGTGATCTCACGCAGTATTTGAGACTGATATTTTAGTGTGAGAGAGGCATATAACGCTTTTTTTTCGAACCTTGTGCTGCAGGTCCCCACGTGAAATACTCCGTGTAAGCCTCATTGGAAGCGGTGAACGTGCGAAAGAACTATTTTCTTTTCAACATGATTGAAATCTTGGTTTGATGTTCCTTCTGTTTTTCTTTATGAAGGCGTTTCTCTGAGTAGATTTCAATCAGCTTCACCCTTCCAGGCTTCTTCAAGGCGAAGCTACCGAAAATCTAACCACTACTTCACCGAATAAGTGTTGTTGTTAGCAAACACGCGTCTGCTCGACAGGAAACTAGTGAATTATTTGATCATTGCCGAGTTTAATAGAAAGCCGGTCTTAAGAAAAATGTGATGACTTTACACACAAGGCCGGCAGCTCTGTGAACTTATATGGACTAAATCATAGTCTGATCTAACTGACAAAGGTATGGGTCAAAAAGATCGAATGAGTGTTCTGGAAATTTGTACGAGTTTTTTCGCCATCTTGGAATTTCCTTCTCTCTGCACGTTTTCAATGAGCTTTTTCTGTTGCCTCACGTTGTGAACATTTTCTCCATACACAACACTCCTGGAAACTTTAATATTTTGTTGCCTTTCTTCATGCAAAGAGCTTCGGCCTTTAAAAAAATTCGATTTCACTGAAATTTTGCTACTTAATGTGTTCGCATCTGAGGAGTATTGAGATAGCAGAACGATGAAGTTGAAAGCTATGTTTTTCGGGTTTGCCGGCTTCAGTTGGATGGACAGCCATATGCATGCAGCCTTTACACTTAATTATTTTGATAAAAACGGCAGATTTCTTTCGAAATGGTGTTGAACTCTCCAAGTCTCAATTCATTGCATAAACATCAACTTGTGGACACTGAAAAACAGAAATTTTTCCATAAGTGCGGGAAAAGTGGAATATGAAGCAAGTCGAACGGAAAATGTCCTACATGCCAATGTGCTTGCATTTCACAAATATTGTCAATTAAGCAGTTGAACTTTACAGCGTGTAGTTGAGCGGAAACATAGAACAATTTGTGACGAACACCAACCAATAAGAAGTACATGGGAAATGGCGTTAAAATTTGGAAAGCTTTAAAAACACTTCTTTGCTGAACAGCTATAACAGAAAGTTATGCAGACGATTTCGCTCACCGTTAACCCTTCTACGAAATTCGTTAACATTTTCACCTATTATCCGCTGTTTGTCTCCGTTTTCTGGGTCATATGATAAATATAAAGCAGGCGTATAGCGCAGTGGTTGTCGTTGGTTCGACACCTCATCAAGTCTTAAACCCTTTCTAGGAAGGCGTATGCATCAGCCTTGATTGATGGCGTGAAACATGGTACATTGGTAGCCCTAACCCACCGCAAGTTACTGTATACGCCAAATACGCACTCATTGACCTCTAGGATACTTGATGAAGTCGAATGCGTGACGCATCCTCAAGGGGGTAATCCATGCTTCCTCGCTTCAGATGGTTTACTAAATTTTGTAAATGGATGGATGTCGAACTATGATATGCAGTGTAGAGTTCAACGCTTATTATTATTTACCATTAAGTTAGAGTTTTCCGAGCCAGAAGTACAGTTCTATATTTCCGCTTGGTACCTGGGCCACGATTGAACCCCTCCTGCCGCAGAACTCAGCGGGCTACACATTCCTAGTTTCCTGTCAACAAAAAATAGAAATAAATGAAATGCTGTCACAAGTGCGGTGCCCTTCATGTTATTTGTCTGAGTGTCACGAACTGGACAGCTCAAAAATGCAGAAGGAAATAAATGGGCACTTTACACGTGCTTGCTTGAGAATGACTAATGATATTATAGATATTGCAAGCAGTAATTTTTTATAATTGCATTCTGTCTGCCAAAGGTTAATCTGGTACAAAGAAGTAACCCATTCAATAGGGAGATTTAAGAGTTTAAACTCCATTAATTGTTAACAAAAAATGCGCTTGCCTAAATCAATGACAAGAGGATGCGACGTTGTTGCAAGCAAATCAGTTGTTTAGTCTGAGGCGCTATTTAAGTCAGGTGTTTCACTCGTTAGTTCCCAATGCTCTTTCTTTGGATGGTCTTCATGAACTACACCCTGAGAAGCTGCAAATTAGAGTGACAGAGTCTTAATGACACAGTTTGGCTGAATATTCGTCGCTAATTTGATGAATAAAATAATATATAATAGACCACATCGTTCTTGTTTAGGAGGTTTTGTCAATAGAACTGGTTGAAATACGCTGGAAAATGCCCTCTTCTGCTCTCACTTTTAATAGGACTGCTAGTTGAGCGTGGGTTTTATCGGAAATATGAGACTCCAGTGCTATGCTACTCCCAATTCTTACACTAGGCGGTCACCGATTTCATGCGTCAGACGAAGATTTTAGATCCTATGAAGGCGATTTTCCGTGTCGGCAGGAATTTTTGTGACTACTTGCACAATCTACGGGAATGCATAAGAGAACGCCAGATTTGGAAAGAAAAACGTGGGAATATTATCGGAAAATCCACCGCCGAAATAGAGTGAGCAGTTCAGGAGAATCCTTTAGGGCAAAACGTACTTATTCAACTTATTCAATCAACTTGTTCACTCTGTTATTCACTTTGATGATATCCAGTTGATTTCGTCCATGTATAAAGGACGTGACTATAAAAACAACAAATGGAGCGCAATCTAATTCAAGCTTTCTTCGGATAAGCGCTGGTTATCCGTTGCACACTTTCTTTAACCAATGTACGCACCCTTTTAAATCTGACCATAAAACGATAAATGTGTACGAGATCAAGGCTTGCCCGTTTTACGTTTGATATTTTTCTATAGTGATGACAACGAGAGGATATTTTATAGGCTTTGAAGTAACATGAAGAAAAACCACGATATATTTCAGTCTCACAATTACAGTGTGACACAACACTTACAAATCTAAACGCGGTAACAACGAACACAAATCTATCGTGTAGATCAGCGTGCCCATCCTTGATAATCTCGACCTTCCACGATAATCGAAATTGGGAATGAGTTCGACTTTTCCATCAGGGAAATACAGCTCAAAGTAAATCTAGACAGGCTAGCTTAGCCGTCTTTGTTGAAATCAATGCTAACGAGGCAAAGTTTCTCATCCAAAGAGATCATAAGCTGGTTACCTAATTTATGTTAAAGGCATTGCCATAAGATTGCGGAGTCTCAAAACTCCAGATAAGAGAAATTTTGCATAACCAACAAAGTGCCAAAAAAGTGGGGAGGTAATCGTGAGGCCATTACGATTTCTGAGGACAGGGTCACCCATGCATCTGTTTCGTATTTAGGAAAAGCATGTTATTTAATAAAATTGAAAGTTAACAAACATATACTAGCGCTGCTACCTGATACCGTAATATTTTAGTTGAGATGACTATTAAAGATTGATTCCAGTGACCATAGTCTTTGTTGTCAGCTTAAACGGTTTGGCTGCATATCTCTCATGTGCTTCGCTTCATTACACACCTCATTTTACCTCCAGAATATAATCAACGGTGCGTGAAATCATCTACTTCATATTGCTCACCCATTCAATCTACAGAGCAATCGCTCAAATTGTATTTGGTTTCCTCTTCTTTTTTTTCTCTATTTTTTTTATTTTTGCCGTTTTCTTTTGCATTTTTAACAATCACCAAAAACAACGTTTGCAGCAGAAAAATATATTTCACCTAGAGATGGAAGCTTTCAACCAGGCGCTTCCCAACAGTACAAGCATTTTCATTGGCGAGACTCCAGCGGTACATATTTTCTTTGATTATAAAGCTAACAAAAAGTAAGTGGAAAAAATTAAAGGAATAAAGCTCTTGGCGTTGATCATTCTCTGAGGGATGCGCCTTGCATTCGACTTCATTAAGCATCGTTTGGAGGTGATTGAATGCATATCTGGTCTTTACAATGACTCGCGGTGGCCTTACCGATGTATCGAGCCGGTGATGCTATCCTTCCAGACAAGTCTGGTACCAATTTGTCAACCCCGGAGGGATGGAAGGTTTCGTGGGCCATGGGCGCGGGGATCGATTCCACGCGTGTGTTGCAGGGCGCTTCCGACCACTGCGCCATACGCGTCCAACACGAAACTAGTACAAAAGATTTTATAGGGCTAACGCTTCGAGCCTTAGGTTCCTGAAAATCCAAGAAATGGAGGTGTAAAAATGAATGAAACAAATTTTACTAATTACTAGCTGTTTAACTTCACGGATTATCTGTTATATCTGCCAATCTATGAAGATCGGCCAACTCAAGTCGGCGTCAGTAAAATTTCCTTCCATCCCTTTCGCGCACCAAACTTCCTGGATGCGTTCCACTTTGTGGAGAAAAACGAAGAGCATCATTCATTTTGGTGGGTTTCTACCGTTTCCAGTACTACGTTAGTTAAAACTAAGTCGTCTGTTTTACTGCGCTATATGTGTACCATATACGGTTACATAGTTACGTTCTCAGCTAGAGAGACCCTCAATCGCGGCACATTAACTCTTCAACAACTAGAAACACCTCATCACAAAATTTAGTGAATGCATGAATAATTCGGAAACATTGCGACGGCTGGATAAAAATCCTGATTTTTACATCCTTTTTAGGATTTTTCAGAGGTTAGATACTTGTATGTGGGATTCCAATCATTCACGCTTCATGAAAACCACAGTGGTGAGAACTAATGCAGATTTTATTATGTATTTCTGGTATTTCATGAAAAAATGGTCTCCGTTTGTATCTGAATTTTGAATAACACCTTTATCCGTAAAAGTCAGTAAAAAACCACCAACGATTTAATGACACCGAACTCTTCATACTACTTTTCTACGTTTTTGTTGAGCAAATACGAGGTCTCATTTTATTTGTTATTTAATTCCTTCATTACGATGAAGCTGACGTTTCGGCGGATTTCGACTTTCTCAGAGCCTGAAAAGTCAAGTTGAGTGCAATCTACGCGGTAAAACACCTATATAACTAAACAGGAAATGTGGTAAACCACGACGTCAATCACTAGGAGGATGAGATAACTTCTCAGCACATTCACCGCTTTCTATAAGTCTTCCACTGAGGATGTCACGTGTAGGCTAACCTCGCAAAGTCCACGAAGCGTAATATGCTTCTCACACTAAAATAACAGTGTTAAATACTGCCTAGTATCACGCGTGATTATGAGGCACTCTTCCCTTGGGTTCATTTTCGGATTCTCGGAGCTTATCCAGATTAGTTCGAGAGTTTTGTCCGCTGGTGTTTTCGATTGATATTGTACCGAGTACCAATACGGAACAAAGAACAAATAGTTGGCCATCCGCCGGAAGGCACTGAAAAAGACGAATACTCATGCCTCAGAAAAAACGTATGCATATGTATGCATGCATGCATGCATGCACGCATACATGTATGTATGTATGTATGTGTTTATTTATTTATATAGTTATCTAATCTGCTGACTTAAGCGAGATAGTTAAGTAACTAGAGCACTAGCTTCTATGCTTATTTCATGAAGTCATTAGGAAAGAAATGAATTATAGCTTATTGAAGCAGCTAATGTGACAACGTGAATGTAAGGGCAGCTTCGTTGACGAGGCAGGCGGCAATGCTCTAGCCAGTAGCATTGCGCATTAGTGGTGGCACAACGGACTTTTCCCTGTGGTCACATGCTTTACATATGGCTGTTTATAGTAGGAATTAATCTTTTGTCGCTTAGAAGGACCGCTAATGTTGTTGCAGCCATTTTATTCATCAAGAGCACTGTGTTCGTCCAACCCACACGCGGGCCCAGCAAGTCTCCCGTCTTACCGGGATCAAGGTGTTGGCTGCAAACTTGTCTGGACAAAGTCCGCTCTCTACAATCAAAATGTGATCGCTATAGCTCGCATGTCTAGGAATGAGAATCGAGTTAACGAGCATTCGGTGACATTCATAAGGAACACGACAATCCTCAAGCAGCGACCGAAAGCACAGGCGAAAAAGTTCGAAGCGTAGTGGATTTGAGGAATCGAGTCGAATGCAAGAAATGACGAGATCCGCACAGCAGATATGAAGACGACTGATTTAAAAAAAAATCTGTGCTTGCTTCGTAGAATGCCGTAATAGCCCTAGACCACTGCCAAGAATGAGAAATAGGCGATGTCCAATACGAGAACGTTTGAGAGAATGCAGTATTGGGATTCGTCAAAGGCTCAGCTATCCACCATTTACCACAACTGCTACCGCTTTAGAGAGTTGATTTTTGCAAAATTTTGATACATTGCCATTGTATTGTAGTTTTTGGGCGTTTCAAAGATGCTCTCAATGAACAAAACTGGGATTTTTTTATTCTGAATCGGCAAAATTTTCTGCTGTCCTTCTTCTCACGCAGCACGAAGCACTTGCAAGTACAAGGTTCTTTTTGTTAGGCATGTCTGGTTATTTACGGATCACCGTATGAATAAATCTGTTCGAGCGAACAATTTCATCGTATAATGGACTGACTGTCTCCTTCATTCCTTCGTTATCTCTTCTCTATGTTACCATTTATAACAAGATATCGACTAGCAATGTTGTCGTTTTTACTACTTCCTTATTATCAACTGTATCACATTCATCATCTGTAGTCTTGTAAACCACGGGCTGACTCAAACAGTAATGACACTTGCATTTCTCCCACTGTCACATCACAACGAAAACCATCGTGGTTTTCCTTCTTTTGCAATTTTTTTCGCTATACTTGTCACTTTTTTCACTACTTTTTTCGAGAAAAAGATGCTCACAGAGAGCCCCTTGTACGCTGTATTGTTGAAAGCCAGGTGTACTTGAAAGTAGTCTGTCGGTTTCATTCGGAGCAGTAACCAAGTCTGCTCTTCCCCTTAATCACCTCTATCCTTCTCTTCTAATCAATTAATTTCATGCTTTCTAATTAAGAGATGAGCATGATGCAATCAAATAAAAGTGAAATAAATTGTAATCTGGATGCAAGAATGCGAAGTGCGTGTGTCTCTCTCATATTCCGGAAATCCGTGTTTTCGTTTTTTCACAAGCGTAGCCGATTATGGGGCTGCTTAAGGTATTTTCTGGTTAAGAAATCAATGTTGATCAATGACTAATTTTGATTTCTTATTGTTAAATTGAAGAAAAAAACACTTTGCTGATCATTCTGATCGTTTTCGTTTAAAACCATTGCAAGTTCTGAGCTGATGTCATGCTAAATGTTAAATAGCTTGGAAGGTGACATCCATTTATCAACAGGAAGGTGTTAAAAGTTTGTAGCCCTACAAGGTCCATTTGTCAAACCTATGAATTATTGGAGGGCCTGATTACCGGATAATTTTGTTTTTTAGCTGAATTCAATCCTAAAATTGAGTTTTACTTGTTCATTTTTGAATCTCGATCTTTATCTCAAGTATTTTTCCATACTTTCACTTGTGAGGCAAATGAGTTTTTTCATATGATTCTATTACTTATGCACATATATGACATATGCCTCTTGGTTGTGCTTGTAAGTAGTTATAAATGTCTGATCTCTCTTTAGTATGTATTTTTACTTTTCACCTTTTTAAGGAGGATTGTTCTGGATATCATGAACCACCGTTTACTGCAGACAGCTCAGTTTCCTACGTCATTGATCATCCAAGCTTCTACGGTATCCGGCTTTTCCATTCACAAATTTAGTGAGGTGTGATCCCATCCGGTAGGGATCGTCTTAGTCGTTCTAGAAGAAACACTGTCGTGCAATTATGAACCTTCTTCCGGTCTATCAGGGTCTGATCGCTTGAGTATATAAAGAAAAGCACAAAGTTCTCGGCGTTAATCAATCCCTAAGGGTTGCGCTGTGCATTCGACTTCATTAAGCATCGTTTGGTGGTGATTGAATGCATATCTGCCCTTTACGGTGACTCGCGGTGGCCTACCGATGTATCGTGCCAGTGCTGCTATCCTTTCAAACAAGTCTAGCACCAATTTGCCTACCCCAGAAGGATGGAAGGCTTGGTGGGCCATGGGCGCGAGGGATCGATTCCACATGTGTGTTGCAGGGCGCCTTCGACTACTGCGCCACACGCGTACATGGCTGTGTATATATATATCATATATATATATATATATATCTACAAATATAGATAGATATATATTTAAATATATATATTAAGGTGATCATCAGAGCTCTTCAAAATAATAAACTTCAAACACCAAACCAGGCAATTCACGCACCTTTCCTTCTGGATTCAATCAAAGGTGACGCCTAAGGACTTTCAAATTTTTCGGCAGATTAAAACAACTACGTCGACTTTCGCTGGTCCTTGGTGTCAGCTGATTTCTCGAGGTTACATCTTCACTCTAGTTGATACGCAAACACTTGTGATCTATGTAAATCGGTTTTATTATTTATACTCTTAAAGAGTACTCGATGGGGTTATGTCTTTCCCGTTGTAGACATATTTGTTACTTCCACATTATATTGAAATTTTTAGAATAATCGGTTATATCCAAACGCAATGGCGAGTGTGCTGGAGTGGTCAGAGGCACCCTACAACACACAGGTGGAATCAATCCCAGTGGCCAATACCCACCAAGCCTTCGATCTCTCCGGGGGTGGCCGCATTGGTACCAGACTTGTGTAGGGAGGATAGCAGCACTGGATCAATACATCGGTAGGTCACTGCGAGTTACAGTAGAGGCCAGCTATGCATTCAGTCACCTCCAAACGATGCTTAATGAAGTCGAATGCATGGCACATCCCTAGAGGGATTAATCAACGCCGAATGCTTTATCTTTTATCCTTATGCAAAAGCAAAGAGCTTAAGACTCTTGTGCTAAAATGAGTAAAATTGCTAAAATACAAAAAATTTTCAATATACAACCCCATCTAGTCGATTTACCACATTCTGTTCACAAACACGAATTCCTTCCTAATGTTTGCGTGTCATTTTTTCATATCATCTGCTATCCAATTACCTTCTTTTTATGGCTTTTTTTTCTTTCCTTCTATATCCTTTAATTTATTTCGTACCAGACATATTGTTCAAAAGGATGGAAATGAATACTTTATTTTTTACAACGGAATTTCGCCCATTCTTCGTTCGAGAAAGTCATTACTGTAAAGAAAGCCATGAAAATGTCTACGTCAGAAAAACAAACAGCTAATCAGTTCTTAATACTCCTCCTTTCTTGTTTGTTACCTATTTGGCTTCTCATTTTTGGGCCAGAATATATTAAAGCCTAGTTCAAAGATAGCGTTTGAAGGACGCTGAAGTAACGAAGATTTTATAAAAAAGGTGGAAGCTTACAGTGTATTAAGAAGGAAGAGAAGTGGATACGGTAGGAAGAAATCGATGACACACGCATTATATTATTTTTCAGTCTTCCGTTTGCAAATGTTGTGAAACCTATCACAATCTCCGTTCCTTCCATTTCGTGTACGCATTACTATATAGTTTCTGATTTCTGCACGATATTATTTACGAAACTTTTTCCGCTCAGGGTACGAGTGAAACTGATTATCGTTCACGCGAACGACGTCTATCATTCTTGTAGATGTTCTCACTACAGAATTCTAGAAATTGTCTGAAGGCCCACCTTTTTGCTGTTCTCCTACATCTTTTATATGCCCTTTCTAGAGCGGAATTGCTCCATTTTATATATATATATATATATATATATATATATATATATATATATATATATATATATATATATATATATATATATAAATAAAGGCAATATGATACTAATGCAGGGGACGGATAGCACGCGGTAGTGATGTCGGACCCAACGAGCATGGTGCTTGTTCGATTCCGCTCCGGGCCAACCAAGCCTCTCATTCCTTCGGGGGTGGGGGAAATTAGTAACGGACTTGTCTGGGAAGAAATCACTCTCTGCAATCCAATTAGGAACGCTCCATCCCGACTACCTCAGGACTCTAGAGAGAACTGCTCGACCAGCACTCTACGACATTCGAGATGAAATGAAAATCCTCAAGCAGTGGCCGAGGCCACATGTATGGAAGATCTTCCTGGATAATAGATGCGAGGAAACGAAATGAGTGTGAGAAGTGCTGGGATCCGCACAGTAGCCGTTAACACTGGTCATATAAAATAAAATAAAGACAAGATATATACTCTTTTTTGCATATGTATATATGATGTATAGACAACATGTTCTCCAAGGAAATAAGTAACTGAAGTTGCCTTAATGTTGTGTATTCCAATTTTGTTTCGAAAGGTTTCTTTCAAGCTCTCTGTTGATATTACATAACATCTACGCCGCTGCTGTGAAGTCAAGTTCATGCCACAAAGGATAGAGGGACCGAATAAAGTGGGACTGCTAGGTCGAGCACTAATTTGCGATGTTTTTTGGCCCATCATTTGTGAAGCGGATTCTTGGAGACAAACACAGCTTGTTTTTTTCAAGGAAGATTTCTAAGCAGATCCGACTTGGTACTATGACGAAGACACCACATTGAGATGACGAACGACTGTTTATCTATAGACTTCTCTCATTGAATGAGATGAAGAAGAAAACATCGAAACATCAAACAAATAAACATTTTTAGTGATCTCGTGTTCACTTACAATCTGAGAAGGCATTGGTTTTTACTATCGTGGTTAAATGACGGTCGAACTGAAAAATATTGTTTTCCTAATCGCTGTTTGTTAGCTAACACAATACTAACTGCTGAGCGATCTGATGAAAAACAAGTTATTATCAACAGATAGTCGTCAGCAACAGGTATCCTGTATAAAAGAGCGTTGCCGGGTTATATTGCTTCATTCGAACTGTACTCCACTGAAGAGGTTCCTATTCGATACGATAACGAAGGCACCACATCAAGAAGGGGGAACAACTGTGGTCGATCGACGCGGATTATTGGTTCTGATGAAGGCGAAGATGAACATCCTTATCATCCTCGTGTTAGCTTAACAATTCAAGAAGGTGCAACCTTTTCGGAGTTGTATAGAGCTTCATTATCAACAAAGCCATGCATCTCGATCACTATCCGTTGAATGCTTGGTTTTCATGAACTGTGATTTACCCCACTTTTTTCGCAATCTTGTCCTTCTCTCTACTTCTCAAATTTGATTGACTATCGTCTCGATCACACTGATACTAGTCGAAAAGATTAAGTCGTAAACAGTACGGTTTGATCGAAATTACCATCAATGTGTTCATCTTTTCCCTGAAAATAGGGATGAATTTATTAAATTGCGGGCTGCCACGATGGAGAACTTTGGATAGATGGTAACACTATGTCCTTCTTCATTTCTAATGACATTAATAAAGGAGAAATGTGAGAGCCGTCACACTGCGTCGTGGCAGTGCGGTTTCTACAGAGGGCAGCTAAACCTTCTTTCACAGCATTTTTGTACTTATTCCCGTGTAAAGGAGAATACAATGTCTTTCTTTCTACTTCTGTTTAGCAAACGCAGGGGTGTTATTTTATTTCTTTATTTACGTACAAGCTGACGTTTCGGCGGATTTCGCCTTCCTCAAAGCCTGGAAAGATTAAGTTGACTGCAATCTACACGGTCAAACGCCTCCATAACCAAACAGAGAAAATGTTGAACCGAAATTTCAATCACATTGAACACAGAGTCTTTGCAGACTCACCGCTCTCTAGGAGTCTTCCACTAAATATTTCACGTGGAGACCAACCGCACAGAGTTCACATGGAATGGTAATGTACCCATTTCACCAGAATAACAGGCTTATATTGACAAATGTTTCGAGTTGTTGAACGAACAGTCAGAGTATATTAAATTCAGCCGAGGGAAACCAAAAGAAAACTGGCTCCCATTCCTGAACGTGCAAATTAACCTATCAGAAAACGGCTACGTTACGAAATGGTATCGAAAGCCAAGTAGTAAAAACAACTTGGTTCATTACCTCTCCTCTCACCCCTCACCCGAAAAGGGCGCTTGTGAGAAACATGCTTCGAACAGCTACCAGCGTGTGCACAGGAAGGGGAGCAGAGAGAGGAGTCCCGGAACTTGGCGCGGCAAACAGCCATGTTTAATGGCTACAAAACTGTAGCTCGGGATAGGTGTAGAGGAAGCCACAGGCCCCCCCCAACGATAACTCTAGCGATAATAAGGTCCCGTTTATCCTGCCCTTCATTTCAAATGAAGTAAGTGCAGCTATAAAACGCTGTTTAAGAAGGGCAAGTCTAGAGAATTCGGTAACGATAATTGAAATGCCACCGAGTAATCTAAGACGCCACCTAGTTCCTAACCGCTTATGCGACCGTCTATGTGCAACGCAAAATTGTATAATTTGCCCCCAATGGTAGAGACGGTCGCTGCATGAGTTCGGGCACAGTTTATCTGATGTCTTGTAAAGCGTGCGGGGACAAATACGTTGGCGAAATGGGTAGACCACTCTGCGGTTCGTATAAAAGAACACCCAGTGGGCAAACGTAAACCAAACACTCCACTACGCACGGAGAGGACGCAGAGTTATAACGGAGAAGATTTTGAATTAGGTGTTACGATCGTCGCGTAGAAATCGAGAACACAAGCGCGCAAAACTCTCGAGGCATTCTGGATTAATTCCAAGAATCCGAAAATGAACCGCAGCGAGGAATGCCTCATTATCACGCGTGATATTGGGCAGTATATAAGCCCGTTATTCTGGTGAGATGGGTAGATTTCGATTCCATGTGAACTCTGTGCGGTTGGTCTCCACGTGAAATATTTAGTGGAAGACTCCTAGAGAGCGGTGAGTGTGCAGAGACTTTGTGTTCAATGTGACTGAAATTTTGGTTCAACATCTTCTCTGTTTGGTTATGGAGGCGTTTGACCGTGTAGATTGCAGTCAACTTGACCTTTCCAGGCTCTTAGGAAGGGTCAGCTTGTACGTAAATAAAGAAATAAAATAACACCTCGTGTTTGCTAAACAAAAGTAGAAAGAATTTTTCAATGAAGCTGAGATATTTGCAAAACTCTGCGTTACTCCCCGGAAAGGACAATAGCGCGTTCGTTCCCCACCATAGACACCTGCGGTCCAGAGTTTTGCAAATATCTCAGTTTCATTGAAGCTATATTTCGCAATATACCCTGCCATTAAAAAAGAGTAGGCAGTAAATAAAAAGGTTAAAATTGTGATTATAACTATAGCCTCAGCTTAACTGGGTTCAATGACGATTTGGGCTCCCCAGATCAATCCCGTTCACGGGTGATTGCTGATGGCAAAAAGATGGATAGAACTAGCTGAGAGACAGGCGTAACGAAGGACCCGCATGGTGTGGTGATGAACGCGTTACTCCCGGAAAGGACAATAGCGCGTTCGTTCCCCCACCATAGGCACGTGCGGTCCAGAGTTCTGCAAATATCTCATCTTCATTGAAGCTATATTTCGCAATATACCCTGCCATTAAAAAGAGTAGGCAGTAAATAAAATGGTTAGAAAGAATTATTTAATCAATGCCGAGGTTAATAGAAAGTCGGACGTGGGAGTTACTACAATGTCTTTCGCCCAGACGCTGTCGAACGCTTTTTCGTTGCCCTGCTAGAATTAATTTTAATAGTCTTCGCACACGAGAAGCGCTCTAAGCATTAAGCTTGCTGGACGGCCTGGAATTCCTCGTCCTTGAACCGACGTGCTTAATACGTACAGCTGGGTAACTATTGAAATGTATTCGTGAGAGCATATTCAACAATCGAGTTCAATACGGCAGGTAGGAAATTCCCCGCGCTATTTTCTTTCGTTAGACGATTTCGTAATGTCTTTAAATGTGCTTACTAGTATATTTATTTACCTACTTGCTTAATTAGATGGCCTATGTTCATGCGTTGTGCTGGTTTCAGTGGTTCTTCTTTTTGCTTATTGCCTTGAAATCCGCGTTTGATGAAGAAGTCAAAAACTCAGAACTCATCTGTGCCTTCAGTTGCAGCCTACAGCTCTGTTATCCTTGTCTCAATAACACGTTAAGTCCACCTTGAGTGGCACTCTGTTTGGAAACACAAATTCACTGGACTAGCATCTTCGATTCTTACTACAGGGCAGTTGGTGACATTTGTTGATTGAAGGGAAATTTGCTGCCTTATCACTCGGATTCTTCCAAGACGACAACAATTTTTGCGGGAAGTGAACCAATCGCTCAACGGCGATATAAGAAGTCGAATTGTTATTATTATTGTTATTTATTATTATCAGTAGTTTCATTGATGTCATTGGAGAAATGTTGTCCGCCTCGACTCGGCAGGAACAATTTTTCTCCCTGTTCCGTGAAGCCACGTCACTTATGATTATGATGGTATCGCAGATATAATATATTCGCACCTGATATCACGGTATAGAATGGGAACGGTCTGAATAAAAACTTTGCCATTGTTTATCTAATATTACGAAAGTAATAGCATCTATTTTAGCAGAACTAATATTGGAGATTGTTTTCATTGAGCTCTTAATGGCAAATCTCCTAACTGCTTCCCTTTATGAGCTACCTTCCAAATCTTCTCCTTCAGTGGCATAAGTCCCATAGCAATGATCATCTACACCGTCCAATGACCTCCTATTAGGTCAGTTACATTGAGTTGTGACGGTGTTACGAAATCCGTCGGTGGCATTAAGGAGGTGTTACGAATGCTCTATAATCTGTCTGCAGCCGTGGGAACGCTCTTAATCGAGGCAGCTGTAGCATTCAAGAATTTCCGTGTCCAGCGACGCTTGTCTCTCTTCCAGGGAGGGAAAAACGGAGTGGTTCTGAAGAAGGCAAAGCTACGAAGCCTTACCCGCATAAAACTTGTTCAACCCCATGCTAGCGTAATAACCCGAGAAAATAACTAAAATTAAGGAAAGACATCATTGATCCACTCGTGCAGAAAGTTTCTGGTTATTTTTAACGAGTTTCAATCATAGTTGACCTTTAAGATATTGAAAAGGGCGCCTCAGATGTCTTCGCTCTTCTCGACATCCTATTCCAAATTTTATTATGCAATGCAGCCCACACTAATGACTTTTTTTGTGGAGGAATCTTTATGTTTTGCCCTCTTGCGAGACCTTTTCCTAAACATTGATTTAATCTGTCCCCCTCCAAAAGTCTGCAATAGCTGAGACCATACCAAACTACTCCGCAGTTGTATATGTAAAGCAAAGAACTGTCTTTATAGCTCACTGTATTTCTTGGTGAGCAAACCCGACGTTCTTATTACAGCATTCATACACACAATAGCCGGCGTTTCGATGCCTTCGCCTTCTCCATAGCCGGGAAAGGTCAAATTGAAACGCAGTCCACTAAACCAAACACTTCTCTAAAATCAAGAGATAAAAAATTAATGCATAAATTTTTATCCTCATAATAAAGAGCTTTTTTAAACACTCACCATTTAGCTCCCTGTACGCTTTTCATTTATTTGGTGGAAATCTACAGCGCAGAATCTTACAATGGTGGCAAATGGGCCTGGCTTAGGTCAAAAATCAGCCTGAGGTATGGTGTGAGGTAAGACGTGATCACGGGACACTCCTCCTTGCGAGTCATTTTTGGACTTCTGGAATTTATCCAAAACGCTTTAAGAGTATTACGCTCTGACGTTCTGGATTCTTATCCGAGGACAGTGACTCCTCATCAAAATTCTGCCTATTATTTCCCTGCATCCTATGCGCGCCTAGTGGAGTAGTTCGTTCAACTTTACATTTACCGACTAGACGTTTTTTTTATACGTAGCAGAGTGGTCTACCCATTTCGCCAATATATTCATCTTCGACGGCTTACACGAGATCAGATAAACCGTACCCCATCTCATGCAACCTCGTCTCTACCGTTAGGAAATATGGTACAATTATGCGTTGTGCATAGAAGGACATAAAGGTGGTTACGATTTAGCTGGCGTCTGAGAGTATTCGGTAATACGTACAAATTAGATGATTAGCAATGGGATAGTGATTGACACCTATCTTTGTAATTTGCGTTTATGTATAAGGTGGAAGGACAATAAATCCATCTCCGGCCATAACCTTAGCGTATATATGTATATATATGTGTATATGCATATATATACGTGCATATAAATGTACATACATAAAATATAAAAAGGCAGAGAGAAAGACATGTAAGAGACATGCTTCGAACAGTAGTAGCTCTAGTGTGTACCTAGGAAGACAGATCACTGAAATGGGCGCGGGAAATAGGCATTTCGAGAGGCTACGAAACTGTAGTTCTGCGGGGTAGGTGTGGTGGGAAAACCACACAAATCCAAACAGTAACTCCAGCCTGAATAAGATCCCATTTGTTCTGCCCCTGCATTTCAATAAAAATAAGTGCGGCCATAAAATATCGCTTAGAAAGAGCCGGTCTAAAGAATTCGGTAACAGTGATTAAATTACCACCGAATACGCTCAGACGCGAGGCTAGTTCCTAACCGTGTATATGTCCACCTGTGTAGAACGAAAAACTGCATAATTTGCCTTAATGGTAGAGATTGTGATTGCATGAGTTCGGGTACGGTGTACCTAATCTCTTGGTGAAGAATGTGGGGACGAATACGTTGGCGAAGTGGGTAGACCACTCTGTGCCCGTACAACAGAACGTCTAGTCGGTAACTTCTATAATGCTGAGATATTTGCAGAAATCTGGACCGCAGGTGTCTGCGATGGGGAACGAACGCGCTATTGTCCTTTCCGGGGAGTAACGCGTTCACCACCACACAATGCGAATCCTTCGTTTCGCCTGTCTCTCAGCTAGTTCTATCGATCTTTTGCCATCAGCAGTCACCCGTCAAACGTGATCGCGTTACTACCCGGAAAGGACAATAGCGCATTCGTTCCCCACCGCAGACACCTGCGGTCCAGATTTTTTGCAAATATCTCAGCACTGTAGAAGTTATATTTCGCAGCATACCCTCCCATTAAAAAACAATAGGCAGTCAATAAAAAAAAGATTGTGATTATAACTATAGTCTCAGCTTAACTGGGTTCAATGCCGATTTGGGCTTCCCAGATCAATCCCGTTGACGGGTGATTGCTGATGGCAAAAGATCGATAGAACTAGCTGAGGGACAGGCGAAACGAAGGACCCGCATGGTGTGGTGGTGAACGCGATACTCCCCGGAAAGGACAATAGCGCGTTCGTTCCCCACCGCAGACACCTGCGGTCCAGAGTTTTGCAAATATCTCAGCATTATAGGAGTTATATTTCGCAACATACCCTGCCGTTAAAAAAGAATAGGCAGTAAATAGAAAGGTTAAGATCTAGTTGCTAAATTTAAAGTCAATACTCCACTAGGCGCCCATAGCACACAAAGACACAGTGGAGAGATTTTCATGTGGAGGTCACTATCCTTGTAAAGGAATTCAAAACATCAGCTCCTAAAACTCCTGAGTCGTTTTGGATAAATTCCAAAATCCAGAAACGAACCGCAAGAAGGAGTGTCTTGTGATCACGCGTAACCAAGCGCCATGCCTCAGGCTGACTTTTGACCTGACCCAGGCTCCTCATCCATGTAGAGCTCTGTGCATTTGGTCTCACCGAATAACTGGAATGCTTACCAAGAGCAAAACGGCTAGTGTTGGGAAAAAGCTGTTTGTTAGGATAATGATTGTTTACGTATTACATGGAAACGTCGTGTGTGCATGTTTTCATCAGGAAGCCTAGCTAGGAGTAAACCAATACCAGGGTCGACCACTGCCTTGGTATCAAAGTTGCATGGTGGTAAATCTCCCTCTGATCCACAAGGGCTGCGACTGCTTGTTGTGGTGACGAACTGGGGGCAGACTTTGGCCAGGCTGTCCTTGGGATTCCATGGAACCACAATGTCCTAACCAGCAAATCTCCGAAAAAATGGTTATTTTGCTGGGACCCGCACAACTAGTGCTGACGGGACCATTCAAGTATCAAGTAAGTAAGTGTATTACATTCTGTCCGCTGAAGTTACGAAAGTGTTTGGCAAAGTAGATTCCATGTAAATCTCATCTTTTTCAGGTTCTGAAAAATGCTAAACCGCCGAAACGACAACTATTGTGGATGAATAAATGCTGTAATTAGAAATTCGTGTTCATTCATCAAGAAAAACAGTTAGTTATTTATCAATGCCAAGGTTAAAAGAAAGTCCTTCGTGGGAATTGTCCCTATAGTACATCGTGGTCAGGATTTTGCCTCTTCGAGAGCATCATTTTGTAGAAACGAATTCATGGCACCGAAGTTATATGATAACTCAAAAAAACTGACTTTCTGTAAACCTCGGCATAAATAATCGATGTATTTATTAACATGTTCCTATGAACTGATCTTGTTGAGCTGATAGGAGGTTGGAATAGTTGTGGTTGTTGTTGTTGTTGTTGTTGGTGTTGTTGTTGCTGTTGTTGTTGTTGTTGTCGTTGTTGTTGTTGGTCGATGGCTGACGTTTCGGCGGTTTCTCCTCCTTCCTGAGAGCCGTTCTTTTTACGAGTGGTAGTCAGCACGACAAAGGTTATATGATACTTTCAATCCTATACCCTCTAAATGAAATTAAGTGCATCTTTAGAGAAAATTTCTTGTTTTATGTTTTATAAGACCCGTCTTCACGTCTACTGTGCTTTCCTCGGATCCACCATCCATTAAGCTCCTCCATGTTTAACGTTGGGCTTCGCTTGCTGTTTGAGGATTTTCATTTTGTTTTGAATGTCAAAGAATGCTGGTCGAGTCCACTATCACTCGAATCCTGAGATAGCCAGACTGGAGCGTTCCCAATTGGAATGGATTACAAAGAGTGATTTTTTTCCCGGGCAAGTCCGATATCAATTTTCCTACTGTGGATGGATGTGAGGCCTGGTGAGCCTGTACCGGTATCGAACCAGCAGCGTGTTCGTGATGACCGGCATAATCACCGGTGTGCTATCCACCCCTTCCTTTCAGGAAACTGAAGAGTTCATCTTTTAAACTGCTAACGCATACCGTTATGAGGTTACCGTAAAGAGTTAAGCAATTCTATTCCAGGAAGGAATTACGAGTAAATTTAAAGAAAATAGGTAAGGGCCCAACTTTGGAAGCGTCACGACCACGAGGAATATTCTGATCAGTGCCGGTCATAGATGACCTCTTCTGACGATCTCAAAAACGCTTAAAAGCTCATTGACTTCCATGAGAATACTTGCTGAATCAGCTAACTTCCATTCTAGTTAGGATTTTCTTCTTCTCGCTTAACTTGGAAACGGGTCGTCAGTGTACCATAGTATCTGACATGCTGCTCACTGTCCTCTAAGCACTGGTTGTTACTCCAATATTGTGTTCGTAGAGTTTTTTAGTCATCTTTCAGTGCAACGTCCGCTGTACAATGTCTGACTTTTTCGGGAAAAAATTCGCATTCGTTAAAATCATAATGGGACATCACAATGCGCTTTTTTCTCGATTAGATAGCTATATATTCTCAGACTGTGTATTCTCTGACCTATATTCCAATTAAGTCATAAAACTCGATCATCTTCGTCAACAACGTCCTAGGCGAGTTGTAAGCGCTTGCACACTTTATGGGAGTGATAACTAGCGATTGCATCGTAACAAACGATCAGCTGCCCACTGCATAACCAACTCTTATGCAATTAGTGGTCTTTTTGAGTCACTGTGGAACTTCCAACGCTAGTCGAAAAAATAAAGTTTCAGAGCTGAACTTATAAGGATCTTCATCAGAAAAGTGTCTTCAAATCCATAAACCTCATCGTTATGAACTTTCTTGTCATGTGTGCTTATTTCTCTTTTTTATACGTTAGTGGAGTGCTTAAAAAGTTTTGCTCTCATACGTTTTTTAAGTGAGAACAGCGATCGTTCTTCCCCTTTTTGCTGTCGGGGAACATTGTACAAAGTACTGAAGAAATGGTGGTTTATAAAATCGGATTCGAAGTCGCAGAGTGTTAATCGGCACTGGTTCGACTACAGCGATAGATTCAGCTAAAACTGAATTCCACAAGCATTACTGAATGGTAATGCTTATTTCGTTGTAAATAGAAATTCAACTAGACCGACTAGAATTGAGCTTAGACGAACATGGGTTTTCCTTAACTAGGCCTTTTGTTTTGTGCTTAATCTGAGTTGTAGTTGATTAATAGCCATCGACGGTGACAATTTCATTTGTCAAGTTGAGCAACACTTTCCTGTATTCTCTTTCGCTTTAGGAAAAACATTAAGTGCTACTCCATCTATCCAGTGAATTCAAACACAAGATGGAACGACGAAAAGTTTTATTTCAGTATAATAAATCTTATAGGTAAAATAGGAAACAAAATGAACCTCTTATTTGAAGTTTTTTAAAAAAAATAAAAAGGAAACAGGTGAGGCGGAATACCAGAAACCATTACTATATGTCATAAAAACTTCAGCCGAAATGTGGCAAACCTCGTCAACAACCATGAAATATGGAGACAACAGGTGGCGTTTTGAGAGCAGTGGTCTGGGGTGGGTTTTTCAGCACTCCAGGGAATAAGCAGACCGACCTGCGAAATACGAATGGCGCGAAAATTGTATTTGAGACTAGCTCGGTTCTCCGTGAAAGGGGGAATATTCAAGTGCTTTGGGATGTCCAAGCTCTCGATATTGATCAAACTATTAGAGATGCAACATGTATTCGGCTCTATTAGGGGCATTGATGATTGAATTCTTCGTTGACTTGAAGTGGCCTACATGTGTATCAAGTCCGTGTTTTCACCCAGCAGAGAATTTTAACTCACTCTACTCACGTAGAACGAGTTCAGGGATTCGTTCGCCCGAAAACGAGAGATCGAACAAGCATCCGTTTCAGTATGTATTGCAGCTCACCTCTAACCGCTGAAATACACCCACTTTTATCGTGCATAAGCTATGAAGGTATTAGTTTGGTATATTTTTTATCGACTTCTCCGTCAATTGCCAGTCACTCAGTGAAACCATTAAGGAGTTCCAGGGTGATAAACTCCCATTCTATCCACATGGATAAGCTACTTTTGTTAAAGACCTGACAACGTCCCTATCATTATCAAAAGAATTGGAAGAAAGCGACAGGTCCTTAGGGCGCAGTCAAACTTGCTGACGAAACTAATCAACTCAGTGCTTGACAGAACGAATCGAATACAAGAGGATGTGGCATCCACACGTTAACTGGGTATGGGCAGGCATCTATTCATGATACCAGCTATATAAGCAAACGTTTCATTCACTTTTTCTGCTTTTCAAAAATCAATATAGGGAAATGTTTTCGCTAGACACTTGAGGTAATGCTGAGTACACATTCGCAACTTCATTCATCACCATTACTGCGGTGTCAGTTGTCAGATGCTTTCGCTTCAGTGGATGTTTTTAGAGATTTTTAAAGCCTTGATTACTCTATTAGTTGCTTTCTTTCGTTCCTATCCGAAATCACTTGTCAAAGACTCTTTGCCTTAGCAATTTCTTAACTTCGACGCAGCTGTAACTTAGGACTTTTCACCTTCTTTAAGCCTCAACGTCATTCATCGTTTTATTTTTTATTTTTTGTTTAATTCAATTCAATATTTATTTAGTGATGAACTTCCGTTTTGTTGCTATTTTTGATGATTTTAGAAATGCCCCGCCCACCTGGGTGTTGCCATCATCGATGAGCGTGGCATGGATTGGCTGTCGTTCGTAGAAATTCATTTCGGAAAAAGTTATAACTACTGCTAAGTCCAAATATATTTGACTGCTTTTTATAGATTTCTTAAAAATTGGACGTTTTCTTTCGTTCTAGGAACTCTAAGCGCTCCCACTTATTTCATATTTGTTAATTTTTTTAATAGTTCTTGATGTTTTATTATATGCTTATTTTTTTTTACTTATTTTATATGACCCGTCTTCACGCCTAGCGTGTGGATCCCAGCACTTCTCACATTCCATTCGTCTCCCTCGCATCCATTGCTCACCAGGATCTTCCAACTTTACATGTGGCTTCCGTTGCTGCTTGAGGATTTCCATTTCATCTTGAACGTCGTAGAATGCTGGTCGTGCAATTTTCCCTGGAGTCCTGAGAGAGTCGGGCTGGAGCTTTCCCAGTTGTATTGCAGAGAGTGATTTTTTTTCCCAGATAGGTCCGGTACGAATTTCCTGACTTCGGAAGGATGAGAGGCTTGGTTGGCCTAGAACGGAATCGAACTAACACCATGCTCGTGATGACGGACGTCACTACCATTGTGCTATCCGCCCTGCTAACTGCTGATTACCTTTAGTAGATTCTGAAAGACTATTTTATTCTCCTTTCTACAAGTTTTCGGATGACAGGAAAACGGCGTACAAATCAAACAATAATGTAAATTCTTTTCAAAGACAGGTAGTAAAAATCTTTTAAAACAAAGGAAACCTGAAACTCTATGATAACACCTATTTTTTGTTTTCGTTAGGAAGCTTAAACAATGTGAAAAGAGCAGTCGCATCAATATGAGATTTAATTCATATATTCTGAAGAAATAATTGAGTTCGACCCTAACCTAGGTTAAGCAAACCTCCCATCTCCATGCACAGAGAAATTGGTACCAAATGTGACCGCGAAAAACCTTCCATTGATCCAGAAGGACTGCTTACTATTTTCAATGAACCCTAAGGAACGCTGCAGTACAACTCTGCCAAAATTTCTGAAGGAATCTGCTCGACAAGCATTCAGTGGCATTCGAGAAAACGAAAACTCACCCGAACCTGCACATAAATCCGAAGCCTTTCATGTATGACGGATGGGAGGAAACGAGTCGAATGAAAGAAGTGCTGATATCAGAG
Organism: Angiostrongylus vasorum; assembly: GCA_018806985.1. Classification (NCBI taxonomy): domain Eukaryota; kingdom Metazoa; phylum Nematoda; class Chromadorea; order Rhabditida; family Metastrongylidae; genus Angiostrongylus; species Angiostrongylus vasorum. Next base: position 1,027,944 of record JADANN010000202.1, on the reverse strand, counting down.
CAACGTGTAATGTTGGGTTGTTTTTAAGGAATTTTGAGGGTTTTTTACTTTCCTGCAAAAGATGTTGACTTCTTGTCGGAAATATCCATGAAGGATCGTTTCTCCACTGTGAAGCGAACCATAAAGCAGACTGAACGTTGATCCATGAGACAACCACATTGAATTGAAGCATTTCCATTTTCCACTTTCTACTTTACCGTTAAAAGACGTCTCTTCGCGTCTCGTTCTTGTTCTGTCTTTTTTTTCTCTAGTAGCTTTTTTCGACATCTCCTCCCAATTCGTTTTCGTTTGCTTAGCGATAGATCCTAATTCCATTAGTTTCTATCCTCATACCGTATTTTACTACTTCATAGCCATGCTCAGATTTGATGAAAATTCGATTGATTTTCAGTTATTCGATGTTATTTTTTGTCCAGTTGTAGAACAACTTTCGTTAAGTTCCTTCTTTCTACAAAGTAAATACCATAAAAACAATGTCAGTTTCAGCACATCCTAAAGACTAAAGGCTTTCTTCAAGAAGTTCCTATACTAGACCATTTTCCATACCCATCTATTCGTCATTCTTATCTTCTTAACTTTCACATCGTTGTCTTTCTATCTTCTCAAGTTTCGTCATGTTTAAAATCGGTGTCAATATTTCAAATAATTGAAGTTTTGCTCGTATCTTAAATCACTAAAGTCACACATCTTTTCATTTTTCTCTCATAAACTTGTGTTGGCCCGCTATTGTTACCTCGACTAAAGGAACTCTGCGGAACAACGACCGGCTTACCACTTATTGTTCAGAATCATAGGGAAACTTCCACGACGTCAGCAAAACATGACTCCTGCAAAATTTCATCCTGGTGCGAGAACTGCTCTTACTTACACTTGTAATTTGGTAATAATATGTCAGGACGCGAACACCTAACAAAAAAACGATTTCCACATTTGGCAGAGATTCTGACATCTGCATAAAGACATTTTTTAATAAAAAAGTTTTTCCGCGAGTACCTCCCAGCTTTTTTATCATATCCGGTTATGTGTCAACAGTTATTTATCGCACTTTATATTGGTCGAGCGTATTCCAAGGTACCCATCTGCGATATACAATAGAAAATCCATTTGGGGAGGGTCTCCCTAATCTAGAAGAGGTTCGATGTTTTCATCAGGAATTCCAACTAAGAAATAATCAATGCCATTCTAGCAATAACAAAATCTTAGCATAGGAGCTGCTGACGACATAAGAAAGCCATGGTTAGCTTTCGAAAAAAATCGTAAAAGATGAAATAAGAACTCATCCAGCCAGCAAACTATTAGTCAAACAGGAATTTTTCAATGCTCCGGCGATTCCTCATGAATACTGAAGACAAGCCACGAAGCAGTTTATCTTACCTAATTGTTTAGTTTAAAACTACTAGCAACTTTAATAGAGATTTAATAGAGTTTAGTAGAGCTTCATCACAAAATTTCATGTCTCCACCGATAACAAGGCTTCCTCCGTCTCCTTCCCTCCCGCTACTGAAATTCCGCAACTGCATCATCAGCTTAGAACGATAACCATCAATATGTGAGAAGAAAATTTAGCAAAGGAAGAATAATAACACTAAATAAAAGAGTGTTCCTATTGGGTTTTTACCTGAATTTTGACGAGAAACTCTTTTTATTTTGAAGCAAAAAATTCCTCTCCTGGTATTTAATTACGTTATAACGCTGTTTTATGGTTCTATTTTTTGTGCAAAAAAATTGTATATTAGCGTTGTTTTATCACATCGTTAATTAATTTCGGTTTGTCTGGATGAAAGTCCAACGAATGTCTTCGTTCAGTTGATGCCAAGTGATTGAGTTGAACACTGAAGTGTACACGATGAAGGCGCGGGCTCTTCATTTTCCCTCTACTTCATTCTCAAACCACTATTTAAAAAGAATGAATAGTACAACCACAACTACGCTGAGATATTTGCAAAACTTTGCAGCGGAGATGTCTCCTATGGGGATCGAACACGCGACTACCCTTTCGGGAGAGTAACGCGTTCACCACACCATGAGGGTCCTTCGCTGCCACTTTCTCTCATCTGTGTTTTAACTTGTAGGTGGTGCTATCGTCAATCACCCGTAAACGAGACAGGTCTGGATAGCACAATAGAAAGCTGGCTGAGAGAAAAAACGAAACGAAGGACCATGGTGTGGTGGTGACCGCGTTAGTCCTGGAAAGATTAATAGAGTGTTCGTTCTTCACCGTAAACACGTGGGCTTCGGAGTTCCACGAATATCTGAGCATAATTGTGGTTGTATTTCACATAATACGCAGCCGTGAAAAATTGCAGTAGGCAGTAAATAAAATGTTGAAAGAACTAGTAATAATCGAATACAATTAAATTTACTCTACATACCATCTGCACCCCCATCATTAATCAACTAACGTGAACGGGCAGCAATAAAATCTCCGCTCTTCACTGGCTGCGTGACAGAAGTGCTTGGAGTGGCTATGTCTGCTCAATGAACCCGAACAACATTACCTTTTACTAAAAGACCCATTTGCTTGATTGTGTGGGGCTGGAAGACATCTAGCTGCCAACTTGAGGAGGCTTACTGCGGACGGATTTTTGCTTCAAGTCTTACTTTTAGAAGGCGCGCAATCTCCCGTTGACGAGTGATTGCTGACGGCATTGATCGATAGAACTAGTTCAGAGAAAGGCGAAACGAATGACCCGCATGGTGTGGTGAACGCGCTACTCCCCGGAAAGGACAATAACGCATTCGTTCCCCACCGCAGACACCTGCGGTTCGGAGTTTTGCAATATCAGCAATATTGTGGTTATGCTTAGTGTCATCCACTATTGCACACGTGGCCACTGGTTCGACCCATTGCGCTGAGGACAGCAAGTCCTCCACTTCTCCACGGTAGTCTACTAGCTACCAGACTTGCCTGGGAAGACAGTAGCACTGACATAATATATACGTATGCCACGTCATTATATAGGCAAAATACCCATTCAGTCACCTATACCATGTTTTATGTGGTCAAAATAGATGGCTCATCCGTACGAGAATGGTCAACGCCAAGCGCTTTATTTTTTTCTTCACGTACTCTTAACTAAACTTCCGGGCAGAAGGTCAGAAATGTACTAGTCAGCATTGGAGACTAGTTCGACACAAAACATCGCCCAGCACAAGTCACGACCATTCATTAGATGGTAAAATGCAACTACGTAGTTATTTTTCCCCATTGAAATTACAGAAAGTTCATACAAATACAAATGAAGGCATTTACGCATCCAAAAAATAGATTTCTTATAAGTAATTAAATCCTATGGAACAACGAATCTGAGTTAGAACCAAATTTCGCCTCCGGTGGTTGTAAACATGGATTAAAGTAGGTATAGATTTTATCAAATCGAACCTTTCTTAACAGAATTTCTGCCATCGATTTCCTTTTCCTTTCTTGTTAAGTAGTATAGACCAGTCCAGAGACCGGCTGAAAAGCAATCAGCTCGTGAGTAAGGCACAGTACTGCGTCATATGTCGCCATTTCTACCCTTCAGTCATATCAACTGTTAGGAGCGATAATTTTCCTTCCATCAGTGATGCCATGTTAAATTCTATTGCGGACTCACAACGCTATTCCGTCAATATCTAGTTCACCAGAAAGACTTAACGAAATTTTTTCACTAGCTTTTAGAGATTGTGAATAAAGGATGCTAAAGAATCGAAGTAATGGTATTATAGCAAAATCTTAGGGAAAACGTAAAGCAACAATGAATCTGCTGCTTGTCCTGCTAAAGCTGTTGTTTTGGTTGTCTGGACTCACAACGCTAGGATTTTTCGTGAATTCTAATTCCCGTTCAGGATTTTTCACAGCTGATCACATGATTGTTTTCATGGAACAAGGAGAACTGAACTATCAGCCACCACATTCTCGTATTTTTCATATGGCATGGATGCCATGCAAAGATTCCACAATATGCCTTTCATAAGCACATACACATAAGAAAGCACATAAGAAAGAAATAGTTGTGCTACTAGGTAGTTCAGAAATAGGTAAGCGTTTCAAAATATTTATTGCTTTAGTGTATTTTTCACCAAAAATATTCTTTGTACCTTGCAATATTACATATCCTCCCAACGGTTTACCGCCTCATCGTGGCTGGGAGGTGTTCCTGGGTGTCGGACTGCGATGTAGAGCGGAGAATTTGTCCAACCGGTAGGGTCTCTCAAGCTGAGAATGAGTCCGGCGTTTCCATCAGGAAAGATAAGAGTAAATCAATACCAGGATCCACTACCGTCTTGGTATCAAAGTCGCATGGTGGTAAATCTCCCTCTGATCCACAAGGGTTGCGTACTGCCTGTCGTGGTGACGACTTGGGGCACACTTTGGGCAGGCTGTCCTCGGAATTCCAGGGACCACAATAGCTTAACTGGCAAATCTCCGAAAAAATGGTGATTATGCTGGGGTCCGCACAACCAGTGAGGACGGGCCATTCAAGTATCAAGTATCAAATATTACACATCATGAGCAAGCGGGAAAACTAGTAAGTGGAGTGGTACCCCTAGAAATTCAAGAAACTCAACATCATCGTTAGTGCCTGAGCTCGGCAAGTGGTCCTAGAGCGTTCGTTAAAGTATTTTTTAACGCCTCTTCATCTATCATTTGCTTGCTTGGATGCTTGGGTGGCCCGTCCTCACTGGTTGTGCAGACCCCAGCACAATCTCCATTTTTTTGGGAGTTTTGCTGGCTTAGCCATTGTGGTTTCCTGTAGTTCCGAGGCCAGCCAGGCCAAAGTCCGTCCCAGGTAGTCACCACCACAGGCAGTCACCTCCCCTTGCGGATTGGAGGGGGATTTGCCACCATGCGACTAATTTTGTAGTAGGACGGTGACAGATCTTGGTATTGGTTAACTCCTAGCTAAATCATTTAATGCTTAAAAAATGGTAAGTTCAAACTACTGGATGTAGAAGCGTGATTTGCAGAAGGATCATCTAATGCTTAATTTGAAGGAAAACGTTGTTCGGCTATCGCTGCGATGTCTTCTGCTACCGCTGGGCGGTGATCCGAGTTGATAGCCCACAGTCGTTCATCTTCTCGATGTGGGAGGAATTAATATCTTTGTCTATGAGCTTGATTAAATGCGAAAATATGTGAGAAATAATCATCATACGAAAGAACACCTCATTGATTGAAAAAAAAACCTCTCTGCAATTGACAACGGTCGGCGACTGCTTGTGGCGACGATCTGGAGACACTCCTAGCGTTGCCATTTTTTGTTCTAAGGAGACCCGTTTTTCCATTTCATGAAATACAAATTATGTTCAAACATCGTGATATTTATGAAAATGAGCCTTTTAAACGAATCCAAAGTTTGGAGATCGAAAAAAGCAATCGCTTATGAACATGAAAAATATGATTTCGGCCGAGTCGGATAATTTCAATTTTATTCGACATTTCTCCATCATTGTTGTTGTCCTTAATCAGAGGAAATGAAGAGCTATTACACTAAAGGGTGTTACCGTGATCTGCTTTGTTTTCAGGTTTTAACGAGTTGCTTTCTCTTGCCTCCCTGTTAAGGGGTAGGATACTAATTTCTACAATGAAAGTTAATGGAAAACGATCCCTTAGCGAAAGAACTAGCTCACTTATGTAGAAAATGGCTGCTTAGGTGTTGAATTTTTCGACAAAAAAATTTTTAGCGTTTCAAGGAAGCTAAGAAGTCATACACATGCGGATCAAGCCAAAAAACGATTGTATTCCTTCTTGTGGAGCTTCGTTCTAATGAAAATATCAGTAGGACGTCACTACGGTTTTTAATAGTTATTATTTCGCATCTTTCGCCACTTTGTCTCTTCATTTGCCATCTAATAGTTATTATGTTTATCGATTTTTATTTAGTATAACATTTGTCGGAGTGCATGCAGCGCAGTGGTACACATGATTGTTGATTCGATCTCATGCTTCGAGATTATCAACCCCCCTCCTCTTCCTTCCGGTGTCAGGAGATTGGTACCAGACTTGTGTAGATGGATAAAAACGCAGAGTTTACACCTCGCTATGCCCTTATAAATCATTATATGTAGCAAATATCCATTCAATCATCTCTACGATGATTGATGGAGTTGAGTGCATCGTGCATCTCTAAACGGTTTGACTAGCGTAGAACACTTCATGCTTCTATCGTATACCCATTATACGTCATCTATCGTACTCGATTCACTATTTGACAGCGCTATTTCACCATGTTTTTTCACTACAGATAATTTTTTCCAGAGCTCCACCAAAGATGAACGTCACCACATCGAAAGTAACGCGTTGTTTTTTCTGACGATAGGCTGCTGTTAATGACGAACGTCGAAAAACGAATACATCAGGTTGGGATAGATTTTAGCAAAGCGAAGGGAGAATAGAAAAAAACGAACAAAGCAGAGGCAAATGTTTGTTTTGTAGCACTCCCAAAAGTGCCATATGGTGACTACTTTCTTCTTTTTTCTGGTGCAACAGGAGTTACAACTGAATTCGTCGCCATAACGTCGACCGAAACTTCGCTAACATATTCTCTTTTGCTTTTTGAATTAACGCTCACTTCATCCATCACTGGATAGAGCTTGGCTTAACAAAACGCCATCGATTATTCGAATTTTATTACTGGGTTCAATTCCAGTTTAACAGCTAGCTTTTCGTTCGTGATTTAATAGCTTTCCGTGCTGTAGAAGTGTTACGGAACTGAAGTAGATAAAGCAGATTATGAAAAATCGAATAAGATGACAAAACTCAGTAGGGTCGGGGAAATCGTTCTCTAAAAATACTATTGCATTCTGTCTAAGTGCGAATCCACTTGGCATCATTATACACGTAATTATCCGCTGTAAGAGAATCCTTTAGACCTCACTCCGTGCTTATGATTGATGGTAACAGAATGAACTTGTTGTTGACAGCGACAAGCCGATAACTCAGAAAAAAGCTCGTTACCTCTATCTCATATAACCCAAAAAAAGATATAGAAGCTGAAGAAGAGGAAACAGTGCTGAAAGATGTGAAGACGGAGATGTGAAAAGAGAAGCCTTGAGAAGAATGGATAAGCGAACCGTCTAGAGGATTTCATATTGCTAGGAAGCTAAAAGTTCATCCACACCAGAATAAACTCTTTTTAATCACCTAGAGAAATCTTGTTTTCATCAGATAAAAGCTCACACAAGGGCATTTATAAACATCAAGGGAATACTTATTATTATCACGTAAAAGTTTATATACCTGGTAAAAAAAATGTTTTTCTCGAAAGGCACGTTTTTCCTGTGATAATGATATACTACGAAATGGCGCTGTAAATGTCCTCTGATCTTCAACACTTGGAATCACTTCATTGGTCGATACGCACGAAATCCACAGCGGCTATGTGTGCGTCTAGTCGCAAACACTCCTCACAGCGACTGCTTTTATTCACTTATTAAACATAGCAAGGAAAAAAATCTATTTACGAGCATAGAGATACGGTATTCAGGTGTTCCAGAAAATACTATAAGGACACATATGTTACTCTTTTTTTCCTTGATAGTAACGTAGATAGGAAGGATTCGAATGCTTTTTGTATTGAAGACAAATAAAAAAATAGAAAATGTTTCTTTTTGTCTCTTTGCCTAGATAGGAAATCTGATCCATACTCAATGGAGAATAAACCCGTAAGGAATGACATGTATGGTGAATTTTCGACCTTTCAAGACTTCGACAAAAGAAGGAAAAAATGCAACACTACCTTCCCATCAAGTGGGAACGCGAACGAGTTCGCAATAGCGGTGCTTGACATCCTTACAAAAATTACAGAAAAACATTTCAGTACAAATATCGATGCCGCCAACTTCTAGTTAAGCTTAGTGGTATGTGTAAATGAGCATGAACTATAGGGAAATAGACAGGGACAACTAAGTTCGTCTCTTAGCGTATCGTAGTAAAATGTGGAATCCTGAGCATGATTTGCCGTAGAATGTAACACTGAGCTGGCACATCGTTTCTATAGAAAGCACTTAAGAACCATTTTTGGAGAACCATTTTGTTTCAAATTTTCCGTATTTTCGTCATATCTGTGAAAAAAATCGGGTGACGTATAATTCTTGTTCTCTTTTTTTTCTTCGTGAAACCAAAAAATCTGAATTCAATCAGAAAAATGAAGTGATTTTCAGGAACCTCGTTTATTCTATCAAAAATTGCTTTAATCATCGGACGTCGATCACTGAGAAAATCGTACTATCTCGTTCTTCATGTATCCCCTGATTATTCACTTACTTGGATCCAAGTATCCCATCGCCGTTTTCGTAAATTTCATCCACGGACAAATATCTTCTTTTAATCGATTTGTTTAAATTCCTTCGGATTCGGTGCTGAGTTACCCTCTCATTTGCGTACTGTGATTTTTTCTTCCTTGTAAAAAAAAAGGATAGAACTACAAAGTACCGCTTCAAACTCCTCTATTGACTCTGTTCACTGAAGATGGCATCTAATCGATTACCAGGAAGAATAAATAGACAAGTATTTAAAAACTCTTGGAGAGTTTTGGATGAATTCCAGAAATCGAAAAAATGAGCGGGAGCAAGGAGTGTTTTGTGATCACGCGTGATCTCGCGCCATATCTTAGGTCGCTTTTTTTTATCCAAGTTAGGCACATTCTTCGCCCATGAAATATTCTGTGCGGCTGGTCTCCATTAAATAAATTACTGGAGCGGTGAATGGTTAGAAGAAGCTGTCTCCCCGTGCGATTAAGACTTAGATTCCGGATTTTTCTGTTGAGGTTATAGAAGTGTTTAACTGAGTAGATTGCGTGCCAATTTGAATCTTCCAAGCTGTGAAGAAGAAATCCGCGCAAATGGCATCGTATTGTGTCAAAAGAGTCTTGTGTCTCCTTTTCAAGAAAACAGTGGATTGCAGAAGGCTTTAATTAATGCCATATTTGACAATTCGCTGCAGTTTCAAAAATTGTTCAAAAAAGTCTATTTGGCCCTGCGATTTAAGTAATGTGCGGCACAAGAAGATTTTCGAACTCATTGTTGTTATCTAGCAATTTTTTCGGCGGGACTTCTCATCCGGGCCGAATTTTTCTTTGGCGTGGGCGGAAATGTTATTGTTATTGTCAACATGTTATTAAACGGAATGCGTAAAATTCGGCTTTCCAGTTTGAAAATGTTTACAAATGAACAGTATAATAGCACGTTGTAAGCCTTAGGGAACATCCATATGGTTAATTGAGTTCTTTAATGCAAATGAAAAGTTATTGTGAGAAGTATAGAGTAGGGGGTCGGCAAGATCAAAGAAGAAGCGGTAACAACTTCCAGGAGAAAAAAATGTTTTTAGAGAAAAAGAGAATTTAAAAGTAAGTATTCTGCTTTTGTTTCTATGCATTGCCAAAATGGATCGCAATAGGTGCGATCGACATCGATGAGGCGACAAGTGAAACAGATTAAATGCAATATGAGTCATATATGACTCAAAACGTTATAGTTTTATAAATACATGTGCATATATGTTGCATTATTGTGGCTATTCACTATTATTCAGCTTTTATTTTCAGAACTATAAAACAAATTAGGATTTATTTCATAAGCATACATCACAATTGATTTCACGTGTCTTGAAAAGGTACATTTTCGGAACTTTTTTTAGGAAAGAGGGAAGAGTCTCGAAATTTCTCTAACCAAAAGGTTTTCCACAGCAGTCATTCCATTAGAGTTGAAAATACAGTCGAGAACTTTCGTTAAGAGTGTTTTCTTCGCCTGAGAAGTGGCATCTATCCGTACGAAAAAGAATAATTTACAAAAAAAATTGTTAGCAGCCTACCAATGCCTATTTATCCAGTAACACATGTCGAAAATAACCTAATTTTATATACATATTGATTTTTCGAAAAAGAGAAAACGCTCTTCTCTTTTTGGTACGGAAGCTCTATTCGTCAAGGAAAAAGAAATGCGGTTTATTTATGAGTATTTTTTCAAAGTCCCCTTTTGGCTATGAATGGAATGTGTCCCGCTACTTTAGATCGTTTCCCGGGAAGGAGAGCTTGAAATCACAGGAGGGCGAAAATGAAAGAAAAAAACAGAATAAAAATGAAAACTGAAATGACATTACTCTAATAAACAATGATTTACGTTAATTATACCATTTTTTGCACACGACATCAATTTGTGTTTTTTCTGTTTTTCTTCGATTTCTTTGTTTTCTCTTTCTTACTTTAACGTTTTTTTCTTCTCGATGCAGTACTAGTGGCTGATAGGGAGAAGAACCACGAATCTATGAGCCTATCACAATTTTCTGCGTTTCACTGAAGTTATTTCTAGCAAACGAACCAAATACCTGAAGATGTAGTGGTGTACGGATTTACAGTTTTTTCAGATTGTCTTTCCTGTACAGTTTCTGGTGACCGTTATTGGAAATTCGTTGACGCTTTCAGTTTTATTAAGCTCTCACATGAGGAATCGGTAAGTCGGAATTAATTTTCCTAGAAGAATTTTTGGAAATAAAACGATTTTATTAGCCTTAATAAGATGTTTTTCCATGTATTCCTTGACTTCTAATAATAGTCAGTAAACAGTTGTACGTTTTTTTGTCGACTTTAAGAGGTTAATCAATCGCTTTAGTGTATCTCAGCTACTTCAGTAGAGCGCGAATGAAAAAAGACGGCCAAAAAAATGATTTTTATGATGGAACGCTTTCTCCTAATTTTTTCCATGTAGTAAACATATTGATGCTTACTAATGTGTCTAAGGAAGATGTGCTCCGTATACCGTATACTAGAAATTTCATTTTATTGTTTCGTTAAAGGAACATTTTTTTGGTTTTTTTAATTTCGATGATCTAATAATTAAAAAATCTAGCAAACACTATGTGTCTACGGCGCTCTTCTTCTTTCCTACCTCTCTTTTCCACATGCTCTCTCATTCCTGTCTTGCCCTCTGTCAAAAAAAAATTGCACGCCATAGCCCTATTAAAAATCATTTTGTTGAAAACAGCAAGCATAAAATATATGGGCCCTTACAAAAAAGAACGTTTTTAGTAGCAAAACGGCTTACTCACTTAGATCAAAACAGTGTTTTCAACCACAACGATACTGAGATATTCGCAAAACTTGGGCCTCGCGCCAGATCGAAGCACGATTTCCCTTTTCGAGGGCTCGCGCATTACACACTGCGCCACGTAGGCCCTTGGTCTACGCTTCTCTCAAGTGGTTTTCGAAGTTTTGCGAACATCTCGGCATCGTTGTGGTTGATTTCCATAACACCCTACGGTGGAAATTGTAGTAGGCGGTAAATAGAAAAGTAAATAGGGTTTACCTGATTTTGAAATATTTTAGTCACTAAGAGTTTAAGGAAGAAAACTCTAGAGGTTTAAGAAAAATCTCAAGACGTATTGTTGAATTATTTTATCATGAAGTGCTTAAAAAAAGCCAATCATCATTTATTCAACATGCCGTCTTAATTGCTGCTTTTGTGGAAGACATCAATGCTCAGTTTTCTCATGAACACAAAACTAACCAAACCCTCCTCAGTACTTTCTCCTTCTTGCCATTTCCTTTTGATTGTATAACGAGTGAAAGTGGCTTTCTTATAAACTGTCTTGGCGACATATTAGAGCAGTTGTTATGAGATTCCAAAAGAGAAGGATACAGAAGCAAACCCTAAGTGAAGCAACTGTTCTACATCAGTCGAGGAACGGCATCGATCTCATGTGACCTAACCTCTTAGGCGCTCAGAAAAATGAATTAGCGCGTCATTCATGGGATATGTCGAAGCACTTTACTTCCTCTGTCATGAGCGCAACAATATTAAACTTGAAGCACGGACTTCCGGAACCCGATAGACGACGTTGAGATTTCCGCTTCTAGTAAAAAAAATATAAGGAACGACAAGATCCAATAATAAACGCCGGCGAAGAGAAAAGAAACTTATGAGGGCTCAATGAATAGTGGGAACTGATGCGGATCGATTATCAAGCAATCAGATGTAAGTAAGGCGAATGTTCGTCACAAAACGCTAATGGCTGGATGATAAGGAAAAGGTAGCTGTGGAAAGTTGTTGGTATAACAAATAAATGACGCTAGGAATAGCATAATGGAGGAACACCAATTAATATTGTTAGTGGTGGCAAAGATGATAATAAAGTATTATTGACATCGATCCCTTTCGTTTTCTATTTCGGCTCCCAAATCTTTTTTTGTTATCCCCAGATGAAAATTGTTTAACTAACGAAATAGATGAAATTAAGCAAACGAAAAGTTTTCTTTTTTGTGGTAGTGTTTCAAATGAGAAACGAGAACGATCGCCGCTTGTTCAATTCCGGTTTTAAAACTAACGGGATGAGTGACAACTATAGGTGTCATAATGGTTCTGAGGGAGCGGTCGGTGAGGCACCTGTAGGTCTCGTTTTCCTTCCGATGGTTCATTTTAACACTTGTAACTTTTTTTTTGATAGGATGTAGAACACAAATTTTGTAATCGATGTTGTTCTAGAAAAGCCTATTCAACACTTAGAAATACGCAAAAACGGTTTTCTGAACGAGTTCGCTAACCATGAATTTGGGTGCTGATCGACTACTGCTTCAATTCTTATTGCTATACTGAAGAATAACTATAGTATAGAGTGTGCGAGTATAAAAAGTGCTGAAAGAGGAACGCATAAATTGCAAAACGCTTCCAAATCCTGACAGCACTGTGTTTGTATGATGGACTACAGTAACACATAATGAATAATAAAGGATAAAGGATAAAGCTCTCGGCGTTGATCAATTCCTTACGGATGCGCCATGCATTCGACTCTATTAAGCATCGTTTGGAGGTGATTGAATGCATATCTAGCCTTTATAATGACTCGCGGTGGCCTACCGGTGTATTGAGCCAGTGCTGCCATCCTCCAAGACAAGTGTGGTACCAATTTGCCGAGCCCCAAGGGATCGAAGGCTTGGTGGACCAGAAGAGTGGGGATCGATCCCATATGTGTGTATTGCAAGGCGCCTCCAACCAGTGCGCCACACGCGCGACTATACATATAGTGAATTCTATCATTAATATCGTTCATGCCCATTACAAAGAATTAAGGTAACGATCTGTTCCTACAATGCACGTACACTTGCATCTGAGTCCTTGACAGAAGACTTGCTCATGCAAGCAAGAAGGATAAGGTACGACGTCATGGGCTTGGCCGAGACGAGAACACGCCATCCTTTCAACGCCGTCTACGACACCGGAGAAGAAGTGTTCCTCGGAACATGCGATAGTAGAGGAGTCTGCGGCGTCGGGGTTCTCTTCAACACGAGTTTTTCCAAGAACACCGATTCATTCGAACAACTTACAATCTGAATAGGACGTTTACGATTAAAAAGATGTGGATCAATACCGGCTTTGATAATCTTCGTCGTTTACGCGCCGACATCAAACTATGACGAAGAAGAAGTCGAAGAGTTCTATATGGTCTTGGAAAAGTTCTACAGAGAAGATCATACATTCCTCAAAGTCATCATTGGAGATTTCAACGCCAAGAATGGACCAAGAAGAACGTCTGAAGAACGTCAAATTGGGACCCATGGATTAGAATGAAAGGAGCAAGGTGAGCGGCTGTCTGAGTTTATTATGACGACCAAGACCATCCATGGTAAGTCGCAATTCCAGAAGGTCCACCTTCAATGTTGGACGTGGGAGTCTTCCAATGGAGAGTACATAACGAAGTAGACCACATCATTGTAAATAGAAGGTTTTGCCTAACCGATGTCGCTGTTCTCACAAAATTCTACACGGGATAAGACCACCGTCTCTTTCGTGCAAGATTCTACTTCTCGCGGAAAGGAGAAAAAGCCGCTAAATTCAAAAACCGAAGTCCCAGAAACACAATAAACTGGGAATTATTCAGTACATTAGTCGGCTGTTGGGAAGATGCCGTTGTTGATAACATCGACAAAGAATACGATCGGCCCCCTTCAACAGAAAGTAACCAAGAGACGTCTGTCTCCAGAAATACTAGAGCTGGTACGCCAGCGTGGAATCGCATGAGCTGCAGGCAACCGCGAACTAACGTCCGAACCTGCAAAACAATGCAGACAGGCGATAAAAGAAGATCTTAAAGAGAGAAGAACAGCAGTGATGGTCGAAGCTACAGAGGATAGGGGAAAAACATTAGCAAAGCCCACCGAAGCTTCGCCAATTACAAGACCAAGATGATTGCACTCCGACGCCCAGACGGAACAGTTACAGCGTCCAGAAAAGCAGTAGAGAAAATCATTCACGCGTACTATTCAGATCCCTTCGATAGCCACGTCCACCTTCCGTCATATGAAATAAAGGAGGATGGATATGTTGTACCACCGGTTCTCTCTTCCGAAATCCGACATGCCATTTCGTCGGTGAAAAATCGAACAGCACCAGGTCCGGACAGGGATAAAGACCAGAACACCTGAAGAACCTTCCGCCAGTCCTCATAAACACACTACCTCGGCTCTTCACACGTTACCTGCCCGAATGCAAGGTCCCTACCCACTGGAAGACCAGCAAGACCGTGTTATTGTTCAAGAAGGGTGACCTACAGGATATCGGTAACTATCGTCCAATCTGCTTACTGTCTGTCGTCTACAAACTTTTCACTCGAGTCATCCTAAAGAGGATTGACAGAACACTGGACGAAGGACAGCCATGTGAGCAAGCAGACTTTCGAAAAGGATTTAGTACGATGAACCACATCCATTCGATAACAAGACTCATTAAAGTATCGCTAGAGTATAAAAGACCGCCCCGTCTCACTTTCATCGATTTAAAGGAGGCCTTTGATTCAACTGAGATAGAAGCAGTCATGGAAGCCCTTGATAGTCAAGGAATCACCACTCAGTACATAAAGATTCTTCGTGAGCTGTAAAAAAGTTTTGCAACCAAGATATCATCATTCTACAACGATATTAATATTGACGTCAAAAGAGGAGTTAGGCAAGGCGATACCATCTTGCCAAAATTATTTACCGCTACCCTCCAGAACGTCATGCGAACATTGGAATGGGATAATATGAGAGTGAAAATCGATGGTCGGCAGTTACACCATCTTCGCTTTGCTAATGACATCGTCCTTATAACACCATTATTAGCCAAGAGGAACGTATGCTTGCCGACTTTGATAAAAGCTGTGGAAAGATTGGTCTTCGGCTAAATCTCACAAAAACGATGTTCATGAGGAACGGATTGGCTTCGTACGCCCCATTAACGCTGAACGGAACGAATATCTCTGAATGCTCCAGTTATGTCTATCTAGGTCGGGAAATCAATATTATGAACGACTTAGTTCCAGAGTTGAACAGAAGGGAAACAAATGGCTTGGCGAGCTTCCAAGAGCCTCGAAGAAGTAGTGAGGAGAACAATGAATACCCGACTCCGTACCCACCTTTTTCGATCCAACGGTACTTCATGCTTTAACGTATGCGTCAGAAAACTGGTCACTGCGTAAGCAGGATGAAAGATCACTCAGCGTTATCGAACGCACAGTCGAAAGACGATGCTAGGAGTATCCCGTTTCACACAAGTAAGGGGATGGGATCCGAAGCTCCGACCTACGTCAACGATCAAAAATCAAAGATGCCGTTCTGTACGCCATACAGTCGAAGATAAGGTGCGCCGGACACGTAATGCGTTTGAATGACAACCGATGGACAAGAGAAGTTAGTGAATGGTTTCCTCGAGATGTGAAACGTACTGCAGGAAGACCATCGACCCGATGGTCAGAGCTCTTCACGAAGAGCCTAGAAGAAAGATATGATGCTCGACGTGTCCCTAGAGCGAACGAACCCACTGGACTACTCTTGCACGCGACATGGAAAAATGGAAGATTTTGTGTCGCCCGCTCGAGTCACTCGACGATCAACGGGACTACAGGTGACAGCAGACCAATAGAATGGTACAGCATAATGTTTTTCACAATCCATCCATGTTCACGACCAACGAACTCTTCCAATTATGGAAAAAAATTGCTTTTTATATAAAAAAACAAGTCTAGAGAGAATGAAAATCAGGTGTCGTTCAGTCCACAAAAAACGCAAAAGCTAGGTGTGATCGCGAGAGTGTTAAAGAAATGAATCTTAAATATTGAAGTGGTAAATAAACAAAGTATCCTAGGGGTATTACAAAAATACGAACTAGCAAAAGTAATATTATTACACGTAATTCACAAGTCTCCCAACGGTTTACTGCCTCATCGTGGCTGGGAGGTGTTCCTGTGTGTCGGGCTGTGATGTGTAGTGGTGGACTCACCCCCCGGCAGAGTCTCCCAAGCTGAGAAGGAGTCCGGCTTTCCCATCAGGAAGCTTAGCTAACAGTAAACCAATACCAGAGTCGACAAACCACTGTCTTGGTATCAAACTAGTCGCACGGTGGCCAATCTCTCTCTGATCCACAAGGGCTGCCACTGCTTGTGGTGGTGACGAGCTGGGGCAGACTTTGGAGTGGCTGACCTCGGGAGCTCAAGGAACCACAGTGGCTAAACCAGCAAAACTCCGAAAAAGTGGAGATTATGCTGGGGCCCGCACAACCAGTGAGGACGGGCGAAACAAGTGTCAAAGTGTCAATTCACACGTTTTATAAGGGCACAGGTTCTAGAATGTCAGGAATACGTGCCAGTAGATCTGATGAATTATCGATTTTAGCGAATACGCTGGCGATTCTTATAGAACATTCACAAGTGTTTTTTTTCTTTTAATCGCTGTTTATTTGTTTCAGTGCCAACCACTTGCTGGCATTTCTGGCGTTGTGTGATCTTTTGGTGTTTGTGATGATGTTTCCGCACTATTTGGCAGCACTCGACGTCTTCTCACATAATGTCCAATTTCGTTTCGTTCACTTCAACACCAAAGTACATTTTGCTGCACTCACCAATTGGTTTTCGGCCGCAGCTATCTGGTAAGCATTAAGAACCTTTCTGCTTCTATTGTTATTACTCGTTCTCTTTTTTTTTCTTCGTTCCCTAGTCAGCTGTTCCTAATGATTGAGGGTTTAAAGGAACATGAGATTTTAGCACGTTTTATTCGATACTATCCGTCCTCACGGCATTCTCATACTTTAAATGGAAAAACGGGTTAAACTAGAAAAAACAAAGTGTGTTTGAATTATGTTATCCACTATCGATTGAACAGCGTTGGTTGATTAGAGCGGACAAGATATCTTTCTAATTGTGCAAAAGGAAATACACTAAGAACTGGCTGAGAGACAGCGGAAACAAAGGATCTGCATGGTGTGGTGGTGAATGCGTTGGCCCCAGAAAGCGTAATAGGGCGTTCGTTCTGCACTGCAGACACGTGCGGTCCGAGTTTTGCGAGTATCTCAGCATAGTTGTGGCTACGCTAAGAAAGTTTTAGTAGATAAAAATTGCTACTCGGATATAAACTCTTTTTTGAAAAACCAATAATCTACTTGAAAGCTTAAGGCCATAGAAAAATCAAGAAAAAATTAATTGGTTTTTTTGATGGATACTGAACTGCTCAAATAGTTTAATTGATGTGGGATCAACTGTGCAGATGACAAACGAGTTCGTGGAGTTGAAACAGGGTATTATTTTATTGTTTGATTACCGTGAGAACTAGAAAATTATTTAGGGTAGTGTAGGTCAAGTTTTTAATCGATACGGTGTGTTTTAAGGTTTGTGCTTGGTGTTTCCGTTGAACGTTTACTGATTGTCAAATTTCCTTTTCGATCATTAGATGCCTACAACGTGAGTGTTTTGTCTTAAGCATTTGATGACCATTGGCTTACGTGCATATCCTATTTCCAGATTTCTTACTTTTAATCCATTGTTATGAAAAACCTCTTAGAGGCTCTTCGTCAAGAAATACGTAAAGTGATAAATAACGACAAAAACTATGTCCTCATCGATCTTCGTCTCTCTCGAAAAGCTTAGGTCAGGTACAACTACACCTGTCAAAACGAAGAATGGCGAAATTTACATGTTTTGCCAAAAAGACACAAGGTGTTTTATCCCGGCAACCTAGAATTCTAAAGTTTCAGAGGTGACGAAAACTGTGGCAGTAAGCCATTTAACAGTTTAGTTAATGAAGATTTTCACAGTAACTATCGAGATCTTGTAAAAAAACTGGCTTGTAGGATATCTAATACAAATGGTTTAAGAAGGATTAGGGAGGGTTTCGTAGTTCAGCTCGCTCAACTTCTGAAGTGCTACTTGTGTAACGTGTTGTCGAGCTTTTCATACAACAGGGTTGAAATTTATCTGTTCGTCATGTCTGGATAGCTCCAGTGCTTTTTCTGACGAATTTCGTTGACTTGATGGCAGTGCCTTCCTATTGCTATCTTTTTGAGGACGTTTGATTGGATTATATGATCTTACTACAACACAGTAGTTATTATAATCGTATTTCACTCGAAATTCGGCTTTAAATAACTCTTTCTATTATTCACTGAAATAAACATTAGCGATGGTCATGTAGGATCAATTTTCATCGTATCATAAAAACAATACGATCGAGAGATGTATCGTTTTTGCTGTGTAGGAACCCGTACAACAGGCTTCGTAACGCGATCTTGCAGCTCATAGGAGAGCATTGTGTTTTTGTGATTTTCAGCACTACTAAAAAATAAAGGATAGAGCTCTCGGTGTTGATCGATCCCTGAGGGATGCGTCATGCCTTCGACTTCATTAAGTAACGTTGGAGGTGGTTGAATGCATATCTGGCTTTTACAATGACTCGCGATGGCCTGCCGATGTATCGAGCCAGTGCTGCTATCCTCTTAGACAAGTCTGGCACCAATTTGCCGACCCCGGTGGGATGGAAGGCTTGGTGGGCCATGGGCGCGCGGATCGATCCCATGTGTGTGTCGCAGTGGCGCCTCCAACCACTGCGCCACACGCGCCCTATCAGCGGTATTAGTTCCTTAATATTAATATTGTATTCCGCTCATTGTATCTGTGGATTCAGTTTATCCATTTGACATTTCAGTTTTGCACATGTTATTCGATTTTCTTGAAACCCTTCCTTCATCTTCCATATATGATGAACGAAAAGGTTCTTCACGGAAGCGCTCAGGATTGTTTTGTAGCTTGCATGATATGCGTTTGTAAAGGCGGCATATCTGTTGCTAATGATCACTTGTAAAATAAACAGTATTGTAGATTAGCAAATACACCACGTCACAGAGCTACTCAGACCATTGTCACTGATTATGGTTAAAAAGCTTCACAATATCAACCATTACTGGTCAGATGTAGTTCACTAATTCCTTATCAGAATGCTTGCTCTCATTGAAGTGACCTGTCACTATTCATAATATGCTTGAAAGTTGTTACTTGTTTCTCAATATTTTGCCATTGGTTTGCCTATCCGAGTAACTTAAATTGTTCGTGCTCTGGTTTTGCAACCGTTATCGTTCTTGAAATCAACTGTCCCTTGATGAATAACTTCTTGTGTTGTTAGGCTAACACGAGGCTGACATAGATGTTTGTTTGGCTCACGTTTCGACGTCTTCGGCTTCATGAGAGCCAATGTCCGAGTCGACAGGCCACAGTTCTTCGTCTTTTCGATGTGGCGTCCTCGTCGTCATGCCGAGACGGATCTACTTCAGTGTAGTGCACTTCGAATGAGGCAATCTCACCCGGCAACGCTCTTTTATGCAAGACGATTATTGTTTTACCACTCGCTAAGATAATACTGACTGCCGCGGTATGGACTGGCCGTTGTAAAACAGAATATTACCAACGAATAGTCATATCAACATCAATCGTCCCTCTATAAAAGAACATCGCCGGGAAAGGACACTTTACTCGAGCGATGTTCCACTGAAGCAGATCCGACTCGGAACGGCGATAAAGGCGCCACATCAAGAATCTAATGAAAACAGAGACGTCGAAACGTTAACTGAATAAACATCAATATCAGCCTCATGCTAATTTAGCAACCCAAGAAGTGTTCATTATTACTACGGAGGTAAAATTATGGTCGGTTTGGAAGTTGATGTCCCTTGATCTCTCCCATTTGAGCATGTAATTATGTTTTTTAAATTGACAGAAACCCATTTTTAATTACTCAAAGGTGAAATCGAAACTTCTCAATAACTTCGTGTTGTGGTTGGTCAACGAGAGCTTTATCCCTTGTCGTTTATCCCCAGCATAGATACGTAATCGTTCTCACGCGTAGTGGTTGCCTACAGTGATTGTTTTATCGGTAGCTATTTTTTCAGTCGAACATAGAGGTTCGAAGGTTACCTGCTTCAATGGAGTTTGCATGCTGATACGTCCATTTGCCTGGGTAAACTATAACTTATTCCACTTTAAAAAGTTATGACAGCGGAAAGCTCGATAAGAAAAAAAGCACCTATTCGGTTTCATGGTCATGTAATTGAATAATAGGATGTTCTTTCCTAAACATGGAAGGTTTTCGTTTGAACGAAGGCCAAAATTGGCCTATAGGAAAAAAATCCAATTCTTTTTACACAGTCACCTTCGTGTCATTTCTTCGATTAGAAATTCACACTTCTTTGTATTTCCTGTCCTTTTTGTAAGGTATGTTGAGTATACAGAGCAGCAAACACTGTTGGTTACTTTTTAGCCTCGACAAACCTTTTCCATTTCGATGGGTATACTGCTCGGAACGTTTCTTCTGACAAGGTTGGTTGAAAGTATTTTTGATGTAATAGAATTGGAGTATTGTTTCTTAATAGTATTAAAGAATTTGTACCAGATCTTTGATGAGTTCACTGGAAAGATTTCAATCTTTTTTACCTAAGGTGATTTATTTCGCCTTTTTTGTCGAGCGGTTCTGTCCATATGGGAAAAAAGCAGCAGTTCGCAAAATACTAGCGATGGGCTGGTTTCAAAAGAATTTTTCAAGAAGGGGTACTTTTATAGCGCGTTGCAACTTAATTTCCCAGTACCCTGAGCTATCGTGACCATTAATTGGTGTAACTAATGTGTAACTTGGGTTACCTATTGTAACTACGCAACTAGCGTAGCTTCATCCCTATTATAACGGTCAGTTAGACGTACGCAATGAATTTGATGATTTGACCGAGTAAACGATCACGAAAACATGAAATCTGCCAAATCCAGCAAACTAGATAGCAGTTTTAAAGCTTGAAACCACCTAATTTCTATGAACTAATCTTGCCTGAACCGGTATCATTCGGTATTTGTAAGGATGGACTATCAATCTTTATTGCTAGCCAAGATAATGTTATTAAGAAATCACAAACAACCTTGTAATTACACAATGAAGAGTGAAAAACCCTAAGAAATTTTGCTAATAAGTTAGCAGCTTAGTTTTATTTATAAAATATCTGCATATACTTGAGCACTAGGTTGACAAGCTCGCAATGAATTTTACCGATGAGGCTAATTTTGGGATTCTCTGAGAACTGATGGCATAGTGCTGACAATCTATTAAATTATTTGTCGTAAAGATGAGATTATTTAAGAAATTTCAGCTATCATCATGTCTCTCATACCTGTATGACTTGGATGACGTGCTCTGACACTCAGCTGATAGGCGTTTGTTACTCGAACGCAATGCCTATGTGGGGTTCGAGACCTAATCCCACTGCAGTTTTCACAAGACAATGGATTGAGTTGTCAGTACTTCTAAATGCTGTCTTTGCTGTACTTTTACCTGTGTTCGCCGTGGCAGTACTGAATATTTCCCTAATTCGTCTCCTTAAAAAGAGAAACACGCAGGTATTAACTTGATTAAATTAGGAATTCATTTTTATTATACTTTTTATATGACACGACTTCACAGTGTCTGGATCCTAAAGTTTCCCCTTTTTTGATTTGTTATCTAGCAAATGCCATGTACGAAAGTCCTTGGAATTGCATTTTGGATTCGACTGCCAATTGGGGACTTTTCCATCTTGATGGATATCGTAAGATGCTAATCCGGTTGGTCCTTCTCTTGTTAAGCTCCTAATAGAGCAGGTTTTCACCGTAAGACGTCGTTCGTCTCTATGGATCGGGAAAGCTCTTCCGAAACAAGTCTGACACCAATGTGCCTACCACGGAAGCATGCGAAGCTTCTATAATTTCATGCTGGGTAGAACCAGCGATAGTGCATAGTACATGGGTGCTCTAAGCATTGTGCTTCCTGCTTTCTTCTGACGAACAAGAATAATTAACAGAACTTCAGCGATGCTGAGATATTTGCAAAACTCTGGAGCGCAGGTGTCTACGGTGGGCAACGAACGCGCTGTTACCCTTTCTGTGGGCTAACGCAAAATGTAACTTTCAGCGATGCTGAGATATTTGCAAGACTTCGAAACTGCAGATGTCAGCGGTGGGGAACGAACGCATTATTCGCTGGAAAGGACAATAGCGCGTTCGTTCCCACCGCAGACACCTGCGGTTCGGAGTCTTGCAAATATCTCAGCATCACAGAAGTTACATTTCGCAGCATACCCCTGCCATTAAAAGGAGTGGGCAGCAAATAAAAAGTTAAAATAATTAATAGGTTTGGAAAAAACTTCGCGTTCCTAGTTCTTTGCGACATTTGTTCTTTTTAGTTTTTCAGAAATATTGTGGACATTAATAACTAATTTGAAACCGTAGGTATCGAATTGCGGAGAAGAGGTCCGTTAACACTTTAATCTAGGCAATGAAAACGTTCGGCTCTCCGGTATTCGAAACGAGAGCAAACCAACGCCAAGATTCTATGGCTCTAGAAAAAGCCTGAGAATGACAAATGATCTGTGAGCAGTCCGACGAGAATTTTTCGAGATTACAGAGAAAATAACTGGCCAAGCTGTCATCATACCAATGTTTTACTTTTTATTTGCTGCCTACTACAATTTTTTTGCAAAAACTCCGGACCGCCTGTTTCTATGTCGTTCGTTCCCCGCCGCAGTCACCGGCGACCCGAACTTTTGCAGATATCTCATCATCGTTTAAGTTGTCATCATACCAGTTAAATATGAACTTTACTAAGCACATACAATTGCGCTTCGTGACAACCCATTTAGGGGATTTGTGTAAGATATATTCGCACCTACATAAGTTATGGTAAGGAATGATAGGTTCAGATTGCATAATACATGTCATGAACAATGAGCGGCTAAGGAGAAAGAAAAGTCCGGTTAGATTCATAAAGTATTGTTACACGCGTTCAAATTTGCGTTTCTCGACTTCTGCAAGTTCTCCTTGGTAATACGGTCTTCCTATAGTTTGGTTTTTTTCAGGAATTACTGGTAAATTCTGTCAACACGAATCCGACAGCAGCACATGACCAAGAACGGAAAATGACGACCACCGTGCTGGCCATCGTCAGTTGTTTTTCTTTAACACAAGGACCGTCAGCACTCATGTTCATCTATCTCCTACTATATCCAATGGCAAGGTATTTTTTTTGGATTAACACATTGATTACTACTTTCGTGGTTTAATTTTCCTTCAGCACTTCGAAAATTTATTGATCTAGATATTTCTGAACGATAAATAAGTGCTCTGATTTGTATGGTTAAAAATCAGACTAGTAATACAGTAGATTAATGCAATACAACAACATTATACATTAGCATACGTGTAGCGCAGTGGTGAGCGGTGCTCTGCATAGACGCCCGATCGTTTGCTCACACTCGGTTAGCCATGCTTCCTTCCATCCCTCCTAGGTCAAGAAATCGTCATCGGAATTCCCTGAGAGCATAAAAACGCTGATTTAATAAATCGGTGAAGTGGACGATGTATACCTGTTCATATACCTTTCTAGTGGTTTATTTTGCTAGATCGAGTTTTTTTACAGCAAAAAATGTCGGTCCACACAAGCATGGCTCATAAAAAGATGTTTCAAACGCCCAATAATTCACTAGAAACCCATTTTCGATCATCGTGATTTTCAATAAAGAGTCGGTTGTTACTCGGTTTTGTTTGATATTCCAACATTTCTCTCAACCAGTTTCCTTACCCTATCGATTTAATCAATGATCATCCATCAGTGGCAATGATCTGAGGGGTGGGGCGCAAATCGGCTTTCAATTCAGTTAAGCAGAGAGAACGACAAAGCAAGGGCCTCGTTTGGTGTGACGCGCAGCACGTAATCCTCCGGTAATGGTAACTGAGCGTTTGTACCACAGCTGAGGTTCTGAGTTTTGCTTACATCTCTGCGCCCTTGTGATTGTAGCCATTAGAAAACTAGCATTGTCGATTATGTTAGGCATAGAAAGATTGATTTTTGGCCGATAATTAAATATTGTTCAATAGATATGATTATTTATGTTTACCGCATGGAATGAGCGGGTATAAAGAATATCGAATTATACTCAAAATCCGGTTGGCTGGTGAGTGAACTCCAGTAAAACATAGCAGGTAGTAACACATCTATCTCTAGATCGATAAAGGAAACCTTCTTCCAAAGCTCTATTACATTTCCCACCCTTCAACAGCTATAGCAAATTTATCGTCTACTGTTGAAAAAAAGCAATCATTGTTCGTTATGTGTGGTGTTATAACTCGGTCGGATTTTAATGCTTGTGGAACTGCCATGATGTCCCGACGCCATCCCACACGGCTGCCACACAATATTTAAACGCGTAATCTTATGAGCCCTTTCAGTGATTTACCGCCTCATCGTAGCTGAGAGCTGTTCCTTGGTGTCGGACCGCGATGTACAGCAGAGGGACTCATCCCTCAGCAGGATCTCTCAAGCTGTGAAGGAGTCCGGCTTTTCCTGCTATTAAACTAGTCTCATGGTGGGGAATCTCTCTCTGATACGCAAGGGCTGTGACTGCTTGTGGCGGTGACGACCTAGGGCAGACTTTAACTAGCCTGACCTCGGGACTCCAGGGAACATAGCTAAACCAGCAAAACTCTGAAAGATGGAGATTATGTTAGGACCCGCGCAACCAGTGAGGACGAGCCGTCCAGGTACCCAAGTAAGTAAGCATGCTATGAGCTGGGACTGGCTAGAACAGTGATCTATCAGGAAGCAAATGCGCTAGTTCGATCTCCTGCCCAACGCGCTCCTCCAGTTCATGTGGAAACGCTTTAGCTCCGCAGTATACAAGATTGCAAGGAGAATCAACTCAACCGGCATTCTATGACATTCATGAAGAAGACCTGAAGGAACATCCGAAACAACACACGAAGTGTTCGAAGACCACTCTGGGTGATGAGTGCGAGGAAAACGAATTGAGTGTAAGAAGTTCTGGGATCCGCGCAATAGAAGTGATGTCGGGTAATGTAAAGTGAAGAATAAATGTCATGACCAGATGAAAGTGGACTGCATCGCGCATCGCTCAGCATTGACGAATTTTTGTGGCTTTATTTTTTACCGTATATATTTACCTTTGTATTGAATATAATCATCAGTTCTTTGCCAAGTCTCCTTAACATGCAATGACATTGACAATTATGCACAAAGGCTAGGCTATAACTAAACTAGTAGTAGGAATCATTAAAGCCTTGGAATCAAACTAGTCCGAATATGGCAAACCTTTACCACAATGGCAGGGGCTTCGGTTGTCTTTAATGTTTATGGGATTCCACTCATAGTTTCTTCCAGGTCTCCGGTGAAACAAAAAAAAACGTTAGAAATGCAAACACCAGTCTCAGTAATATTCGACGTAAGCGCGAAAGATCTAGGTATTAGTAATCCACATGAGGTTCTTCTTTTTATTCTTATTTATATATATTTATATATATATTTTTTTCTTATTTAAACTTCCTATAGTTTATTCTTCTTCTTTTAACCGTACCACACATTTATTCTCTTCCTTACGATAATTTTTCTTTGAAGACTTCATTAAAACGTTTCGACACTTAGCGCGTGAGCGTTTACACTGGTTCAAAATTCCTAGCGGTACTGGTAATTTAAGTTTTCAGTTCAAGGTTTCTCTAACGCAACATCCGCAACACTTTTGCAGATTCCTTCCTCTCTCTCAAGAAAAAAACAAGAGAAAAAAAAGTCTCCAAGGAAATGAGGAATGATTGCGGATGTTAAGGTTTATCAGGAATTTTATTACAAATTCCAATCATTATACTAACCCCTCTACGTTCCGCTTTCCACTGTGCCATGACTGCAGTAAAACTTTTGTTTGTAATATTTAAGGCGACGAAATGTTTAGTGCAGTGAATAGAGATCTACTGCAAAGCCCATTGGGTTGCTTGTATCCAGCGCTGTAGGCAAGCCAAGCTCCCCTCCATCCTTCTGAGGTCATCAGTAGGTTTGTAGTAGACTTGTCCAGAAGGATAAAAAACATCGAATTCTTCGTCAGTAGGCCTCTGCACGTCATGGTTTCATTCAAATACGCCTTTAATCGCTTTTACGACGCATAGAATTCTGTGTTCCATCAAAGGTAAAGAAACATACTGTGATATATTAAGGCCTCACCCTTTCCCCATTTGTATTCTGCTTTGACATCAGCATTCAGACTATCCAATGTACCAGTGATTTCCAGTGTTGTTAGCTCAAAATTGTGTTACCTAAGCGTCACATCCCTTACATTATTCTCTTATTCTGTTGTTAAATGCACTAAATGCACAAATAAAATGGCGAGGGTCAACAAGACTAACAACCTCCATTCACTTTTTTAATGACTTTTTCCTCTGTTTTTAAATCACTAGGCTGTTCCATGTATAATCCAAGTAAGATAAGACTTGCGTTTGTCTACGTGACGTAAATGATTAGACTAATAAATTTAGATAAAGAGTGAATTAGAACTAAAGAGACCTAAACTAACTGTTAGATCATTTGCTAATCCTATACAAAATATTTTACCCTGGCAGAAAAATTAAAAGTGTCGTGGAGGTATAACAACTACTCACAAATCCATTAAATCACACAGAGTGTTTGGATTAAAGGACACAAGGCTAGCGCTGTGCATCTTCGTTCCCAAACAAGGTTATCCATTGGATGCTCCTCTGCACACATAAACAAGCAAACGTTCCTTGTATGTGACATTTCTCACGTTGTTTTTAGTGACAAAATCACTACGAGACCATATGACCAATGCTTAGCGGCGAGATCAAAACCAATAGAACACTAGAAAAACTGCGTTAATTAAACAATAATTCTACAGTACTACGCTCCGAAACTTGTCGATTATCGCGAATCAATTGGTACTGACGGGCAAAATGCTGAATGTGGTGCTGTTCTGCATGACATCGTCGACGTTCCGTCGAAAACTGTTTCAAACGTTCAAGAGATGGATGTTTGTCATTGTGTTATGCGACCCAAAGAAGGGAAACAGGTATGGAAAGGATTAGTTAGTGCTTTGCTCACATTATATATGTTATAAGTTGGCTTTGCATGTTATATGTTACAAGTAGCTTAACAGTTTATGTTACGAATTATGATTTTTTTTCATGCTATTTCCGCAACTACGGGGCTACGTCACAGCATAGTCGACACTAACGACTGGCTTTTTATTTGCGACTGTATTGCCTTTAAATCTCCCTCCCTCACTCCTTTAACAGCCTCCTCTAATGGATGGAATTTCGTTGCGAAGGATTCGATCAATATGAAATGAACTTCTGCTTCTAATGGCTTAAGATTGAAATTCGAAAAATCAATAGAATACTTTGGATAGTTCAGCTTACACGACAATATTTATACAATTTTTATTCCGCTATGAAATTTGAGTCTTTGATTTTGTAGCAACAATAAAAACACTTTTTTTAACCTATTATTTACTGCCTATTCTTTTTAACGGCAATGTATGTATTGCGAAATATAACTTTAATGATGTTGAGATATTTGCAAAACTCCGGACCACAGGTGTCTACGGTGCGGGAACGAACGCGCTATTGTCCTTTCCGGGGAGTAGCGCGCTCACCACCACACCATGCAGGTACTTCGTTTAGCCTGTCTCTCAGCTAGTTCTATCGATCTTTTGCCATCAGAAATCACCCATCAGCGGGATTGATCTGGGGAGCCCAAATCGGCAACGAACCCAGTTAAGCCCTGAAAGGACAATAGCGCGTTCGTTCCCCACCGTAGACACCTGCGGTCCGGAGTTTTGCAAATATCTCAGCATCATTAAAATAAAAAATGCTCTTTGTAGACCGAATTTACTCTCACCTCCAAGGAACCATGTAAATAAAACCGAGCGATTTACATTAGGGAAGAACATCCGTCTTCGAGAAGAAATCCACAGATGATGAAATGATCATGAAAGACCTATATCACAAATGTTTTAACAACATGAAGTAATTTGATAAGTAGATATTAACTTCAGGAGTACGAAGAGGAGTGTTAAAATCAAACTGCAATCTTCGAGCACCTTAACCCAGAAATGAGGCAAGAAACCACTATTGCTAGCATTTTGAGTTTGTGTTTGTTTTGTGTACACAGCAATTTCCACCTTTCTGATAGCACATTCTTCTTCAAGGCGTATGTAACAGTAGTTAAAAATGCTGTCCAAAACCTGTCTAGCATGGTTTTTGGTTCGATCCTGCGCTCTCGGCTAATGAAGCATCTCATTATTCCGATGTCAGCAAGTTAGAACCGCGCATGAAAACACTGTTTTAGTGCATCGGTATGGCCCCAAATTTATAGAAGGTGCTACAACCCATTGTCCTCTGCGATGCTGAGTGGAATGAAATGCATGGCGCCGAACCCTCAGATGATTGGTCGACGCTGAACTTTCTATGCGTTTATCCTTGATTATCTACTTTAATGAAGTCACACAGCGGTTTCAGGTCACGTTTCTTACGATCGCAGTCGAGATCATTAGTGACACAGCGTACGTCGGTGATGTTGTCGAACAGCATGTGTCAACAACGACGAGCATCTTCGACCTCGCAAACGTCACAATCGCAGAGGAAACGGTCACATGGAGAGTGCACATCGATGTCGATGCCCGTTTACGAAGAAACTGCACAGTAACAAAAGTAAAATGTTGTCGGACTTCTCATAGACGCATAGCTCATGAGATTGATGTTGCACAACGAATTCACATGGTCATCACCGTTTAATATCATGTTCATTCGTATTTAGAAGCTGGTTCAATCCTCACCATCATCTAAATGAACCATACATGTGAGCGTTAATAAGAAGACTGTACAGATTTTTTACTTGAAGCACATGAAATTCTTATTTGTTTCGTTATCATAATTTACATTGGGCGTATGCAGCGCAATGGTTAGAGGCGCTTTGTAATACACATGGGATCGATCTTGCGCCTCAAGCTCACGATGCTCTCCATCCATCCGAGGTCGGTAGATTGGTACCAGACCTTCTAGGAGGATAGCAGCGCTGATTTGGTAAATTGGTAGTCCACCGCGGGTCATTTTATAGGTCAGTTATACATCCAGTCACCCCTAACGGTACTTCATGAAGTCCCATGCACGGTGCATCCTTGAGAGATTGATCAACGCGGAGAGCTTTGTCCTTTTTTATCCTTTGATTTGCAGTGTGAAGCAATTTGTGGCACCATATGAAATTTTTAGAAAATGTGATAGCAATCTGCTGAGACCGGTCAATACCATCGTGTTCATTGTCGTTGTCTGCGTTTGTGCAAGGTTTACTCTTCCTTAAGTCTTGTGATAAATGCATAAATATGGTCGGATGCTAGGAAAGTATTGGTCTTATTGAAGTTGTGTTTCACCTCTGAGATGATCTCTAAATGTATCTATCTGTCTACAAATCCATCAAGTCAAAACAAGATGATAGTAGTCGTTCTGATCTAATCTCAAACATAACATATGGGTTTCTACTGTTTTTCGTTGGAATCTCATTTGTATTCACATGCATCTTTTCGCACACCGTAATCTCTGTGTTTGATTTAGTCATCAATTTGTCTAGTGATGAATAAAGTACAAGCAAACGTTCTCGTTTTCGATCTCTTTGTCTTATTTGCATGTTCTGTGTTTTTAAATTGGCTGAATAATAACTTTTTGTATGGTAAACTAGATTTATGTGTATTCTCCAGCTCGCTCTCTCTCAATTCTCTTAGAGTTCTGGCAACCATTACACATTAAGGTGATCGGATTAGTGCCAAGGGTTCACTCGCATCTTGGAGATGTGCTCTGTTCTAGGATATATCTTAGCTTCTCTTCTTAATGACATGCCAACACATCCTAGATGTCCATTTTAAAGCATTTCAAAGTGTGCAGCACGAGCTGCCACAAGACCCTGTGTATCAGAAGGAGATCTGCTGTTTTCGAACAAGGATTCTTTTAGCGATCGCTGAAATGAGTGGGCCCCGTGATTAGTAGAGTAACAAATTGAACATTATTTAGCACGGCTTAACTAATACAGCAGTATAAGAAGAATGACTGAGGGAATTGTTTATTATATGGTTTTCCATGTATACCTTAAAGGATGACCGTCCATGGAGTGTATGTGCCCTTTTCTGGCAATTTCAGCACCTAAGTAAGATCAATAAGTGGAATTAAATCAGACAACTAAAAGACGAAAACATTGGCCTAAACTCACTTTTTTCAGAATCTCATCCTCACAAGCCATACGAATGCGTTCTGGAGTGGCCGGTGAGTCAAAACGAAAATAACCGTTGAGACCATGATCGAGGCGAAATGACCGTACAGCCTCTCGAATAGCAAAAAATGCACAAGCGCCAAGAAATAGCGGTGGCTCACCGACCGCCTGAATGTTAAGCTTTTATCCGCAACAACAGAAATCTTGTTTACATACTCTGAAAATTATAGGACACCAGTGAAGTTGATAGAGTTGGTACGATAAAAATCCCCATTTCAGTGCAACACCCTTTTTTCTTTCATCGATTTTATTGCTTTGACTGTCTCGTTAGTACTTGAAGAACGTCAATTGCTGCATGCAGTACCGATAACGTCTAGCTCGAAGGGGCACAAATAGAGCTGATGTTCCTGCGCCGTATGCCGAAACTTACTAAGCAGGCTTAGCTGGTCGAATTAAAAGACACGAAGCGTGTCGCTCTTTTAGAATAAAATTATCCTTTCTCAATGTTTTTTACAGACAGTGCAGCCAAGCATATATAACCAGCCTATGTCGCTGCGACATAAGTTTTCTGCTAGCAGTACTTCCGAAAAGAAATGTGGGACACCTTTTTCAACTCTTTTGGCATTCACGGTATTCGTATCGACATCCAGGGACATCGTCCACCACGGTAAAACCACTATGCGATGATGGGGAAAAAGTGATGTGGTATATTGAATTAGAAAAAGTCCAGATTGATTATCGACGTTAATTGGCGAATGCC
This sequence comes from Angiostrongylus vasorum, assembly GCA_018806985.1. Lineage (NCBI taxonomy): Eukaryota > Metazoa > Nematoda > Chromadorea > Rhabditida > Metastrongylidae > Angiostrongylus > Angiostrongylus vasorum. Next base: position 996,852 of record JADANN010000202.1, on the reverse strand, counting down.
AAGGAATAGCTATAAAACACAATAACAACATAGTTCGTTTGATATCTCTCACGATTATGCAATGGATGGCGAGAAGCAGTTCTTCAGAACAATATTCGTCATTATTTCCAGCCGATGACTACTATTTGAGTTATACCTACATATTTACGGCACGTGAAGCACAGCAGGACTCTATCATACTAAAACAACATAAAATTTGGGACCTTACTCTTAATCTCTACCCAACTACTCTGTAAAGAGATCGTTAAGTGTAGATCCGACCATGTATGGATTGGCGAATGACATAGGAACGTTAAGTTCTTACCATAGTCTCTTTTTACGACATATCGTTGCAAAGGGAAAAAAAGAACATCAAAAACATGATAAACCTTAGATGAGAAAATTGCCATGCGATTACTGGATCCTTTGAGAAGACGCACATTAAAAAAACGTGGAGCATCGTCTGCAGATGGAATTTTATAAGCACCTGGACCTCGAGTGAGTCGTATTCCGTCCGGACGAATTTTAATCTCTTCCATTGTAAATAATCCGTAACCCTGCATTGTCATTATTTATGGAATGAAAATCTTTGGTAAATTCGTAGAAATATTACCCGAAAGTGCTGGAGTCTGCAAGGATCTAGTTTGGGTTACAACGTGCGGTGGCAACACTTCCCTTCATGATCGTCTCTCTGTCTGCCTCTCTCACCCATTCTCTTGTTCTCTCTCTCCTTCTCTCTCCGTACCATTTTTCAGATCTACCATAATAGTGTCCTCTAGACAACCTTCTCACGACTTCAACGAAGCTGAGATATTTGCAAAACCCTGGACCGCAGGTGCCTATGGTGGGGAACGAACGCTCTGTTGTCCTTCCCGGGGAGTAACGCGTTCACCACCACACCATGCGGGTCCTTCGTTTTCGCCTGTCTCTCAGCTAGTTCCATCGATCTTGCCATCAGCAATCACCCGTCAACGGGATTGATCTAGGGAGCCCAAATCGGCATTGAACCCAGTTAAGCTGAGGCTATAGTTATAATCACAATTTTAACCTTTTTTATTTTGCTGCCTACTCTTTTTAATGACAATAGCGCATTCGTTCCCCACCATAGGCACCCGCGGTCCAGAGTTTTGCAAATATCTCAGCTTCGTTGAAGTTATATTTCGCAATATACCCTGCCATTAAAAAGAGTAGGCAGTAAAATAAAAAAGATTAAAATTGTGATTATAACTTCTCACGATTGTTCCCATTGTTATGCAGAAAAACTCTGAGTAGATAACAGGGCCTGCCCAGCACCTTATAACGGAAATAAACTGTAAGCCAAGTATGATTTCTTAAAATTTTTTTTTTACAAGACCCGTCTCGGTACCTAATCTGTGGATATCAGGCCTTCCTGCATCCGATTCGCTTTCCTATATCCGCCATCCGCCAAGGTCCCGAAACTTTTGCGTTTTCAGCTTCTGCTTGAGGATTGTCGTCTTCGTCATAAATGTCGTTGAGTGCGGCTTAGGTCCTTGGAATGAGTCTCCTTGGAATCCCGGGATAGCTGGGTTAGAGAGTTCCCACTTCGACTGCAGGAAATGAAATATTCCCAGACAAGACTGGTGCCAATTTCTCGACGGCAGAGAGAGGAGAGGATTGGTGAGGCCTGGGCGGTAACGAGCCAGCGCGGTATTTGTGATAGGCACCAACACTACCACTGCGCTACCCGTTCCCACAAGAATATTCAACGCGCCGAGTTGTATATGTTGTTAATCTATCGTATCAAAATGCAACATTAATGCAGAAACCTGAATGAACGCTCCTTCGATTTGACCAATGTCCACGGCAGGATTCAGGGAATCTCCGATGTCCATCACAATATCGGTACGTAAAAGCTAAAAGAGGCTGTAGTCCTCTGGGAGTGAAGATCTTTGATTATTCTCCCTCGCTCGATTTCACTTTCTTTTTGAATTTCTTAATCTAAAAGAGCGAAAAGAAGCTTCACTTACGTGGTGATCACCAGTCAAGCAATCGACTTCCACTTCACAACACGCAGTACCATAAACACAATAACCGAACAACTCAGCACCTTTTCCATTGAAGAAATCTACGTCCTCGCAATGAATTCTGTAGGAAGTCCAATATCCATCAAAAGCGGCGATGTGATATCATTTGTATATCGCTAATTATAGATGGAGTCAAATCGCCACTAATAAAATGCTCTTTCTTCTACGTGCTTGTGAAATGGCTACCAAGTAAGCATCGCTCAGCTGAAGTAAATGAAGGGAAACACGAATACTTCCACCTTCCGCAATAATATTGAACTAATTAGCTAAAACCTCTATGCCAATCCTTTCCAATTTGAAATCCTATTCGTGAGCCACAAAATCTTCGCTGGAGAAAGACCATGACAGATTCTTCCCTCTAAAGTTCGAGTTATGATAGAAAGTGTGAAGATAGACACTGCTCTAGTGCCAAGTCAGACAGCTGCCGTGTTCGCGACGGAAATTGTACTTCTTAGAAACCATACGTCATATCAGATTCAAAAGAGGACTGAAAGAGTCTTCGCATCTATCGTCCAGTAGAGTGTACTCTACGAGACGTTTACGAAGATTATCCACTTGGTCACATCAAAAACATTGGATGGAATTTGGCCGATCCAGCAAGCAGTATGCTGACAGAGACCTCACATATGATGGGCTAACGTCAGCCATCTACGTTTGCAGATGGAAGTGATTCTGGGATCACGGAAAGCGCCATGAAGAAATCGCTTCACACGAAGCAGACCACCACTATTGACTACATGACCTATCCAGGCATTCCGGTAACTTGCCAGTTATTATTTTACGAGCCCGCTATAGTCATGGATGGCTTCTTGAACTCTCCTAGAGCGAAGTCGCATTTATTTGTAAGAAACAACTTCGACAGAGCAAAAGCAGTAAGCACTGTCCCTGAACTCACAATGAACGACACTCTCTCTCGCTCTTTCACGCAACGTACTTTACTGGAGTAATTCCATTTATCATAACAAGAGAACGCTCACTTCGTCTAGCGGTTAACGGCGCCTGAGATCTTCCCCCTCAAAGAGATTTTCTCTTTAATACAGCAAATATCAATATAATGCCACATAAATATATAGTTGAATAAATCCGCAAGCATCACCTTTCCATTAGTTATGGTGAAAGACTAAAATAATCTGGTTGCCCTTATTCGCTACACAATGACTCCTTAGACATGGACAACAAGACAAAAAAAAGTTTCACTTTACAGCGTCAGAGGAGTTCGTGAAGAGTATCATTGCGCCAAAACTATTTAGTACTACTCTCGAGAACTTTGCATGGGGACTGAAATAGGTAGAAAAAAATGGAAACAGTTGCGTCCGACAATTCGACCTGTCGACGATAGCCGTTAGTGATTCGATTCCTTGGAACGTTAAGGGAACAATACGACCTCGACGTTAGACTTCCTTAAGATGCTGAACAAAAGATATGATGTTTGGCTAGTTTCTTGAAAAAACAATACTCACTGGGCTGCTTGTGCATAGAAAGTCATTCAACGACAGAAGCGGACTTCACAGTACAGATCACTGTTGCCTGGTTTAGGATTGGAAGATACCTAATTTCTAGAGAAAATGATATGGTAAATCTCGCTAGCAAAAAAAAGGAGTTTCAAACATTTGGACCACTTGCTTTAACGAAAAAAAAATTCGTCTTATCATTAACATTGATGGTGCTGTATGCCCAAGAAGCTTCCAAAACGTAGATTTTCTAAATAGGAAAAAAGTTTATACATTCCATATCCAGTAGCAGACAGTGAAGAGCGTTCCGCATAGGCCTGCCGTACCCAATCCTCCCATTTACCGGTCGGATTTGACTTTTTGAAAGGTTCGAGACGCTTTAGCAATTTGTTACACGCGTCCTAAAATCTCCTCCATCACTATTATTTTGAGGCACCTATTGTCATAAAATGATTACATTATACTGTTCTCTAATTCCTCCCAACGGTTTACCGCCTCATCGTGTCTGGGACTGCGATGTAGAGCGGCGGGATTCATCCCCCTGGTTGGGTCTTCCAAGCTGAAAAGGAGTCCGGCGTTTCCATTAGGAAGCCTAGCTAAGAGTAAACCAATACGAGGATCCGCTGCAGTCCTGGTATCAAAGTCGCATGGTGGCAAATCTCCCTCTGATCCACAATGGCTGTGACTGCCCGTAGCGGTGAAGACGTGGGGCAGACTTTGGCCAGGCTGACCTCGAGATTCCAGGGAACCACAATGGCTTAACCAGCAAATCTTCGATAAATGGTGATTATGCTGGGTCCCGCAGAACCAGTGAGGACGGGGCGTTCAAGTGTCAGGTGTTAAGCACTCTAATTGGGCAGTGAACATGAAACGTGGTTATAGTGGAAGGAGCAATGAGCAATAAATTCGGACTGATAACAGAAAAAAGCGGAACAAAAAGTGTTATAAACAAAAAAAAAGTGAACCAAATAGAAAGTTCAGGAAGAAGGAGAAGAAATGAAGAGGGAAAATCTGCTTTTTAAAGGCAGCTTTACCTGGACTGCGAGGCCATTCATTTCGCTACTCGCAGAAGCGGCCGTGGGTGAAGTATTAGGGACCTAAACATTTAAAATACGATTGCATAACGAGTTCACTGCTTACTTACCTAGCTTGAGGATAACTGTAAAGTTAAAAGGATTTCTATTTAAAACAGAAAAAATTAGAGATAACTTCGGAGTATAAAGTCTGTCATTACTTTATCCGTAGCCGTTTCGTTTATGTGCACTTTTTCGATGGGGATATCCAAAACACGTGCAGCGATCTGAAGAATCTTAGTATGTAGTCCTTGGCCCATCTCCATACCACCATGAGAAATAAGCACTGATCCATCCAAATAAATCATTACAAGAGCCCCAGCCTAAATGTTCTGAATTTTAGGTCACCTTGTACATAGTGTGGCAGTTTTCTTAAACGTTGAACATATGTAAAGTATGGTTGATTGAATTGAACGTTAGCATATAGGTGATCTGTTGAAGATCTTCCCTATGAGAACACCTATCCGCATTTCAATTTCGAGCATCAAAAATTACCACACCAAGTTTTTCGTAATGTTAAGCCAACATCGAACGTCCTTTGTGACATGCCTCATAGCTTACGCAACGTGAACTGTTTCCAATGATAAGCCGTTATTACAATAATGATTGTTTCTAGACTTATACGTTATCGTGCTGTGTGAAAAAAGAAACGCAGACATGCTGAGATATGATCGACAGTCGGGACCTCGGGTGTGCTTCGAAACCACGATTACTTTTTTCGGGAGTGAAGTGTCGATGAAAAACGTAATCGCGGACTAGAAGCGCACCCGAGGACCCGAGTTTTGTTCACATGTCAGGATGCTAGTGATTATGGTTCACACAATACTATAATATAAACAGAAAAAAGTAGGCAGTAAATAAAGTTAAAACATTATAGGAGAAGGATCGTGACAGATACCTGATTCATGTGTTTCAACCCGAAACCGATGCCGAATTTCGTAGGCATCAAATAAATTCCGCGTTTTCTATACTTATTCGTTCTGGAAAGAATGAAGCATTCGAAAAAAAAGATCGTAGCTGCAATCATGTAAAGTGTTATCCTCTCCTTCAATTAATGGAAACCGGTGCGATAATTTTCGAAAAACCTTTACTAGTTACCATATAACCGGAAATAGCGCGGTGGTTAATGATGCTGTTGGAAAGGAAACAAGGACTCTGGTTCGGCTACCGCCTCAACGCTCTCCACCAATGCACGAAAGAACGCCTTATCTCGGTTATTTCCAAGATTTTAACAAGATTCTACTCAATCACCGTTCTACGACACTCGTAAAGAAGACGAAACCTTTAAGGAGCTGCTGAACCAAGGCGCGAAATGTCCGAATACCACTGTGGACGATGAATACGAGAAGAACGAATCGAATGTGAGAAGTGCTGATACAGCCACAGTAGTGATGATGGGTCATATAAAAAAAATACATAAACAACATTTGGGATCCAAAGCTGATCAAACTGTTGAGAATTCTCCAACAGCGAGAATAATCAGATGTTGAAAACATTATAGGCTTATAGAAGGGGCGCTGTTCCATTCATTTAGAGAAAAGTATTGTTCTTCAATTTCAGGATTCCCAAAGTTGTTTAGAACTAAAGTTTTCAGAACAAATGAAAACGAAGTTGAGTTATCAAAATTCCAAACGGAACCCCCTGGCAGCCGTAAAAATCAGCAGAGCAATACGGGATGTGGTCATGTTCTAAAGCGCACAATACCCTTCTTCAACTGCTTTCACTTTCGAATTACAAGCATCCACGAAAAAGAGCGTTTGCTAAAATTCAGAAAATAGGAACTCTGTCAAGGCAAAACAACGGAGCTTTCATCCTGTAGGCAAAGATTTGTAGATTCTAGTTCTGCTTTTCCAAAAATTGGTAAATACTCATAATTGCTCCAATGCACGGGAATCTTTATTAAAATGCAAAAGATTTTCTCTTTTAAATGAACTGGAGACAAAGAGCTGAAATTAAATGCGCCAAGAATTACAATCGTTTTCGTGTCAAATTAGGCCCATGGTGACAAATCTCCCTCTGATCAACCGGCTGCTGCCAAGGGCTGTGACGACCTGAGGAAGAATTCGGCTACGCTGACCTCGAGACTCTAACTTATTTGGATACTTGAATGGCATGTCTTCACGAGTTGTAGGGATCCCAGCACATTTTCTATTCTTTTCTTTCTCTCGCAATCGTCATCCATAGTGGTGGTTTTATATGAACATGGTGGCACGTGCGGGTCTCTTACCGTGATCTGTAAAACAAATGCAGCTGCAAATAGAGCCGATTAAGTTTGTTACGAACTCGACCGTCCAAAGTGTAGGTGGTGGTTGCCCTATGAGACGCCTGGTGGTGGTTAGATTTCGAGCATAGAGCTAACCACTTCCTCCGTTCTTTCAAGGTTGGGGATCGCATCAGATAAATCCGAAGGTATAAAAAACACGGATCTGATGAGAGAGTGAGGATTTGGACTTGATGCATCGGTTCAGATCGGTAAGTCTTTGTATAGCCAAATGTGCATTCAACCACCACTACAAATCGATGTGTAAAAGGTTGATCTATGGTGAACGCGCCATTCTTTATCCTCTGTTTACATTTAAATACACTGTCCTCTAATCTTGTTATCACTTTTTGACAAAGCATTAACGATTCTCACTATCTCGCATAACGAAACCCTTCACGAAATGAGCAATGGAAACGATATTTTGAGAAGTATTTTTTATGGAGGAAGTTAACCATAATAAGAAGTGAGGAAAAAGGAAAAAAGAAAAATTCACTTGTTAAATTGTCTAACGAGATCGAGTCGCTGTTCATAGTTGCTCGACTCTCTGCATTCATTCCAAGTTCTTCGAACATTACACTGCCTTAGGTGCATTCCAAACGGAGTACAATCACCTTCCTCATATAAATTCATCTCGCGAAGCTAAATCGTACTAAAAACACTAACTGCACAAAGATGTAAATTTAGCACTAAAATTTTAAAAACGTAAGAGTTTTATTGACACTTCATATGAATAAAAAGAAATTAGTAACATGTTAACTATAAGATTCCGTAGATGCTAGTTTATGTCAGCCTGTTATTGAAAATCTTTGGAGGCAAAATATATACCAAATTTATAAGAAGTATTGTGAAGCTGAGCAGCTTAGTAGACTACTAAAGGTAGCAACAACCTTATCGTGGTCCAGATTCAGCTCCTCAGAGACATGTTTCATGAGCGTTTCGGTGCAGAACATTGCTTGTGGACCACCGAAACCTCTGAATTAACTTTCAAAAAATAACTTCAACAATTTCAGTTCTCAATAAACTCGTCGAAGTGCTGAAGGATATAAGCTGTTAGCCGTACAAACAGCTTCACTGCTAATTATCATTAACACGTTACGGCCCATGTTGATTTTTAGCTAGGTGACAAAAATTTCTCGGCGATCAGAGTGTTGAAGGAGTTCAAAACCTTATGGATCTATAAAGAAACTAATCACCTTGACATTAATCACGTACATAATCTCCGTAGAGTGTCTTTTCAATTACTCAAATTAACTTGTTTAGGCGCGCTAAAGGACTGAAAGCGATATCTAGGATTTAAAAACTTCAAAATTTGCAACATAAGAACGGCAGATGAGAACATGAACACCAGGGAACGCTGCGGGACACTGGTGAACGCAATCGTACCCTTACTGACAAAATTCCAGTGGTTCATTTGCTTTGTTTTCGAAATAGGAGCATTGAAGCAATAAAGTGAGATAATAAATGGCATGGACTGGAGAAAATCACAATTCCATCTTAGATGAATAGGATGATTTTCATCTTGCAAGCAGAGAACTGTATATGCCGGTAGTTTTCAGTCCAAAGATTCAAGTATATCGGTTCGAAATGAAGCTACTATTTTCTCATCGAATTCATTTCCGAGACTTTTTTTCCACCTCGCACGGAATACACTTTATCCTTTCATGGTGCCATAGATTACTCTTCTATAATGTCGTGATTCTCCCTAATTTCGGCTGGATGGTGTCTAGCACAATCTCCACGGAACTTTCGCTCTTCATATCTGTGTCCACCAAAATAATCCAAAGGCGGTCACAGATTTCTATGCTGTTGACAAACACTACATAACGACTGCTGTCAACGGTCGAGTCATTTCTCCTAAGTGACCGTCACAGCTCTCACTTTCCCATGAGATGTTGCTCTTCATATTAACTTCAGTTTTGTTACAACTTTACTCTTTTGCACACATGTTGATCTCGTTATCGTTGTTATCGCGTCAACATAGCTTACATAACGTTTAATTACCCAAGTTTGAGGTTTCCAAATGTGCAATAAAAAGATTTGCGTGGCAGAAGCGAAAACGACAACCGCACTATCATGGGAACTAACGAGCACATGGATTGTACTGATTACACTTTGGTCATTTTGTGTTAAAAAGATGGTTTCAATTACAGCGACAAAACTGAGAAAAGAAGTCATTTGGAGTAATTTTTCTCCATGACCTCTCCAGTTTTTTTGATTTGAACAAACTTGATAACCTCACAGACCTGAAAGCGGTGTTTGACGACAAATTTGTTTTACACATTCGTCCGTGAATGTCAGCATTTGGGAACTTGTAACAGTTGTCGATGTGTACCATGGCTCGTTCTGAACGCGAATCGACAAGGAAGACAATCGAGAGTTATAAAAATTGGAGCTCTACACTAAGCGATCCCTTTAGGATTAGATATATGGACTCTCCACTAGACACAACTAAGCATATGAGGGGTTTTTCAATGCATAGTTGCCCTGCGTAATGAATTGCGAGGGTCGACGTACGTATCAACTTAGTCGTTTTCTTTTTTTTAACCCCAAACATGTCTGCTTTCAATCCACTTATTTCAGAATGTCTATTATTTTCTAAATATTTGCCACCTAAAACTCCTTGCGATAAGTCCAATGTATGACCGCAATTGTTGTAGACGATCACAGAGAAGTCACGAAGTTTTCCCGATTTATCAACGGCTACCTGGAAACTTTTATATTCTCGATAAGATATTCTAGCAATTTCATGTTACTTCTTAAGTATGTAATTTAAGCAAAAAATAAAGGATTTAATAGTTTGTGTGGGCCAATAGCTCTCACTTTTACCACTTTGATAAAAACAAGTTAGTATTAATATTTCAAAACCGACCTTCCTTTAACCTCGGTATAACAAATTAATATGTATTCTTTCCTTGATGAGCTTACACGAGGTTGATAAATTATGTTTATTCTCGGCTGATGTTTCGACCGTTTCGTCTTCGTCCATAAAAAACAAATGGTTATCACGGTTATCAGCACAAAATCACCGCTATCGATAAGAACTATCCTGTATAAAGAGGCATCGCGTGTTAAGTATGGCTCATTAAGGAGAGATGCCCCAGTGAAGATGACCTGACTTGATGAGCGACGATGGTGCCACCTCGAGAACACCAACAACTGTGGACCATCGATTCTGCTCGTGCGCTCTGATGAAGACGAAACCGTCGAAACCTTAGCCGAAAATAAACAATCAATCTCGTGTAAGCTTATCAAGGAAAGAATATAAGTTGAGTACTATTGACAAACCACCTCACTAACATGATCTGACAAATGGGCAAATTCGCTCCACAAAAGGTACCAGTGTGATTTATGTAGATCAGATTAATATGAAGCAAAAACAACTTGGCTTTCTCTTTCATATCGTTCATTTTAGTTCTTGTCTTTAAAGCTCTTATCGTCTAACACAAAACGTTCACTCGACTATCAATTAGATTGGAAAGAGTTCAAAAAATGTTAGTCCAAATGAATATTTTCGCCTACTGCTCATTAACCTCGATATTTATCAATAAGTCAATGTTTTTTTCCCTTGAACAGGTACGAGGTCCTCAATTTAAGACTTATCAACTTTGTGAACTTTATTTATCAATTTAGCAGTTTATCAGGTAGTAAGGGCTTTTGTCTGCACCTTGTAAAAGAGGAGCGCCGTGTTGGAATCACAACAGCGCTTCAGCTACTACCCGTGATGTAGAAATTTCTCAAACTCGATTTTGTTTCCAGACATTATTAAGCCACAGGTAAATATTCGTTGCTTTCTATAGATGGAGGAATTAAATACCTAATAGCAGTGTATTCATCAGTACCGTACTCGTGCAAATTTTTTTTACTACTATTTGTCAAAGTAGCACTTCAGTAATAAAAAATGCTATTGCTTAATATGCTCTAATGAATGTTTAATACATTTTCAGATTGGTCACCTTGCTCGAGTTCGTCGTAAAATTTTTTATTCGGTTAACATTTCGCCTGTTCGCTTTGTTTGGGGCTTTCTTTAGAGCTGCGATGATCCGAGCCGATTGTACACAGCCGTTTATTCTTGCGATGTGGGTCTTCCCAGTTACATCGAATTGAATCTTCTGGCGTAAAGCACCTCTCCAATAATGTTTCCTGATTAAGTGGGACAATTTTTTTTCAGGAGAAAACCAAAGTATTGGTAACACGAGGACAGTCAATATCCATTCTCTATAACAGGGTGCACCTCCGAAAACGGATACTTCATCCGAGTGGTTTCCTATTGAAGTGGATTCGGCTCGATGCCACACTCATCGCCAGAATGAACGGCTGTAGACAATCAACCCAAGTGAATCTGGCTCTAAATACACCTTTCATTGACGACAAGATGATTCACCTTATAGTTAAATCTAAACGGATGCCTTGTTCCAGTGATTGCCATGTCATCGTATCGTTCTAACGTTATCCGTATTGGCTTTCTCAGCCTGAAAGTGCTTTACGATCAACCACTGAAAGAGGTACTGTGCGTTCCACTCAACTAACTATAGTAAAGGAGAATGAATGCATATCTGACCAACATAATGACTTGGTTGAGCCTTCCAATATACCAAATCACCTTATTTATCCTTCTGCACAAGCCAGGTAGTAAGTTGTCAACGAAATATGGATGAGGGTTTGGTTATCCTTGGAGGCAGGATTACACTAGAGTGCTCGTATCACAAGCCACTTCTACTAATTGCAGTACTTGCGTCTCAGTAAGTCTTTTACAGATAATTTTATGGCCCTCGTTCATAAATAATTCCAACCCCAGTATAATATTCATTTGACTGGCCTATCAAGTCTTCTCCCCAAACTCTAGAGGTAGCCGTTCGAGAGTACATTCCCAACTTCTCATAAGATATGTAGGCGATCTCACGTGGAATTGGAAAAACTTCACAATTTCTGACCAGGATTAATCAAGGATAACTGTGGTTTCTAACTTAATTTTACTTCTACTCGACTTCAGAATCAGAATATCGAACTTCGCATGGCTAAGGTTTTTTAGGCAGAAGAGTCATTTGTGAAAAAAAACGGTTCAACGTCAAAGACAACAACTCATTGTCACCGAAAAACCGGTGCGCCACTGAAGGGGTTGACAACGCGTTTCAGCAAACGGCTTCTTATATTTCAGTGTGAGAACGACTTCAGAAATATATCGTACTTTCTGGCTGCGATAGCCGCCGGAACTGAAATTAAGGTACTAGCGGTCTCTTTGCCTCCAAATCCACCACCGATTCGTTTCACTCTCACAACGATCTTGTGCGCAGGTACGCCAATACATTTCGCCGTTTCCATCTGAGCAAAATAACTAGAGAAAAATGAGAAAGTGGAAAGAATGAGGAAATAAACTAATAAAAACGGAGATTTTTTAACGTTTTTTTTCGAGTTGTGCTAGATATTCTTTCCGGTTGAATTCTTTCATCTTAGGCCCATTAAACGGAATGGAAGTGAAGGCCATGAAAAAAATATCACAACGCTTTTAAAAATAGATGCCAAACTGAATAAGTATTCCCTAGACCGACTTTCTGTTAACCTCGACATTGATTGATAATTCGATGGTTTTCTTCAATAAGCAGACAGGAGGTTTTTATTATAGAATTTATTAGGACAGAATAGCTCACATTTCGGCGGTTTCGCCTTCTTCAGAGCCTGGAAAGCTCAAATTGAGATGCGATCTACTCAGCCAAACACTTTCATAACCCTAGCAGGTAAAACTTAACAAACAAATTTGCATTCGCATAAGAAACAGCTTCATTTAAACACCTACCGTTTATTTGTTGTAAGTATTTAAGTTAGTTGGTGTATAGCAGCCGCACAGAGTAATATATAGGCGAGCACTGTGCTCGTGTCAGGTCAGCATCAGCCTGAGGTATGGCGTCAGGTCACGCGTTATGACAAGACACTCCTCCTTGCGGTTCATTTTTGATTTTTTTGGAATTGATCCAGAACGCTTCAAGAGTATTACGCGCTGGTGTTTTCGATTCCTGCGTGAGGATAGTGACTCAACTTCAAAATCTTCTCCGTTGCGTTCCTGCAACCTATGCGCGCCTAGTGGAGTGTTTTGTTTTAATTTAGATTTGCCGACTAGGTGTTCTTTTTATGCGGACGCAGAGCGGACTACCCGTTTCACCAACGTATTCGTCCACACGTGCTTTGCAAGAGATCAGATAGACTGTACCCGAGCTCATGCAATCACCATCTCTACCGTTAGGGCAAATTATGCACTTTTTTCGTTGTACATAGACAAAGCGCGTACGTTATGGAGTCGTTCGACGTTGCCGCCCTTTACACTAAGGTGTCGAACGACTCCACAGTGCAAGCCATCCACGAGCTTCTTGAGCAACACGAAGGAGCAATTAACATGTATGGCTTTTCGATTAAGCAGCTTATGGTCCCCTTAAATGTCTGTTTAAACTGCACCATCTTCAGATGGTCCGGTAAATAATACGCACAAATTAGAGGGTTGGCAATGGGAGAGCGACTGGCACCAACCCTTGCTGTTGCCTTTATGTCTAAAGTGGAAGCACCAGTAATCGATCTCAGACCATTACTCTACTGTAGGTATATAGATAATTGTGTTGTCATCTACTCCACACAAGAGGAGATGGACAAATTCTTTGATTTATTGAACGAACAGTCAGAGGACATAAAGTTCACATGTAGAAAGAAAACTGGCTTCCATTTCTAAACATTCGAACTAATCCATCCGAAAACGGCTACATCACAAAATGGTATCGAAAGCCAAGCAGTAAGAATATAGTGGTTCATTACCTCTCCTCTCATCCCTCACGCACTAAAAGGGCGCTTATAAGAAATATGTTTCGAACCGCCACCATCGTGTGCACAGGTACGGAGCAGAGGGAAGAATTCTCGAAACTGGCGCGCCAAATAGCCATTTCAAATGTTTACCAAACCGTAGCTTATCGGTATAGGAATAGAGGAAAAACCACGCCTCAGAGCGATAAATCTAGCGAAAACAAGGCTCCGTTCTTCTTGCCCTTCATTTCAAACGAAATAAGTGCAGCCATAAAACGTTGCTTAATAAGGGCCGGTCTAGAGAATTCCGTAAGAGATATAGAAATAGCATCGGACACTCTAAGACGGCAGCTAGTTCGCAACCGCCTATATGGCTGTCTATGTACAACGAAAAAACTGCATAATTTCACGTCCGACTTTCTATTAACCTCGGCATTGATCAACTAATTCTTCGTATTCTTGTTGAGCAAACACGAGGTGTTATTTTTATTCTTTATTCACGAACAAGCTGACGTTTTGGCGGATTTCGCCTTCCTCAGAGACTAGAAAGGTCAAGTTGACAGCAATCTATTCGGCCAAACACCTCCATAACCAAACAGAGAAGACGCTGAACCAAGATTTCAATCACATTGAACACAAAATAGCTTCTTTGCACACTCACCGCTTTCTATGAGTCTTCCACTGAGACTATGTCGCGCGGAGACCAACCGCACAGGATTCACATGGAAGCGTAATGTGTCCCTCTCATCAGAATAATAGGCTTATATATTGCCCAATATCACGCGTGATAATGACGCTTTCTTCCCTGCAGTTCATTTTCGGATTTCTGGAATTAATCCAGGATGCCTCGAGAGTTTTGCGCACTTGTGTTCTCGATTCTCGTGCGAGGATCGTGACGTGTACTTAAAAGTCCTCCGCCTCATGTCTCTGGGTCCTATGCGTGCCTAGTGGGGTATTTGGTTTGCGTTCACGGACTAGGTGTTCTTTTATGCGGACACAGAGTGGTCTACCCGTTTCGCCAATGTATTCGTCTCCGCATGCCTTACAGGAGATCAGATAGACAGTACGCGAGCTCATGCAGTCACCGTCTCTGCCATTGAGGCAAATTATACAATTTTGCGTTGCACATCGACGGTCATATAGGCGGTTACGAACTAGCTGGCACGTAAGAGTACTCAGTGGTACTTCAACTACGTTCACCGAATCCTCAAGATCCCGCCCTTCGTCTATGTGCAACGCAAAATTGCATAATTTGCCCCTGATGGTAGAGACGGTGACTGCAAGAGCTCGGGTACAGTCTATCCGATCTCCTGTAAGGCGTGCGGAGACGAATACATTGGTGGAACGGGTAAACCGCTCTGCGTCCGCATTAAAGAACATGTGGTCAACAAATCTAAATTAAAACCAAACACTCCAGTAGGCGCGCATAGGGATGCAGGAACACAACGGAGAAGTATAACTTTAATGATGCTGAGATATTTGCAAAACTCTGGACCGCAGGTGCCTATGGTGGGGAACGAACGCGCTATTGTCCTTTCCGGGGAGTAGCGCGCTTACCATCACCATGCGGGTCCTTCAGCTTTCGCCTGTCTCTCAGCTAGTTCTATTGATCTTTTGCCATCAGCAAAAAACGCCTGACGAGTGATTGCTGATGGCAAAAGATCAACAGAACCCAGCTGAGAGACGGGCGAAACGAAGGACCCGCATGGTGTGGTGGTGAGCGCCCCTACTCCCCGGAAAGGACAATTGCGCGTTCGTTCTCCACCATAGGCACCTGCGGTCCAGAGTTTTGCAAATATCTCAGCATCATTAAAAGTTATATTTCGCAACGCATACCCTGCCGCTGAAAAGAGTAGGCAGTAAATAATAAGTCAAAACAACGGAGAAGGTTTTGAAGTAGGGCACACTCCTCGCCCATGTATTACTGTGTTCGGCTGCTAACCACCAACTAATTGGAATGCTTACAACGAATAAACAGTGGGTGTTTAATAAAGATGTTTCTTATGCGAATGCCAATTTATTTGTTAAGATTATCCGCTAGCGCTATGAAAGTGTTTGACTGATTAGATCGCATCTCAATCTGACCTTTCCAGGCTCTGAAGAAGGCGAAACCGCCGAAACGTCAGCTGTTGTATCCCAGTAAATTCTATAACAACAACCTCGTGTATGCTTATTGAAGAAAACCATCGAATAGATATTTTGCACAGGAATTGTTTGATTTTTGTTATAATCTCGTCCTGACAGCGTGCAAAAAAAATGAAAAAAAGTAGGAAGAACAGAAATAATAGGCGGTTTACGAGCTATACCAAAAATCCATGCGGGCTGGCGTTGAATGAGTACTGTTTCAAAGATTTTCTCTCTTCATGAAGTCTTCAGTACCTGCACACCGGTTATGCCTTGAGTACTTATGATAATTTCCATTTCATCGTCCTCATGGGGAATAACAATACAGTTGCTTGTTTCGAGATAGAAGTGTTCCTGTATGCAAACAAAGTTGGCTTCTAAACGTTTCTCTTACTTTTTTGTGATAAAGTACCTGCTTACCTCCCTCCTATCGGATACTTATTAGATGACTCTAGCTCTTCAAAGCTTAAATTGCTAAGGAACAAAATCGCACAAACTTGTCCTCCTGTCCTTATTTCTCCTTCAACCACATGATCGTATCCACTCCAGTCGTGTTCCGCAACACGGTCGTTTTCAAGCAATGAAGAATGAATAGCAAGTGGTCGTCCAAGGTAGGAGTACGATTCGATTGCATCCTTCAAAAACGTTTATGGTGACGGTGTGAAGGACAAAAAAACAACTTTCTTACTAGTTAAGTAAACACCGTACCTCAATGGAAATGATGGCTTTTTCTCTGTTGAATTTCAACTTGACGGCATTTGCAGCACGACGAGCAGTTTCGTGATCAACAGCAATAATCGCACCGATAGGTTGGCCATGGTAGGTTATCTGAAACATCGCCATTTATAACCACGTCGGTTGCTACGAGGAAGACGTTAATTTTCAAGCAAGAAATTAACAGAAGTGTATTGTAAGCCACTTGAAGGAGTTTCTGCCTTAGAATACCATTTCTAGCTGTTAAACCAATGACTAGAATGTAGCAGTTGCTAGTGGAAATTAGAAGTCAGCTTTCGGCACCGAATAATCACTAGCTAAAAATACAATGCTCGAATTCTCAAGAAATTGCCACGAGGGACTTTTTTTCGACCTTGTCACAGAGAAACACCTCACACTTTGGTAGTTAAACGTTCATAACAATAAGAATGTAAGCATGCCAATATGTGAACATCAAGGCACTACAAGCGGCAATTAGTAGCACGGTCAATAAATGAGGGTAAGATTGTCTTATAAGAGGATGCTTCGAAGTGACATAGTAGTAGTTTTGCCATAAGTTTGCGAAGCAATGCAGTACGTGTGTATTACGCAGAATAAATCAGTAGTAGTTCAAGAGGTACGCAAATCGGAGAGCTCATTTAAGATCGTGTAACATGACTTCTAATGACAATGGGATAGAGTTGCATATTATATGTAATCTTGTAACAACGTTTCGATTAGGTTGACTTATTAAGGAGTACATGCAAAGTTGTGAGAACGTTGCTGCAAGCATATCGCATTAAAGAATACATGTACGCTTGTGATAACATTATCTTGTAATGACCGCACAATGGGCTTGATGTTTTAAAACCCACATGCATAACACTAATATGAAGATAATGTGCAATAGTGCCCACGTGCAATAATGGTTAAGGACTTGGGTCATCCATGTGGAGGAAGGCATAAGGTGAACAGAAGGACCGTAATGGCACTAACCAGACGAAAAGGATAGCGACTCACAAGGCTATTTAAATGCTCTCTGGAGGAGGCGATGTTTTGGCATAGGTTCAAAATTTCCCCGAAAACATTCGTCAACTACCACTTCTTCATCGCTCGTGACAGAATCAGATAAAGGAAGACAGATCTTCCAAACAACTACTTGTCATTCCTGTAACGATATGCGTGAAAGCTTTGAACAGAAACTACACACAAAAATACTCCCCTTAAACAGATAGGTTAGCAAAGCAATGACTGTTTATAGAATGAAAAGTTCTTCAGAATGAAATGAAAACATATGAATCCCGCAAGATTGCTAAGTTACAGAAAGAAAAGGATAAAGGATAAAGCTCTCGGCGTTGATCAATTCCTTACGGATGCGCCATGCATTCGACTCTATTAAGCATCGTTTGGAAGTTATTGAATGCATATCTGGCCTTTATAATGACTCGCGGTGACCTACCGATGTATCCAGCCAGTGCTGCTATCCTCCCAAACAACTCTGGTACCAATTTGCCGACTCCAAAGAGATGGAAGGCTTGGTGAGCCATGGGCGCCGGGATCGATTCCGGAGTGTGTTGCAGGGCGCCTCCGACCTCTGCGCCACACGCGCCACAAGAGGAAAAACACATGTTATTGTTGCTATAGGAAATGCGATAGTTTTAAAGAATAGTAACTATTCTTAGAAAAAAACAAAAGAGACTTTCTACAAATTTCGGCATAACAATCGGTATATATATGTATGTATATAGATGTATAAGTGTTTATATCGTTGAGCTTACGCTAAGTAAGCTTACGTAATCTCAACGATGTGAACACATGTTGATTGTTCTACTACCCAGGCTTAATGACGGTCGCTTTCAAAATAATTATTTAAGTTCAAACACTGTCAAGAGAAAGGAAACGCGAAAGATCCGAATGGTGTGGTGGTGGACGCGTTACCCATTGAAAACGGTAGCAGCGAGTTCAGTCACCACCGCAGTCACCTGCGGATCGAAGTTTTTTAAATATCTCAGCATCAATGTATTTGTACTTCACATCACACCCTGTCATGAAAAAAGATTAGGCAGTAAATAAAAAGTGAATACATTACTTATATGTATATACATATATATATATACATATATATATATATATATATATATATATACATTTTCTAGGTAGATGGGTCGTCTATCCACATCTGTTAACATCTATCTAGGTACGTCTATCTAGGTCGGGAAATCAACATGATGAACGACCTAGCTCCAGAGCTGAGCAGAAAGAAACGAGCGGCTTGAGATGCTTTCAAGAGCATCGAGGATGTAGTGAAGAGTACAAGGAACACCCGACTCCGTACCCACCTTTTCGACTCAACGGTACTTCCTGCCCTAAAGTATGCGTCAGAAACCTGGTCAATGCGTAAGCAGGATGAAAGATCACTCAGCGTTATCGAACGCACAGTCGAAAGACGATGATAGGAGTATCCCGTTTCACACAAGTAAGGGGTGGGATCCGAAGCTCCGACCTGCGTCAACGATCAAAAATCAAAGATGCCGTTCTGTACCGCCATACAGTCGAAGATAAGGTGCGCCGGACACGTAATGCGTATGAAAGACAATCGATGGAGAACAACCATTAGTGATTCCACTCCTCGGCATGTCAAACGCACTGCAAGAATACCACCGACCTCATGGTCAGAGTTTTTCACGAAAGGCCTAGAAGAAAGATATGATGCTCAACAAGCCCCTAGAGTGAGCAGAATCCACTGCGCTACTCTTGCACGTGATAGGGAAAATGAAAGATTTACTGGCGCCCGCTTGATCACTCGACGATCATCGAGGCTATAGCCGATACAGGTGATTACTTTCCCTAGGACTGCTTTATTAAGGTAACATTGAGTCTCACTTGAATTTTTTCGTTGGTAGGAAAAAATATGAAATCAATCGCAAAATTGTTCGTTCTTCCAAGATCCATATGTGAGTGTGTTTTTTAAATTCACGATCACCGAAAGAGCCGAAATTGAAAGATGAGGAATCATTTTATATATATATATATATATATATATATACATATATATATATATATATATATTGAAGTGGTGGTATAACAGTGAACTTAACTATACTTGATACTCATGATGTGTAATATTTGATACTTGATACTTGAACGGCCCGTCCTCACTAGTTGTGCGGGTCCTTGCACAATCACCATTTTTTCGGAGATTTGCTGGTTAAGCCATTGTGGTTCCCTGGAATCCAGAGGTCATATTGGTCAAAGTCTGCCCCAGGTCTTCACCACCACGAGTAGCCGCAGCCCTCGTGGATCAGAGAGAGATTTGCCAGCATGCGACTTTTGATACCAGGACGGTGGCGGATCCTGGTATTGGTTTATTTTTAGCTAGGCTTCCTGATGGAAACGCCGGACTTCTTCTCAGCCTGGGAGACCCTGCCGGAGGGACAAATTCCGCCGCTGTACATTGCAGTCCGACACCCAGGAACACCTCCTAACCACGATGATGTGGTAAACCGTTGGGAGGGAAACGTAACTATACAAAAGCAAATTAAGAAAGAAGAAAAGTACGATGCTCAATGAGTCCATGGAGCGAGCAGAACCCCATTGGGCCACTTTTTTCACGCGACGGGGAAAAAATGGAAGGTATACTGGCGCTCGCTCGAGTGACTCGACGATCAACGGGACCGCAGGTGATAGAGGTGACAGGAGATATGTATATTTTAAGGTGGGCGAAATCGCCGTAATGTCGGCCATAGAAGAACAACAACTACTATTACAAATACAGCAGCAACAACAATGACGAACTATACCAACCTCTCTTCATCTCAACAAAGGCAGTTCGTAACAACATAAGTATAGGTATTCGTGGAATAGTTGCTATACCATTACTCCCACTGTAACACTTTGAATACTGATGTTCATTTAACTCTCGCATAGGTCAATGTTCTGATCCGTTGATAAGATCACACGAGATTTTCATGAACTATGTTTGTGGTTGACGTTTAAGCGCCATCTCCTTCCTCAGAGGTAGGGGTGATTCGAGTTGAGTGTCCACAGCTGTTTATTCTTGCGTCGTGGGTTCTCTTAACCGCACTGAGCTGAGTCGAGTGTATGGACCACCAGACGAACGAACTGATCTCATCCAGCAGATTTCCAGAAAAAGAAACAACTTTCGCTCGACAGCCTCTCCATTATGGTGAATTTTCATGGTGGCAATCAATCTTGTAGTACGGAATGAGATCAAGTAAGGAAAGGTGGCACAACAACCCCGTGTAAACTAACAGATAAGTGAAGATACTGAGTGTTCCACTATTATCAATCCACTAAACTACGGCGTATCCATGTAAAAATTCACTTCATTCTTCTTCAGTTCAATTTCATTTAATGTTATTCTCATTATTTTCACCAGATTTTCTTTTTTAGTCAGCTTTTGCACACGTCACTTTAAATATGCTACTTTAAAAAATTGCTGTGGAATACAGTTCCCCTCTCTTCTGCCTTAGGCTTAGCAAACCTTGCACAAATACTACACTTCCCATATTACGAAATTCGGAAAATTTATGTAAATTAGCATAGCAGATAACAATGCCAGAGCACCACTCTCTAATATCTTTCTATACTTGTTTTGGATAATAGCTCAAAGCATTGATCCCCGCACAACGCCATCGTTTTGGAAGAAATCAATGTTGGCATTCAGACGAAAAAATTGGCCTGGCTTTCCCAGAACAGTAATAATCTATTCTGACTGGCACTTTCCGTGATTCTGCCCATTGTCCTGTGTACCATCAACATACCAATAAGTGACGGTTTTGTTCACCCAACTATCCTGTGTAAGTAATTGGAGAGCTCTAATCTGCCCTGGCAAGGCAAATATGCGTATGAAAACGAGGTGAATTTGATTTCTCTCAAATTACCTTATCTTTCACAAAAATCGGTGTATCGTTCACGTGGCCGATTTTGGCGCCTTCCGGCACGTCACTGGCTCCAATGAAGTCGACGACACCATCCATTTTAAGCGCATCCGAAGGGTCCACGAATTCAAGGGTACCCGAAGCAATCGGAGACATAACGAACGCCATGTGCAAACAATCTAAATAACAACGATATAAGTTGATTATGAATTAGTTATTACTAGTAGCAATTGCGGTGAGAACGGCTAGAAGAGCATCGGAAGGTTAGGTGGCCTTATTCGAACCGTGCTCCATTGAAGCGGTGCTGCACTGAAGAAAATTCGACTCGATAGGATGACGAGGCACCATATCGAGACTACAAATGAGTGTGGACCATCGATTCGGAACATCAGGTTTGAGGAAGAAGAAGACGTCGAAACGTGGGCCGAATAAAATCCCCTTGTTAGCTTGTCAGCAAAAGAGTAGATGATTAGTCGTACAGAGGTTAAAGGAAAGTGAGTTTTTAAATTACAGCAACTGCTCTATTGGCTTAGTATTCACGTCGTCACCATTATTCTTCAATTGCAAAAAGTTGTTTTAATAGTGTTAAGGTGACATGTCATGGTTTTCTTGTTTTTTTGGCATCCCCGCAAATAATATAAGATCCTTGTCATTCACTTGTTTCGCTATCTTGTAGTTATCACTAATAGAGGTGGGACGGCTTCGTATGTCGGTTCGGCTGCGGCTTAGAGATCCGTATTCTCCGAATGCAGTACTGAATATTTTTCAGGCGCTCCTTTTCATATTGAGGATGTTCTCTGTAGTTTGGAGAACAGTGTCCTTCACTTTCCGTGCTTACTGTAAGCTGCTGCTATAATGTCCTCCTATATAGTGTCAGTAGGACTGATTTTCACTACCACTGATTGATCTGTAATCACAATGGGATGTTTCCGTCATAGTTAAGTTGTGCGCTTGTCCACAGCGCAATCTGTGCGAAGATCGTTGTCAACTAGTGAACTCACTACTCCTCCTATTTCCCTCGTTCTCTATGAGTACAAAAGATTCATTTTTCGCATCATCTTCTTTAACCTTATTGCTTATTTTTAATGACAGGAAACTTGATATTACAAACGCCACGGCTAGTATTATTGATATTACTAACGCTACTGCTGGTATTATGTGCTATATCGATGTAATCCTTAAGCATTTCGTGACGATTAATCTGTCAGGCAAATCAGGGAATTTGGATGAGGTAAAACAATCTGGGAAAACCGGATTTCGAGTGGGATTTTTACTGCACAGACCACATCTAAATCGTTTCCAGGGTCATAGAAGTTTATCGAAAGCACATCAGCCCTTAATCATAAATTTTTGTCGATTCTTAAGAGGCACTGACAGCATCGAAATCAAAGCAATCCTTTCAACGTTCGTCAACCAAGGAGTGGACTCGCCCTTCATAACACAACAACTATGTGACTGTTGTCGGAAACTGCGTCACGAAAATACAGCTCTCCCATCAAACGCTTACCACTGAGCACATTGATTGCAAAAGGGATTCGAAAAAGTGGCACCAAATCCTGAAAACTGTTTACTGCCTTAGTGCCATGGATGATGATGTTACTCGATTGGAACAAAGAGGGCTTGTGTGTCGATAGAAACTCCTTGTGAAATCTCCGTTTTGCTGACGACGTCGTTATCTTTACAATTAGCACCACGATGATCAATGTGCTGAGCAGACCAGAAAAAGCATCGGCCTATGCAAAAAACTGAAAAAGGCATAGTTCGTAAAAAAGCCCTCGTGCGCATGTGAACAGATCAAACTAGGTGGTTCTCTGGTTACACAGACCAACTCTTAAGTGTATCTTGGGAGTTCAAAAAACACTAAGAACAGCATGAAAAAGCAGTTAGATAAAAGAAGGTGAGCAGCATGGGCACAGCATTCCGGTCTGTTAAAGAAGCCACCGATCAACTAATGAGCCCGAAAATCCGCGCTCACTTTACGATTTGTGGTCCTCCCAGCGCTCTGTTATGCTGCAGAGAGTGTACTGATACCATGTCAGGAATACTCCTACTACTCACAGAGTGCTTGAACGAGGTCTTCTGAAATATAACCGGCACTCTTAAGATCTCCATTGCATCTTCGAGATCCAGTAGAATATAAATGAATGGTAAAACACGAATGGGCCGGTCACATGATAGGAAGAACAGACGACAGATGAACGAAAAGAACTATAGAGTGGACTCTGGAGAATGCTAGCGTCTCCTAGGGACGACCACCTACACTTTGGGCGATCTAGTTGGTAAATAAAGTCAGGCAGCTGTACCCGTTACTGCAGTTGGGTATGAGTTGGCCAGTTGATTATAGATCACGATATGGAACTCCCATCCGCCACAATGCTCCAATCAAACCACCACCATGGATGACGACTGCTGAAGGGAAATGTGCTGGGTGCCCGGACAACTGGTGAACACATATCGTCCAAGCACTCAAGCACCCAAGTAAAGTAATATTATTATTATTGGTTGGCGTGTTTACTAATTTTCGTGTTAAATTGTCACGCTACGTGCCTAGTAGAGTAACAATTGCTTAACGACGCATTGCACTATCAAAATAGATCACATTGAAGTTCGATCGGTCGGTACCTGTCATATGTGAAAGGACACCACTAAGTGAAATTAACTATTTGAGCGGTGCTCCCTCCACTGGATTTGGCCTCGACGCGACAACGTAGCCCACATCGCGAGAGCGACCAGTTGGACCGGCGACTCCGTTCAAGGAGGGTCCAAAGAAGGCAAAGGAGCCGAAACGTTAAGCGAATAAAAGCTTTATCCCAACCTCGCCTATGTCAATCATGTGGAAAACTATTCATTAACTTTATTATTTTCCCGTTGGGCGCTGCGTGTGGTGCAGTGGTCGGAGACGCCTTGCAGTAGGCACGTGAAATCGATCCCAGCGGCCATAGCCCACCAAGGTTTCCATCTCTCCGGGGTAGGCAAGTTGGTACCAGACTTGTCTTGGAGGACAGCAGCACTGGCTCGATACATCGGTAGACCACGACGAGTCATTGTAAAAGCCAGATATACACTCAATCCCTTCCAAACGATGCTTAATGAAGTCGAATGCACGGCGCATCCCACAGGGATTAATCAACGCCGAGAGCTTCATCCCTTTTTTTATTTTACCTTCCCGTTAGCTGTTTGTTTTTAAATATCGAGGATGGGCAGTGGCAGTGATGTCGATCATAACAAGCACGATGCTGCGTAACCCCATCGCGGACTCACTAAGTCACCCTCCTTCCAGGTCAAACAATTGCTACCGGAGCTTCCTGTTACAAGCTCACTTCTTCTAACCGATGTGGGTACGCCCCTAGCGGCTCTCCTTGGTGTAGAACAGACATTCAAAGGGGTTCATGAAAGGCCAAAAATTCCTCAAGCAGCAACCGAATCCATATCCCAATCCAGGGATCTTCATAGATGATTGATGCAAGGAAAAGAATCGAGTGTAGGAAGTGTTGTGATCCGCGTGTGAAAGATGGGTCGTGTTAAGTAATGTAGGTAAAGTGTTAATTATTTGCAGGACGCATCTAGCGGAGCAGTCAGAGAAGACATCCAAGACACAGGTGACCACTGCTTCGATCCCGTTTTCCACTCTAATAAGGCAACAGTCTAGGCTTTAAAAAAACGAACAGACACTGAAAAAGTAAAAAATCACAAACCACAATAACTAACAACAGACTTGCTAGTTGCATATCACCGCAATAAATCGCCTCTCCGGTGACATGCTTCAACCCGGAAACGTGTGGAATTGCCCGACCCACAGGATCATGTAGTGGTTGATCGACTGGAACTTGCTGATAAACTTGTGTCGATTGGATTTCTTCTGGAATGGTTTGTCCGATAGAAGTAAATTCGCAGCGATCGCTAATTTCTTCGATCTATAACATAATGGATTAAAAAATGTCCACGGGGATTCGGCTTCTACATCGTCCTTGAGCGCAAGACCGGGCGAAGGATTCGTCGCTGAAAACACACCTCCCTCTGATCCACACCGTGGTGAAGACCTGGATACGCCCTTGCAAGGTTACGTCAGGACTCCAGGGAGGACCAAGTTGCACGACCAGCAATAGGCCAGCCTCAGTACCCCGCACACTGGGTGCTCTCGTCTATGACGTCAGGCGGTGAGACGACCGGTGAGAGGCCAGAAAATCTCGGGTTAGGCAGGACGTCATTGGAACCGGATCTGACGCACGCACGCACGACACGCCATGGAGACTGTTTCTTACTATGCACGTATAATGACAGAACACTCTCCATAGACGCCGATCTTCACGCCCTTCTTGTAGCCGCAGATCGCTTTAAATTTTACGTGGACTCATTACAAGAAATAAAAATCAAGAAGACCGACATACGCCAACTAAACAACGGGACCCTTGTGATCCGTGGAGAAGAGGTCCCATCACGAAATGTCGGCGGCGTAGGCTTTGTCGTCCACCCGTCCCATTGTCCATCTCGTCGACTCATACGAGATCCTTTTTCCCTAGCATAGCCGTCCTCCGTCTTCAACTGTCGCATCATAAGGAAATCACAATCATCAACTGCTACTCACCGGCGACGTAGCTGATGAGTACGAATTAAATGCGTTCTACTGTCAGTCGGAGGAAGTCATCCGCCATGACAAAGCATATCATAAATTTGTTGTCGAAGACTTCAACGCCAGAATAGGAAAGGCCAACGAGAGCGAATACAGGATCGGAAAGTTTTGGATTAGGAGAAAAAAATGAGAATGGGGAACGGTCTCGCAGGGCTCCTGTCAGCATCACGTCTCTTCCATGGAAACTCGTTTTTCCAGAAGAAAGGAAAGCCGCCGCTGGACATGGGAGTCTCCCAAACGGCATGACTCATGCGGAGATCGACCATATTCTGACAAACAGAAGATGGTGCCTACTTGACACTCAGTTGACGGTAGTCCCGTCATTCTGTACTGGTTCCGATCACCGCCTTCTCCGCGCGAAGATTCGATTCAGCCACAAGCTGGAAAAGAACTCTCTTCATCGACCACGAAGAAAAAGTCTAGCTGTATTCGACGAGAACGTTCTGAACGAAGCCCTATCCAAACGTGACTGGCAGACTAAAGAAGACCCGACCGAAGACTACGAGCTGTTTGTCGAAGGAGTGAAAAGCTGTGCCGAATTCGCCTCAGTTCCTCAAGCAAGAAGATCGGATCGCATCTCCGTCACTACTAAGGAGTTGCTCGAAACAGAGAAGGAAACTGAAGCTTGATCCTACTGCAACACGTTTGACATGGCTAGTAATAAATGCCAGCTGCAGAATAGCTTTGCAGGAAGATCTACAAACGGTACAAGCAAAAGAAACTACTGGAAGCAGCAGGAAAAAAGAAGCACTCTGAAAAAACGCCGTCGGGAGTTATGTGATTACAATGTTCCGCTGTCAGCCTTGATGAACGAATATGGGATCGTCAAAAGTTTTCCGCCATGATATGGTATTAAAGAGCGGAAACATTCTACACCAACATTTTCCGTTCCACAATCCCCGTCCCGGACCCTAAAATCTCCCGCTGAGGGAAAAAACCACCTGGAATTCTTCCGTTGGACGTTCGAGTTGCGATAGAAAGCATGAAAAGAGGCACAGCTCCAGGACCAGACAATGTCACTGCCGATTCCTTAGAGCTGGAGGCCACAATTTACATGTACTTCTCGCAAATCATATGACAGCCCCAGACCAGTGGAGGACGTCGCGTACGGTCATCCCTGCCCAAGAAAGGAGACCGAAGGGATCTTCGTATCTATCGCCCCATATGCTTGTTGAGTGGACTCTACAAGCTCTTCACGAAGATTATCCTCCTGCGCATATCGAGGACATTGGATGAGGCGCAACCAGTCGAACAAGCAGGATTTCGGAAAGGATTTTGCTGTATGGACCACATCCAAACCGTGTCCAGGGTCATCGGAGTTTGTCCGAAATACCACCTGCCTCTAGTCCTAACCTTTGTCGACTATGAAAAAGCGTTTGACACTGTCGAAACGAATGCAATCCTATCAGCGCTCGTCGACCAAGGAGTGGATCCGTCCTACATAGGAACTCTGTGGGACTGTTATCGGAACTGCACTACGAAAATACAGCTTTTCCATCGACCTCTTACCATAACCATAGGAAAAGGGGTTCGACAGGGCGAAACAATATCGCCAAAGCTGTTCAGTGCCGCACTGCAGTGGATAATGAAGTCACTCGACTGGGATGAGAAAAGGCATGCGTATTGATGGAAAATTCCTATGAAACCTTCGTTTTGCCGACGACATTGTCATCTTCTCAAGAAGTACTAGCAAAGCAGAGATGACGATCAACGAGCTCAACGAAAGCGGGAAAAAAACATTGGGACTTCGCATAAATCGAAAGAAGACCCAGTTCATGAAAAACCCATGGTGCGAAGGCGGAAAAATTGAATTGGATGGCTCTCTCATTGCAGAGACCACCTCGTACGTATGTATACCTTGGGCGATCAATGAACATGGAAAAACAACATGAAGGAGGAAATAGATAGAAGAAGGAGAGCAGCTTGGGCCGCATTCGGGCCTCTCAAAGAAGCCACCGACCAACTGAAGGACCCGAAAATCCGCTCTCATCTCTTCGATTCTACGGTCCTCCCAGCGGTCTGTTGTGCTGCGGAGACGTGGGTTGATACTTCAACTACGTCAAGAATGCTTCGCACTACTCACAGAGCGCTTGAGCGATGTCTTCTGAAATATAACCGGCACTCCCAATATCTAGGATGAGTGACTAGCCATTTCAACAGGGTCGGACCAAGGACTATGCACACCGCAGAGCATTTAACCAGTGAGCTACGCATGTCATATAAAGCTCATATAATTAGAAGTAGAGATGAAAGCCATTTAACTACTGCTGTAAAAAAAGGGAACGACGGAATCGGAATATGTGCAATTTGTTAATGAGATATTCAATCGGTGAGCAATCTGGATGTGGATGATCTAAGCAGATTTTAAACTTTGAGCAGTTAATAGATTTGTGCTAGCAACTGTTGTACAGCTATAAACACAGGATAGAAAAAGTTGGTATAAACTTATTACAGTTTCGTACTCACGTTTAACCTATTAGCCACATCTAGAAAGAACTTCAAGAAAAGACTGAGTGTGAGCGCCTGCCGATAACGTGCCATTCCTCCAGGAACGCCAGGTGGAAGAGAAAACTCATTGGCAAGCAGTTCGAGAGCTTCGTCAAGCAATGACTGGTTCCATCTCCTGTGACAAACATTGAATTGAAAATGTTGAAAAAACCACAGAGACGCTGAGAAAATAAAAAAAACTCGGAACCACAGTCCCACTTCAAGCCCGACTACGCTTTCTGGGGTTCACGTGCCATCCACCGCACCAACGGAGGCTCTTGCTTTCCTTTACCTTAGTCAAGGTTTTTTCACTCTAATTGTGCTACCAAAAGACACCTGCCAACGGGAATAATCTGGGAACCACTAATCAGCACCAGAGCCAAGCTGAATTATTTTGAAACAGATGAAGCTGCCGTGTTAAAAAAGCTTTTCTTCTAAATTTAGTCATTTTTGAAACAAAAAACGAATCCCATTTATCGCCTAAGCTTGTGAAATGTATCTGATTCACTACAAGAGCAGTACAGACGGGAAATGAAATAACTTTTCGCATGAGGAATTTTTCCAAAAATGGCAAAAAAAGTTTTAAGAAAACGAAACAGAAAATTTTATACCCTTCCAGTAAAAAAGACCTTAGTGCATGGATCCATTTCAAGTAAATCTTCTTAGGTCTAAAACAGCGATCTACTGCGGTAATTCAAGTAGTTAAGCAACAGTTCTACCTTTCCATTCTAAACCTGAGAGCACTTCGAGCTGACTTTGTTTACGTTACTTTCAATAGCACCAAAAACCGTCTCGAGCAAAAACTACGATGATCTTCATGTTCCTTGAACAGAAATGAGTCGTTGAGCAGCTTTAACTAGCATGAAGAACAAATGGAAAATTTACTCGTTTCCACTTGAGCAGCTCGGTGACTAAAGGGATAACGGGTGGTTCACGTGGTAAGGAATTGTCAACAACTTCAGGCTTAGTTCACGTTCAAAAAACGAGTGCACAGCTCACTTTCCTTGCAGTTGTTGCACAGTGTTCGAAGCGTGTTTCGTTGTTGGAGCCATTCCTCCGAAAGCGATTCGCATTTCTTGAAGAACAAGTGTCTTCGGATCAATGACGGCGTTAAAAGCGCCGGTGACGATAGCGATGTCATCTTCACGGCGTTGCGCTTGTTTGTAGACGTTGAAGAACTGGTTCTGAAAGAATCACCTTTAATGTTGTTAATGTTTACTAATAAACCATAAATAACTGTAAATAATGATAGATACTCAGTGAAAGTCTTAGTGATATGATAACTCTTTCAGAAAAGTAGTATATGAGAGAAAAGTACTTAACTATTAATCACTTCAGTGTATATAGAGGCGCTCACCTCTCTGGTAAATGGAATGAGGATCGCTTTTACCACCTCGTCTGCTTCGATAGCCGACTTTCTGTAGGACAGAAAGAAGTGCTCGTCAATCACTAGACGACGAACACCAAGTTCTTCGGACTCAAGAATAACCTGGGAAAAAACTTGACGTCAAAGATGAAAATCCTATTATAAAGTCCGATTTTGAGCTTTCTATGATATAGCCGGAGCAAAAGGAGAAGAAGGGTACAAATTGATAATATGCGTGTCCCGTAGTGCAAAGTTATTGCAAATTCACAAAGTTCGAATGAGTGTTTGGCTATCAAAAAATTCTACCACTTTCACCTATTTGGATCTAGTAAGTCTGGAAAAAATAGCAGTAATATATATGTTTTGCAATATTTTGACGTTGAATCAAGTATCTAATATATTACTGTACACAATTCGATGTCTTCATACAATTTTAACAGCTCCCAATTTCTATAAGGCTCAGTGCAATAACCTATGGATTTTCTTTCTCAGCCACATACTTGAAGGAAATTGCAAAAATGTTCATTTTCGAAAAGCTCTACTGCAAAATGGCTGTCAAGTACCAGTTCATCTTGCTGTAAACTGATCACCTAGAAACAAAGGGCTAGTGTGTCTCCACGTGTTACCGAACCGAGCAGCGTATCTACGGCAAACGCACCGCTTGACACTGAGCCATTAGTACGTTAATGACCACCGATAGCTTGCTACTACCTTTGCTCCCGAAGCCATCCATATGGGATTCAAGTCGGAGATGGGAGATGCGGTGACGAGGTTTCCGGCTATCGACTGAAAATAAAGATGTATGGAGTGACGAACATCGCTAAGATCGATTGACCATCATGTGCCATCCTATTCCTTATAATCATTTCTTTTTTTGTCTTCTTTCCTTATATTGTTCGATTACTGCTGCATTTCTTCAGCTGAAACAAATTTTCTAGCATGAAGAATCATTGCAGCAATCGAATGTGCGCCAAAAGGTGTCAGTCGTGAGTTATTTATTCATATCCACCCGCAGCAAAATTACAGGACACGGTTTCCTTGTGTTATGCTTACCGCCACATTTCTCACATGTTTGCCTGCAAACCAATGCATAATTTTATGCACAGCTCTGAAGACGCCACATTGTTCCACTGAAAGCAAGTACTAATCGATATATTTCAGCCATAATAAGCAGAAATTGAAAAATGGAGTAGATGAAAAGTAAAAAAAGTGAAGGTTACTTTACACATGCTTTGTAACGGCGACATTTATTAATTAGCATAAGGTATTAGCATTAGGTCCGGAGTTTTGCAAATATCTTAGCATCATTGTGGTTGTATCACACATAATATCCTGCCGTGAAGAGTTGTAACAGGTAGTAAATAAAAAAGTTATTATGATTTCGACTGCAGCCTCAGCTTAACTGGGTTCATTGCCGTTCTGAGCTCTCCAGGTCTATCCCGTTGGCGGGTGGTTGATGATGGCATTAATCGACAGAACTAGCTGAGAGAAGGAGAAATGAAGGACCCACATAGTGTGGTGGTGAACGCGTTAGCCCCCGGAAAGGGTAATAGCGCGTTCATTGTCCACCGCAAGCACAGACATCTGTGGTCAAGAGTTTTGCAAATATCTCCGCATCATTGTAGCATAAGGTAGTATTTTTATACCCAGTGACAAAAGCTTTCAAGAGCAATTTAACACTTACAGACAATATTGTCAACAGTATGTCGAACATGTCAAATTTGAATCAAACATGAGTTGCAACTGTCATACCAGGTAAGTTCTTCATATAGTGTACAAGCTGGTTGTCGACTTCGGTGAGACTGAGGCCAGCTCCTATATAAAGACCAGTGCTTTCTTGTCGCACCTCGTGTAGATCGGCCACCTGAATGCGTCTAGTGTCCATTATTTAAACAAAACTTCCACCCATGAGCGTTTTCATTCCTTTTTTCTTACTCGCTTTTTTGTTTGAAATTGTTTATCGGCAAAGAAAAAGGTAACTGGGATGTTTAATGCCCTGCTTAGTTGTCCATCAATTTCGGCAACTCCACTGAACGTATAGTTCTTTAAAAAGCCGTAGTTAAACCTCGAATTGAAAATCACCCCTACTGATGACCGCGCTGGTTTCTTTTAAGACTGCTGATATTTTATCGACGACTCGAGCCCCTAAAAGGAATCACGAGTTGAAGAACGTGTAGTATGGAAGGAGTTCTAGCACATAACTCAAACATTTGTGATGCAAGCTCCAGTGACAATAATGGATAGAAAAGTCTCGTAGGAAAAAAAGAGCTTGTGAATGGCAAGTATACAATCAATGTAATGCTTGAAAAATATCTTCGGTCAATCACTGTTTTCATTCTCGGATCTATGAATACACCATGGACACTTTGCAGAAAAATAAGAGCATAAATTCACTACTTTCTTCGCACGGATGTATCCAAAGGGCAAGCGACCAGAGTGTTAGAAAGAAAATTTTTAAGAATACTCCAATTAAACGATGCTTTTCGAAGAGAAATTTGCTTTGCGCAAATCCTACTCCTACATAGAGCTTACCTGACGAGGATTGATAACGATTTTCAGCTCGGTGAAGCGAAACTTTAATTCGACTGCCAATTCCGAATTTCCAGATATGAAACGTGCGCAGGGATGAAGTCGTTTCAATTTAAGTAGAGCACTAAAACAGACTGTCTATCTATGTCACTTGCTAGTCTGCTTTTTGATCGCCTACTTCTTTTCGATTCACAGAACCTATAAGGTAGTGGTAAGGGCGCGTGTGGCGTAGTGCTTGGAGGGGCCACTGCAACACAAACGTGGAATCGATCCTAGCTCCCATGGCCCACCAAGCCTTCCATCCCTCCGGGGTCGGCAAATTGGTACCAGACTTGTCTGGGAGGGATAGCATCACTGGCTCAATACATCGGTAGGCCACCTCGAGTGATTGTGAAGGCCAGATATGCATTTAATCACCTCCAACGATGCTTAATAAAGTCGAATGCACGGCGCATCCCTCAGGGATTGATCAACGCCGAGAGCTTTATCCTTTATCCTTTATAAGGCAGTGATTAGAGTTGGCGTGCTCAATGCGCCATACACGTTGTTCTCACTCTGGCTAAGTCCATTAAGCTCTTGTCCTCTTGAAGTCGGCGAATCAGTACCAGATATCACATATGGAAAGCTCCCTTCGGCTTACAAAGACCAGCGACTGCCTGTGGTGAAGACATAAGGAAGCTCTAGTAGCACTATTCCAGGATTCCATGCAGAATCAATCCAACCACAGTATTTAAGGAGATCCACTAAGAAGACAAAATTTCCAAGTCGTAGTCAACACCCAATGCTAATCCGAGGAACCGAGAATGATCGATGCATGGCGGCGAACCGATTGGAGCACGTGCTAGGAAACGATATGAGAATATGGAAAATATAAATAAATAAGTGGATAAAACAAATAAGTATTATTTGCGACCAACGAATGAAATCATATGCATGTTGACCATTTACAAATGTGAAAGTGAAACCACGAGACAGACTTTAGCCGAAACACAGGAGTCTATTTTCACATTTACTTTATCGTGAGCTTGCTTTTCTGCAACCTCTCATGACCCTTATGGTTAGTCGGCAGGATGGAAGGTACATTTCTGAATGTTGAATTCCAGTGCACGACAACGGTTCACTATCTGAAAAGAGGTTGTTCAAACTAAGAAAGAGTTCGAGCAGTCGGATGCTAATTCGTCCGACAGAAAACAATTAAAGGAAGTTTCAGCCGACGAAGACATCCTAACGATGCACAGACGCTGCAGATTCAACGTGGTAAAGCAGTTTGGAAGAACTCTAAATGCTAAATTTAATTGGTCATTTGGAAAAAATCCGTAACGTTTGTGAAGATGGGTTATTTAAATAGGTGGGTAACCTTCTTTTAACGTTTTCCTTCTTCTCTTTTATTTACAACTCTTTAAAAAACTAGTGCACTACCTGTACGACGTAGGTTGATACCACTTAGTTTCATGATGGTTGTATGCAAAAGAAGAGAGGTGAAGCGATTTTGTCTGAAAATTGAACAACTATTTGATGCCATGACGCCATATTGAACTTCTCTTTATAAATATCAATTTATCTTGAAGACCAGAATGTGCCTACACCTTGGCTTCCTTTTTAGACCCAGTAACATTAATAATGTTTGCAGTTCCACTATATTTTTTCTTAAAAAAAAGGATAAAGCGCTCGGCGTTGATCAATCCCCTGAGGGATACGCCGTGCATTCGACTTCATTAAGCATCGTTTGGAGGTGACCGGATACATATCTGGCCTTTACAATTACGTGCGGTGGCTTAGAACCAGTGCTGCTCTCCTCCCAGACAAGTCTGGTACCAATTTGCCGACCCGGAGGGATGGAAGGCTTAGCGGGCCATGGACGCAGGGATCGATTCCATGAGTGTTGCAGGGCGCCTGCAACCACTGCGCCACATGCGCCTTTTCTCTTAAAAAGACAAAACAATGGACACAATTTTAACTTATTATTTACTGCCTACTCTTTTTAACGGCAGCGTATATATTGCGAAATATAATTTTAATGATGCTGAGATATTTGCAAAACTCCGGACCGCATGTGTCTACGGTGGGGAGCGAACGCGCTATACGTTAACGCAATATTTATCGTGCCGTTAAAAAGAGTGGGCAGTAAATAATAAGTTAAAATTGTGATTATAACTGTAGCCTCAGGTTAATTGGGTTCGTTGCCGATTTGGGCTCCCCAGATCAATCCCGCTGACGGGTGATTGCTGATGGCAAAAGATCAATAGAACCCAGCTGAGAGACAGGCGAAACGAAGGACCCGCATGGTGTGGTGGTGAGCGCGCTACTCCCCGGAAAGGACAATAGCGCGTTTGTTTCCCACCGTAGACACCTGCGGTCCGAGTTTTGCAAATATCTCAGCTTCGTTGAAGTTATATTTCACAATGGACACAGTGTAAAACAGTAAGCAAACAAACTTTGTAGCAAATTTAAGTCACTTACTTGAATTTCGGGTGGAAAGATTATCTCTTGAGAGGGATCGTAGGATGCCATGTGTGAAAGATCGACGAGTTTAATCTTCTGAATATTGTTGAATATATTTGTTCTCTTTATTAGTCCTTTGAAAAATAGTACTAAAAGTTTTGTTTTCATTGAAAATTGCGAATTGCGGATATCATTAGTTTTCTCCAAAGTGCAATGCAGCGCGGCCCGCGCACATGTACGAGTTGGTCTCCATTCTCAAGGAGTGCAGGTCCTGCACCACAGGGTCTTCTAGTTGGTAGCCAATCTTATTCATTTTCAAAACTTTTTACACTAGTTGAGTGCGTAATTCTTTTTTGCTCGTTTCTCTTTTTCCCTTGTCGTCTACCCTTGTCATTAGAGCCCTATCAACGTTACCTTTTCAACTTACAAGAAATAAAGCGTTCGGCATTGGTTAAGCCATAAGGAATGTGTCACGAATTCAACTACCTTCATACTATTGCAAATATGGCTGAATGCATATCTGGCTTACACTATAACTTGCGGTGGTCTTCTATGCTTTTTATTCTGCCATACAAGTCGGTACTCATTTGCAGGCAGAGGGATTGCTTAGCCCAAGGTGTGGGATGGAACCATGTGGGCAGGGTATTTGACAGTGAAGCAAACTGACAAACCGACATAACCCACACGCCGGTCGTGCTTCGGAAAACATTTTTTGCACGGATGGGATTCTCTGTTCTTCTTTGAAGCACTACGTAAAAAGTGCGGTTGCTTTCGAATAGACCATAATGTAGTTATTGCGTAGTTAAATGGCAGCTTCAAAAAATCCAATGCATTCGTGTTTTTCTAAGCCTTCTCTATATTTCCACTGCGACAATTTCCCATAGAACTCTCTCGTGACTGCACCTAGTCTCGTGTTTTTTGCGCACTGGGCAAGGCCTGATTTTCAGCCTTTATGGATTTGATGAGTTTGGGTTTTTGAAAATGAACAAAAATTTCTCGACAGTTGGAGGAGTTTGTGGGCTATGAACGCGAATGGTTGTAAAAAAAAGACTTTGCCCTATTGTTCTAAGAGTATGGATCATATTGCTGGTGTTATTTACTATATTTTACTGTGGCCCATCAGACAGCCACATTACTGTCACCATTTGGGAGTAATTTGCAACTTGTGAGTTCCTAAAGCACTATTTTTTATGCACGCACACTTTATACGACAACCACAATTCACTTTAGCCATTAAAATTGAAGTCGTAGTCGATTGGTACCCAAATTCCAGGTTAGTGGATTCGTTAAGAAAACGGTTTTTTGTATGTCTAGCTGTAGAGTAGAGCTTTTCCAGTCCAACGCACAATACAAGATCTGTGTTCCACGAGCAATCAATTGATAACAAGTGGTACGCAAAAAATCGTCCCATTTGTTAAAATAAACCACCGAAAAGAAACCGAGGCCTAAAAAATGTCTTACTGGCCACTCCCGCGAAACCATTATGACACCTATAGGTGCCTCTCGTCGCAACAGTGTTAATAAGTGACCAAAACAAATTACATCTACTTTCAAAAACAATCGAGTTGATGCGACTATAAAGATCAACATGGCAAGCTCTTGCAAAAACCTTTGGAAAATCAGTACGAGTCATTGAATTTCCGAGGAAGGCGAGAGCGCCGAAACGTTGACCGCAACAGAAGCTTCTACGAAGTTTCTTCTGTAACAACTTCGTGCGAGCTCAGTAATCCAACAAAAGATTGATTTGTCATGCCGAGGTTAAATTAAAGTAAATTTTTGAATACACAGTGAGGAGTTTGTCAATTATTTTTTGTTCTAGCAAAAGTTTTAGGATATGGTACAGAGGTAATGCGGAAAGCAAAGGACAAGAAGTTTCCCGCTATCAATTCCACGAAGTGGTGGTAGACAGATGGAGGCACTTAGTACAACATACTTATCTTAGATAGCTTTGTATTACAGTTATTCAGTCTGCATAGGTAGAGTAGTGCTAGTGGTGCCGTTTAATACGGGCAGTCTTGCCTGCAGCCTGGTTAAAGCCAGCCAAACTTATCATTCCTCCGCGGTCGGTGAAAATGTTCCAGAATTGTCTAGAGAGCCCCTCGATTTACAGCACCTAGGAACGTCCCATAGTACGGCTATCCAAGCTTCCAAGGAATATCGACTCAACTGGGTCAGCCTTCAACAGCGTTCACAGTAAAGACCAAAGTCCTCAGGCCGAAAATGTGAAAGGTCCGAAGACCACTTGAATGATGTATACTAATAAACCAATCGAATGAAGTGCTATAATCGACAAAATGTGTGTGAATGTCGTATAAAACAAAATGCAGTTAAGATTTACTCAAGAGGTTATTCCTTCTTTTTACCTCTTCTCGATAGCACTTGTCGATGAGCATTCCATCGCATTTGACATCTGCAGTGGGCGAGTCACCATTGATGGATCCACTGTTGAGTTGGGCTTCGTTCATCTTCTAAAGTTACTATAGACACTTCTAATTAGTCTGGAACAATCGTATACATTAAAAATTTGTTCATCGATTCGAAGCTATGTGAAAAGAACTTTTTCTTCTGTATTTTTCCGTCACTTCTAGAACTGGCTTTTTTATTTCGACCATTCAGATTTTTTATAGAGTAAATGTTTTTTCCAAAAGCAGCTACAAGCTTCCTGTGGTTTAGTGATCTCTTAACGAACCTTATCACTACAGCATTCGCTTTTTGTTACTTTGCAACATTTATCGCCCATCTCACAGCCATTACCGTTGACGATCGCCTACAAAACACTTTGAAAGGTACTAAAAACTCGCTGTATTTCATATTTTCATATTTTTTTTCGTCCTATCTTAACATCTCACCTTTATAGCATCATCTTTAACGGCAAAACTGTAAAACGCTTCGAGAATAGGTCGATAACCAGTACATCGACATAGATTTCCTAGGCAGTTGGATTGGTTCAATCGAACATGTACCTTGTAATGATTGAGTGCTTTATCAGTAATGATGAGATGACTTATCGGAATTGACCGTGACAAGGAGTGAATATCTTTTACATTTTTTTTTGACTCTCATTACCTGCACTGTTGTTGTAAGCATGACATAAGAGTTTTTCAAAAGCTAACACATTGAAAATTTTCTATGAATCCTTAAATAGAGATGAAAACGGAAGCACTGCCCTAATTTTGGAGAAGAATAAGCTTTTATTGAGGAGTTGTGATCAAATACTATTAAATTGGCTCTATAAATCCTTAATCGACCACAGTGGCCGCTCTCAATTCTACGGATCAGATTCTCAGCGTGTTTTCTGATACAATTCATGTCCACGTATGCCCCCTGTAATATCCTAAAAATACAAAGTAACTCGTGTATTTGCAATCCTAACCGTTTTATTTACCGCCTACTCTTTTTAATGGCAGGGTATATTGCGAAATATAACTTCAACGGTGCTCAGATGTGCAAAACTCCGGACCGCAGATGTCCGCGGTGGGGAACGAACGCGCTATTGTCCTTTTCGGGGGAGAAACGCGTTCACCATCACACCATGCGGGTCCTTCGTTTCGCCTGTCTCTTAGCTAATTCTATCGATCTCTGTCATCAGCAATCACCTATCAGCGAGATTGATCTGAGGAACCCAAATGGGCAATGAACCCAGTTATTACTAAGGCTTTAGCAGCTTTAGAGGCTGAAGCGAAAGGACAATAGCGCGTTCGTTCACCACCGCAGACACCTGCGGTCTGGAGTTTTGCAAATATCTCAGCACCGTTGAAGCTATAACTCATGTATTCACTACTAATTCCGATTACCCTCCTGACCCAGTTGATACACACCCATTGGGTAGCGCTTGCTCGAGGGAGAGGAAGGCCATCGCACTTTACTACCATACCCTATCTTCACCGTTTTTTGAGGAAGGATACCACCAGTAACTGTCTGGCTTCTGGCTCAGCGAGAGTCTGCTCTTACATGGAAATGTGGATGGAAATATTGGACTTCTTCTCACGTTCGATGAACTTGCTAGGCCGACAAATCCATCCCTGCTTTCCGCAATTCGAACCAGAGATCCTCTATCGCCCTTCAGCCGTCGTCCCGTTCACCGTCGAGTGATTCGAGAGAACGCCAGAAAGCTTTAGATTTAATCCTGTCGTGGACAAGAGTATGTATAGGTCCTGGTCGCTCTGAGGATTATCTGAGCATCATATCCTTCTTCCAAGACCTTCGCGAAAAACTGTGAGCATCGGATAGGTGGTATTCCTACTTTGCTTTTGTCCTCAAAGGAATCTCCCGAGGAATCCAGTCGCCAACGGCTCATGTCAGTCGGGTGTCGTTCATACGCATTACGTGTCCGCCCACCTTATCTTCGGCTGTTTGGCTACAGAAAGGCATTTTTGATTTTTGATTGTTGACGCAAGTCGAAACTTCAGATTCCTTCCCTTACTTATGTGACACGGGATACATCTAGTACCATCCTTTCGATTGCGCGTTCAACAACGCTGAGTGATTTTCCATCCTGCTTACGCAGCGACCAGGTTTCTGACGCATACGTTAATCCAAAAAGTGCCGTTGGATCGAGAAGGTGGGCACGGAGTCGGGTGTTCTTTATTTCCTTCAATATAACCTCGTACACTTGAAAGCTTTCCAAGCGGCTCGCTTCTGTCTGCCGAACTCTGGAGCTAAGTGATTCATCATGTTGGTTTCCAAAACTAGATAGACACACTGTGAAATTATTTATGTAGCGCACGAAGAATTTTTACCTATTTGAAAAGAGGGATTTTTTATAATTTTCGAAAATCTTTTCGCCGAGGCATCGGGATCTATCTTGCTGTTGTAAATAGGGAAGTTCCAACGAACGAGCTTTACAAATGTTCTTCCAGGCCTCTGTAGCTTCTGCCACAACTGCTGCTCTTTTTCTTCCTAAGTTCATCTTTTATCGCCTTTCTGCAGCGTTTTGGATGTTCGAACGTGAGCTGGCGATTGCCAGCTGCTCGAGCGATTCCACGTTGGCACAATACCTGGAGTGTTTTCAGAAAGTCCCGTGGTGAATTTTGAACTCTCAGCTTTCACAGCACTAGCGCAAAGATGTTTAGTGAGCTTTTGTACTCTTCGTCGATATAAATCCCAGTTGATGGCGATAAGAGCGACATCAGTTGAACAAAACCTTCGATTTACAATGGTGCGGCTCATTTCGTTGTGGCACTGCATTAGGGAGAATCCCACGCGCAGCGTTCAGAGCGGGCTTTCTGGATTTGTGAGTTTCCATGAAAGATCTTGATCGTCATGATAAACTCAAACAGCCGCTCACACTGCGTGTTCCATTCTACTCCATAGGTGCCAATGTGACGTTTTTCAGACGTTCTTCTGGGTCTAATTTTAGCACTAAAATCACCAGTGGTGACTCTAGAACTTCTCCAAGTTCACATACAACGCTTCGCCTTCGTCTTCGTCATGGTTTGATTACAGTGCGAAGATGACGAAAATTGTCAAAGCTCGTATTGGTGCACATCTCTTCAATCGTAAAAGTCTGATTCGAGCTGTCAGTTATTCGAATGAAGTGGCCAGTTATTTTACTGCGTTTAGCGCTTGATACCGACTTATAGCTTGCTGAGCTGTGAACGTGGGGCAGGGTATACTCGGTAGGTTGTCTTTCT
Organism: Angiostrongylus vasorum; assembly: GCA_018806985.1. Classification (NCBI taxonomy): domain Eukaryota; kingdom Metazoa; phylum Nematoda; class Chromadorea; order Rhabditida; family Metastrongylidae; genus Angiostrongylus; species Angiostrongylus vasorum. Next base: position 956,456 of record JADANN010000202.1, on the reverse strand, counting down.
GCTACCAAGTAGATGGGGAGTCAATTTGCTCGAGGCGACCTCCTATGTCCTATGCACTGCTCCGTTATTTGATTGCAGGGTTTTAGCCGAATTGACTCGTAGGATACCATCGGCATAAACGAGAACACACCCATGCGCGCATGCGTGAATATGTCTTAGACGCAGAAAGTATGTGCCTAGTCACCGCAGCAGAAACATGGAGTTCGTCTCCTGCCTGGATCCATCTTCGTCTCAGAGAAGCAAAGGTCGATTTTTTGGTTCACAATCAACCACCTATCCGCCACCTGGGAACTGTCGTATTGCCTTGCCAGTAGCCTTCATGAGATCCCTCTGTGAAGGAGAGCCGTCGACAACAGAACACCATCCCCGGCAACTTTGGAGAGAAAAACTGTCTGAGGAGAAGCAAAAAATTTCAGTCCTCATGATATCAGTGGATCGAATTATCTACTGGATATAAGTTAACACACTGCTTTTTGTTGGAAAAATTTCGTGTTCGTTTACAGTTGTGTCACTGTCCTCAAAATAGTCTATAGTTCATTGGGCAAAAAACGCTGTCTGAACTAATGACGCTTCGACATTAGATAGTCATACAAGAATGAGCATTTGACGTCTTGAAAATACGAAACGATGAACTCTAATGAACCACGTCATACTGAAACTGTTGGAGCACCTTTCGCGACGTGCTTAGGTGCACCCTGCAGTATAAAGAAGATCCTTGGTTCGATCGCTCTCCTCGAACAATCATTCCCTTTTGGGGACGGAAAGTTCTTCCCAAAGCTGTCACTGAAGGTGAACGCATTGGCTGTGATACATCTGTAGAACCCTTACGTTGTTTAGCATCCCAATTATGCATTCATTTACCTCTGCGATGCCTAATGGAGTCGAGTGTATGGGGCATCTCTAAAGAAATCATCAACACCGGAAGCTTTATCGTTCCAATTTTTATTTACAGGAACTATTGTGCTTACAAAGAAAGCTGTGGACCCTCGATACATATTACCCTTTTTATCGGTTATATTATGTTTTCCTTATCTTTCATGCAATCGTCGTTTTTTTTTAATGAGCACAGATAAACACGATAAGACACGATATCTGTTGGGTGGTATTGCCTCCTGCAGTGGCGTTGTAAGCTCGGCTGCCAATGTGATGAGAACTACCCATCTCCATAGTTTCACAATGGAATCCAATTCGTCACCATTGATGACATTACGTGAATTTCAACTCGTTGTACCGCTACCAACTAAGTGTTTTATTTTGAATACGCCTTAAATCGAAGTAACCTCAAACCTTGTAATGCTTCGTTAACATCGGCTTCTGTAGGAATAGGATTATTTCTCAGCAATGCATACATTGCCATCACAAAACCAGGTGTACAGAAACCGCATTGTGAGCCATGACTTCTTAAAAATGAAGCGTTCATGAAAAAAAAAGTTAGTAGTCGAACGACCTCAGAAAAGTACTCAGAAAAACGGATATGTAGTCAAAAAAGAAAATCAATAAATTAACTTGACACGTCTTTCATAACAAGTTGGTCTTTCTTAGCAGCTTCCTAAATGTTCTAACAGTAATCCATTAACAGCTTGTTAATACTGTTTGACTAAACAAGGCATAACTGTTGTTTTGTTTTTTTTTACATTTTAGTCCCAAAGGATATATGGAAACCACGTTGCATAAATTCCCAAGAATGACTGTGAGGATGTTTGCGTAGATTTAAAGGTGACTTTAAAATAATGCAAAATAGAACGAACGCTGCCAATCGTTCTTGTATTGGATGTAGCTTCTTGCTGACAACTGAGCCAATCCCCTCGACGGTGGTGACCGCTTTTCCGAAAATAGCACATATTGGCAGCAAGCAGGCATTGGCCGAGTAGTGCCTAAAACCTTTCCTACAAACCTTTTGTACAAGTCCGTACATAAATTCCTGCTCTTTGACTATAAATATAAACAGGAATTACCGGATGATCGCATAATGGAATGGACTACTTTCAGGAACTGTTAGAGTCGCAAAACGATTTTTCTTTAAGAATTGCCATAAGTAAAATAAAATATTCATTATGTGAGATACAACCACAATGATGCTGAGATATTTGCAAAACTGCGGAACGCAGGTGTCTGCGGTGGAGAGCGACCGCGCTATTACCCTTTCCGGGGGCTAACGTGTTCACCACCATACTATGTGGGTCCTTCGTTTCGAAAAAATTGTAATAGGCAGTAAATAAAAAAGTTAGCATTGAAATATTCATTATTCATAGCGTATGATCAAGTGAAAATGAGTTACAAAAATTCATAATAGTTTGCAAGATTATGCCCACATCATCGCCACAGGAAGCCGTCGATGTTTGCTGATCGTAGGAAGAAATGCCGCTTTTCAGTTGACTATTCTTCATGGCGGCGCTAGTTAATGAGACAGTACTGCTCTCAGCTTAGCTTCACGAATAAAATATCGGACTTTGTCGTTTGCAGACGTTGATCGAGAGTGAGCCCGAGCGATATATCGAATTTAGGCACACGGGAATTCCTTCTTAACTAAGGCGGATATGCGAATCATAAGATAGATAAAGTATAACTATTAATTCCGATAACCGACTTCCTATAAAAACCCCCGACAATGACCAACAATTCACCGTTTTCTTGATGAGCAAATACGCAGTTATTATTCCAGTCTTTATTCACAAAAGAGCTGACGGTTCGGTGTATTCCGTCTTCTTCAGAACCTGGATAGAGCTGGTTGCAATTTAGTTAGCAAATACCTCTATATCCCCAAAAGAAATTTCACAAAACCAAGATTTCAATCGCTGTGAAAACAAAATAGCTTCTTCGCACTCGCGCCGCTTTCTTCGAGGCTTCCATTGAGTATTCTGTATCTATTAATGTCTATGTCTAATATCGAGAATTACAAGCACTTATAGCGCCCTGGTTAGAAGTGCACTGAAACACACACAGGTTGATTTGAATCCGCGCCCCTGGCAAAGCAAGTGCTCCATCTCTCCGGGACCAGTAAATTTGTGCTAGAAATGTATGGGAAAACCTCTCTCTGATACATAAAGGCCTATGTGTTCGTGTAACGAAGAACTCAGCACAGTCAACTTTTCTGCTGGGCAATCCAAGGATTCAGTGGAAAATCAGCTCGCCCAGTATTGAACTACATTCGCTAAGGAGGCAAAGGCATTAAGTAGCAAGCCTGGCCATAAACAAATTCAAAGACATTCGTGGATGTTGATACGAGACAACAAAGCCAATGAAAGAAGTGTTGGGACCAGTACAATAGTCGACTGTCGCTTATAAAGATGAATAAATAAACAATTTAGAAGAATTATCGTTCTAACCTTATTTTACTGTTCGAGATACTGATCTCACTGATCATTACGGTACACGCCCCACAGCCTCCTTCATTGCAGCCAATTTTCGTCCCCGTTAAATGTACTGCAAATGAGTTAAATCGGAGGCAAAAGACAAAATTAGTGTAGGAATAAAACTAGACACTAAATATTTAATATGTCTGTACCCTATCAAAGCAGCACATGGTTTGCCTTACTTTCACGCTAGTCGAGAACTACTCTTAATGTCACCTTTTCCATTTAATTTCATTATCGAACCAGTAGTAATCATTACAGCTGGTAAATATTTTTCTATAAAAATATTTTAGTGCTTTAGGAAAGAAAAGTAAACCTATCACTAACAATGGTCACGCAAGTAAGTGGCCAACGTGGTCTTCGGGTCGACACGATCCTCTTTGATACGGTGACCGTTCACGTAGAAGATTAGCGTGTTATACTCATACGAAGAAATATCATCGACGTCGGTTGTAAGAACCATTACACAATTTAATACACCGGATATACACCTAATGCAGTGCTACTTGTTTGGTAAGAATTTCCTCTTAGTTTAACAATGAAATAACGTAAAGTGATTATTCATATCGAGGTTGAACGATGGTGAGTTTGGGAAATATTCATTTTCTATTCGCTCTTAGTTAGCTAATACCATACCGACCGCTGCAGGATGGATTGTCCGTAGAGAAACAAATTATTATTAATGGACAAGAATTATCAACAACAACCGTCCTCTATAAAACAGCGCTGCCGGGCTAGGTTGCCTCATTTGAGCGGCGCTTCACTGAAGAAGATTCGATTCGATGCGACGACGAAGACAATACATTGAGAATACGAACGTCTACGAGCCATCGACTCGGATCGTTGATTCTAAGGAAGAAGAAGCCGTCGGAACGTTACCCGAATATATATTTGGCAACAGCTTCGCGTTATCTTATCAATGAAATGACGTACACTGGCCACTCACACCGAGGTTAAATGACGGTCGACATGGAAAATACATGCAACGTATTGACTACACTCAACGTCTGAAAATGATTTCTAGAGAATTCCGGCAGTCATAGGCCTTCCCAAGTTCATTACTCGGCAAAGAACACCAAGCTGTGAAGTCTAAACATTTCATGATATTTAGACATCCCGATGTTTAGATGACCTGTTATCAGGTGAAGCGCGCATTCCACCTTCCATAGTACATTTCGTTAGCATGCGACCGTTCCTTGCAAACAACATGGTTCGTGGGTGAATTCTTGTGAGGCTTGATAATTTACCGCTTCTTTTCTAATAGACGTGTCGAATAATACAAGCCGAGTTTGAATTTTGCTAGATACCCGGCATATCTGCGCTAGGGTGCTCTCAATATTCGCGAAGGTCACTCGCTAGGTTTTTTGTATCCAAGGTATCGAACCAAATCGCTGTCCTTCCAGACGAATCTACTAACAACTTCCGAAGGATAACGGTGTTGGCTTAATACATCGCAAGTCAATCCAAGTGGCCAGATATACATTCGAACATGTCTAACAGTACCTAATGAAGTCGAATTCATAGCGCATTTCGTTTGAACTGAGTAGCAACGCTTTATCCTTATCTTTTTACTCTACACATGAGATCTTAACGTTTAGTCATAAAAACAAGCATCATAACAAGGCACTTTATGTGACATTCTTACGTATGAGCCGACCAAGAAACGCGTATAACTTGTCTCTAGTGGTTTACCTACTCATGATAGAGGAGAGAAGTGGTGATTCTCAAACCTGGTCTGCACTCCTAGCGTAGATGTTCACCTTACTATTACTCTCTACTCCAATGTAAAGAAGAAGATATACTCCATTAATAACGCCTCCAAATCGGAGAAAAGCTTAAAAGAGAAAGAAAGCATTTCCATCTATAAATGTTTCTAAGAATAAACACCTCGGTTGAGCGCCGTGAGCACCCTGTGGGTATCTCATCGCAGTGAACAACAAAAATAAAGGTCTGCTTGAAAAAGTGTGGATCTTTGTAGTTCTTTTGCAAAGCCTACATACTATTAGATTATCTCACGATGGAAACGAAAACAGACTTTATCTATTCAAATCTATTCAAAAATTAACGGAATTACAGGTTATGCAGGTGACGTGAAATAATTGAACAAGGACGGCAGATGAAGTGACGATCACTTCTGCGACAATCTTAAATCATAGAGGGATGCGGATTTTGGCATGGTTGAATGCTTTTTCATCACATTTTCTAGGAACGCTAAAGTGCTCGAAGGGACCAAGAATGTTGAAGTAAAAGAATAATCTAAGGAACGATGTCCAATGAAGGTAAACTGCAAAGGGTACAACAAAATTTCATTTGTAAGCATTTTCATTTTCATTTTTTCCTAGAACAGATAGTACATTGGAAATCACAATGGATGTTTAGAAATCCAAGTCATATGACGCACTTTGTCCACTTTGCTCTATTATGCATTGAAACCAATGCCAACCACCCAATGGGAAACATCTTGTGGTACAGTGGACTGAGAAATCAAAATCAGCAGTTTTGTTGGCTCTGTCTTAAAACGTCAAGCCGCATGGAAAGTGCTGCTGTGAAATTACACTAAAAAGCTAAACAATTCACAGTAGAATTGATTAGAGTAATTGTGATGAATTAATGTCGAACAGAGGAATGTGGACGAATGACAAGGTTTGTGAGAGGACTGGAAGCTCGAAAATAGACATTTAGCGACATGTGGTATGGTGAACTTCTACACAGTGCTCACCGAAGAAAGTTATAAGTTGGAACATTGTTCATCTGACTAAGGAGCAGCTCTGACCAATTCCCGAAGAATTCAGATCGAATTGTGGTCGCTGGACTATTCTCGATCATATCGATGACATTTGTTGCGAAGATGTGGACACGTTAAGTCACAGGTGTCTCGAGCTTCCAAGGAAAATAAAGCTTTATAAGTAATCACTACTGTAATGAATACATTACAGATCGTAAGGTAGCCACTAAGGCCAAAGCAAACTTGGCTGCTTCCAGTTAGTAAAGTTGTCAAACGACTAACTGAACTGAGAGACCGCTTGATGGTGCGTAAGATATTTCAGAGCGGGTCTTCTAAATATTTAGGCTGTCACTCCTAGCATTTTATAAACGTTGGTTTTTACTTGGTACTTGATACTTAAACGAGTAGGTTCAGTTGGTTTAGTTGAAGATATTCTGGGATAAGGCACCACGTCACTAGCTCGTCATAGTATTTCTCGCTCAGTCTCACAAATCGAAGAAATTCGTTACAAATGAGTTTTAATCGAAGTTTTCAAATGATAGCAGATCGGTGAGCGAAAAAACACTATGTGATAACCACGAGTGTTTGTCTTGACAAGCAGACACATGGTTTCTGACACCATATTTGGCGCGCATTTGCCAACCCTTCCTCAGATTTCGATTTACTCAGAGTTTGGACGAAAAGGAATTGAGATCCAGTGTACTTAAATCAGCCACTCAATTAGCCTAAAATGGGAGAAGTTTTTGCAATTGCATATGGTTCCGACTGTTAGTTGAGAGAAAATTGTATATGGGTCTGACTGTCAGTTGAAGTCTTGTTTACGCAATGCTCTCTGGAATGATGAGATTACCACGCTAGAGCGTTCATTGATCCTTATTACAAGCAGTGACTGGATAGCAGGAAGCTTTTTTCCCAACAAGCGTGGTATCAATTTGGCGGAATAAATGATGGTAGGGAACACGCGTCAATTGCACAGCATTTATAATCCCTACACTTCCCGTTCCAGGATCTCACTCATAGAGGGATCTGTTGCCGGTTGGTTGCATGAGCAACGTATCGCTATACAGGTGGAGGAGAGGTTATTAATCGCGGACCAAAAGCGACCTTTGCTTCCCGGAGAAGCAGGTGGATCCAGGAGATGGACTCAGTGTTTCTGCTGCAGCGATTTGGCAGATACGTTATTTACAAGAGTGCATTCATCCATGCGTGCGTAGATGTGTTGTCTTTATGCGGATTGTATTCTACGAGTCGATTTGGCCAAGGACAGCAATCAAGTGATCGGGAAGTATTTGAGATTTACGCTGTGAAGACAACAATCACAAGACCCCGTGGCGAAGAAAGAGAACATACAAGTCCATTCAAGCGAACAGTTAAAAAACCGTGTGGCACTGCACTCAATGGAGCAAGCCGGCCTCCAGCATCCTCACGTACAATCCGAGCTGTGCGTTCATTTGGCAACTATAGCCCAGAGATCAATTGTGGCAGCATGGAACTACAATTTCTACTACACATCTCTCAATTCGCAGCCTCTCAAACGTTAAAGGTAAATACCTAAATATTACAGAACTATCAAATAGCACGAATCACGACACAGATTCGCTTTCGAGAGTTAGGCAGAGACACCAACGACTAGTCGATGGTCTGTACACTATCTGATGTTCAATTCAACTGATTATTCCACCACTGAACTACTGCAAAGGAGTGAGTGGCCCAATGGTCACTACAATACTGGTGCACCAATCCCAGCCACCACTACAAAGGAGCACTACAAAGGCACGACGTCATCAGACTGGCCGAGACGACACCACGCCACCCATTCACCGCCGTATATGACACTGGAGAAAAACTGCTCCTTGGAAGATGCGCCAATTAGAAAGTCGGCGGCGTCGGGCTTTCGTCAGTAAGAGTTTCGCCATGAACATCGATTCATCCGAACACTTAACAAATCAAATCGGGCGTTCACAATTGAAGAGATGTGGATTAATACAGGCTCTGACAGTTTTCGTCGTTTACGCGCCGACATCAAGCTATGATGAAGAAGAAGTCGAAACGTTCTATATGGACTTGAAGAAGTTCTACAGAGAAGACCATACATTTTTCAAGATCATCATTGGAGATTTCAATGTCAAGATTGGGCAAAAGAGAACGTCTGAAGAACGTCACATTTTGACCCGCGGAATAGAATGGAGCGAACAGGGTGAGCCGCTGTCCTAGTTTGCCATGACGACCAAGATCATCCATGGTAGCTTACAATTCCAGAAGCCCCACCTTCAACGCTGGACGCGGAAGTCTCCCAGTGGAGAGTGCCATAATGAAGTAGACCACATCGTAGTACATAGAATGTTTTGCCTAACCGTTGTCGCTGTTGTACCAAAATTCTACACGGGACCATTCCACCACCGCCTTCGTACAAGATTCCATTTCTCGCGGAAAGGAGAAAAAGCCGCTAAATCAAAGAAACGAAATTCCAGAACCACCATAAACTGGGGCTTATTCAATTCACTAATCGGCTGCTGGGAAGATGCCGTTGTCGATAACATCGACGACGAATACGATCGGTTCGTTCAATACCACTAGCGCTATGAAAGACGAGAGCTCGAAAGTCACCAATACATGTCTGCCTCCAGAAGCATCCGAGCTGATACGTCAGCATAAAATCGAACGAAGTGCAGGAAACCGCGATCTAATGTCCGAGCTTGCAAAACAATGCAGATAGGGGGATAAAAAAAGATCTTAAAGAGATAAGAGCAGCAGTAATGGTCGAAGCTGCAGAGGCTGGGAAGAGCATTCGCAAAACCCACCGATGCTTCGCCTATTATAAGACCAAGATGATTGCACTCCGACGCCCAGATGGAACAGTTTCAGCGGCCAAAAAAGGCAATGGAGAAAATCATTCACGAATACTACTGGGATCTCTTCAGCAGCCACGTCTTCCTTTCCTCTTATGAAAGTACCACTTGTTCTCCCTTCCGAAATTCGACATGCTATTTCGTCGGTGAAAAATCGAACAGCACTAAGTCCGGACAGGATAAGATCTGAACACTTTGAGAGCCTTCCGCCAGCTTTCGTGAACACACTGGCCCCGCTCTTCACACGTTACACCGTGCTATTGTTCAAGAAGGGCGACCTACATGATGTCGGCAACTATCGCCCAATCTGCTTGCTGACTGTCGTCTACAGACTTTTCACTCGAGTCATCCTGACCAAGAGTGTCACAATACTGGACGAAGGGCATCCATGTGAGCAAGCAGGCTTCCAAAAATGAATTAGTACGATGGACCACATTCACACGATAACAAGAATCATCGAAGTATCGCGAGGGTACAAAAGACCGCTCTCTCTCACTTGAAGAAGGCCTTTATCACAATTATGATAGAAGCAGTCATGGAAGCCCTCGGTAATCAGGGAGTCCGTACTCAGTACATGAAGATTCTTTGGAAGCTTTACAAAAATTTCGCAATCAAGAAATCACCATTCTACAATGATATTAACATTGACGTCAAAAAAGGAGTTAGGCAAGGCGATACCATCTCTCCAAAATTATTTAGCGCCAGCTTCCAGGACGTCATGCGAACACTGGAATTGGATAATATGGGAGTGAAAATCGATGGTCGGCAGTTACACCATCTTTGCTTTGCTGATGACATCGTCCTTATAACAACAAGCATTAGCCAGACGGAATTAAGGCTTGACGACTTTGGTGAAGCCTGTGGAAAGATTGGTCTTCGACTAAATCTCACAAAAACGATGTTCATGAGGAACGGATTGCTTTGGTATGCCTTATTCACGCTCAACGGAACGAATATCTCCGAATGTTCCATTTCCGTCTATCTAGGCCGGGAAATCAACATGGTGAACGATTTAGCTCCAGAGTTAAGCAGAAGGAAACGAGCGGCTTGGGGAGCATTCAAGAGCATCGAGGATATAGTGAAGAGAACAAAGAACACCTGACGCCGTCTCCAACTTTTCGACTCAACGGTACTTGCATCTTAGCGAATGCGTAGGAAACCTGGTCTCTGCGTGAGCAGGATGAAAGAACACTCGGCGTTATTCAACGCGCAGCCGAAAGGACGCTGCTAGGACTATCCCGTTTCACACAAGTAAGGGAAAGGGATCCGAAGTTTCGACTTGCGTCAACGGTCAAAAATCAAAGATGACTTCTGAGCCCCCAAACAGTCCAGGAAAAGGTGCGCCGGATACGTAGTGCGTTTGAATGACAACCGATGAACAACAGCCGTTAGTGACTGCATTCCTCGGGATGTCAAACGCACTGCAGGAAGACCACCGACCCAATGGTCAGGGTTCTTCACGATGAGCCTAGAAGAAAGATATGATGCTCGACGAATCCCTAGAGCGAGCGAACCTACTGGGCTACTCTTACACGCGAAAGGGAAAAATGGAAGATTTACTGGCACCCGCTCGAGTCACTCGACGATCAACTAGATTACAGGTGATACAGGTGATCACGCGTGATTGTTAGACATTCCTCCCTGCGGTTCATTTTCGGATTGTTGGAATTGATCCAGAATTCCTCGAGAATTTTGCGCGCTTATGTTTTCTTCTCCTGTTCGAGGACCGTAACTTCTATTTCAAAATCTTCCCCGTTATGTCTCTATCTCTTGTGAGAGCCTAGTGAGGTCATGTTTCGAAAATTTATTCTGTGATCGATAGAACTAGCTGAGAGACAGGCGAAATGAAGGATCCGCATGATGTGGTGGTAAACGCGTTACTGCCCGGAAAGGATGATAGCGCGTTCGTTCCCCACCGCAGACACCTGCAGTCCGGAGTTTTGCAAATATCTCAGCATTATGAAAACTATTTTTATTTTTACTGTTTGCTTGCTCATCCATCTATTCTCGTCCATCTGTTTCCTGGCCTCTGATTCGTTCCAGTTTCCGGGGCTTACTATTTGGGGGGATAGCAGCAACGAGTTAGTGCATTACAATGCCATTGCAATTCGTTGCGTGGACCAGATATGCATTCAGTCACCCTCTGAAATACTTAATGAAGTCGAATGCATGGCGCATTTGCTGTCCATATAACAATTCTTCATTGTTCACTCCTTGGCTTCAGTCTTTCATTAATAAAGTTTTTTTCTTACTTATTGCGAACAAGTAGGGACAATTTCTAATTTGGTTTGCCTTAGAAATTATCGGATTGTGCTTAGGCTATCCCTCTAAATGCTTTACCACCCGATCATACATAGAAGGTGTTTCTGAGTGTTGAACTGCGAGTGGGCTTTAAGGCAGCGAAGTGACAACGTAAGTTCCACCTCCAGTCAGGGTCTCCCAAGCTAACCAAGAGTCCGAGTTCTCCGTCTGAAAGCCCAGATTACGTTCAGGTTTTGCTGAGCCGCTCTTTTCATTCAGAACTCTGCAAATAGGGCTAGAAGTGTAAGACCACTTCGTATCTCTGGAGCAAGTGGGATCTATAGAGCAATCCCTGGTGAGTGAAAGGGACGAGTGGAAGTTTTGCTGGTACTCAACCACTCGTAAATTCTTGTCGTATCTCGATGAATGTCGAGATAGAAAGTAATAAATTAACGATTAACTGCTGAAAACATCAAGGAGAACCTGTTCACAACGAAGCACATAAGCGGATTGATGCCCACACTCAAAATCCACATAATGTTCGAAGCCATGTAAGACCAAACACTCGCTGATTGAATACCCTGGAAGCAGTCAATTTGTGAGCAGCACGTTTTTGTATTGAATGAAATCTTTCAATTTTTCGTTGTGCCTAGTACACTGTCTCATCCCGCTTATATATGACACTAAACGTTGCATAAATTACTATAATATGGATGTAATACGGTAATAGTAACGTATTGGGCGCGTGTGGAGCAGTGGTTGGAGGCCACATGTGGAATCGATCCCCGCTTACCAAGCCTTCCATCCCTCCGGGTCGGCAAATTGGTAACGGACTTGTCTGGAATGATAGCAGTGGCTCGATACATCGGTAGGCAACCGTAAGTCATTGTAAAGGCCAGATATGCATTCAATCACCTCCAACGATAGTTAATGAAGTCGGATGCATGGCGCATCCTTCAGGGATTGATCAACTCCGAGAGCTTTATCCTTTATACTTTATAATAGTAACGTATTAAAAAAAACAAGTAAGCAAAAAATTGAGGAAATTGAGAACAAAATGACTGTTCAACACGTTTTTGCACAGCAAGGATTTCATCTGGTGCAACAGTTTTGGGATTGCCTTCTGTTTGTTGTACTGACGATTCTTTGTAGACAACGCAACTTGTGAACAGGCAGCAGATGAAGCTACGTTATTGTAAACCGACTTTCAGTCAACCTCAATATGAACGATCTATGCTTCTTTTTTCATGGATAAGCAAACATTGTGTTGTTGTCAAATTTTATTCATCTAAAGCTTCCTCGTCCTCATCTTCATCAGAACTGGATTAATCCGAGTAGATTGCCCACGGTGTCTAAAGCCGACTTCGACTCTCAATTTTGCACAGACTGAGTTTGTGTTAGCTTATCAGTGAAAAAAACGTCTGTAGTTGGCAATACAGAGGATATTTTTTTACACTTTTACATGATCCGTCATCACGTCTACTGTGCAGAGTCCAGCAATTCTTGCATTCAATTTGTTTTTCCTCGCGTTAATCGTCCACAATGGTCTCCGAATATTTCGCGTGTTCATTCAGCTGCTACTTGCGGATTTCCCCATCTTTCTGAATATCATAGAATGCTCGTGAAGTCGATTCTGTTTCTAATCTTGGAGGTAGTCGACTGAAGGCGTTCCCACGCAGACTAGAGGAGAAGGATAGAGAGGGTGTCAAATTAGCGCCTTTGGTTCCTGAGCGACGCCCCCCACTAACCACTAGACTCCTCAACCCCGAATATCCATGTAAAAAAACCCACATCGTTTCGCAAATAAAACTGGAACCGATTCCTACAATCCATGTTGGAACGCCATTAGTCGTGTAGACCAGCATTCAACGGCATCCATGACTTTACAATGTTGGAGATAGCTGAGCTGAGTGAATTCCCACGTGGATTGGAAGGGAATTGCAACATGACCGAAATGGGAATCACACAGAAAGTGATCAGAGAGGCCATTTTGAAATTGTGCTTCTGAGAACCGGCTGAAAAAAATACGAGAGCTAGTAGCTTTGCCACGCTTCACATTCATATTATCGCAATAACATGCGTTGATTTCAATGCATATGTGTTATGCAAATTGGACAGTGTGCTTCAGATTGAACACGTTCTATTTTCGATGCTTCGCTTTGCAGTACCAACATTTCCTTCAGTACTTTTTATAGTAAATCGATAGTTTGTTTCGACCACAAATGTTGTACTAGGTGTCGTCCAAAAAAAAGCTATTAACTATCAAAATTTCCGAAACAGTAACAGCTTTGATGATGAGTTTGCTCGTTCAGGAACTCTGCAGTGCTTCCTTTTCCTTTACTCCCTTAAAGTGACACAGAGATCATCAAAAAGATACGAAGATTCTTCTGCTGTATGAATACAGATATGCGTGTCTATACAGTAAATAGTTCATACAATTATTGTTCATGCACTTTCTCCTGTTGGAGTTACTCAAATATTTGGATGAAGAGATTGCGGGTAAACTTGAAGTTTCCAGGCTCTGAAGAAGGCGACATCCGCCGGATTTTAACCACTGTTGGGCAAAAATTTTTCCTTCAATAATTAGGTGTCTACTCATCAAGAAAACAGAATTACAGAATTACTGATTCATGCCCAGTTTAAAGGAAAGTAATTCCTAAGAAGGAGTTGCAAATACGCGAGTTCTCGGAGATTCCTTGCCTATTGTAGGAGTAAATTTTGTAGAAGACCGATGCTAACGACGACGCTAGTCAATGTACACGTCGTGGTATGGGACCCTTTCAGCTGCGAACCCCGAGCTCAATGCATGCTGCACGAAACGGATTTTCTATTAAACGCCGACCCATTGTTCGGTTTTCACCAAAAAGTAAGCGTCATCGGCAATGTGACAGTGAGAGGCCCATTATCACAAGTATGCTTGATCTTAACATTTCCTTGTTTTTCTTTCTTCTGCCTTTCCTTAGCACGTACAGTTTATTTTTTCCAGAATTAAGATGATTATGGAAAGTGTACCTTGCCAACTGCTTAGCGTTACTCCCCATGATGAAGTGTTATACGAACAGATATTCCTTTTACTGTTGGCTCACCTTCGAATTGTGCCATATTAGAATGAGAATGGTGCAGTAAACAGTGGCTATAAACGTTTGAATGGATGAATGGAAATTTTGATTTCGGCTCCGTTTGTCGAACGCACATGAAATAGCTTTCGCTGAATTGACGAAGCTCACGAGTCGGTCTGATTATTGAACGGTGGTCCTTTGATTTGACCTTTCTTGAAATATTTTTCCTTTGAAAAAGGTCAAATCAAAGAACCACGGCTGGTCATGTTGCAAGTGAAAACCTCGAAATAGACTGGGCGCCAGGAACATCCAGAGTTACTGTGCTAGGAGGCATAACGCTTACAGAAAATGCGCGTTCATTGTTAGAATTGGGTGCGAGTTTCGCGCCCAGTCAACCCATTTCTAAACCAATCCTGCGTAGGATCACGTGTAGTCTGCATGAACTTTAAGATCAGCTACGTTACAGGGTTAGGCTAGAAAGGTTAGGTAAAGCAGCACCAAGGGGGGAACTACCACCAATACCTTTTCCCCAAACCTTTTTTAAAACAAGAGCTACTAAATAGCGATATTGATCCTACATTTCGTATATTTTCGGACGAAATTCTCCACATACTTAATCACCACCAAAAAAGAAAAATAAGCTCCAACTTCACACACCAACAAAAAATGTGGTATGCGCCAGGTTAGAGAGCTCTTGAATTCAAAATCTGTGAGACTTTCTATTAGTGATAAAGGTGGAGAATTTGTAGTTGTTCCTAGTCAGGAGGATTTAGAATAACAGAGGAGCATCGCAATGATGTTTCTCTCTATCGAGCATCCTCTGAAAAGGAGTATAAAAATCAATACCGAAAATTAAATCAAGTGTCAACACGACAAAAAGCCGTGGGTTTAGAGCCTTCAGTTATTTCTCGACTTAAAAACGAATATCCAATTTGCCCTGTCCTTTACTTGCTTATTAAAACACATAAGCTTACTTCAACTGATGATATTATATCAACGAATTCATAATCATTTAAAGTTAGACCAATCATCAGTTGTATAAGCGAGCCAACGGATAGAATAACGTGGTTGGTTTCTAAACCTTATTCTGACCCAGTTGCTAAAATTCATTCCAACCCATCTACCTAACACCAAAATATTTCTAGACCACCTACGGCGCGCGCAACCAAACAGCACGCATGTAATAGAGTCATTCGATGTTACTTCACTTCATACCAACGTGTCGGATGACTCCGCAATCTAAACCATTCTCGAGTTGCTCGTAAAGCACGAAAAGAAAAAAAATGTACGGCTTGTCGATTGCGCCACTAATGACACTCTTAAAACACTGTCTGTTCAGTCTTCAGGCGGTCTGGATAATATTTCGCACAAATTAGAGGGTTGGCCATGGGACAGCGTTTAGCAGCAAGCCGTGCCATCCCTTTCATGTCTAAGGTGAAAGCTCCAGTTCTCGACCACCGACCCTTACTCTACTGTCGATAGATAGACGACTGCTTCATCGTCTGTTCCACACAAGAACAGAGCTGTGAGTATTTGAATTGTTAAATAGACTGTCAAAGTATGTAAAATTCACGCGGGAAAAACCAACCGAGAACCAGCTTTCAATATTAAACGTCTAAATAAAGCCCTCAGAAAGAGTCCATGTAACAAAATTGTACCGTAAGCCAAGTAGTAAAAACACACTAGTTCACTACCTCTCCTCCCATCCTTCACACATGAAAAAAAGCACTTATCAAAAACATGTATCGTACGACTAAAAATGTGTGCACAGGAGAAGAGGAAAGGAAGGAATCGCAAAACCTGGCACGAAAAATAGCCAATTCCTATGGCTACGACGTAGAAGCCACTCGGATTAGACAAAAACGTAGGGAAGTTCTCCAAAATAATGTTTCGGACGTAAGTAAGATCCCCTTTAAGCTACCTTTCATCTCAAATTAAGTAAGTTACGCCATTAAGAGATGCTTAAGAAAAAAGTGGTCTTGAAAAATATGTAACAATTATTGACATCCCACCCAATACCCTACGCCGTCAGCTGTTAAAAACCATCTCTATGATCGTTTGTGCAGCTCAGAAAACTGTATGATCTGTCCTAACGGGAAAGAGACGGGGATTGCATGAGGTCAGGTATAATATACTTGATCTCATGTAACGCATACGGTGAGGAATCTATTGGGGAAACGGGTAGACCACTTTGTGTCCGCATAAAAGAACATCTGGATGGGAAAGCTAAAATTCGTCAAGACACTCCTCTAGGTACGCATAAGGCACAAAAAACACAACGGCGATGATTTTGAAGTGGCTGTACGGATCCTAGCGCAAGAGTCGAAAACATCAACACACAAAACTCTTGAAGCATTTTGGATAAATTTCAAAAATCCAAAGATGAACCGGAATGACGAATGCCTCACTATCACACGTGACCTGGCGCACTATTTCAAAATGATATTTTGACCCCGGGGTGTGTCTTGCTCGCGACCCCATGTGAACAACGCGTGGGCCAATCTTACTCGTAACATCACGGTGAGCAGCGTTTCTGTTCAATGTAGCGTAGAACTATATTTGACCGTAGCATCCTAATCGACCATCTATTTAAAAGTTTGATCTTCATTAATAGTTTAGCCTTTTTCTTCCACAGAATAATTAAAGTATTCTAATATAAAATACGTCCAGGCTCTGAGGAACGCGAAATCGCCGAAACGTCGGCCATCGACCAACAACACCAACAACAACGACAACGACAACGAAGACCTATACCAACCTTGCATCAACAAAAAAAATCAGTTTATAAGATCAAATAAATAGATAAAGTGATTATGTAGGAAAAAAATTTGTAGACTGGAAACCCTCTCATTTCGATTAACAAACTTCACTGTGAGCTCAAATATTGGTTTAAAGCTGAAAGCGGCCATTATTTCCTTATCGGACGTCTCCTGAAAAGGTCACGTTGTCGCCTAAATGTTAACACACTGATCAATCTGTTGTTAAAAAACCATGCATCGTCAGTCCTAGAAATCATACTATAAACGCTGACAAAATTCTGAACTGATGTGGATCATAGAAGATGGTTCTTTGCGGTGTTCGTAATCGACGAAAAATTTGGACTCAATAGCGACCTCACGTCTTGATTCGAAGAACCATCTATGTTTACTAGACATCCTCAAACTCTGAACAGCCATCCAGAGTGTCATTTCTTAGACACCACAATATTATCGCCATTGTTAGCAAAACATTAATAAGTCGTATGCAATTTTAACCTTTCATCCACTGCCTTTTGAGTGCGTGTGGTGCAGTGGTCGGAAACGCCCTGCGGCAAACACACATAGGATCGATCCCTGCACCCATGGCCCACCAAGCCGTCCATCCCTACGGGGTCGGCAAATTGGTACCAGACTCGTCTGGGAGGATAGCAGCATTGATTCGATATATCGGTAGGCCACCGCGAGTCATTGTAAAAGTCAGATATGCATCAAATCACCTCCAGTGATGCTTAACGAAGTCGAATGCATGGCACATCCCTCAGGGATTGATCAACGCCGAAAGCTTTATCCTTTCTCCTTTTATCACTGCCTGTTATTAGTAATAATGGGAAGCAAAGGAAAAGTTAAACGCTGTGATTTCAACGCCGGCTTCAGCTTAACTGGATTCAATGCCGACTTGTCTTCCCAGATCGTTCCCGATGACTGATGACTGCTCAAAGCGCGGTTAGGGAAAAAAAAACTTACTGAGAGAAAGGCAAAGCAAGGGCTTCTGTTGCGGTAGTGCATAGCAAGTAACCGCAGGTTCGACGCTCACCTAGCGCTCTGAATCTTGAAAATATCTTAGTATCACTGCCGTTCAATCGAGATCATTTTGTCACGTCCAGCACTTCCAGAACTGACCAGCCTGCATGCGTAGGCGGAATAAATATCCCTTGTGAACCGGAGAATTCTTTTCTACAGTCTTTTTCAAGAATTGAATAGTTTTGAGAGTCTATGCAGAGGAAATCGCTAGAATAGAATGGTAAATGCAGCGATGAGTTTGCAAATGAAGTGTAAGGTGCGTTGGATAGAGGTTGCGCCAAGAACTCCTAAAATTGAAGCTTGTAAAATACTGAGAAATTCTAGCAAAAAAAATGACAGCTTTCAACAGACATTTCAAGAATTTTGCAAAATTGGCGGTTTTTAAAAAAGCGCCTAGACAGCGAACGTAGTAATTATGGGACCGCAAACCAACCACTGTAGCCTGTGAGTGCAATAAACAAACGAGGCAACTCAGTTAATGGTAATTGAAATGGAGATACCGTGGAGTTGGCAGCTAAAAAAAAGTGTAGCACTCGAAAAAAACGGTATGAGTGAAGAAGTTCTACGCTACTGACGGAGGTGAGAACTGAACGTTAACAACGAGGGTGATTTCAACCGCAGTTTCAACTTAACTGGGTTTAATGTTGATTTGTCTTCAACAGCTCATTCCCGTTGACGTTGCTGACTTCACCGTTAGAGTAAAGAACTGGCTGAGAGAATGGCAAAGCAAGCGTTTCTTTTGGGGCAGTACAACACACGCGAGCTCCTGGAAAGGGTAATCGCGGATTCAAGACCCACGTAGAGCTTAGAGTTTTGCAAATGCTTCAGCATCATTGCCGGTAAAGACATTGATCATCGAGATCGTTTTGTCAAATCTAACGTTTCCAGAGCTCACTATCCTAGCAGGCGTAAGCGAAGTAGATATTCTCGTGAACCGGTGGAACTGGTTATGGTTTTTTTTCTAAGATTAAATAGTTCTAAAGGTCTATGCAGTGCAAATCGCTGCAACGCAATGATCGATGCGGCGATGAGTTCGAAAGCAAAATGTAAAGTGCGTTGGGCAGATGTGGCACGAAGGACTAATGAGATTAAAGCGTGCAAATTACTGAGAAGTTTCGGAAAAAATGACTGCTTTTAACAGGCATTCCGAGGGTCCTACAAAAATTGAGGGTTTTCAAGAAAAAAAAAGGCCAGCGAACTTAGTAATCGTGGGACCACAAAGCAACGATAATAGCGCATGAGTGTTAGAATCAAAGAAGGGCAAATTAATTAAAGGGAATGGAAAAAGAGCTAGAGAGGAGTGGAGTTGGCAGCAAATAAGAAGTGGAGCACTAGAAAAAAGGGGTGCAATGAAGAATTCTACAGCACTGATGGCGTCGAGAATTGAACAATAACACTGAAGAAGATGGTGAAATTACTGGACGCTGACTTTGAGACGAAGATTCCCGAAAAAATATCTGAGCTGTTATGTGCGTGACCTAGCTCTTCAGCACACAGAATAAGTCGTTGCGGCGAATCAACGAAAGAGGTTAGTCGACTGCTCGTCATCGGCCAAAGAAGCTCCAAAGTATGGGCTTCAAAATTGGCTAGTTGAACTTCAGTGTAATAAGTACCTCAATGCAGAGAGCGATACATTACTATGGGAAAATCACATAGTAATGAAGATCTACTTTCAACAAATCATCTACTCTTAGAATTACAATTCCTGGTATTTATTCCAGTAAAGGACAGATGGACTCGAGTTCCAATTCATTTGCAACTAGTGAGATGCTGAAGCGAAGCGATAACACTGATTTGTCTAGGGGACTTTTGATTTTTCGATAACCCCCAAAAAACAAGAGAATATTCCTTTCGCGACCTTCGCCCGCAAAAAACAATCGAAATTGACGCCTGTTCCAATCAAAACATGCAAAATCGACCGATTCAGGAGTTTTCCAGACTCATCTCGTCAAGATTGAGCTGCAATGAGCTCCTTCAGTGATGCGCAGCTGTAGTACATCACCGACCGCGATCAGAGCGTAACCTCGACTTTGACCTACCGTCGATTAGGACTCTACCGTCACGCGGCATCACACGACAACCCCTGTTGGCCGGTGGGTCTGGGTTACGGCCATTAATGCTCGCTTGCTGTTCTGGTCCTATTGCTCGTCCTTATTTATTCTCGTTAGAGTTCGTGGATTTCATCAGTTAGGGGAGGTACGGTAGTCGTTAGTCATTGTTTATGGCTCTAGTGCATGTATTCTTCAAAAAACCGACTTTCAGTTAATCTAAATCAAGTTGCTTTACTCGCACAAACTGTCCTTAATCTTTTGCTGCCTTTTACATTTTTTCACGGCAAGGTCTTATGAGTTATACAACCACAATGGTGCTGAGATATTTGCAAAATCCCGGGCCGTAGGTGGCTGCGGTGGGGAACGAACGCGCTATTACCCTTTTTGGGGGTTAACGCGTTCACCACCACGCTATGCAGGTCATTCGTTTCGCCTGTCTCTCTGCTAGATTTCTCTCTACCAGTGCCACCAGCAATTGCAAATATCTCAGCGTCGTCATGGTTGATTTCTCATAATACCCTGCCGTGAAAATTGTAGTGAGCAGTAAATAAAAAAGTTAACACTGTCCTTGTTGAGTTGACACGAAGTTGCCAACCTCTATCATTGGCTTTCAAAGGCTAACGTTTTCTCGAAAAGGGTGGACTACTTCGGTTTGGCAAAAAAATGCCCAGATTGAAAGCTTGAAGTATGACAAAGTACTCCAGTGGGTAAGCACAGGGCACAAAACCACTACGGTGATGATTTCGAAATTACATCGTCCTTGCGCGGGAATTCAAAACACCTACTCGCAAAACTCGTGCAGAATTTTAGCTAAAATTGAAAAATTCAGTTATTGAAAGGATTTATGCCTCAGTATGAGACGTGAGTTGGCACTGTATCTCAGGTTAATGTTTTTTAATCGGATACAGGTTGTCTTTCGCTCTAGAAAACGAAAACGCTGATTGCTTTTTAATAAACTAGGGTTTGGTTTCCACAAGAACTTTTGCCTAAGACTGGCAAATTTTTTTACCGCAACGAATTTGCTTTCATGCAAAAGGAAAGAAAGATTGTCGACATTATGCAGGTGACCAGGATTCTCTACTGTTTCAGAACGACATAAACCGTATGCGTGTTATTCAGTGGAACTCTCTTCTGTTGCTCAATCCCAAAGAGTCACACAAAACACCAAATGCTTGACAACGTTGGGCAGTTGGGGCTATTATAAAGGTGATAGCTTAATTGCTGATTGGATAATCGAATTTTGCATTCTCCCAGGTTGTAGGCATCTACTACACTACCGCAACGTTGTCTTACCCAGGCGAAAGTGATGAAGAACTCGCAAAGAATAGCTGCGAGAAATTCTCTCCTTGAAGGAGTAGGGATAAATGTCGAGAAGAATTTTACTAAGATATCTCAGTATTGCGTCTAAAAATAAGTTTAGCAGAAGTATTTTACAAGTTTTTGCCTGCGTTCTCACTTCTCCAACTGTTGCTTATGAAGGATTAGGCAAAGCCACGCTCAACAATGTTTGTTTGCCTGATGCTTAAAATTTTTGCTTTTTCTTTTTGCTAGATTATCTGTACGCGATTGTATGCTAAGGATGACGCCATTCAGTGAAGATGGAACTGAGATCGTGCGCAATTTCTCCGGCCCGTCAAACTGGTGAATTGGGGGCTTGCGCGGAAGGTTAACACAAAGCGACATACAACGTGTGGTACAAAGCAGGAGCTTTGTGTGTCGTTATGTTATGAATAGTTAGCTCCACAATGATTGTACTCCATTAATCAGAGACTATATTGATTAAGTCGAGAACCGTCGTCGTTCCCACGGATGCAAGTCGCCACAGTCTCCACATAGACAGTCGCCACAGATTTCCTATCTAAAGCGTAAAATTATGATGTTCTAAAAGTAGGTTCTTTAATGATTGTCGCTGTGCGAAATGCCTTTTGTAGGTTCGAACGGAAGCTGCTGTCACTCATTTTGCCTAACGAAGAATGAACATGTTCACACGAAAAAAGAAAACAAAAAGGTGAAAATGTTAACATGTGATGCGCAGGGATGGTATGAAACACACAGGAACAACAAACGGAACTACCTTACGTTCAGTACATCCGACAAAATCCATCTGCACGGTAAGTGGCTTTCAGCAATAGGAACTTGATTTTACGCGCTTTCTATGTGTACTCATCTATAGTGTGTATTATATTGTACGTACTGCATGTTTGTGAATATAAATAGTTCGAGACGTTATCGAACTTCTTGAAGTGAAATATTAAATCGTATCCGAAAAAAATATAGCGTGCAAAGACGATGAACTTGTCTCTAAGAATCAAAATCAAACACATGATAATGTTGCTACAAAGGTTGTGTATTTAATACAGTTTCAATAGGTTCGAGAATTATACCTGAGAGGGTAGCATGTTTAGGTGAACCAGAAGCTGGATGGCGTAAATTATAACGCTGTACTCGATTTGGATCCTAAATAAGGTAGGGCTATCTTTGAACAAGGCCACCATCATGGGCTACGATTGCGAGAGAAATAACGAATGGCATATGTGCTGGGGTCCGCACAACTCGTGAAGACGGACCGTCCAAGTATCCAAGTATCCAAGTATTTTTGAATCGTATTAAACTTCGTGGCTCCATTAAAGAGTTATTAAATTAAATACTGGACCTGTTGTTTCAGTGTGGTTCTGTTCTTCTAATGTACACTGTATAGATGCCCTAAGTTCTTGGTTGGGTAGCAAACTGTAGTGGCACCCTTCAACAGTTCACAGGACATCTATGTTACAGCTCGCGAAATTGATGTGAGTTTTCTAATTAACTGGGATTCTTATATAACAGATGGTATGGCAGACAATGGGTTCGAAATTGAGCGGGCTTGTCATTGATATTATTAAAGTGCACCGTATGGCTACCTCTGTTAATTCCCAAGACATCAACTTCAACCTTCCCGGTGTTTCGGAAGGACAGCCCAGTTTCTTGCCTTCGCTTACTTATGAGATTTGAGTTGACTGACTGTATCCATGTAGAAAACAGCAACATGATGTTGTCAACAATACGAATGGAGCCAAATGAGCAACTAGTGAACCACGGAGGTCTTCAAAAAGTGCGAGTGCGATATAACGCTTAGCCATACGGTTGGAAGCACCACATTTTCAGTACCCACTTCGGATTAAGGTTGCTTAAACTTGAAATAATACATGTTTTCCTCTCAGTTGTTCTCTCAAATCCAAACCTTTTTAAAACTGAAATCTTCATGACGTTGGGAAGGAAGCTTATGTTTCCAGAGCGAAGTCTTTAGAAGCAAACATCGGTATGGTCTTTGATCGACACCATCTGTTCCCTGTTCCCCGAACTGTTCGGCGACTTACTTTACTTACTTACTTACTTGGACCGTCCGTCTTCACGAGCTGTGCGGACCCCAGCACATATGCCATTCGTTCCTTTCTCTCGCAATCGTAGTCCATGGTGGTGGTCTTGTGGTATCGCTTCCTCGTACCGTGATCTGTAAAACAACTGCAGTTGCGGGTACAGCTGATTAACTTTGTTTACGAAAACGTCCGCCCAACGTGTAGGTGGTCGTCCTAGGGGACGTTTGCATTCTTTTGGAGACCACTCTACTGTTCTTTTCGTCTATCTGTCGTCTGTTCTTCTCATTATGTGGTCGGTCCATCTATGTATCGCCATTGATGTATATTCTCCTGGATCTCGAAGATGTGACAGATTTCGAAGACCAGAGCTTCGCATTCCGGCTAGATATTGAGAGTGCCGTTTATATTTGAGAAGATATCGCTCAAGCGTTCTGTGAGTAGTGCGAAGCATTCTTGACGTAGTTGAAGTATCAACCCACGTCTCCGCAGCATAACAGACCGGTGGGAGGACCGTAGAATCGAAGAGATGAGAGCGGATTTTCGGGTCCTTCAGTTGGTCGGTAGCTTCTTTGAGAGGCCCAAATACGACCCAAGCTGCTGTCCTTCTTCTATCTATTTCCTCCTTCATGTTGTTTTTCATGTTCATTGATCGCCCAAGGTGTACGTACGAGGTGGTCTCTGCAATGAGAGAACTATCCAATTCAATTTTTCCGCCTTCGCACCATGGGTTTTTTCACGAGCTGGGTCTTCTTTCGACTTATGCGAAGTCCAATGTTTTTTCCCCGTTTCGTTGAGCTCGTTGATCATCATCTCTGCTTTGCTAGTACTTCTTGAGAAGATGACAATGTCGTCGGCAAAACGAAGGTTTCATAGGAATTTTCCATCAATACGTATGCCTTTTTCATCCCAGTCGAGTGACTTCATTATCCACTGCAGTGCGGCACTGAACAGCTTTGGCGATATTGTTTCGCCCTGTCGAACCCCTTTTTCCTATGGTTATGGTAAGAGGTCGATGGAAAAGCTGTATTTTCGTAGTGCAGTTCCGATAACAGTCCCACAGAGTTCCTATGTAGGACGGATCCACTCATTGGTCGACGAGCGCTGATAGGTTTGCAATCGTTTCGACAGTGTCAAACGCTTTTTCATTGTCGACAAAGGTTAGGACTATAGGTAGGTGGTATTCCGGACAAACTCCGATGACCTTGGACACGGTTTGGATGTGGTCCATGCAGCAAAATCCTTTCCGAAATCCTACTTGTTCGACTGGTTGCGCCTCATCCAATGTCCTCGATATGCGCAGGAGGATAATCTTCGTTAAGAGCTTGTAGAGTACACTCAACAAGCATATGGGGGCGATAGAAGCGAAGATTCCTTCGGTCTCCTTTCTTGGGCAGGATGACCGTACGCGACGTCCTCCACTGGTCTGGGGCTGTCATATGATTTGCGAGAAGTACATGTAAATTGTGGCCTCCAGCTCTAAGGAATAGATAGTGACATTGTCTGGTCCTGGAGCTGTGCCTCTTTTTCATGCTTTCTATCGCAACTCGAACGTCCAACTGAAGAATTCCAGGTGGTTTTCCTCAGCGGAGATTTTAGGGTCCGGGACGGGGGATTGTGAAACGGAAAATGTTGGTGTAGAATGTTTCCGCTATTAATACCATATCATGGCGGAAACTTTTGACGATCCCATATTCGTTCATCAAGGCTGACAGCGGAACATTGTAATCACATAACTCCCGACGGCGTTTTTTCAGACTGCTTCTTTTTCTCTGCTGCTTCCAGTAGTTTCTTGTGCTTGTAGCGTTGAAGATCTTCCTGCAAAGCTATTCTGGAAATGGCATTTATTACTAGCCATGTCAAACGTGTTGCAGTAGGATCAAGCTTCAGTTTCCTTCTCTTTTCGAGCAACTCCTTAGTAGCAACGGAGATGCGATCCGATCTTCTTGCTTAAGGAACTGAGGCTAATTGGGCACAGCTTTTCAGTCCTTCGACAAGCAGCTCGTAATGTTCGGTCGGGTCTTCTTTTATCTGCCAATCACGTTTGGATAGGGCTTCGTTCAGAACGTTCTCGTCGAATACAGCTAGACTTCTTCTTCGTGGTTGATGAAGAGAGTTCTTTTTCCAGCTTGTGGCTGAATCGAATCTTCGCGCTGAGAAGGCGGTGATCGGAACCAGTACAGAATGACGGGACTACCGTCAACTAGTGTCAAGTAGGCACCATCTTCTGTTTGTCAGAATATGGTCGATCTCAGCATGAGTCATACCGTTGGGAGACTCCCATGTCCAGCGGCGGCTTTCTTTCTTCTGGAAAAACGAGTTTCCATGGAAGAGACGTGATGCTGACAGGAGACCTGCGAGACCGTTCCCATTCTCATTTTTTTTCTCCTAATCCAAAATTTCCGTTCCTGTATTCGCTCTCGTTGGCCTTTCCTATTCTGGCGTCGAAGTCTTCAACAACAAATTTATGATATGCTTTGCCATGGTGGATGACTTCCTCCAACTGACAGTAGAACGCATTTAATTCGTACTCATCAGCTGCGTCGGTCGGTGAGTAGCAGTTGGTGATAGTGATCTTCTTGTGATGCGACAGTTGAAGACGGAGGACGGCTATGCTAGGGGAAAAGGATCTCGTATGAGTCGACGAGATGGACAATGGACGGGTGGACGACAAAGCCTACGCCGCCGACATTTCGTGACGGGACCTCTTCTCCACGGATCACAAGGGTCCCGTTGTTTAGTTGGCGTATGTCGGTCTTCTTGATTTTTGTTTCTTGTAATGAGATCACGTAAAATTTAATGCGATCTGCGGCTACAAGAAGGGCGTGAAAATCGGCGTCTATGGAGAGTGTTCTATCATTATACGCGCATAGTAAGAAACAATCTCCATGGAGTGTCGTGCGTGTGTTCGTCAGATCCGGTTTCAATGATGTCCTGCGTAACCCGAGATTTTCTGGCCGCTCACCGCCTGACGTCATAGACGGGAGCGCCCAGTGTGCGGGGTACTGAGGCTGGCCTATTGCTGGTCGTGCAGCTTGGTCCTCCCTGGAGTCCTGACGTTACCTTGCGAGGGCCTATTTATCCAGGTTTTCACCCCGATGTGGATCAAAAGGAAGTGTATTTTCGTGACGAATCCTTCGCTCGGTTCGGCGACTAAGTTTTCAAAGTAGTACGCTTGAGAAAGCACGCTTTGTGGACTCAGAAACACTCGGAATTTTACTGATGTGACCTACCTGAAGTAATCAGTACAGGCAAAAAGCTGTGTAATCTAGCGCACTGTAATTATACTGATAAAGTTCGATACGAGGGTTACCATATCGGCCCAAGCTGAGAAGCATAATTGTTTGCGCGAATGGTTGCTTTAAAACCAGTGCGTGCTATTGGATTTCTGTTGATTTAGTGAGCACTGGATTACTTAAGTGACCGCATCTTATTAACTACTGAGTCCATGTTATTGATATATTGACGTAACAACTTTAAACTTCGAAATGCTCATCGGACAAGAAAAAAAGTTGTTGATTGAAGAACTGAAAGTCGTCAATGCAGTTGTGAGCCGTCATAGTTGAGGAAAGATTTGTTTATTTATAAAAATTTTTTCATGCTAGCTGTTATGTCGCTAGATCTTATCGCGCAAAATCTATATTTCATGCCCTTTTAGTCATCCTGGTACGTAGGAAATTGAACGGTTTTTGTGGTAAGGATAAAAGGATAGAGCTCTCAGAGTTGATCAATCCTTGAGGACTGCCCCATGCATTCGACTTCATTAAGGATCGTTTGAAGGTGATTGAATGCATATCTGGCGTTTACAGTGACTCGTGTTGGCCAACCGATGTATTCAGCCAGTGATGCTATTCTCCCAGACAAGTCTGGTACCAATTTGCGGACCCCAGAAGGATGGAAGACTTAGTGGACCATGGGCGCAGGGATCGATTCCACATGTGTGTTTCAGGGCTCCTCCCACAACTGCGCCATAAGCGCTCTTTTTGTGGTAAGAAATTTTATCCATTCTATCTTTGTGTCTTTAACAAGGTGTCCACCACTCTGCATATGCACTCTCGGGAGGAGAAAGGTTGGAGAATAAATGGAACCTATGTTACAACTAGTTTTGAATTTTTGTGATGCTGGGTGTGGAGTAAAATTTTAACCACAACTTCGCCACCTCACTGCGATATAATCCGCATAAGAAGAATTTCAATCAGATATGTCAAGGACGACATGTAGAAATTAGGAGCAATTATAGTGGTACAGGACGGTACGAAGCGTAGACCGCGTTGCTTACAGTACAGTATAAAGAGTACTTCACGTCGTTTTACTTCATGGAGCTTGCGACAAGCAATTGTTGGTCCTCGCGAGTTCGGGCAAATGCGCGCCTCATCACTCAACGTGAACTGTTCTGGCGGAGAGCTCATAGCCTTATATGAACACGAATTCGTTGTCGTTGCTTCGCGGGGCCTTTATGTGTTAGTCACTGAGTCGAACGCCTAAAACTTGAGCAATTAAACCGTCTATACATGATGTTTACACGATAACGCAATTGGACTAGAAATTTACAATAAATTGCAAGTAAGGTTGCCCAGTAGGTAGTAATCTAACTAAACATAGCACACCTACAATGACGTAGAGCAATATACAGCAGGATTATAAGGAAATGAGAGATAATCAGGAAATAATTTTCGCGTAACAATGTTACTGTAGTTCCCAGGATTGACTTTCTATTAACCACGGCATTGGAATTTGAATGCGTCGCTTTCTTGTTCAGCAATCGCGAGGTTGTTATACAGCATATATTTATTTCCATAGAAAAACACAATACAATGGAACACTAGCTGACGTTTCGGCAGCATCGAATTCTTCAGAACCTGGAAGGGTATACTGATATAGACATTGTTAAATCAAACGCTTCAATAACACTTACAAAAAGACGAAAAAACTCTGTGGTAATTACATGATGAACAGCTTCTCGAAAAAACTCACCGCTTTTTTTACGTGCCTTCCCAATGAGGAAGATTAGAACAGCTGATTATGGTCGCATAAGGTTGATGACTGCACCATCCCACATCAGAAATTGATGCGAACATACGGGGGCCAGGTCGCGTATGACATCTGGGCGTTCATCCCTGCCACTCATTTGTAGGGTTTTTGGCATTTATCCAAAAAAGCCTCAAGAAGTTTTCTCGCTGGTGTTCTAGTCTCTTGTACAAGGATATTGATTTAATCGTCATTGCTATGCTTTTGTATCCTATGCGTGCCCAGTGGGGCACTTTGTCATGCTTTTCGTTTGCCGTCTAAGTGTTCTTTTATGCGGATTCATAAAGGTCTGCCCTTTTCTCCAATATATTCGTCTCCGCAATTTTAACAAGAAATCAGCTATATCGTACCTGAAGTCATGCAATACCGTCCCTCCCATAAGGGTAAATTATGCAGTTTGGTGTTTCACATAGATGGTCAAACAAGCGATTACGAACTAGCTGACGACGTAGAGTACCCAGTGATATTTAAACTATCGCTACCGATTCCTCTAGATATGCCCTTCATAAGCATCGTTTTATAGCTACGCTTACTTTGTTACTAATAAAGAGCAGCATGAGCGGGACTTCCTTCTGGCTAACTGTTTCGCTTTGACGCGTTGCTCTCCTACTATTTCGTAGCCATTGGAGATGGCTATTTGCCGATTGAAGTCGCACGATTCTTCCTTAGTTGCCTAGTTGTGCACACAGAGGTGGCCGTTCGAAACATGCTTCTTACACGCGCCCTCTTTATGTGCGAAGGGTGGGAGGAGAGGAAATGAACGAGGATGTTCTTGTTACTTGGTTTTCGGTACCACTTTGTCGTGTAACCACTACTTGATAAGTTAATTGGCGAACGTTAAGAAATAAAAGCCGGGTCTCTTTTCGGTTTCTCCTGAATGGATCTAATGAACTCAGACTGCCGAAGTTGCTGTATTAGCCTGTTGTACTACTTGCTGAACACCAATATTACTGTAACTACAACAGCGTTAGCATTTACATTACCACTATGCAAAAAATGAGACAGCGATAACGGGTTGTTTCAGCTGTATTAGCAACAGGTACGATAGATGACAATTGATGACAACATTAATATAGTGATGATACAAGAGCACAGGACTTTAGTTAACATAATGTTTGCCTAAACATACGAATTGATGTGGCAACGGTGAATTTCTTGGAGTGCTTGTAACCAGTGAGAGTATTTGAAAAAGTTACTGGATTAACAATTAGTAGTGGTTACATAAAAAATTGATGACAAGCTTAACATGTTGATAAAGCAAGAATTGGAGATTTTACTTACCAATATTACTTGCTAAGCAAATGAGTGGTGATAGAAGAAGATTAAGTGGGAGGGTACGATGATAATGAAAGGCTAATGGCGAACTCGAGGCGTCGTCAGAAGGCAAATGGCCGTCCCTAGGAGACGTAGCTAGATTCAAGAGAGTGGCATGGGTCGCAGGGTCAAGGCATGGGTCACAAAGTCTAGCCCCTAAGCTATGAGTCGTGCCTAATACCATCCCTGGTGGTTTGTCTGATGGCTTACAGTTGCCGTATATAGTGGCGTGCCCGATAGTTAAGATGAGATGGGAATGTAGGGCACTCGCCACTATAAGAAGACATAGAGAATAAAGTTATTATATAGAATATTATTTTCTATTAGACAATGTTTGTTGGTCGACTTGTCGACGTGGTTACCAAACCAAAATAATCTCTTTCTTTTGTTTATATATTCTTACGAACTGCGTTTGCTGAACTGATGCGAGGTTCGTACAAGCTGTCGTACCTCTTGTCTTTGTTTGATTGCTAATGTTTAGGTGATTTCCCCTTTATCAGAGCCGTGCTCTTGCGAGTGGGAATAGGATCTCCTTTTTGTCCACTCTTCTCACCGCCATCTAATGCACTACCGTTTGTCTTCTTCTCAGCATCAGCTGGATGATCTGCTTGGAGGTCCTTCTCTACATTTCCTACCGAACAGGAAGATCTTTCTCCAAAAAACAACCAAGAAAGTGTTCCCTCTCTGAAACAATCTTTTAGGCAACTGAACACTTCTAAGCCTATCGCTATACACTACACACGCCTTTTTTTTACGCCGTATCCCATTCAAGACGCGTCTAAAATAGAAGCACCAGTAATCGATCTCAGGCCATTACTCTACTGTAGGTATATAGATGATTGTTTTGTCATCTGTTCCACACAAGAGCAAATGGACAAACACTTTGAGTTATTGAACGAACAGTGGAAGTACATAAAGTTCACCCGTGAGAAGCCGAAAGAAAACTGGCTTCCATTTTTAAACGTTCAAATTAACCTATCCGAAAACGGCTACATCACAAAATGACATCGAAAGCTAAGCAGTAAGAATATAGCGGTTCATCACCTCTCCTCTCATCCCTGCTTAAAAGGCGCTTATAAGAAACATGTTTCGAACCGCCAGCAGCGTGTGCACGGGTAGAGAGCAGGGGAAGAATCCTCGAAACTGGCGCACCAAATAGCCATGTCAAATGGTTACGAAACTATAGCTTCTCGGCATAGACATAGGGGAAAAATCACGCCCCAGAGCGATAATTCTAGCGAAACCAAGACTCCGTTCCTCTGGCCCTTTATCTCATACGAAGTGAGTACACCCATAAAACGTTGCCTAATAAGAGCCGGTCTAAAGAATTCCGTAAGAGTGATAGAAATACCACCGGACACTCTAAGACGCCAGCTGGTTCGCAACCGCCTATATGATCGTCTATGTATAACGAAAAACTGCATAATTTGCCCTAACGGTAGAGACGGTGACTACATGAGTTCGGATACAGTCTATCTGATCTCTCGTAAAGCGTGCGGGGACGAATACATTGGCGAAACGGGTAGACCACTCTGTGTCCGCATAAAAGAACACCTAGTCGGTAAATCTAAATTAAAACAAAACACTCCACTAGGCGCGCATAGGATGCAGGAACACAACGGAGAAGATTTTGAAGTAGGAGTCACTATCCTCACGCAGGTATCGAAAACATCAGCGTGTAAAACTCTTGAAGCGTTTTGGATCAATTCCAAAAATTCAAAAATGAACCGCAAGGAGGAGTGTCTTGTCATAACGCGTGACCTGGCGCCATACCTCAGGCTGATCCAATGACCTGACACAGGCACAGTCCTCGCCCATTACTCTGTGCGGCTGCTATCCACCAACTAACTGAAATACTTACAACGAATAAACGGTAGGTGTTAAATAAGGCTGTTTCTTATGCGAATGCAAATTTATTTGTTAAGTTTATCTGCTATGGCTATGAAAGTGTTTGGCTGATTAGATCGCATCTTAATTTGACCTTTCCAGGCTCTGAAGAAGGCGAAACCGCCGAAACGTCAGCTATTGTATCCTAATAAATTCTATAGTAGCAACCTCGTGTCTGCTTATCGAAGAAGAACATCAGATTATATCCATGGTTTCATGGTGAATTACTTCGATTAGCATTCAACAGCAGTTGTGGGAAAAAAAAACGAATGGCAACCGAAGCAATACGCAAATTCGAAGACCTGAGCTCAAATGATTCTAGTTGAATGTTCATATCAGCTATCTCCACGACGTGTCTTCGTAGCAGCGCCGAGTCCAATGAAGCTTATCGAGTCTTATCACAGTATTAACATGCCGAAATAATAGAAATAATGCAACTCAGAGAGGGTAGATGAAAAAAATGCAGAAAAAAATCTTCATGGATACTAAGGAAATTGTTCAAAAAAACGGGAATCAATATATGCGTAGAAGAAATCTTAAAAATCAAGAGTATGCGTTCAATGAACTCAGAGTATTGCAGTAACACTTGGTACTTGATACTTGAATGGCCCATTTTTCGGAGATTTGCTAGTTAAGCCATTGTGGTTCCCTGGAATCCCGAAGACAGCTTGGCCAAAGTCTGCCCCAGGTCGTCACCACGACAGGCAGTCGCACCCCTTGTGGATCAGAGGGAGATTTGCCACCATACGACTTTGAAACCAGGACGGTGGTGGATTCTGGTAATGGTTTACGCTTAGCTAGGCTTCCTGATGGAAACGTCGGACTCCTTCTCAGGTTGGGAGACCCTGTCGAGGGGACAAATGCCCCAGCTGTACATCGCAGTCCGACACCCAGGAACACCTCCCAGCCACGATGAGGCGGTAAACCGTTGAGAGGAGTGCAGTAACAATTCTTCCAATATAAGAAAGAAAGCTTTGATATGGGTACTACGGACCACGCGATGTCTTTTATAGTTCGAAGTTAATAATGCTTGATAATTTTAGGTGATTAGAGGAATTCTGAAACCTATAAATTGATATCTGTATAAAAGAGACCTTGACCTATCACTCTAATTAAAATTAAAAACTTTTTCTAAGGTACAGTTTTCACTGTGGATCTACTTAGAATTCAAACCATCAAAAATTGTTTAATATTCGTCGTAATAGAGCGAAAAAACTTGTTAAGACTTTTTTTCTATTTCAGTTTATGAAGTTCACTATGACCTGCGACGTTCTTGTTCTTGTTCTTCTTTAGCCAGTATATCCCGCGTAAGACACAGGTCCGGACTCAGCCTATTCAAAGCGCTGTTTGTAGTATTGAAACCCATTTATGATTTTCTAGGTGAAAGATGGAGTCTCTACACTGGAAGTTGTTACACGAGCCTTCCTTTGCTCGAGGACTTATTGGGGAGAAAGATATATTATTGTTATCCGTATAAAAAACGAGAAAGAACTTTCGAAACAAGTTGTTCTCAGAAATCAGGATAAAGGACAGCAGGCAGACATTTACTGAACTGGAAGGACAAGAAGAATGACATTATTATACCTTTCAAAACTCACGACGCCACCACTTCCCTTGGCACACCAAAACCGGAGGTCGTTGAAAGCCACAACTGGAAGAAGGATTTCTCTTCGTTCATAGTTTAAACACATCTTTTTTTTACCTATGCTTTATACACGTACGACTCTTCCTTCATTCGATCTCCCAAATGTGCATGAGAAAACACGGAAGATGTATGGTAAGCGCATGCGTAAAATTTCGCCCAAGAATTTCATGATGTCTATTTACGTAAACTGCGCACGTTCACCGTCGACTTCTCATTTCTTTGAAGAGAGTACTAACAGGGGCTCAATAAAGTGACGACAATGAGTGGGACTTCAGAATGTCATGGCAAAGCAACATGATCAGAAATACGCTAGGAAAACGTGCTAAGTAGGTTACCACTAAGCAGTTATAGGAATCCCTACCGTTTAAAACGCTGCCATGGTGCTAATGTACACGCCACCTGTACAATCTTCTCCGTGACGTTATTTCTATTGATAATTGCATTCTCTGTGAATACGGAGCCATTCTAAAGAAGTTCCCTCAATGATCTATCACTTTATCATAAACAGAAGCTCTCCATAAGCGTCGATCTCCATTGTTAAAGGAGAGCCATTTTCTCGTCTTTTCACTGGCCGTATTGCTTATGCTGTATATTCCCTTCAATAACAATGGTTCCCTATCACAATATGTACTTGTCCAAAAGGGGTTTTTGCAAATTATTAGGTGTAGAGAACATTTCACTGACCGTTCCAGTGGCTCGATATATATTTGATGTGAAAGCGGCATGGCTACTGAAGAGATCCAAGTAGGAATCGTAAACGATTTTCTGCATTATCCTTCTGGAAAAAAAATTGTTTTGTTTGGGCGACCGAGTGCGATTACTTTGGTGTTGCAATTGCCAATGTTTCGGTGGGCTTTGCACTTGGTTTTTCCCGCCTCTGCAGATTCGACAACAATGGCGCGTCTTCTCCCTTTAAAATCTACTTTTATCGGCTATCTACGCTGTTTTCCAAGTTCGGAGTGAATTACTTGTATCGCATGCGGTTCGGCGTTGACGGATCAGCTTATCACCTCGACTGTTTCAGGAAACGGACATTTCTTAAAGACTTTCGAACTCACTCTTCACTTTCATAGCGCTTAGTAGAAGATATTGAATAAGTGGATCGTATTCCTCGTAGATGTTATAAATAAAGGCACCTTCACAAGAGCCGAATAATGAACTGAATAAATCCTAGTTTATGGTAGTTTTGGTTAGTTAGTTAGCTTTTTTTTAACTTAGTGGCTTTTTCTCCTTTCCGCGAGAAATTAAATCTTGCACAAATGAGGCGATGCTCTGATTCCGTGTAAAATATCAGTGAAACGGAAACATCGGTTAGGCAAAACCTTTGATATGCTGTTATATGGTCTAATTGGTTGTGGTACTTTCCTTTGTGACATTCCCAGCTTCAGCGTCGACAGTGGGTTTGTGGAATTGGAAGTTGCCATGAATGAGCCTTGATCGTCATAATAAGCGCAGAGAGTAGCTCATCTTGCTCGTTCCTAGTGCTTACCAAAGTGACGTTCTTCAGACGTTTTTCTGGATCGAATATTTGCCTTAGAGTCTTCAATTATGACCTTGGAAGTCTTCCCTGCAGAACTTCTCTAATCTACGGTCTTCTATGTAGAACTTGTCCAAGCCCGTATAAAACACTTTGATTTCGGCTTCGTTATAGCTTGATATTGGTGCTTAATTCACGACGATTGTCAAAGCAGGCATTGGTCCACATAACTTCAGGCGTAAACGTCCGATTCGGGTTGTAAGTTGTTCGAATAAATCGATGTTCATGGACAAACTCGTGTTGATGAGGACACCAACGCCGCCGACTCATCACATTTCCCGAGGAACAATTCGTCTCTGGTTTCATAAACAACGTCGGATGGATGGTATCTTCTTTTTCTCAGCCATTGCGATGACGTCGTACCTCGTTCCTCATGCCTGCACCATCAAGTCCTCTATCGAGGACTCAGATGCGTGCATTTCAGGTACACATCGTCGCCTTAGTCCTCAGAGATCTAGGGCTGGGCAACCTAAAATAATCTTGAGATTTCAGCGGCCTCTCCATCCTTGTTCTATCCAGCACTGCTATATCGAGGGATCTTTCGAGGCCAGAGGAATAAGGGCAACCTATTTTACCCTGTTTAGCATTTAATACCCACGTATTTTTTTGCTGAACCCAGGATGTGGGGTTAGATATATTCACGGGTAGTACTCCAGTCTCTGCCAGAATAGATAAGAAAATTACTAGTCATAAGCGACTTTTAACCACTACTCAAGCACTTTCAAATCACTTGATTGCAAGCTTGTGGCTAAACTGACTCGTGGGATACAATCCGCATGAACGAGAACACAGCCCCGCATCCATGGATGGATATGTCTTCGAAAGCACATATCGAATTGGCTCATCAGGAAAACGAAGTCCATTTTCTGGATCCATCTGCGTCTGAAGGAAGCATAAGGTCGATTTTGATACGCGATAAATCACCAATTCGCCACATGGGGACAAATTACCTTACCTCGCTACAAAGCGGCTTGAGTTTCTTTTTACGAGGGAGGTCCGTGAGCGAAAGCATTATTGGAGAATTCCTATCAATTCTTCGCTTCATCGACGATGTTATCATCTTTTTTGAGATGTACAGACGAAGCAGAGATGATGTTAAACGTAGTTAAGGAAGCGGAAGAAGAATGGACTGCGCATATATAGCACGAATCCCATGTGCGAAGGTGAACAAATCGACCTCGATAGTTCTCTAATCATAGTGATTACTTTGTACGTGTACTTTATATGTTCAGTGAACATAGCTAACAACATTAAGCAGGAATAAGCAAAAGAAGGAGAGAAGCATGAACCTCATTCGAGCCGCTAAAAAAAGCCCACCAACCAACTAGTAGGCCCAAAACTCTGTGATAATGTTTTCATCTCAGCAGTGTCTCAGCGCTCCGTTATGCAATAAAGACGTGGGCTGATACTTCATCCACATCAAGAATATTACGCACAGCTCACAAAGCTCACAAAGCTCTTGAACGACGTCGTCTGAAATTTAGTCGGCATTCACAACGTTTAGCTGGAATGCATTGTTGAGATCTTCATAAGTTTTCCCATCTTCCATATCTAGGAGATTACACATCGACAATGAAGCACAGATAGACTGATCATTTAATGAGAGCAAATGACGACAGATAGATGAAAAGAGCGGCATAGTGGATTCCACGAGAATGCAGGCGTCTTCTTAGACAAGCAACTGCACAATGGGTGAACGTTTTTCTTAACTATAATCAATCAGTTTTTTTCCCAGGTGCCAATGTTTTGTAGATCACGCACATAATACTTGCCACACGTTACCATAGTCCAGACAATCCAGCACCATAGATGATAAGAGCGAGGAAATTCGACCAGTAGAAACATTTGGATTTCACTTTTTTTTCACGAGTAAGGTGAGCAACATTCTGAGTTCGTTGTGATGACAAAGACCCATTCAGTGCGACTCACAATTCCAGAAACCCACTGTCGACGCTGGGAGTGGGAGTCTTCCGATGAAAAGTACGTCGATGAAATAGACCATATAATAGTAAATCAAAGGTTTTGCTTAACCGATGTCACCGTTTCACTGAAATTTTACAAAGAATCAGACCATCGCCTCATTGTGCAAAAATTTCATTTCTCGCGGAAAGGTGAAAAGGCCGCTAAATTATGAAAAAACTAATTAATTAACCAAGACTATCATAAACTGGGATTTATTCAGATCTTTTTTCAGCTCGTGTGAAGATGTTACTAATAACATCTGCCAGAAATACGATAGTCTTATTCAATGTCTTCGCCTAAGCGCTACGACAGCAGAGAATGAGTTCGAAAGTCTTTAAAAAAAACGTCTGTTTTCAGAAACAGTCGTGGTGATACGCTTATGCGTCAATGTGGAACCGCATAAGATACAAACAATTCAATCCAAACTTGCAAAACAGCGCAGATAGCCACTGAAAGAAATTGCAACACCAAAGTGATAGCACTCCGATGCGCATAGGAAACTGCTATACTTCCCAGAAAGGTAATAGAGAAAATCGTCCACGATTTCTACTTGGATCTCTTTCAGCAGACACATCACCTTCACACGAAATGAAGGAGGATGGATATGTCATCCCAGTGATCCTCCGTTCCGAAATCCAACATGCTATTTCATGGTTGAAAAATTCGAAGAAGCCGGGTCCGGAAAGAAGACTTGAACCTTCCATACCTTCTATAATACTATACTATAACGTACTATAATAACAACCTTCTGCTAGTCATTAGACACACTGGCCCAGCTCCTCTTGCTTTATACAACTTTTGCTATTCAACGAACGACTAGCAAAACCGTGTTATTTTTAAAGGATGAGCACCACGATATCGGTAACTATCGTTCAATCCGCTTCCTGTCTGTCACCTACAAGCTCTTCACTTGAGCCATCCTAAACATTATAGGCAGAACTCAGAACGAGGAACAGCGTCGTTAGCGTTTCGAAAAGGATTCGGAATGATGGAGCACATCTACACCATAACAAGAGTGGAAACTCAAGTCGTCCTTACTCAGTACCTAAAGATTCTTCGTGAGTTATATGAAAATTCCACAACCAAAAATATCACCATTGTATAACGATGTTAGCGTCGACGTCAAAAGAGTGATTAGACAAGGTGAAATCATGTCACTAAAATTATTTTCTGCAACCCCCCACCCCCCTTCCCCCTCCCCCAAAACGTCATGCGAAATTGGAAAGGAAGTGAAAACCATCAATGGCCGGCAATTATACAATCTTGGCTTTGCTGATGACATCGTTCTTATAACATTAAACACTAGCCAGCATTAGCCATGCTTGTCGACTTTGTGGAAGGATTGCTGTTCGAGTAAATCTCACAAAAACGGTATTTATGAAGAACGTATCAGTTTCGTATATCGCATTCACGCTCAAGAAAATCAGTATCTTCGAACGCTCCAGCCACGTCTATAAAGGTCAGAGAATCAATACGATGAACGACTGAGCTCCAGAGCAGCTCAGGAGAAAGTGTACACCATCGGGAGTTTTCAAGAGCATCGAGTATATAGTGGCGAAAACAACGAACACAAGACTCCATGCCCACTATTTTGAGTTCACGATTCCTCTTGTCTTAAAGTAGGGGACAAAAATCTAGTCACTACGCTAGCAGGATGTAAAATCGCTCAGCGTTATAGAACGTGCAGTCGAAAGGGCGATGCTATTAGCATCCTCTATCACGTGATAGAGGGGGGTGCGAGGCCTCCACTTATTTCACCGAACAAAAATCCAAGACGCCGTTCTATACTCCAAACTGTCCGAAAAAAATAAGGCCGGCAGCAGAACTAATGCGCCTGAACAACAGTCGATGGACAACAGCTGCTAGCGACAGGATTCTTCGGAATGTCAAGCGTGCAACAAGAAGATCACTGACTCACTGAATTGTGAGAACCGTTCAAGAAAATTCTTTAAGGAAGATTTGGTGCTCAACGAGTCCCAGAGTGAACATATCCCACTGGGTTGCTGTTGCACCCGACAGAAAGCAATGCAGGATTTACTGGCTGTGGCTCGAGTCACTCAAAGATCAACAAGACGGCAGGTGATATAGGTGACAAGTGAGCACTTCTTGTCCCAATCGAGTAGCTTCATTATCCACTTCTGTGCGCCAAAGAACCGCTATTATTTTGTCTTGTCGAGTTCCTCTGCTATAATTTAAAGCCATCGAAATGACGTATATCGCGATTTTCACAGCATTCTGTCATGAAATGCGGAAAAAGTTCTACAGTATTTTTTGCACGACCCGATGTCACATAGTGTTTATTCGATTCAGTTATTCTCACTCTTTGTCCACGAAGATCTTTGGATTTGCGTGTGGTTTCAATTATGCCTCAGCATCTTGATTTCTTGCACAAATGTTCTCGGAAGTTGATCAAGCAGATTTTTCCTGGAATTCCAGTATAGCCATGCTAGAGCGTTGCCACGTCTTTGCTAAAGACAGTGACTAATCTTTGTGTATTGTTGGAAGCTCCTTAGAGAACCTTGAAATTTGCGAGCTAAGTTCCCTACTCCAAAATGAGGCTAGGCTTAGTTAGCCGGGAACGGGGGTTGAATTAGTGACCGTGTGTGTATTGGTCAACGCTGTGCCACTTCTGCGCACTTCTCCAATTTTTTATTTACAGTTACATTGTAAATATCAAAATTCTTTCTCGAGAAAAATCGCCTTGAAATATTTTTTTGCTGAAGCCTAAGCAACAATGACGAATATAAAGTTAAGCACAACTCTGGGAGTAGAAGATATCACAGTAAACTTTCGTTGCTCAAATGCTGCATTTTTGTAGAGCGAGAGGATGATAGACCTATTCCACCAGAGAAGATATTCACTGCCAATAACGCCCTTAGAATTTCTCCCTTATATAAAAAAAATGAATTTCATTTCGATTAACAAAGTTTACTACTACGAAAGCGAAAACATTGGATCAAACTGGGTGTTGAAAACTGGGTTTTTTTTTCTCAGAAGGCCTAAAATGAACCCACATATTTGTTTAGCAGTTCGTATCATGGTTTGCTTGTTAAGGGTTCACACGCTTATCGTTAACGAGTCGGGTTCTATTATGACTTCGTCTAACCAGAATTAGCAGTTGTTTTCAACTTCAGTAAACAGACTGATTGTAAGAGATTTTAGCTGTAAAATGATTCTATCAGCAGAAATGCTTCTCATTTAGGCAGAGCACCCAGTCACACGTTGTTGGCACTTTTTGGGTTAGCAGATCTTTTTTTTATTTACTTTATCACTACGACGCAGATCGCCATCTTTCCTTCCCCTTCCTTGCACACCTTTTCCCTCTCTCCTTCTCCTCACTCCATCTCTTTATGCAGATCACACACATTAAACGTGCTTTTATTTTAGGTTCCTTTTTTCAATTAAAAAACACACAAACTTACTCCTCCACGTGAAGAGCATTGAATGGCACAAGATTCTAGGCACTCCCGGAAGTTGAGAGAAATGTTTCAGCTATTTCAACGGCAGAAACAAGGGAAAAAGTCCAGTAAGAGTCCGAACTTCTTCTTACTGTTAAATGTGTCTCATTGTCTCTAAGAGAGAGTTTCCTGGCTGTTAGTTTATGAAGCGTTTCTCAAAATGGGTTTAGTGGAAGTGGTAAGGTTTGAAGTTTTGAACCGCAACCTCATTAATATCTTCTGCAAAAAATCCCGAAGTGACCCATGCTCGCTGACTTCATCGTTTAGTTCAGTCCTAAAGCCTTTCTAAGTGAATACCCTGGGTTTGCTTCGATTTCTCATCTATCTCATTTGATTTCACATCAGACGTTCTTTATAGACAAAATCTCTACATGACAACTTATCACTTTTTTTCCTTCTGGTAGGTGTTTCCACATCAGATTTTGCTTTGCTCAGTGTAGCTTAGAAATTTAGAGAGATATTTTCGTCTTAATCGAGCGTGGCTTTCAATGAAGTCACAAGAAGTCGCTAAAAAACGTTGAGTTGAAGTTGTAAAGAGGCGACTGGAGACCACAAGAACTCTTATTTTAGAATCGTTTATAGCGGTCAGTGTCGTCAGGCGGTGTTCTTTGCCACGCTACTGAAAGTTATTCAGTAATCAGTAGCCTGTAGAACAAATCGCCCATTGATCGCCGAGCGACTCCAGCGTGCCAGTAAATCTTCCCTTTCTCTCTGTCCTGTGCCAGAGTAGCCCAGTGGGTTTGCTCTCTATTGAGACTCGTTGGACATGATGTGTTTTTTTTTGAAACCCGACGAATCCAGTCTCTAACGGCTCTTATCTATCTGTTGTCGCTCCTGAGCATTAGGTGTCCAGCCTGCCTTATCTTCGATATTTTGGTCTATACAGCAGCGTCCTTGATTTTTTCACCATTGATGTAGGATAAACCTCCGGATCCCCCTATCTCTCTCAGATACGTGGTACGAGATACTAGCATCGTCCTTTCGATGATGCATTCAGTAACGCTGAGTGGTCTTCTATCTTGCTTAAGCGGCGACTACGTTTTCGACGCATAGGTTAAGGCAGGT
The DNA here is from genome assembly GCA_018806985.1 of Angiostrongylus vasorum. Taxonomy (NCBI): domain Eukaryota; kingdom Metazoa; phylum Nematoda; class Chromadorea; order Rhabditida; family Metastrongylidae; genus Angiostrongylus; species Angiostrongylus vasorum. Next base: position 915,153 of record JADANN010000202.1, on the reverse strand, counting down.
ATGTAGTGGTGCCGAAAATGTGGACAAGGACTCGGGTGCTCTTTGTTCTCTTCGTTTCATCCTTTAAGCTCTTGAGAGCTTACCAAGCAGCGTGCTTACTTCTGCTCAACTCTGGATTTTGACCTAGGTAGGCGTAGACGAAGCAATCGGAGAGATTCGTTTCGTTGAACGTAAACGGAGCATACGAAACCAATCCGTTCCTCATAATCATCGTATTTATGAGATATAGCCGAAAACTAGTCGTTCCACAGGCGTTATCAAAGTTGGCAGCATTCGTTCCACCTGGCTAATGCTTGATTTTACAAGAACGATGTCATCAGCAAAGGAAGTACCGCGTAATGGCCGACCACCCATTTTCACTCTCATATTGTCCCATTCCAGTGTTCGCATGACGTTCTCGAGGGCGACGGCAACTAATTTTGGCACTATGGTATCGCTTTGCTTGACCGTTCTCTTGAATTCGGTGTTGATGATGTTGTAGAAAGGAGATATTTCAATTGTAAAATTTTTCATAGCGCACGAAGAAACTTTATACACCGAGTGGGAATGCCCTGTTCAAGGCTTCTATGACTGTTTCTATTTCAACTGAGTCAAAAGTTTTCCTTAAATCGAAAGAAGTGAGATAGAGTAGTCTCTTGTCCTCTCGCGACACTTCAATGAGTATAGTTGTCGGGTGTATGTTGTCTGTTGCATCGAATCCTTCTCGAAACCTTGATTGCTAAAATCGCTGTTCTTCAGCCAGTGTTCCGTCAATCCTGTTTAGACTCGAGTGAAAATTCTGTAGATGACAAGACAGTAAGCCGATTAGGCGGTAGTTGCCGATATAGCGTAGGTCACCCTTCTTGAACATTAGAACGGTCTTGCTGATCTTCCACTGAAGAGGAATCTTTCATTCAGACAGGCAACGTGTGAAGACCCCAGCCACTGTGCTTAAGAGGACTTACGGAAGTTTCCTCAGATGCATTCACATCATATCCTGTGCGGACATGTTGCTGCTGGATTCTTCACCAACAAACCGCACGTCAAATTTCGAAAGGCAGAACCAATGGGATGACGTGGCTATTGAAAGGATCCAAGCAGAAATCGTACACGATTTTCTCCATTGCTCGCCTGGAAGCTGTAACTGCTCTATTTGGGCATCGGAGAGTAATCGTCTTGGTTTTGTAATTGGCGAAGCTTCGGTGAGCTTTGCAAATGCTTTTCCCAACCTCTGAATCTTCGATCATAACTGCTGCTCTTCTCTCTTTAAGACTTTTTTATTGGCTTTCTGCATTGTTTTGCAAGTTCGAACGCGAGTTGCCGGTTTCCTGTAGCTCGTGCGATTTCCTTGCGCATGAGATCGAATGTTTCGGAAAACAAAGGTCTCTTGCTAACTTTCGAACTCTCAGCTTTCATAGCGCTCATGTGAAGATGTTGAGTGAGCGCATCGTATTCCTGTTCGATGTTAACAAGAACGGCACATTCCCAACAACGGACATCATAGTAGAATAAACTTCCAACCCTCAACAAACGCAAAGAAACAAGCTACCGTAAGTGGTTTTAGGTCTTCATGATCAACTTAGATAGCCACTCACCTTCTTCTTCCATTAATCCGTACGCCAAAGTGTTCTGATGTTGGTGTGGTAATGTTCTTAAGACGTTCTTCTTGGTCTATCTTAGCATTAAAATCTCCCATGATGACCTCAGAAAAGGTGTGTGCTTCTTTGTAGAACTTTCCCAAGTCCGTATAGAACGCTTCGAGTTCTTCTTCGTCATAACTTGATGTCGGTGCACAGACGACGAGGATAGTCAAAGGCGGTATTGATCCATATCTCTTCAATCTTAGACGTCTGATTCAGGTTGTTAGTTGTTCGAATGAATCGATCATAGCCAAACTCGTGTTAATGAGGATAGCGACACCGCCGCCTCTTCTACTGTCGCATGTTCCGAAGAACAGTTCTTTTCCCATGTCATAGACAAGGTTGAATAGGCCGTGTCTTCTCGTCTGAGCCAGTCAGACTAAGTTGTACCTTTTTTCCTCCTGCACGAAAGTCCTGTATCGAGGACTCAGATGGAAGTGAGTGTGCATTGTAGGCACAGATTTTCTCCCCAGTCCTTTGCGATTTAGGCAGCATAGAAAGGCCTTGAGATTTCAGCACCCTCTCCGTTCTAATCCTTCCCAACGATGGGGGGTCTTTCGAGCTCAGAGGAAAAAAGGTCCGTTTATTTTACTGCGTTTAGCTTCTTGATACCCACGTATAGCTTGCTGAGCTCTGAACATGGGAGCTAGGTATACTCACGGCTACTCCCCAGTCTCTCCCAGAGTGGACATGGACCTTATTTGTTGGAGGCGACTTCTAACCGTCTCCCATATACTTCCCTGTACGTCGATTGTAGGCTTCAGGCCGAAGTGACCTGTAGAATACAATCGGCATTAAACGAGAACAGATACACTCATGCATGCCTTAATATGTCCTCGTAGACACAGAAATTACGTCCCAAATGGACGCAGTAGAAACAGGGAGTCATAACCTAGCTAAGTCTGCGCCTCAGGGAAGCAAAGGTCGCTTTAGTTCCGCGACTAAACCCGTTTCCCCCACATGTAGACGGCATGACTAACCGGCAAGATATCCTTCAGTGGGGAAACTCCGTGATAATCAGTAGGCAGCCTATATTGGCTATTTCAATGGAGGGATCCAATGTCCTCAAGAGCTGCCGAATTTATGCGCAAAAGAATAACATCGTCGTAAATGGCAGGTGCGGGTAAACAATCCAAATGCATGACGACAGAATGCTCACAACATATGGTTTCGAGTCGTGTAAAAAAAGGGTTTGGTGGAGAACGAAACACTTGTGAAATATTGCTAATTCCTTTTTTTTTGTCACAATACGAATCTCAACCTTAGGAAACTGAAAAAAAAGGAGCTATTATGGAAAAAAGGGAGAAAAAACATGAAGGATAAAGGGTTCCGCGTTGATGAGTCTCTGAGGGGTAGGCCATGCATGCATTTATTACTTGGATACTTGGATACTTGGATGGCCGTCTTCACTGGTTGTAAGGGCTCCAGTATATTCTTCATTCTTCGGGGATTTGCTGGTTTAGCCATTGTGGTTTCCTGGATTCTCAAGGTAAGCATAGCCAAAGGGTGACCCAGGTCATCACTACCACAGGGAGTCTCCACCCTTGTGGATCAGAGGGAGATTTGCCAGCATGCGACTAGCTTGATACGAGGACGGTGATGGCTCCTGGTATTGGTTTACTTTTACTTGTGCTACCTGATCGAAACGGCGGACTACTCAGCTTGGGAGATCCTGCTGAAGGGATGAATCTCCCGCTGTTCATCGTAGCCCAACACCTCCCAGCCATGATGAGGCGGTGAATCGTTGAGAGGAGGCATGCATTTCACTTCATTAACCACCGCGGAGGTCTTTTATGGTGTAGTCGGTCTATAGAATGATCTGCGCCAGCTTGTGGGCGTTCGAATTCTTTAGTCCTTCTTTGCAAGTCTGGTGCTGATTTGCTCGATAGTTTGGATTACTTAGACGCGAAATCGAACCAGCGACCACCTGTTTATTGAAAGGCACCTCTTACCACTGCGTTACATTTGTTTTTTCTACTATTTAATGCAAAAGTTATCAGAGACATAACAGCCAAAGGAACAAAGGAAAAACGCAACTTGGTTCATTAAGAATGATTTTCTATGATTCACTAGGTCGATGGAAGCGATGAAAAAGCGACCGGCATGCAACAACGTAATCGACCAAAGTCTTCGCCATGTAATTCAATATCGGAAAGCAAAGGGAGAAAGAAAAAAGCAGGTGTGAAACAAAGCCTAACTTTTAAGATTAAAAACGTTTTCCAATAGTTTAGCGATGTTCCCTAACGATTTTTCGGAACAATTTTTTCCGACTCTATGCTCTATTTCTTTTCGTCAATTTTTCATATTTTTGCAGCCGCTTTGTTCGTCGATGCCACGATTGCTACTGTATGCTCTATTTTTATAGTGTAGAAAATCCTAAGACGCAAGAACAATTTTGTGGTTTAGGTAGATGAACAAGAAGCACCACCACAACCAACAAAATCAACGTCTGAGCTTAAACGTCAAAATATTAGAGTGAAATACGGTAGGCTTCCATTCAGTGACTTTCGACTATAAATGTTATCTGAGAACCAAAACGGAGAAAAAAACAGAAAACGAGTACCTCATTAGTATTTCTGTAGGTTATACGAGCCCGTAAACTATTAGTAGCATAATTGTCTCTTCTTGGCGTTACGTAGTGTTGTAAGACAACGCCCATTCACCGTCATACTGTAAGGATCCCTCCCCAAAACAATGCACGAATGTTTCGCCTATTTGATGCGGATGTATATAATTGACTAGTGGTGACGAAGTAAAGTAATCTGTTGCAGGACTTAATGAAAAGGACCAGGAGGTATGGTATGATTCTTGTATTTTTATAAGATTTTTTTTTGACGAAATGACTGTTTCGTGTATTTTATTCATTAACATTTCCTTGTGGCGTGTGTGGTGCAGTGATCGTATGCGCCCTGCAATGCGCACATAGGATCGATCCCGCGCACGTGGCTCACCAAGCCTTCCATCCCTCCTGGGTCGGCAAATTGGGACCATACATATCTGGGAGGATAGCAGCACTGGCTCGATACATCGGTAGGCCACCGCGAGTTACTGTAAAGGCCAGATGTGTATTCAATAACCTTCAAACGATACTTAATAAAGTCGAATGTATGGCGCATCTCTCAGGGGATTGATCAATGCTTAATAAAATCGAATGCATGGCGCATCTCTCAGCGACTGATCAACGCCGAGAGCTTTATCCTTTGTTTTTTCTAACACTTCATAATGCTCACAGAATTTACTCAGAAATCTTTAACAAATTGTGACCATCCAATAATGTTTGATGTTTGCAGTTCTATAGAAAAAGCTAAAGGCGAAGATAATGAGGAATTCGAAAACGTAAACGCTGTGGCTCGACCAGCTGCAACTAAAATGAGAAAAGCTAAACTCAAGTAATGAATGGTTTCTTTGCCAATATTCACATAAAAGTAGCAGTAGCGTATATTTGAAACATTACATAGTATTTTCCAGTTCCGACTTTCTACTAGCCTTGACATTTCTTAGTGGGTCAGTGTTTTCCTCTTGTGCAGAGACAAGACTGTTAGTAACTAGGTTTATTCAATGCCGGTTGACGTTTCGACGGATTCGTCTACTTCAGAGCCTAGAAAGACCAAGTTCATTGCAATATAGTCGTCCAAATACTTCCATAACCTGGAAGAAAAAAAAACGAGGGAAAAACTAAAACCACAATCAGACACCATAACCTGGATCCGAGCAGGCTGTACCAAATGCGACTGAAATGTAAGTTCCCGGTATTTCTCCTGAAGTTATTGAAGTATTTGCCTGACTATATTGCAGTGAGCTTGACCTCTTCAGCTCTGAAGAGGTCGGAATTCGACGAAACATGAGCCAATACTGAATAATTCTTGTTATTATTAGCAAATTCGTGTCTGGTCATGAAGAAAACACTTGCTAATATGTTTGTTATTTCTAAAAAAAAATTGCTTTAAAGTAAGTATGGACGGGAAAACCAAAAGAATAGGCTTGATGCTCACTTTTTTATTTACTGTATGTTATCATTGTTCACGACACGGTATGATGTAAAATACAACCACTGTGAAGTTGAGATATTTGCAAAACTTAGACCCCCAGGCCAGATTCGAACCCGTAATTACTGTTCACGTGTCACGCACTGCAGCACTGAGGCCCTCGTTTTTCCCCCTTAACGGGTTGTTGTTGATGGCACCCTTGGCGTAAAAAGAATGCCCGAGAGAAAAGCAGAATAAGCTAATTTCGTCGTGCTACTGAGAGAACCCTTCTCCACAGATGGTGAGCTCCGGTGTGCATTGGCGCCTCTTCCATTCTTCGCTCTGGATATATGTCGATGATTTTGCCGAATCACGGCAAGGGAAAGTTTGTTGATATTTGATGTTTCTTCGAACTTAATAGCTCAGCTTGATGTTCTTTGAATCGTTTGCACTTTCGCCGTCGTTGATGTGCTACTTCACTGCTGCACAAAATGCTTGAAGCGGTTAGTGTGCCCACCAACGCTTAAGCCTCAAAGCATAGCAGTTGTTGGAAAGCTGAGTCAGGTGGGGTGTGCGGTGCGTTTTGGGCACTTCAGTTCTTTAATATCTTCTATGGATATTTTGATGGCGTTCCACTATGACGTCAACTTTAGTTCAGTTTCTCGTTTAATTCACCTCTCAGTTCTCTGTAGATATGGTATTCTGTTCGAAATGATCAACCGAAAGAATTTGGTGCATGAAACGGACAAATTTGGGTGTGGATACTTAGGCGTAAACTAACAATGTGTATGTAGGGTGTTACATACGAATACACTTTCATGAAACCACCAAAAGAAGAAAGTAGGGTGGATAAAATAAAAAATGAGGAGAAGATAATCAAAGGAAAGAATGCTTTCCATTATCATACTTCGTAGAATATTCTAGATGGAAAACCACAGAAACAAAAGAGCAAGAGTCGTCGTCCCGTGGCACAGATAAAGCCACGAAATCAATTGCCGAAAAAGTATGCTGTTAGACAGTGCATATAAATCGTTTTAGTGTTTCTTTTTTTCTGTTAAGAAATGCATTCCAGTACTGAGGAAATCACGGATGATATCGAAGGTGAGTCACAAGGAAATTCTCGAGTCGCTGAGATTAAACGCAGGGTGGGCTTTTAAGATATTTTTTCTACATTGCACCCAGATTTATATCCTTATATCTCGTAATTTAGGCCGGTATAACCAAGACTGATAGTACGGACAAGGTAAGGGACGAAGATGGTGGATTTAGAACAAAATAATTATCTCTCATTATACAAAAAATTCTAATTAAGTCAAGGTAACAACTTTGATGCTGAGATATCTGCAACGAACGCGCTATTACCCTTTCCGGGGACTAACGCGTTCAACACCATGCCATGCGGGTCCTTCATTTCGTCTGTCTCTCAACTAGTTCTATCGATCAGTTCCATCAGCAATTTCGCATCACTTCCTGCCGTGGAAAATTGTATTAGGCAGCAAATAAAAAACGTTGGCATTGTGATTTTAATTACAGCCTCAGCTTAACTGGGTTCGACGCCGATTTGGGCTCCCTAGATCAATCCCGTTGATGGGTGATTGCTGATGGCACTGATGGATAGAACTAGCTGAGAGACAGGCGAGAAGAAAGACGCGCATGATGTGGTGGTGAACTGTTAGCCTTCTGGAAGGGTAATAGCGTGTGCGATCCCGACTGTACACACCTGCGGTCCGGGGTTTTGTAAATATCTCAGCATCATTGTGGTTATAAGTCAAGATAGTTCAATCGACATGTTGTATGCAAGAAAACGCCTGTGCTATATGACTTTCGACAAAATGACTTCCTTGCACAGGCATTTGATATGTCAGATCAGAACCCTATTATTTTGTTACCACATCCAGTGCCGTCACGCTTCATTGTGCCCTGACGTAGCATCGAAAAAAAGTACGAAGCGATTAGTCGTCTCGAACTCCGTCACCTCTTTTTTCATCGCATTAAACTTAATAGTGTACTTGATAATGTTTCGAACACTAGATTCCAAGCAAATTTTAGTTCTGTGCGAAGATGCGTACATGCGGCGGCTTATTTTTGTTCTTATACTTCTCCAATATTTTATTACAGTTCTCGTAATATTTTATAGATGCAGGAATTAACAGAGTTGAGGATACTTATCATTCGGATTGAAGAATTAGAACTGGCGAATCGTAAATTGACGCTGCAAATGAGGCGCATGAAGAAACAACTGTCGGAAAAAAGAAAGGGTACGAATTGTATTGGTTATTATATATGAGGAGAAATCACTCATTTGCTACTTTTATTTTGTAAAAAATAGAACGAATGTAAAAAATACGAATCAAAAAATGATTGGCCAAAGTTTATTTGTTACCAGAGAAAACTTCTGGTTTCCAAGTCTTGCTTCATTGTAAAGCAAATTTCTCGATCCTAACGATAATCAGCATCTGTAGAGTTTTTTTTTATTTGTATAGTTGAATCGAATATGGGCAGGTCATTCATAGCCAGGCTCCTCAGCAATACGCTCTAAACACTGGTTCGAACCCGCACCGCACCAACCAGTCCTCCCATGCCTCTAGAATGGTGCAGTTGCTACTAGAATTGTCTCGAAAGCTGTCTTGGATAAGCAAAAGCCGGTGATTCTCTGTGGTGAAGATTTGGTTCGCCCTAGTACTGCTACGCCATGGAGAATCCACTCGAGCAATCAACGATATCCCTAAACACGGGGTACGATGACCTTAGAGAAATAAAAAGAAAAGGACATGGATGTGCGGAAACGAATAGAATAAAGAAATTGGTGAATCCGCGCAATATATCGTCTAAAAAAATAAAAAAATGATTGAATCATTGATCAGTGCTAACCCAAATGAATTATTAGTAGGAAATAGAAGAAAAGCAGCAAACTTGTATGAATATCATCATAACTTATAAACTAATATGGCGAAACCTCCCAAGAATTTCGCTTTATAACTACCAAGTAAACGATGTATTTTTATTCTGGTATTTCAGAAAATAGAAGAACTCACTTCGCTTGTAAGTTTTCTACAGAAAACTGAAGAGCCTGAGAAACCCTGATGAAAAGCCGGTACTTTGTTTCGATCTTCTCTCCTCTTTCACTCTATCTGCACAAAAGCAACTTAATTTGTCCTCATTTCTAGTGAGCAGTGTTACCACAGACTAATATCTTAGCCAGCTTTAAAGTTAGCGGTGGTTTCCATGCTTCGCGAGTAGTGCAGAACATGGATATCGATTTATTGTGGTGGCGCATTGTGCAGCCCCAATCTCGTTCCCTTGTAGTAAAAAGCCCTCACTTACGAACAAATTTCCAATTTTAGCATTAATGTGGATTACAATATGGCTCTTTTGTTAGAACCTCAGTGCTTCTCGGACCTATAAACTGCGCTCCAGTGTGTACATTTCGAGTCACATACATCAATTGGACTCTCGAACGAAATAACAGCACATCGTTTGCACAACCTTCGGCGGCCTTTTGTTACTGTTTTTTTTTATTTTCTAAAGAAAGCTCTGTTTTATTCTGTGTCGGTGACCTGCGTTTTTATCACCTGTGAGAGTGTAGTCGACGCTAACTAAATGGTCCGTTCTCATTCAACACAACCCCGTCATTCAAGTGATGTGATTGCAATTTCATCGTGATACAGACAAGTCAACAAGAAGCAACCGCCGTTCGTGGTTTGGAAATTATGAAACGGAATCAATTGCTCGAACACAGCGTACGTAACGTTGAACGAACGATGCTGTGCAATTTCTTCGAAGCTGTTGAACCAAAGCCAACTCAAGAAGTAAGTGTTCATTTGCTAGTCTTATTTAAAATGGTATAGACAAGACAAGGCTGAAATGTTTGCCCCCCGGCTTAGTTCATTACCAGAGAAAGTGGGCAAAAAATCAAATAAACGAGTTAGCATCAAGAAAACAGCTCTATTGTCGGCAACATTCTTAGTTTACCAAAGCCACGAAGAATACAACCACAACGTTGCTGAGATATTTGCAAAACTCGGGACCGCAAGTGTCTGCGGTGGAGAGCGACCGCGCTATTACCTTTTCCGGGAGCTAATGCGTTCACCACTAGGCCATGCGGGTCCTTCATTTCATCTGCCTCTCAGCTAGTTCTATCGATCAATGCCATCAGCAATCACCCGTCAACGCGATTGGTCAGTACCATGCGGAAAATTGATGCACCAATGCTATATAATGCGCGAATTTTTTTTCAACAGGTACATGAGTTAGGTCACACAGAAGAGGTGCCCTGGGAACATGGGAACATGCACAGAAGAACATGTCAAGTAGGTAGAAGTTATAGAGACGAAAAAATGGGTGAGGAAACCGAGTAATGGAATGATAACCTCAAGAAACAGGTGTGTCATGTCTCTTGTAAGGGCTCGCGGACCGTACATCTTGACGTCAACGTGCATTTCGACTGCGCTCCAATGACACGAGGTGCGATTGACCTTGCACGCGAAAATGGACGCGGGCGTGATAAGGGTAAAAGCATAAAAGTACAGTAACACGCCTTGTGACAACAACATGTACAGCTGGGCTAAAATAGCTGATTTATAAAAAGGTTGCCTTCACTTTTTTAAGGGTCACCGAATTTACCAGTCCTCTCTCAAATCTTTAAGCAATTAGCTTGCGAAGTGAGAATTCGGGACCATTTTTCTAAGACATAACCATCTTTATCTTAGATTGTCATGGTAATCGATAAGGCATTATCATATGCGATCGACGTGTTACTCATGAGACCGGACAAATTCGACGACTTTGTGGACAACGAGCTTCGTATATTTCTTCTCGACACGCAAAAGGCCTGTTCATTTGAAAAATGGAAGTTAATAAATGTCCATAAGTTACCATTATTCGCTTGTGAAAAGCACGGAACATCGATTCACCAGAACTTGGGCGGGATGTAACGATATGATGGATTCTTTCTTATTTTGTGAAGGTAGGAGTTCCTCGGAGTTTACGGTTCCACTGTTTTCATTGCTCACCGCATCCACTGGAAGTAGAATTTTCCATCAGTTCATCCACTAGAACGCTCTTTACTGAAGGAAAAAAGTTCTCTAGGCGAAACGTATTCTGCTCGATGTGATGCTTCTTCATCCTGAGTATGTACCACGAACATGGGGCGGTGATGTTTTGGTAAAACGTCAAAGTGAAGCACGACTGGAGCCAATGGGGAAAAGACAACCTGCCCAAGTTTCCAACAGCAAAACAAATGTGGAGAAGGTAGGATCCCATGAAATTCTATTGATTACAGTGTAGATGACGGCGACTTACAAATATAAAGACTGCACGTTGCAAAGAAATCTCGATTGAGCTCAACACCTATCAGCGGAAAAAAAAATTTAGCGCGGTATGAAAAATCCAAAAGACCAAAGAAGAACAATTTTGACGAAAAAAACAAAATTGAAAGGTACTAAGACTGTGGACGACAGGACTGCTAATCCTCTTATAGAAATGGAAATGCTAGTGAGTAAACTGTGATTAAGAACGTGTTAAAACCGACGCTTAATAGAACACGATGAATTAAGGAAAAAGCCTCGACAGAATCTGACGGCACCGAGTGGCAAGTCGTTCGCGAGAACACCAGCCGAATCCAAAGGTGTCCAACTAAAGTCGATTAGAATGGCACCGAATGTAATAGAAACTGAGCAGACTCCACCATCAAAGTCCAGTCCAGATACAAGTGTAAGCGTTTTTTAATTGTTTGTAAAGAAGCAGGCGTAAAGGCCTAAAATCAAAAAACGTGATGTCGTTACCATTACAATCTTATTATTACTGTGATGACTACATTACGTTGTTCAAAAATTAATACACAATTTCAATGTGTACCTTCAATCTGGTATGGCTCACTTCAAAACAAACTTTGTTAGTCCTAATAAAAATCTTTTTTTTACCAGTAAGGAACACGTTTCTGATTCTCAGAACCGACATTCCCAACAATTTTATGTATCCTGTCCGAATAAAACATTAGTTCTGCAAGGGCCAAGAACAGTTTCGGGCTCCACCACTTGGTTACTGAAGCAGCACTTACACAGAGAGTTGAAATACTTGAAAAATTGCAAGTGGAGACGCGAGAGTATTTTGGACGAGACAGAGTTTTGTAGCGGAGCTTGTTCAACTGCGACAACGTTCCCTGCCGCGACGTTTAGTCGCGGTCGCTTTCTCTTGACTAATACGGTGCGTAGATATTTAGATGTACGTGCTTTTTTAGATTAGCCGGACGTGCTTTTCCACCGTAATCGTCTCACATAGTCTTAAGAAGCTTTGGTCGATCAAAAAATCTACAGACCTCCAAACAGTGGCATCACCTTCTTTTAGTGCAGTTTCGCTTCGAGAGGTGCTACGGAGCTTCATCTCGGTCCAACCCTGAACCGAACGCCTTCCGTGGCCATAGACGTCGCACTTCTCATCGGACGATGCAATACGGTGGAGAAACGGGTTTTTCCATTTGCACAGAAGGAGCGCCAAGAGTACCTCAGAAACCTTTTTTTCTATTATTATATATCCATTTTTTCGAGCTTGCTCGACTTCCTAGGTTTTCTCCGAATCTCCGATTCTTTAAGATCTCCGAAACAGCTGAGATGCTTGCAGTGACTTCTCCTGCAAGTTCTTGGAATGTTGCGCATGTATTTGCCCTCAGCATATTCTTTGGTTCATTGTCAGGAACAAAAAAAGAAGGGCGCTTGCTACCTTCTTCATCTTCAAGGTTTCTCCACGACTAGCTTTTCCAAACCAACATTTCAATATCTATTCGTTTACACATTCTTGGTCCCACATCTCGCTGAAATTTCGAGCCATCTGTGCTGCGTAACAAACTGTACCGAAATATTAACATTTTTAAAGAACACAATGGCATTACAGGCTTCAAACACGCAACCAAAGTCTCCGTTGGCTTCTGGATATATCTCACCGGCTAGTTCTTCATCAGCAACTTCATTATCTGTACGTCCGTAGGTCTTTTTCTTTCTTCGTCACATTATGAACTTTTTTTACAATAAGGTACTTGACATGTAACATCTGAATATCTGCTGATACAGCTGGCTGCCGATTTCGACCGATAACTTTCAAATCGTATAACTCACCTCGAAAAAAACGGCTGGTAGAAAACGGTAGAATTTACAGCTTTCTGCCGGTGCTATAGCAATTTGATTCCTTCAATGACTTGGAATTCTGCATCTTCGAATGTGGCAAATTTTTTGTACCGATTTGGTTGTCAATGATTTTCTCAGGTAGCAGTCGCCTCGTGCTTTGGTTAATGAAAGGTCTTCAGTCAGTCCGATGAGTGGGCAATAATGCAGTGTTTCGAAGCTTAGTCTATTCATCTTTTGTAGTGACCGTTGACCAATACATACTAGGAAGATCGTACAAAAAGAATGAGCTTTTCACTTGTCCAATTCTGGGTGAAACAGCCGCAATTTTTGCAGGACTTCACTGATTTCGTGAAAGTATCTTTCTTCGCAGTCGTTTTCTTGGGATTTAAGAAGTTTGTACTACATAGCTTCATTTGCTGAAAACAAAAATGTCATCATAACCACTCTTCGAAAAAATTCGTAACACATTGCTAATACCCAGGACCAACTTTCTACTAATCTCGCCATTTATCAAATAATTCTTTATATTCTTGTCGAGCAAACACGAGGTGTTACTTTATTCTTTATTCACTAGCAAGCTCACGTTTAGGCGGCGGAGCTTTTCCAGGCTCTGAGGAAGCGATCTCCGCCGAAACGTCAGCTTGTTAGTGAATAAATGAAAAACTCATCGGACTGACTGAAGACCTAAATGAAACAGGAAAGGAATTTTCGCGTATAAAAGAAGGTGGATTAAAATCGAAGACGGATGAAAAGCTCAGTATATTTCGCTAAACCTAAATTTAACCTTTAGCAAATCGATTTTTTGAAGTCTTTTGAAATCCGAATGGGTAACAAAACAGAAGTCTCGATCGTAAAATTTGTCTTTCTGAAAAAAAAGAGGGATACTGGGTAAATTTTGAGTAAACGGTGGTGGCTGGAATAATAATATCTCTCTTCTGCAATTTTTAGAAGAAGATATTTCTTCTTGGGAACAGGTAATCAATATTTGTGTTTATTCCGCATTGTTTACTCTATTTGTAATTACCGTGACGAATAGAAACTGTTACAATTTACGGCTTCAGAGTAATCGAAGAACGCAAAACTGAGCCAAGAGGCCACCGTCGCTGTTCATCATGTTTCCGATATTCCCACAGAGAAAAAATTTCCTATTGAGACCGTATCGTTGAAGTTAATATTTAATTGCCATGAAGTACGCTGATTCTGCATGTGATCAAAATGCAGCATGATTTTCGTGTTTTCCTGTCGTTCTTTACAATACTTGTATTACTGCTTTTTCACAATGTAATATTATTGTATTGATAATAAAAAGTTACTTCTCTTCTTCGGTCTTAATGAAGATCCAGAACACAATGGAAACTAATTGTGAAAGTCCCTTTAAGTGCTTAAGGGATATGACCTCAAAAGGTGCCACTATGGTAAAGTTGGAGCAATTATTTCAATAAGCAAAGGATGAACGATGGGCTTTGAGGACGAGCTACAACGTAACGCTGGTTATGACGTTAACCGAATGGAATTGAGAAGCGACTGAGAAAGTTCTCCTGTATGATGTTGAAGATGAAGTGAAAGTGTAGCAAGTAAGAAGAAACATATGAATATTGATGGGCGTGAGACTATTGCAACCGTCTTCTAGGGTGGTGGTCAAGTTTATGCTAGGATTAGGGCTGCGGCTTGACCATCTGTCCTGTTTCCTCAAAGAAACGTTGGATGCCCATCGAGGACAGCCGTTCCTGAAATTCAGAGTTGTTCGCGCTAAAGCCCCACATGCATTCCTAGATCAGTGAGGATCGGATGTTTGCTGCCCTACCAAGAGGACTCTCCAAAGACGGAAGCAATCGCTGATAGCACAGCGATTCCATCGACTAGTGAACCTTTCTATAAGGACGACAAAAATGCACTCCTGAAGCATATAGCGGAAGCAATATTGAAATATCCACTGCATTGACAATGACATATTTCACTACATTGTTGACAAAATAACTTCTATTTTTTGTTCCAAATAAGCATCTCAATAAAGAGATATAACCAGTATACACACGTAAGAAACAGAGAAAGACTTAAGAGAAAATTGAATTTTCTTTGAACCCATGAGAATATGAGGGAAACGATCCTAACGAAGGCACTGGAGATAAAAAGCGAGTAACACAACCGTAGATTTCTAGCAGAACACTTACATGCGTTGAGCTTTCCCGAACCGACGCCAGCTAGCAGTTCTTTTGCCATAAAATCATCTCCATTCTAAACTGGAAAGGTGGAATTTGTCACAGCTTTATTGTATTTAAAGTGAACTCCACAAATAGAACCTCTCTGAGGCTGTAGACAACAGCTGCAAGTTCGTTGATTGGCTGACTTCGTTCTTATAGTTGTTCATGAAGAGCTGTGATTGCTGACTGATCCGATTCGTTATCAATGTCCTGTTGAAAAATGGCCCACATTCGTGGGAATCATTCCAGATTCCGATCCTAAATAAAACTTTCAAGAAAGTCCCCGCTATGTATTGGTAAAGAATTGCAACGTCGAACTCCATTCGATGTTCCTAGTCATTGTCTCATAGGAAGTTTCTCGATTCTCTTCATGCCGATGCTTAGCAATGTAAGCAATCGACGCATGCAACATCGTGGGCAACAACACAATGTTGTCTTCTCAACAGCTCTTCTGATTTGGTGAAATAGGGGATCAATTCGTGCTGAGATTGCTAACGTTGAGACATTGCGCTACGTACCTTGGTTTTTGGTGGTTTCTTTCGAGCTTAGTGGCTCGTGCGAGTCTCGTACTGTGATCTGCTAAATAACTACAGTTGCATGTACAGCTGATTAACTTTGCTTACGAACACGTTCGTCCAACGTGTAGGTGGCCGTCCTAGGAGACGTTTACATCCTCGTGGAGTCCGGTCTAAAGTTCTTTTCGTGCATCTGTCGTCTGTTTTTCTCATTATGTGACCGGCCCATCTATGTTTCGCTACTGGTGCATATTCTCCCTGGATCTCGACGATGTGACAGACTTCGAAGATCAGAGCCTCGCATTCAGGCTAGATATTGAGAGTGCCGGCTATGTTTAAGAAGACATCGCTCAAGCACTCTGTGAGTAGTGCAAAGCGTTCTTGACAGTTAAAGTATCAACCCATGTCTCCGCAGCATAACAGAGCGCTGGGAGGACCGTAGAATCGAAGAGATGAGCGCGAATTTTCGGGTCCTTCAGTTGGTCGGTGGCTTCCTTGAAAGGCCCGAATGCGGCCCAAGTCGCTCTCCTTCTTCTGTCTAATTCCTCCTTCATGCTGCTTTTCATTCTCGCTGATCCCCCCACGATATATATATAATAGGCAGTCTCTGCAACCACGGAACCATCCAGTTCGATTTTTTTCACCTTCGTACCATGCGTTTTTTCATGAACTGGGTCTTCTTCCAATTTCCACATAGTCCGATCTTTTTCCCATTTCGTTGAGCTCGTTGATCATCGTCTCTGCTTCGCTGGTACTTCTTGAGAAGACGACGATGCCATCGGCGAAACGAAAGGTTTGATAGGAATTTTCCACCAATACGTAACCCTTTCTCATCCCAATCGAGTGACTTCATTGCGCACCGCAGTAAGGCAGTGAACTAGTTTGGCGATATTATGTCACCATGTCTAGCCTTTTTTTGCTATGGGTATGGTAAGAGGTCGATGGGAAAGGTGTATTTTCGTGAAGCGGTTCCGATAACAGCCAGACAGAGTTCTTATTTACGACGGCTCCACTCCTTGGTCGACGAGCGCTCATAGCATTGCATTCGTTTCGACAGTGTCAAATGCTTTTTCATAGTCGACAAAGGCTACGACTAGGGGCGGGTGGTATTCACGATAAACCACAGTGACCCTGGAAACAGTTCGGATGTGGTCCATGCAGCAAAATTCCTGTCAAAACCTTGCTAGCTGCACTGCTTCCGCCTCATCTATTGTCCATGATATGCTCGATAGTCTTCGTGAGGGAGTTTGTAGAGTACACTCAAGAAGCATATTGGACGGTAGCTGCGAAGATCCTTTCAACCATCTTTTTTGGGCAGGATGACCGCGCACGGCTTCCCTCCACTGGTCTGGAATTTCTTCATTCTGAACGTAGGCAGCCATATGGCTTGCTAAAAGTACAGTAGGCTGTCATATGACTTGCTAAAAGTACATGTAAATTGTGGTTTCCAGCTCTAAGCAAGTTGGCGGTGACATAATCTGGTCTTGGAGCTATGCCTCTTTTTTATGCTTTCTGTCGCAAGTTGAACTTTTGACGGAAGAATTTCAGGCGGGGTGGTTTTTCCCGAGCGGAGATTTTAGGGTCCGGAACGGGGATTGTGGAGCGGAAAAAGGTTGGTGTAGAACATATCCACTATCAATTCCATATCGTGGCCGAAAGTTTTGCTGATCCCATCTTCGTTCATCAGGGCTGATAGCGTAACATTATATGCGCACAAGTCCCGGCGACATTTTTTTCAGACTGGTTCTTTTTTTCTGCTGCTTCCCATTAGTTTCATCCGCCTGTACAGATGTAGACCTTCCTGCAAAGCTTTTTCTATAAGTGGCATTTATTACTAGGCGTGTTAATCGTGTTGCAGTAAGAACAAGCATCAGTTTCCTTCTTTCTCGAGCAACTCATTAATAATATTAATACTGATTGGTTAGTAGAACTTAATGTGAACAGAGATGAAGTACAAACGACAAGTAGTGAAACCGATAATGATGGTCATCTCCATTCAGTTATCTGGTATTCATTCATCAAAATATCACTGTACCATTTCCAGTGTCGAGATAACTAAGCGTGTCGGCACTAAGTTGTAATTTTTGCGACCAGACTGCTTTCGTATAAAGTTCTGTGAAAGACTGTTGTAATTTTCGTAACATTTTTCCAGAATGTGTAAATTTTACTTATTCCTATTGGGATTATTTTCAACTTCAGTTGAGGTCAAATCGAGGATATTCGATGAAGAGTCACATCAGTGTTCAGTCACACTGCAGAAAACTAGGATCTTTCGCCGCTATCGAAGATCTTGAGGTTGATCAGTTCCTTACGGATGCGCCACGCATACGACTTCGTTAAGCATTGTTAGAAGTGATTCAATGCATATCTGGCCTGTAAAATAAATCATGGTGCCCTCTACCAATGCTTCGAGTCAGTACTGCTATCCTCCCGTGCAGATCTGGTACCAATTTGCCAACCCTAGAAGGATGGAAGGCTCGGTGAGCCTGGGGCGCGGGATCAAACTCAGGTGTACTGCAGCGCACCTCTGACCAATGCACTACACCAGCCCCTGAGACTAGACATACCGTACCCAAACTCGTGAAATCGCCATAGTGCAATTTATGAAATTTTGGGTTTCGCATACAGGTTCATACACTTGGTCACGAACTGGCTGGCGGCATAAAGTGTATTTTAATTACTGCTACGTATTTGTCCAAACCAACCTTTTTTAATCAACGCTTTATAGCTGTACTCATTTCGTTTGAAATAAAAGACTAGTGCACCTATTTTCGCTAGACTTATTATTTAGGGGGCACCACTCTTCCCCCAAAGCCGTTCCGATGAGCTACAAGCCTTTCGTAGCTGTTACAAATGGCTATTTTCCATGTCAAGTTCAGGGATTCCTCTTTCTGCTCTCTTCTTGTGCAAACATTGGTGGCTGTTCGAAACGTTTTTCTCACAAAGGTCCTTGTTTTGTACGAAGGATGGGAGGAGAGGTAATGAACCAGTATGTTCTCACTGTTTCGTTTTCGGCACCACTTTGTATTGTAACCGGTTTCAGATAGGTTAAGTTGAACGTTAAAAAAAGTGGAAGCCAGTTTGCTTTTGGTTCCCTTTGGCACACTCAGTTGGATACTTGTATGGCCCTTCTTCACTGGTTGTGCGAGCTCCAGCACAATTTCCATTGTTTTCGGAGTTTTCCTGGTTTAGCTACTGTGGTTTTCTACAGTTCGGAGAACAGCCACTCCAAACTCTGCCCCAGGTCGTCACCACCACAGGCAATGAGCATCCTTGTGGATCAGAGGGGGATTTTCCACCATGGGACTAGTTCAATATTCGGACGGTGGTGGATCCTCGTACTGATTTACTCTCAGCTGAATTTGCTAAGGGAAACGCCGGACTCCCTCAGCTTGGGAGACCCTACTGGTGGGGTGAATGCCCCCGTTGTACATCGCAGCCCGATACCCAGGAACACCTCCAAGCCACGATGAGGCGGTAAACCGTTGCGACGATGTGTATAAACTTTGAACGCTCAGTTAAAATGGAAAACAACGTGAAGTGGGGATCTCATAACGGAGATGAGGGAAGGAGACCAGAATGTCCGTGCCTACAAAAGACACAGTAACTAAATGGTAGGACCCAAAACTTCGTGCAGAAATGAAACCACACAGCTCTCCAATCGCAAGCAGGAATTAGCTGTGCCAGAGATGTGAAGCGAATATTAAAGAGCAATCGTATTTTCTACCTAAACATATCTTTCTAGAGGAATACAAACTGGAGACGAAACATAAATGGAGCCATTTTATGATGAATAAGCTTAACAATAAATGAACCGTAATCACAATGGCGTGAAACCTGAAAGCAGTAGAATTTCTTTGGAACTTCTCAATTGGGAGGATTATGGATCGTGGAACCAAATGAACTGAGATGCTTAGCTTAGTGCTATTTGTTGCTGTTGAGATAAATATCGGCACTTCATCGTATTCCAACGTCAATAATTCTGCTTCCAAGCAATCGTAAACTATTTCCGACGTAGGCTCCCTTTCTTTAGAATTACGACGAAAGATCCTATCGATATTGCGTCCATTCAATTCGTTGTTACCGTACTAGCAACCTCTCTTCTATAGAAAATCCTAAGCCTTCCAGGTTCAGCAACCAAGCATTTTTCATCACAGACTCGTATCAGACGTCTTGCTAATATTCAAAATTTTCCCAAAGCGGATACCACTTGCCATTTTGGGTTCCTCAATGACGATCGACTTTCTACCAGGAAAGAAAGCCTACTACCACTCATAGTTAAACGGCCGGAAATGTGTTAAAACTCGAATGCTGTACAACCAAAATCTGTTGCCTAAAATCCCAATTTCTACGTTTTTTGGAAATGCAATATTGTGCACACCTTTAATCAGTGATCAGAAGCACTACATGGAAAAACCTAGACCTTCTAGGCATAATTCATTCCATGAAATGCTATTTAACGGACAAATGAATGCTAAGAATGACCAGATATTTTGTTGATCCACTCTATCCGTACGTCTGTTATTCAAACCACAGTCACTCTTTTCGACCCCTCCTGAAATTACCAGATAGTCAAGCTGTGACCTTCTAAGGCCCTCGTAATGATTTCCGCCACAAAACCAAACCCTATCATAAGCTAACCAATCGAGTAGCCAAGACTCTCTTCAGCTACATATACATATATTCTCACCTATCCCCGTATTCTTTTGGTTGCCTAGTGCTCAGGTGTTTAATAGCATTGCTCTGTATATCTTAACAACTTCAGACGTCAGTGAAGCTATCGATGAAGGGGGCACATATTGTCCAGGAAGAATGTAGTAGAAATAAGGCATAGCAGCCTCTAAGACCACAGCTACATATTAATTTTTATTCCATGAAGAAATTCTTAATGCTCTTAAAATCGGAATGATGAATGAATTGTTTGGGAAAACATTCTACACGCTTAACAAAGACACTTTTCTTTGAGCGTATACTTAGGCATGCACAACACAGCGTCTACTGGCTGCAGACTTCCAACATCAAGCAGTGACAATCCCGCAATACCAAACAGTGTGTGGAAAGGATCCGGCTGAAAAAGTTACGGTTCAATAGATTCGACTAGAACAAATGTTCAAAATGATTCCATCTTAAAAAAGAAAAAAGAGGTTACACAGTCCCCCCGGTCGGTCAGCAAATCCACCTGTCTCGCTGTCTTGACAAGCGTAGATAAACCTTACCAAGGCATTCTAAACATAATTATATAATAGAAGCAGCTCGAAATTTCTCACATGATACAACAGCGAAAGAAATATCCAACCTTATCAACCCAGTGTAATCGTCTCAATATTGCCAATGACGCAAGTACCCACCACGAATAACAAACATCTGGTAATTTTTCAGGGCGACCTAAATTTGTCGCATTACTTCCAAAAATTCCTGGTATAGATAGTCGAACTGAAAAGTTACATTCAAACAACATGTGACGTTCCCACCACCAGGAAAACCAGCCAAGTTTCAACCTTCGTCAATGGATTAAAGATTGAAATTTAAAAAAACAAACGAAAAAATCCATTTGGAGAACACACCATTCAATCCACCACTTGCACACTGTCGCTGTGCAAGCCATTCAGCAGTTCGATCTCTGTCAATGGACTCGAGACGCTTCGTAATGCATAACGTTCCGAGACAACAATAGACCTTGAATACTTGTTTATAGGCAAAATTAAGGAAGACAAATGTATTTCGTCCTTATTAGCATCTAAATATCAAGACTTTGGAAAAACTGCTAAAAAAATCTATATGCAATTGCTTTTGTTCTTTAAGTCGATGTTAAAACTAGTCCTACTGGTTAATGTTTTGTGGTCATTTTATTCAAACCCTGGAAGGCTGTTGATGTTGATTGTTGAAATTGATTAGTTGAAGATTCTTGGATCCTTGAGATACTTGGGATAGACCGTTTCCACTTGGACTACCTCGGAACCTCGGACGAATGAAGGGATTTGTGAGCTCGGGACAGGGTAGAACCACAACCATGATGGTCGGTCTTACTACCACTACGCTATCCGCCCCCTATCGTGTCAATACAATTTGTAATAAAGGTTTACAATAAATAGCTTGAAGAAGAAAGCTATAAAACGTTGACACAATTTCATGTTATTAAGAATCACACTTAAAAAAGCCAAATCTTCGATGATTTACTTGTCCAGCATGACTTTCCGATCCTGGTCGGGTTCCAAAACCACCATCGAAGTTATAGCAACTTAGTACGAAATCAACAGCTCTATCGACGTTGATTACGTGTAGTTTATCAATGAGATATAAAGTCGCAACAGCACAAAAGGAAAACCGTGTGTCCACCTCATCTGAAATGAGTTCAAACCAGACAAAGTCATGATCTAAGCCGTAGGCTAGGAAGATGAAAACGGGTCAAAAGTGATTACTCTTACTCATATTATTTCCTAAACTAAGATAGTGGTGTTCGACGGAAGTTACGAAATGCCTGCGGAATATTTTGATTTCCGGCTATTTTCGCATAACTACTTGGCAACATGGGCAGCTTTTAGTCTGGGAATATTCGCATATGCCTTGATAAAACTGAACAAGCGAGTAAGTTCCTTTCTCGCAATCTAAATTTTTGCTCTGACCATCATAGTTCGCTCTCAAATAGGATATTTGAAAGATTTTTGTGGGCTTTTCGAGCAAATGCTTTAGCAGTACTGCTGCTCGAAACTTGAAGACGGCAGTTCATGAAGCTTTGTTGGATCTGCGAAACACTAGGTTTCGTAACGGACTGCGTCTACCATGGTCTACCAAGCCTTTTGCGCTACAACACTTCTCTTCTTGATAAGCTACCATTAAAAAGGCTAGGTTCCAAAGTCCTTTGCTATACCTTCCTGTCAACTATTTGTTTTGTTCACAAGAGGCCGTACTGCAATGACTACTCAGTTTAGAGGCGGCCAGAATTCTCAGATGGTCATCGTATCGTCTAAAATGTTCAGAACAACCGCAGATTATTACTATGAATGTTTCCGAAATGGAACCAGTTGACGTAATGGAAGTTGGAATTGACCTCACTTCTTTTATTATCAACCCCCTGTCGCGGCGACCATACTATCAAAATTTCTTCCATACTAACTTGGAAAACATCTCACTAATGGATAATCGGGTTTCGTTCCCAAGGCAGACCAAATACATTGCTGTCCAACTACTAATTAACTAGTACCCAAGCAGAACGAACGATTGCAAGCTAGACAGGATCAGGCTCATTGAAAACTAGAATATTCTGTCATAACAAAAGTGGCGAAGATTAAGTCGACAAAACTCGTACCGAATAACATACACTACAATAAAGTGCGATGTCGACAACATAAAAAAGAGAAAGTATCAAAATAGGTGAAAAAAAAGTACTTGATATATCACCACCAAAGCTTCCATCTTCATTCTGTAGACGTCGCACATACTCTGCAATCGAGTCCAGATCAAAACCATCCAGTGCACCATATATAGTTAAAATCTTAAAATCACATTCTTAGGAAGAAAACAGTAGGATAGAATGTACACAACTACACATCCGTTCACTAATTCCTTAAATAAAATCACGAATCCCCATGGGAATCGCGAATCTGTGCGAAACTCAGTTGTAAGTAGTAAAACATATACTTTCTAATTCATCAACCAGCTCAAATCATGCGCAATTTAATTCACATTTCCATCTACAGATTATCAAACCGAAACTTTACAGTGAAATATACATATACAATCACTTTCTATTTACTGCCTATTCTTTTTTTCACGGCAAGGTATGATGTGCAATTCAACTACAGTGATGCTGAGGTATTTGCAAAACTCTCGACCACAGGTGTCTGCGACGGGGATCGAACCTCATTATTACCCTTTCCAGGGGCTAACGTTTTCACCACCACACCATGTGTGTACTTCGTTCGCCCTTTCCTTCCGCTAGTTTTTCTAATCTCGTTGACAAGTGGTTGCTGATAACACTGGTAGGGTAGAAAAAATAGCAGAGAGAAAAAGCGAAACGATGGACACGCATGGTGTGGTGATTAACACGTTAGCTCCAGAAACGGTAATAACGAGGTTCGATCCTCGCCGCAGACACCTGCGGTCCGAGTTTTACAAATATCTCAGCATCACTGTAGAGCTCAGACATAACTTTCAACACACATTTGAATGCAACTACACACGATGTGTTACATTAATTTCAAGCCTCTTATTCATGACCAAATACAACAATAGAACTAGCCACTGGTACCTGTACAGCACTTAGTGTATGAAGCAGATGACTGTCGTGGTGTGCCGCGGGTGCAAAACCACCGTCAGCTCGCTGACACTCCCTGGTATATTGAACGATCTCATCGCGACTTAATGCATTTGGCTGAACTGAATATGCTTTTGTATCAATCATGAAGCATTTAGTAACTGCGACCACTTATTTTACACAAACAACCGAAGTTCTGCCTAACAGGGAGTCGAAAGGATAATAAATACCTGTTCCTGTTCTCACCAACTGTCAGAAATCTTCACTGTTAAAGCACTTTATTAAAGTTATATGGCATAGGTCCAACTCACCTCATGCAGAACACAGGCAGCAGAGACGCACCAGTAAATACCACTAAGTCGCAGCGGCTCAGCCATGATGTACTCCTGCAAACACTAACTGACACTAGGCGAAAGTCGTAACGTAAGAGCAAAGGCTTTCCAACTTTCATAAGTAATGTCCTGACCTAACAACTTACGTAGGAATCCTTATCTTTTTCATATTTTGTGATGAATTTGAGATGAAGAGCTCCCAGAAACTCGTTGGGCGCACTTTTGGGTATATCCACGTCCTTTCGAGCTATATCAAGGAAACCGGCGAATGACTGCAGTAATTAAAGGTAATGCGTTGAAATACCCGGTTTTAAAGCAAAAGGCTAACCATTCTTCAGTCCGCTCAATTAGCCTAATTCCGTTATACCTTGTTGTCTGCAGAAAAATATGTAGCATATGTAAACAAGACCCTTGCACAGGAACAATAAATACTAATGGGGAAACGTCCTCATCATGAACGATACGCCCACAATTTTATTATAATGTAGTGAAAAAGACGAGAAACAAAAAAACAACTGTACAATAGAAGAAATAAGATAAAGACGTTCTCTTTTTGGTAACGCCATATGAGGAAGGGAAGTGAGCCATGCAAGGCAATGATAGCAAAGGATCAATACTCGTAGAATTGCTGAATTCTTACATAATGCTAATAAGTCACCGTAAATAAGGATGCAAAGCCTTCCTTGGAAGACCACATAACTTCTACAATATTAGAATTATGAGCACTTCGTAACGCCTTTGAGGCGCTATCAATGAGTCACGAACAACAGTTACAATAAAGAGACGAGCCAGACGACGAGCCAGATTCCTCTCAGTAGGAATGACTTGAACTATACCTATTTCGTAGATAAGGATTGTAAGGTGTCATGTCACCCTTTCGCCATTCTGACCACAACAGTTTGGCAAGGAAAGCATGAAATGCGAGCAGCAAAATCACTGAAAAGAATCGATAACGAAGAATTAAAGTTAACTGATATTATACAGTTCCCATAGAGTAATTTGGAACTCCCCATATTTTGCCGAAGTTGGCAACAGTTCCCAGGATAGACTTTCTATTAACCTCGGCATTGGAATATGAATGCGTCGTTTTCTTGTTCAGCAATCGCGAGGTTGTTAAACAGCATACATCTACTTCCATAGAAAAACACAGTACAAGCTACTGTTGTATTGTTTTGTGTTTTTCTACGGAAGTAAATGTATGCTGTTTAACAACGTCGCGATTGCTGAACAAGAAAACGACGCATTCTAAACTGCACCGTATTAAACCCTTCGATATAAAAGAAAAAAAACACCGCAGTGTTTTGAAAAAAGCTTATGGACTTATCTGCTCTTTAAAATCACATCCATTTTAAAGGAGGGTTCAGTAGACGTACCAAGGAAAAACCAAAACCACGTCGGCAGTCCACCCATTACTGCACCATGTCGATGGAGAGCCAAAAGTTCACTTTCATGAGCTGGTGCTGATACTACTTCAGATACGTGAATGGTCGACCTAAACCACTACACATCCTACACATACACTTATATATATATATATATATATATATTTTTTGTACATGACATGTATACACACATATATATGCATATGTATATGTGTATGTATATGTATATATAGTTTTCTGCAATTGACAGAATGAATACCTGAGTTGCTCAAGATGTTTGCGGCTAGTTGCTATGTATAAAATGCTTGTTTCTGGCTTTGTAATCTAAAACAATGCTTTTATTTAAACGACAAACAATGCTTTATTTACAAAACATCAAGGTTACTCATAAAAAATAGAACCTTAATAGGAATTTTCATCGGAGACTTTCCAAGAGTGACGGGTTCACCCAAACACCCTCCTCCACAAGCATATAAGGTGGCCGTTGCCGACACCTGTACAAGTTCAAGAATCCTTTTCGAAAATAATCTCATATGCCCACAAAATTTTGATCTGGATAAACAAACAGACGAATTAATTACCCGTTACCAAGGAGGATGGTGTAAGACAAACTACTTATTACCTCAAAAAAATGGAGTATTATCCTCAGCAATGCGCACTCGGGCGCTAGCATCGCCAACTGCAACACCAATTGGTAGGCCACCGAAAGCTAATTCGCGATGTAAATCGGAAAGGGAGAGTGAGACTTCAAGATGAGAGTCGTGATATGAAGCAGCAGATAGCGAGAGTGTAAATGCTTGAGCGAGCCCTGTTGCTCCTGATTTCAAGATCGACGCACAGCCTCTTTTATCAAGTGTCAGAAGCCAAATTTCCGCCATGTGAAGGAGGTCCTCAACGTGAGTCCAGTCCTTGGAACAAAACACACAAATGTAAGTTACATGTTTTATTGAATTAACAATAACAAAAAGCATATGACGTGATACAAAACAAACCTGCCACAGTTTCGAAGGATATAATAATGTTGAGTGTTCACTATAGCACCTCTCATTTCGGCGAAGTGACAACTCAAGAGCCTTTTTCTTGTCCTCGGGGAATGAGTCTTCCAGCAGCGGAGCTTTGGTGTTGCTTAAAAGAATGTATCGAGTGGCGTTAATTTTATCGCCATTCAGTATGTTTGGCGCTTTCGATGGCGACAAGAAGAACGTTACCATGTTCAGCTTAAAAAAAGATGACAAATAAAGGGTAAACTAACATTTAAAATAGCGCCGTCATGTAAATGAAGTGATACATCCTACTTTACCTTATATCCCCAAAATGAATTAACGTAATTTCAACACAGGATCGAGGGCGCGTGTAGCACAGTGGTCGGAGATGCCCTACGATACACATGGGACCGATTTACGCGCCCAAGGCTCATCATGCCTTCCATCCCTCTTGGATCGGCAGATTGGTACCAGACTCGCCTGGTGTAAAGGCCGGATATCCATTCAGTCACCTCTAACGATGCTTAATAAAGTCGAATGCATGGCGCATCCCTCAGGGATTGATCAACGCCGACAGCTTTACCCTTCATCCTTTTATCATTTAACATAGGACTACCAAAAACCATCACAACATTGCTTAACAATATACAGGCGAGACATGTGAACATTCGCAGCCTTGTAAAACGAAAATTGATGTTTTGAAATGAAACAAGAACTGTTCCGGACTCCCCACCAACGTCACCAACCTTCTTCCATGCATTTTCATGTTCTTCGTCCATCAGAAGTGGTGAAGTTCTACTGATACGGCTGAATTCTGCAGTAGCCTTTTTGGCAAGCTCATTAAGTGCCGGCTTCGTATCTATTGCCATATTACTGGGAAGTTCTCGCTGTTCCACAACGCAAATGAAGCGAATCGTTTCCTCCCTTAACTAATACAAAATAAAATGAATTACGGTAATTTTAGATGCACGTTTCCATTGCAACATTCTAGTATTCGAACAGCATGTCCCAGTTACCAATTAAAATCGATTGTGAATCGACAAGCACACGACTGATTTTCCACAGAGCACCACTATAGAAGTACTATCTTTCTGTCATAGTCAATGGAGTTCTATGTTGCCATATTTTTTACACCTTGCCTTTTCAGAGCAACTCTAGAATTAACAAAGAAACTGTGATGACAAACTTCATGAAATAACGCTTGAAAAGACTAATGACACAACATTCCCAAGATAACCAAATAAGCGAACGATATTTGATTGGAATACCTACTTTGTGCTGTGCAGTAAGCAAAAAAAGAAAAAAAGCATACGTTTTCAAAAGATCTAAGATTGAACAAATAAACGACCCTATATTGAAGCAACATGTAGCTCCCACTTTATTTCCACTCTAATAATGTTATCGAACGCAGTTCTCCTCGACAACATTGCCATATTTTCTACTGAGATGACCAATTTTTAACTGTACCATATTTAGCTATGTTTAATATTAATGCTATCAAGAGAAATGAACAAATACTGATATACTCCACTTCTGAAAGAGCAACGCAAACATACCTTTGCTGAGATACTATATATTCTTCAGAGGGACTCGAACACATAACAGCTGAGCTCAGTGACGACACTTGCAATGGGAAGGTTTGAGTGTAGACAATGGCTTCACCTCTGAAAGTAATCTTGGAAGCTTGGCAAAAACTCTAACTCTGGAATATTACAACAAAAAAATTATGGAAAAGTGCAATATATGTTCATATATATACACATATATATATATATATATATATATATGCATATATGCAAGTAAAAATGTAATATATGGAATTTCTTACCTTACCGTCATCACATTTACTGTGCGGATCACAGCACTTCTTGCATTTGATTCGTTTTCCTAATATGTATTATTCATATTAGCCGGGTTCATCTTAGACGTTAAGACGTGGATTGCGGTGTGCGTTGGGGGCATAGATCGAACTAGCGTCTTTTCTTCCTGATGGAGGGCACCACTAACCACTACGCTAACCCCCGCCCCAATATATGGAATAATCAAATGGTATATTGCCTTCGTTCACAGAAACAGCGTTTTCGCAAAAGGACTACCCCCCAAATATCACGCCTCCTCTCAATTATCACTGAGTAATCATTTCATTAGCACGGCATCGTCTTCATATATCAGTTCAACCATTGGCTCGATGGACTTCCTGTTTGCTGCACACTTGACATCTTGCACGTCAAACTAGAACAAAGAGCAAAGTTGGCTGCTGTACATAGACTGCCGTTAAGACACAGCGTCTGCCAACCATGAATTTCATTTTCGACTGTTAGTCACCGCTTGGCTAGACAGCGTGTTCGATAATGTTGTTATCTTTCATTTTCCATATGCGTTTAACGGGCAGGACTTCGACGTGGACGCGTAAATTGGAAGAGGAAGAATCGCTTCGTTGAAAACGTGGACAAAAAAAGACGATTCTTCTCTTGTTCACTCCATCTTCGATCTTTTTACGCTCATTAAACTACTCATTTCCTCCTGTTTAGTTCTCGGAAAGTATTCGTCGATTAGAGCGTAGAGCAACAAAAACGAAACTGTTTCTCAAGAAGAGGTTTCAAAAATTCTTCAAGTTTAGCGGAAGTTCGACCTCTCCACACACTGGATCAAGACATTTAAAAAAGCACTAGCAAGGCAAGGTTGCCAATTGTTGGGTCATCGATTTTCACCACCATGTTTTCTCATAGGTTTTTCACACGACCTTCTTGAGATATCATCTGATTAAACGACACCTCTTTTATGGATGATTCAGTTGCGAAATGGTTAAGTTATGGTTATAATTCTATTTCGCAGTGAACACAATACAATTCATAAACTAATTATAACCCACGTCTTATTCATTTTCCAACTTTTCGCCTCACGACGATGCATACGCAGAGTGGCGGACATCTTCTTAAAGATAAAAAAGACAATATGGATAAGATTTCTCACCGTAAAAACCGTTAGATCTCCTATATGCTAGGCCGACTGAAGAGGCGTGAAATATGAGATTTTACACGATAAGGTTTATTGACACAGTCAGCAGCTTGAGAACGAAGTTTTAATAAATAAGCAAACCGTTTCTCGACTATAATAGCTTACCGTTGGATTGACGACCTTCAGTTCCTCAACCAACAACTCCTTTCTTGTTCGATGAGCGTAGGAAGATTTTATGACACACAAACAATCATCGTCCTATTTTTTAAAAAAAGGATGCATTAAAAAACTAATTACGAGGAAAGTACTCAAAAAGAACTATGTGCACATGTGGTGCGTACCAAAGCATAGCATCTGATGTTCCGAAGACGACCACTTTTGAATTCAGTAAAACTTGAATCCGCAGACACAGCAGATCCAAGGAATTCCACCTCCACTGAAGGCTTAAAACCGGTAGCAAAGTTAAGTACGCTCGAGCTATTAGATGATAACCTAGAAAAGACAAATGGAGTATCATTATTTCAACGACTGGTTTGTAAGCTACACCGGACAAAGTGCGCGTAGTTCAGTCGACTGATTCCGTTTTTACCACAATACTACATGTTAGAGTAGCAAAAAGTCCACTGCGACTTTCAGACACTGAAAACTTTAATAAGTTTCGAAAGCAACGGCTATGTTTAGAGCAGACATAATTACCTACATACATACGTTTTATCACCTTAAAGAAATTAAAGCTCGTATTAATGATGTATACCTCTTCAATTTTCAATGTTCAGTCCTGCAAATTGATGAACTAACAAAAACTTGACCATTAAAGTGGGAAATAAGGCAAAATCCCCGCAATATTGAGTAGGCAACTAGCCAACGAACCAAATACCAAGCTTTTGCCAGAAAGCAGAACAATTTGTTGGTACACCACTGGCTCCACGACTAGAAAGAAATAAGAACTCAGCGCGTACACCAAGGAACACAAGAGTCCTATGAAGTCAACGTTGCGAATTTCCTAAAAGGACCAATCCAGAAACTCCCGGCATAGCAGACTTTGACCTATTTGGAGCATTGACATTTAGGATATCCAATGGTGCTAACAAAATTTTTGTCGGAATTTCAAAATCTCCTCATATTCGCTCCAACACTCTTCATGATCGTAAACTCCGAAATTCGACCGTTACAGCTCGAACAAAGGAATTTAGCTGTAAAAAGGACATGCTTCTTTGTGATTCTTCAAAACAAGAACACATTCACCATATGCAATGGTGACACATTTCCACCGTCATATCTTTTCAGAAGAAAAAAAGGACACCAACGGGGCACTAATTTAGAACGGACTCTAAATTTCGGTTACAAAGAATAAGTACATTTTAGTTCACGTCACTTTTAAAAAGCGATACTAATGGATATGTGTGACACCCTTTAATCTTACCTAACACCTGACCTCCTACCTTACCTATACCTACCTACCTCACCTAATTAATGGAAACAATATAAATCAATTTTCTTGCAGGTAAACGAAGAACTACTGTGATGAATTCGTCTTCTACGAACTCATTTAGTAGTTACCGCCTGCTATAAGAATCGACTTTATGCAATAGAAGGAAAAAACAACTCTTTCTTCGACCTCATTGCGAGTATAAGCACAAGTAACCGCGATGGTACTCAAAAATGTGGTCTTCTCCAATCTTGTTAAATACCGCATTCCTCAAAACTGTTTGGATATAGCCATCGTACTGGAAGTTTCCACATAAAACGTCTTAAATGAAACACGAAACAACTGTAAACGGCTAGTGAGAAAGAGATATTCATTAAAATAACAACACAAAATGTTGTCTCCACGGTGGAGTCTCTTTGACCAACACTTAAAACAGATGTTTACTCTTAAACGCCCTACTTTGCTACTTGGTGGTCCATTCTGCTCAAACTTCTTGTAATGAAGTGACACATAATAAGGCTACATTTTATTAAAACAATCTTTTCCATTGTCACTTTCTCAGATAAAGAGAAAATCAAAGTTCAAGAACTATCATTTAAACTATAAATTGCAATAACCATTTCGAAAAACCTTCCATTCATTTCTAACGAAAATCCGCCGAGGAGAAGCTAGCTGTACAACTAGTTGGAACTATTAGCTGCACTTTCGCAAAACTTTTGCGCCGAGATAACCCACTTGCATGGAAAACCTATGAGAATGAGATAATGGATGAAATGAGAATATGTTAAGACCAACAGAGGGCCAAATGCAAACAGCATGAACGAAAGAAAAAAGAAATTCTCACCGCAGCTCGCCATTCACGTCTACACCAATATGACCATTTCCTATGAATGGTACCGCAGATGAAGCAATACCAACAGATTGATCCTAGAAACGAATCAATTGCCTACAACAACTCTGGTTCTTTAAATGAGAAAAAACAAGTCGCACAGTAATTCAAATGTTCCGGACCACAGAAAGATTACAAATACAATGTCGTCACTTTCTATTTACTGTCCACTCTTTTTTCAATGACAGGGCATTATGTGAAATACAACCATAATGATGCTGAGATATTTGCAAAAACTCCGGACCGACAGGTGTCTGCGGTGGGAGACCGAACACACCATTACCCTTTCCGGGAGCTAGCGCGTTCACCACCACACCATACGGGTCCCTTGTTTCGCTATAACTGACCTATAATCGGCATCAGCAATCATCCGTCGATTGGTGTGGGGAGCACAAATCGGCATTAAACCCAGTTAAGCTGAAAGTCTTGAAATCACAATGTCGTTACTGTTTATTTATTGCCTACTCTTTTTCTCTTACCGCCACCGGAAAGGGTAACAGCGCGTTCGATCCTCACCGCAGCCACCAGCGGCCCAGAGTTTTGCAAATGTCTCAGCGTCATTATTGTTATATTTCAAATATAGTGAAAGGATTTCACTAGATTTATGGGAAATTCCTGCGAGAAAGGACTTTACTAAATCCCATAAATGCATTGATCTAATAAATGACCTAAAATAGAGTCTCCATCATTACCAATTACTTCTACCAACGGCTTAGAAACTTCTGCATGTTCCACGGCAGAAATCTTGCAACTGTAGCTCTCAACTTAGGACTTATCAATAAAATTTTTCCCCTCAGAAGAAGTTATTGATAATGTGGAAAACGTAACATTCGGAAAGTGCTAGGGTCATGAATGGTGTGGAAGTTTTGCACAATGACAGTTCTGTGACAAGTATTAGAGTGCTTCTACATTCTTCATTGGAAATCACAATGCTTAACCTTTTATTTACTTTCAATTATTTCTTCATGGCAGGCTACTGTAGAAAAGTACAACCACAGTAATGCAGAAATATTTCCAAAACTCTAACTACAGACCAGATTCCAATCAGAGAACCCTTCCCGGAGGTTCACGTGTTACCACCCACAGCACCATTGAGGCTTGAAGCCTGCGTTTTGCAATATCTCAGTATAACAATGTTTACTTTTTTAGTACCTGTCATTCATTTCTATGGCAGAGTAAGACGCGAAATACACCCAGTATGATGTCGCGCGTAACATGGCCCCGGAAAAGGGTAATCGCATTAGATCTGACTTGGAATCCAAGTTTTGCAAACATCTCAGCATGGTTTTTTGTTTCGTGGCTTCAAAAATTTCGTTTTGGAGAACTCTACCTTGAAGATGACGGAGGTCCCGGACGTCCGTCTGCTGTGGATGAATGCACAGCTGTTGTACGACATGCGGAAGAACCGCTACAAGCATCGCAACTGTTTTCCAGGATCTAATGAAGACAAGGATGTCGAAAAAGCTCAGCGAATGGACGCCGTGCGAATTGGAAGCACTTCGCAATATCGAAGTCCGAGCATATTTCGCACAACCGACGCTGTGGAGTTTGAACGAGCTGGGATACGCAACTCTTTATCAGCCGAGATATTCCCTGGACATCTAGTCGACCAACTACCGCTTCTTCAGGCATCTCGAAATTTCCAGTGCCACGAATCCTTTGGAAACCAAACCAAGACCGAAACTGTCTTCAACGACTTCATCGTCTTCAGAATTCGAATTTTAAGCAGGGCAGAATAGATATATTTGTTCCCTCTAGATAAAAATTTGTAGGCTCTAACGATTCTCATTTCGACCAGTACGGTTTGTTTTAGGTGAGATATGCCACTTTAAGGAATAGAGGATGAAACCCTGCATTAACCTCCGAATGACCTAATAACTGCCCAAGTCCCATCAGACCAACTTTTGTAACGCATACTATTATTTCAGAGATAATGAAACAGGATAATATTGTGTGTCTACGACATTTTCGGGCGATTTTAAAAATGATACAGGAACATTAATTGGGTCATGAGCATAAACTTCTCAAAGATGGGACATTGAAAATGTGGTGTTTCCCACGAAACGCTAAAATGGCAAAAAACAACCAGTCATCATCTATCGACGTTTTGATTCTTGTCGTGGATATAAGTGATACTTTTTTTTCATTTTTACACGACCAGTGCTCACGTCTACTGTGCGGATTCCAGCATTTCTCACATTCGATTCATTTTCTTCGCCTTCATCGTCCACGAAGGTCTTTCAACTTTACGTGTGGCTTCGGCTGCTACTCGAGGATTTTCCTTTCAATTTGCATGATGTAGAATGCCGGTCGAGTCGATTCTCTCTACAGTCCTGACACAGCCGGGTTAGAGCGTTCCCAGTTGGAATGCACGGAGCGGCTTTTCCCTGGACAAGTCCGGTAGCAATTCCCGACCACGAAGCGATGATTAGCTTGGTAAGCCCGAAGGGAGATCGAAAGGTGTTACTAGCACTGTTAAATGAGTGCTTAGATAAGCATTCACACAGATGGGCTTGGCGATAGAAATTTCGGAGCAACGACGAAAAACTTCGCCCTTTAGCTATGAAATCGAAATTGGGATTATAAACCATAAACTGACCAGAACCTCTTGTTCCCAATTCTTCAAGAATTTCGCCACACACTGACCAGCAGGTGATAACCGTTCACTAGTGCTTAAGAGTCCCATGTAGTACAGCACGAATATCAGAATGCCGACGATAGCGAGTAACTCACGCCGTCCATATCGACTCAGCACATGATATATCACCTCGCAGTCAACTCCGTGTAACGAATGCACAAATTTACGCCAGCATAATGACAAATTCATCTGAAACGTTAGTTAAGGACTTTACAAAGCACCTTATAATATGCAACAAGTTATAGTAGCTTCAATGCCAACTCCGTCGTACTAAGTGAGAATCAGCGATACGACCATACAAAACTCGTTTCATCAACCATAAGTGTTTGCGGTGGGGATCGAACATGCCGTTAGCCTCTTTGCGGGATAACGCGTTCACCACCACGTCATGCGCGTCCTTCGTTTCACCTTTCTCCAGCTAGTCCGGGCGGATGATATCAATCCCGTTGTCGGGTGATTCTGGCACTGGTAGAGAGGAAACTAGCTGAGAGAAAAAGCGAAACGAAGGACTCGTATGGTGTGGTGGTGAACGCGTTAGCCTCGAGAAAGGTCATAGCGCTTTCGTTTCCCACCGCAGACACATGCGATCCGAGTTTTGCAAATATCTCACCATCTTTATGGTCATATAACACTCTGTTCCCTACTGTACAAATGAGATACTAATTAAGAGAGAGCACGAAACCAAAGACAAACTCCTTGAAAGGCTTGCATTCAATGACGTTAAGGAACATTAAGGTACGATGTAGAATCATGCGATTCGTAGCCCACTTATCTCTTCAGCTGATAGTAGCTAGTTCCGTAAAAAAAGAAAAGAAAGGAAAAAAAACTTCTTGCAGATGCGCCGTCCCAGTTCATTAACAAAAACACGAAAAGGAAAGAAAAAAAACGGGAAAGGAAGACCGTAAAGAAATAGGAAGAACGAAGAACAGGAGCGCCACTTTACCAGCATTCGAAAGGGAAGCTCTCCTTAGTATTTAACAAGATTACTCCAAGATTTAACAGATTTAAACTCAATCGAACTTAGGTTTAAGGTAATCCAACCCAAAAGGATGGAGTAGTTGCAGACGAAGTTTTTTAAATGACGTGAACTGGTCGGACGCAAAAATAACCGGAAGCTGTGCATGTCGTCTGAGATGGCCATCATCGAGTGTAATGTTGTCTTACTGATAAAGAAACCAAGTAATGTTCTGGTTTTTGTAAAGTAGTAACACTTGTGTTCCTCTGAAATGAGAAGTTTGTCCTAATTCACTCTGGAATGTGCTAGAAGACAGTACGTAGTACGAGTTATGTATCCTCATTACGTATTCTTTCAATGATGAAATCACACGAAGTTGGTAAACTAAGCCTAAGCGATATTCATTCGAGCTGAGCTCCACTGAAAAAGATCCGTCTCGTCATGACGACGAAGCCATCACGTCGAGAGGACGAACCACCGTGGACCATCGAGTCGGGTCATCGGGTCTAAGGATGAGGAATACGTTTAAGCGTTAGCCAAATAAACGCTTTTATCAACCTCGTGTAGATTAGTAATTCAAGAAAGTATTGATCGTTAATGCCGGGGTTAAATAACGGTTGGTTTGAAAAATATCGATTTACTCTGTATATACTGAGTAGGGAAAGCCTTGGATGTTCAGGTCATTCCAGGTTTGTCCAGATCATTTTATCATCTCATGTTAAGTGACCAATGAAAGAATACGCATTGATTAGTCATGTTAGGGTTAAAGGAAGGTCGCTTCTTGAAGTATTTGTATCATCGAGTGCTCACAAGCATTACTTTGACCCATTAAGCCGTTTCTGTATAAAGTTGTAGTTGTAGGATGTTCTCATGGACCAGAAAACAGCAGCTTCCTTCCTATATTGAAGGCACGCAAGGACTTTACGTGAGACGAGCCAGTCCACCTCGAGTACCTTCGCTTTCGTGTAAGTTCTGGAATTTCCCTTCTTAGCTTCCAGTTTGCTTGTTCAGCAGATTTCTTCCTCATTAATCTTTCTTTTTTCTTTTCCTCTTTTCTTTCTGTTTGTGATAGTTTTCGACGTACTGGTTTTTTTCTTACTTTAAAGTCCTAATGAACCCGATCTGCGTTGATTATTTTTATCCGTTCTCTACGTGGGGGTTCCATTTCAGTCACGAAGCAGTGTTCTGTCTTATGGGTTCATTTCCGTTTAGACCTAAAATGACTCGTACTGTCCATTTTCAGCACATACTCGTACACTAGCAAAAAAATCCTCAATCGCTGTTGATGTGTCGACGTCGAATAACACAGGATGCGCTCAGGATTCGTCCACAACATCTCAACCCTCACATTCCGAATTACGTGCGAATAAGGTGGGCAGTTCCGGAAACATCGGGTTTCTGATGGTTTTGTTTCTTTCTTAAAGTTATTATCCTTTCCCCTATCCCTGTCTCTTTTGGCAGGAAAAAGGTGAAGAGTCTTAGGTAGCATTTTTACCAGATTGTCTTTGTACGGAATTTTTTACGTATTGCATAACAGAGTTCTTTCCACGAATGTATTGGATTTGGATTTCAGTAGTACTATTCTCATTTTTTAAGCACGTTTTCTGTATTGCTGCTGTTGTGGCAGTGCCAGCGAATGTAAAACTCTTTAGCTTTGTGTGAACGCGTTGTTATTCTTTGATGTATGATGATCTATTTGTTTAAGTCAATCTGATTGAGAGCCACAGTTAGTGATCTTTAGGTCCTCAAAATTAGTAACAGTTTAGGGGTGAGGCGGTAACGTTGTATGCAGATGGACCAACTGTAAGACCACACTCGGACTCAGCTCTAAGTGTGACTTCCACAACCTCACTACCACCATCGCATGGTCATCTGATGGTGAATCATATCGGCAGTACAGAAGAGCGAAGAAGCCCGATGGGAAATTTGTCCTCACAAAGTTTTAGGTACGGGTCTTCACTCTCTTTAAATCGTCAGTTAATCACTACTTTTTCTTAATACAATCACTTTTTTATTTTCTGTCTATTCTTTTTTCATGCCAGGGTATGATGTGAGTTATAACCACAATGATGCTTAAATATTTGCAAAACTCCGGACCGGATAGCTTCATTTTAACTGGGTTCAATGCCGATTTGTGCTCCTCAGATCAATCCCATTGACTAGTGATTGCTGATAGCACCTATAAAAAAACAGCTGAGAAAAAAGGCGGAACGAAAGACCTGCATCATGTGGTGGTGAACGCACTAACCCCGGAAAGGGTAATGGCGTGTTCGACCCCCACCACAGACACCTGCGGTCTTGAGTTTCACAAATATCTCAGCATCATGGTAGTTGTGGTTCGCTATTTTTTTAACCTTTTCTTAAACTTGAGGTGTAATCTGCTTTATGCTCTTATTTTCCTGTGGTTTGTTTGATTTTTAGAATTGTAA
The DNA here is from genome assembly GCA_018806985.1 of Angiostrongylus vasorum. Classification (NCBI taxonomy): domain Eukaryota; kingdom Metazoa; phylum Nematoda; class Chromadorea; order Rhabditida; family Metastrongylidae; genus Angiostrongylus; species Angiostrongylus vasorum. The sequence continues at coordinate 877,486 of JADANN010000202.1, read as the reverse complement.
AGGGAAAAATCATAATTTTACGCGTACTTACATTCCACCTGCGTATGAGACGGTCTGACAACACTGAAAAGTTACCAAATCGGGTATTACGGAGATCTTTGGGAGAGTTAGTGATGTAAGCGGTCAGTCATCTTATACGGATTGGTTTTTGTCCTTTGTATATACGGCTGTAGCAACGATGCTGAGGTATTTGCAAAACTCCGGACCGCAGCTGTTTGCGGTAGGAAACGGACGCGCTATTACCCTTTCCGGAGGCTAACGCGTTCACCACCACACTATGCAAGTGCTTCGTTTCGCCTGTCTCTCAGCTATACAGCTGAGTAGCACTGTCTTTACAGTTTACGACTTGTAGCCTGTTGAGATTGCATATGTCATATTTGAAAATCATCAAAATAGTTCATTCAAACTTTGGCAGCTGTGGAGGGCGCTGGGGTTTTTGCATTATCTCCTTGCTCAATCTATTTATATGCGCATTTCTTCTCCACTTTGTAGTGATGGACCTCTTTTGGATCTAAGATGTATTGGCTTTGAAGACGTTTTAAAAGAGATAACCGACGGTTGCTTGCCAGATTGCCGCAAGATCTGGATTTACCTATATGTAATTTTTTGGGGGTCTTCCATACGTACAAGGAGCCTTTTTTGTTGCAGATTGCTATAGTCTACATACCCAATCGCACCTCCTCATGCATAAAAAAGACTACTTGTACGATAAGTTTGAATCATCTCAGTACAGCAGAGGAAGACCTTTCGTCAGCCTCTAACTCAGAACAAGGACGTTTTTTGTTCACTTTTAACCCATACCCACCATTTCCGAACGTGCCACTTAGTTTTTATTTTTTATACGACTCGAAATCTCATATAAAAATATTCGTGATCATTAGATCATACAGCAGATTTTACTATTCACGGTGAGATGGAGACTTTAATATCTCAAGAATCCCTCTTGTTTGGTTAAGTTTTACAGCTTTGATACTCGAGTCTTAGTAGTCTGATATACTTACTTGGATACTTGGATGGCCAATCTTCACTGGTTGGTCAACAAAGCCAAAGTCTGCCCCAGGTCGTCACCACCACAGGCAGTCGCTGCCTTTGTGGATCAGAGGGAGGTTTGCCACCATGCGACTAGATTGTTACCAGGACTGTGGCGGATCTTGGTAATGGTTTACTCTTATCTGGGCTTCCTAATGGAAAAAGCCAGCCCTCTTCTCAGCTTGGGAGACTTTGCTGGGGATGAATCTCCGGGCGTACCTCGCAGCCCGACACCCAGGAGCACCTCCCAGCCAGGATGAGGCGTTCTGAGGAGTCTGATACAACCGTATAAAATCTTTCTCAGTATTTGTGAAATATAGTGTACACTACGTAAACACCACATTATTGGTATGTCGTTTCTCAGATGAACCACTGCAACGTGAAATTCGAGTAAATCAGTAGTTGGGATATATTGATCTCGCTTTTTTTCTGAAGCATGGGTTGTCATTGAAGGAGCGTGAAATTTGGTTGGTACATATGTTACTACTTTGCAGATACCCATGTTTACTTCTTTTCCTGGAGTTTTCATGAGGTTTTTAATTCCCTTTTGCAACAGAGTTTTCATTCTAGGCATGAGTCTTTGTTTCTAATGTGCCTGTAACGTGATTTGGCTCTCCACAGTCAAACGCCAAATCGTTTAATTCCGTTTCAGTGATCCAAGTAGGCGAGAGTATCTTCGAAAGCCGTTGACATCTTCACACAGCATCGGAAACGTCGAATCCTTTATGGACCACTTAAGCACTCAGTTAGTTTTAACATATTCAACACTGCTCTCATGTTTTTTATTGCGACTTGTGTATTTTTTGAGCTAAAAGTAGGTGATTCAGGTCGTCTGCAGCTGTGCAGCAGCGATTTGTTTCGTTGCAAAGTCTTCCTGGTCAACGGAGGCAATTGGGATCCTCAATTATTGGAGATAACTGCCTGGTGTCTGGTACACCGCAACAAGATGAATTACCGCTTCCACCAAATTGGGCTGTAGAAGTGACACCAGATGGGTACAGGTAACAAATAGACTGCTATAATGTGTTTATTATTAAATATTGCTTTCAATGACAAAATAACCACGATATTGTTAGCCGTTGAAGCTCATTTCTTTTCTCTTTCGTCATAATGGACTAAATCTTGTTATATGTTTGTAATGGGTATTTCATGCTTGATTCCTTCTATGAGTTCAATTTCAATTGAATTATCTTAGGCCTGAAAGGTGATACTGTATGTTAGTTTCACATCTATACCCGTTTCATGTGTGTGGCACACGTAGCGCAGTGATCAGAGGCGCCCTGCAATACACGTGCGATCGGACCTCGTGCCATGCCCACCAAACCTTCCCATCCCTCTAGGTTCGGCAAATTGGTACCGGGCTTGTCTGGGATGATAGCAACACTGGGTTGATACATTGGTAGGCCACCGGGAGCCATTCTAAAGGCCAGGTATGCATTTACTCATCTCCAGCGGCATTTAATGAAGTGGAAAACATGGCACATCCTATGGGATTGATCATTACCGAAAGCTTTATCCTTTTATCCTTTAACTCGTTCCACACTTTCCTCATGTACGTTCTACTTGTCTGTTTACATATGTGTCGTCATATGCTTTCGAAGGATACAACATGCCACATAGTGGATGTGTAAGCTCTTCAAAACTGCACTCAATGAATTCTAGCATAAGCGAATGTAGTCATAAAAAGGCAACGTCATTATAATTCACTATCTTTCTTGATAAGCATACACGGAGTTGGTATTACAACATTATTTAATGACTAGTAAATGCTGTAATACCAACCTCGTGTTAACTCACTGAGAAGAACAGTGAACTATTGATCGATGTCGTGATTAGAAGAAAGCCAGTCTTGGGATTTGCGACACCAGTCTGGTTCTTTCAGCCCTGTCAAGAATCCCCATAAACCATGTGAATGTCAGTGCTTTAAAAAAAAAGACTGGATAAGCTATACTGATAGACCTATGATATCTCGTTATGAAACTTTTAGCATAAAAATGAGTGTATAGGAAGAAAGGTCTTATCCATTGTGTGTGCAAGAGCTGCCATGAATTCGGTCCACGGAATAGAACAAAATTTAATTTCTACGGTACATATAGATATAGATAGATGTCAACATAGTGCTAATGTCAGAGAGTATGTACCACCGGTCAAGTAAGATTGGAATAACTGGTGCCTTGGTGCTCTGAAAGAAACGATAATCAATGGTATGGAAAAGTTTAGTCGGTGTATAAATACTAAGCCTAATTTGTGACACCTATATTCATGTAAGTGATGTTGTGACTTTTTTATCCCCCCTCTTTTGTAGAATATTTAACTTATTTTCTGGTGAGTAAAATGTTTAGATGTAACGTCCTGTGCCTTCAGTTGGTTTGAAACAACACTATCGATTGTGAAATACAAGCATAATGTTGCTGAGATATTTTCAAAAGTCCGGACCACAGGTGTCTGCGGTAGGGAACGAACGCGCGCTATTATCCGTTCAGGAGGCTAACGCGTTCACCGCCATACCATGCAGGTCCTTCCTTTCGCATGCCTGTCAGCTGTGTTTCCTATCTAGCAGTGCCATCAGCAGTCACCTTTCAACGGGATTGATCTGAGGAGCACAAATCAGCGTTTAACCCAGTTAAGCTGAGGCTGTACTTGAAATCATTACTGATTGTGATGGCACCAGGCTTTTATCCATAATAATCTTTAGAAATATCAAGATACTTCATCTACTTAATTAATGAAGGGGAAATTATTGTATGTCAAGCATCTTTTTAGGTACTATGTCGATCATAACACCTGCAGAACCCATTGGATTCATCCATTAGCCAGAGAAAACCTACCTCCTGGTTGGAATAAAATTTTTCAACACAATACTGGAGTCATTTATTATAAGTAAGAGATATGTTATAGATTTCTTACTGATCGACAAATTATTAGAGATTGTTGAGAAGGTTGCTGTTGGGGTTCTACTTTAGTGAAGTGGATGGTCGGTCACAAGTAGAGCATCCTGGACTTGCGCAGCCGGTAAATCAGTCCGTTAATCAACCAATTGTGCCGATTAATCGGACAGAATCCATGATGGTGGCAAGCCATCGTGCCGAAAGTGCTGTGGAACATCTCAACATCATACACCATGAAGGTGATGCCCTTTGCTCTGTTTTTATCTACCTTCGCTTTTTGTGAGAGTCCTAAAGTCTGCTTCTTAGATTGGTTTGGGCTTGTTCAATAAATAATAGGTGCCAACTGTTACAGACTTGTTTGAAGTTCTGCTATCCTGCGATATTAACTTGACTATATTTATGGATTTAAATGATATTTCAAAGCGAGTGATTTGTTGCTACTTAATATCTCGCGTATAATTGGGAGTATCTTAATCGTAAATTGTAAATCGTAATCGTAATCTTTCTCATATTGGTAACTGATACTTTACCAATCTTTCCAACGGTTTACCGCCTCTCTTGCCTGGGAGGTGTTCCCGGGTGTCGAATTGCGATGTACAGCGGGGAGATTCGTCCCCCCGGCAGGGTCTCCCAAGCTGAGAAGGAGTCCGGCGTTTCCATCAGGAAGCCTAGCTAAGAGTAAACCAATACAATGATCCAGCACCGCCCTGGTATCAAAGTCGCATGGTGTCAAATCTCCCTCTGATCCATAAGGGCTGCGACTGCATGTGGTGATGAAGACTTGGGGCAGACTTTGGCCAGGCTGACCTCAGGATTCAAGGGAACCACAATGGCTTAACCTGAAAATCCCCAAAAAAATAGTGATTATGCTGGGGGCCCGCACAACCAGTGAGGATGGGCCGTTCAAGTATCAAGTAAGTGTCATGTACCTTACCAATACCAGGATCCAACCCAGTCCTGGTATCAAACTTGTGGCATGGTGGCAAATCTCACTGTGATCAATAGTGGCGGCGGTTGCCTGGGGTGATGGCGACCTGGGGCAGACTTTGGTTAGGCTGATCTAGGGACTATTAAAACTCAAATAAAAGGAACGGGAATTATGCTGGGGCCCGCAAAACCAGTGAAAACGGGCCATCCAAGTATCCAAGTATTGCTAACCGAGTGCGTGTGGTGCAGGGTTAGGTTGATTTGACGCTCTATGCCAACTAAGCATTTCATCTCTGCGGGGTCCTTAGATTTGTACTGGACCAATTTAGGTATATAACAAACAACATGGGCGCGTGTAGCGCAGTGGTTGCAGGCTCCACTGCGACACGCACGTGGAATCGATGGCCGCACCCGTGGCCCACCCAGCCTTCCATCCCTCAGGGTTGGTAGATTGGTACCAGACTTGTCTAGGAGGATAGCAGCATTGGCTCAATACATCGCTAGGCCACCGCGAGTTATTGTAAAGGCCAGATATGCATTCAGTCACTTCCAAACGATACTTAATGGATTCGAATGCATGGCGCATCCCTCAGGGATTGATCAACCCCGAGAGCTCTATCCTTTATCCTTTTAACAAACAACAGGATACATAGGCTGGGTTTTGCAAATCGTTGTGTGAGCCGAATATGTATTCAAACACTTTTGCGATGCTTAATGTAGCCGAATCAATGACGCATGCTTAGGGGGGTTGATCTATGATCAGCGCTTTTTTCTTTTATCTTTCGTGTTTATAATAATTATGGTCAACGGGATTGGATAGCACTATTCTGTATTGTTAACATAATATGTGTGTCAAACTAAAGGTCCTGTATGAGATAGTAAAGTGTACTGAATTTTGAAAGCTTCGGTCTTTATTATTAATCTTTAGGAAGTCCTGCTTTGTGAATTCCTAGAAAAACGTAAATTTCAGAGGTTCCAGAATGGCTCATGATCTACTCCCAGGCTGATACGTCACTCGACCATCTTCTGGAGGTAAGACAAAACTTGTCTATCTGTAAGTGGTTTTAAGTTTCCATCAATATTATGCATATATATATGTACATATATATATATATATATATATATATATATATATATATATATATATATCCTCCCCGAACGGTTTACCGCCTCATCGTGGCTGGGAGGTGTTCCTGGGTGTCGGACTGCGATGTACACAGCCGGGGGATTCATCCCTCTGGCTGAGTCTCCCAAGCTGAGAAGGAGTCCGGCGTTTCCATCAGGAAGCCTAGCTAAGAGTAAACCAATACCAGGATCCACCACCGTCCTAGTATCAAAGTCGCATGGTGGTAAATCTCCCTCTGATCCTCAAGGGTTGCTACTGCCTGTGGTAGTGAAGACCTGGGGCAGACTGGCCAGGCTGACCTCGGGACTCGTGGGAACCATAACGGCTTAACCAGCAATTCTTCGAAAAATGGAGATTATACCGGGGCCCGCACAAGCACTGAGGACGGGCCATTTAAGTATTAAGTATATATATATATATATATATATATATATATATATATATATATATATATATATATATATATATATGCGGAAGGCGCGTGTAGCCCAGTGGTCGGACGGCCAGAGCGAGTCATTGTAAAGGCCAGGTATGCATTCAGTCATCTCCAGCGATGCTTAATGAAGTCGAGCGCATGGCGCATTCTTCAGGGATTGATCAACGCCAAAAGCTTTATCCTTTTGTATACACAGATTTCATTTGGTTCATTACACAGTTGCAGCCACTTTCATATCGTTTCATTGCCTTGGTTTTCTAAACATGTTTCGAATTTCTCATAGAGCTCACCTTGTTTGTAGAAGTGTGGTAAACCCGCCTTCATTTTCAGTATAATGTTAAACGTTGAGAAAATAGCAGTTCATTTTCATATCTTTTTAGTGGGATTTGTTCAATACTATGCAGCTGGAACAATATGAAGAAATGATGCTGAAATTGTACAAGCAAGAAGTTATTGATACAGTTCGAAGGTAGGTGTTATGTCTTCCCTTTCTGCTTTTTTCTTTGTTTCCTTACAGTTATGACCTGCAGTGTGGTTGCTTTCCTACCAACAAAACCGAAGGACATCTTTTAAGTTAACTTTTAAAATGGATGCTCATGCGCATGAAAAGGGCTAGTCCCTATTGTCATCTTTCGGCGCTAACATTTAATTAAAGTCATATGGCTTATTGCTTAGTCTGTTCCATTTTTCCTTCAAGACCAGAGACTAGGAGCTGTATGGGTAGCCTTTAAGACCAGAAACTATGAGCCATATTAGTAGCGTTATTATATATTCTCACAGTGGCATAGAAGTATGCATAGGTTCATGTTCCAGCAAATCCTTCTAGAGTTAGAAAAGAGGCCCAAATGCGAATGGATAATCATGCGCAGAATCTTTCACGTAAAGGGAAGATCATTCTTGTAGAGTGGCAAATGTCTTCTCTTAGTGGCAAAACCATGAGCCGCCTTTGACGACGACTTGAGAACGGGTTTGCTCGAATTATCTCGAGTCCCCACAACAGCTACTAGCTCTGCCAACAGTGCTGTTCTATGGCCCATATGGTACATTAAGGTGTAACATCTAGTATCTATGCAGTGTTTTTGAAACTAGTTCAGATATGAGCGAATGCGTGCGGTGCTTAACCTAGAAATTGTTCGGCGAACCCAACCACATCCACGTAATGAGTGATATTGTCTGTCACGTCCTCCGTATATTTACGGGATTCGTCCTTATAGATTTATCTTATCATTCTGAGATTTGTGAGGCGCTAAAGACACCAGTTTAAATAATATTGTTATCTGTGATACTGGCAGCTCATTTTCTTGTATATATATCTCATTGGTATAGAAGTGACCTATCGTTTTCGTCTTTGCTCGAATTTTACAGTGCCTTCTAGTGTATATAAGACGTTTTCCTATCCCTTTATTTTTTGTTATTCGTCGAACAAACCATAGGACTTGCCAAAGAATGTGATTACTGTGTTTTGCTTACGTGTTTTTATCATCTGTAGCTTTTTAAGAGCATTCATGACTTACTTATCTTCAGGCATCTCATTTAGGGTTAACTTCTCTGTCTAAAAGTCTAATATTACTTTTGTATGTTACAAAATTTATTTGAAATGTTGTTATGCTTCCTCATTCATACCGTTCTTAAGTAATACTCGTGTTACATTTGTACGTTATGTTGGTCGATACATTCTGCTGCATAATAAAGTGTTACAAATGAAACACTAATACAAAGTTAAATGTTATGAAAACGTACTATTTGCAAAAGGATTGAGTATGAAATCGATTTTAACTGTTTGTCTTTGTTGGGTAATGTTTTTAAATTCTTAATTTCTCCAAAAAAAAGCCAGTCTGTTCATACATGAACACGAATGTATCCGACAGGACCATGTGAGCTTATAAGGGATAAGCAGATACATTAATATAAATACATTAATACAAATTCCAGTTAGTGATGATGGGGCGAATATTTTGAAGCGGCTGATTGTCAGTTAGACATCAACCGAAAAGGTCTCTAGGATGTGATTCTACTAAGAAATGTCCGATTCAATTGTGAAGACGATATAAAGGAAAGGGTCATAAGGTTTAAAAAGTGGACATAATAGGTTCAGAAATTCCACGTAAGTAGAGTTTTTAGTCTTAGGATTGGTAGGGTGCTTTGTCCTGCTAATCATAATGTAAAGGCTACTTTCTATACATGCTATAGCCTTAATCTATCTACTATCGTACAACGCTAAGCCTGTTATTATCCAGAGATGTGTACGGATAATATAATGCCCATTCATACTAGCTCACTTTCCCAATTTTATGCTCATTTGTCTGTCAAACAACAACAGTGCTTTAAGAAAACTTGCTCGATGAAATAATGTTTGAGATGGCTCGATAATACAGTTCTATGCTACGACTTTTCATGGAACGTTGGGAAATTATAAGCATAAATATTCCTATGGAATCTTTTGCAGGAGCTCCTTGTAATGTTTCAATTGTTCATCGACAATCCTCGATAGTCGCGAAGATATTCGTTTACCCCTCAGAGTGTTGGCACTGTTAGCGCCATTGTCTCTAAGTTGTTTTCATATCTCAGACTGCAGTTCGTCCAGTGTGAACTTACTGATGACAGTTTAGCCAGCAAGAGTTGAATGTCTGTTTTATTGTTAATGACCCGTTTTCACGTCTATTATACGGATCCCACCACTTCTGACATTCGATTCGTTTCTTCGCATCCATCATCCACGAAGGCCGTCCAACTTCTACGTGTCGATTCAGCTGTTGCTTGATGATTTTCATTTCATCTTGAATTTCGTAGAATGCTGGTCGAGCCGATTCTCCCTGGAATACTGGATTAGGCAACCTGGAGCGTTCCCAGTTGGATTGCAGAGAGTGATTTTTTCCGGATAAGTCCGGTACAGTTCTCTAGACCTCGGAAGGATGACAGGCTTGGTGAGCCTAGGACGGCATCGAACCAGCACTGTGCTCGTGATCATCGGAATCACTGCCACTGTGGTATCTGCACCTTTTGAGCTGAATGTTTAGTAATGTTAAATGAACAATCAGAACGTATACTGTCCGATCGAACACACATGGAATTCACAAGACGCGTAAGAACAACAGCATCTGCACCAACTGTTGATAATGGTATGATTCGAGTAAGCGTTTGCCAGTAGAGCTTCCGTTCTTCGTTGAACGCCGTGTTTTATTTGCTCGAGAGACAAGAGGAAAATCATATCATTCCTTCAGGGTTTCTGTGAGAAAGTATAATCGCCGGATTAATGGTCTTCACCTATTCGTTTGAAATCTCGTGAAATTAGTGGATGACACGTTATCCAGTGGCTGTCAATCATATGGTCCTATTTCCCGAACTCCCTATTTCATATCAGTGAGACGGGATATTCTTAACACTACTACAACGCGACATTCGAATTCGAAAATGTTGACCAAACTCGAGAGTTCCTCCAGGCAGATATTTATGGGTGACTTTCAAGATTTCGGCCTTCCGAACAGTATCGCGAAGGTATTGAATAAGTCAGTGATCTTACTCCGTGATATCTTCGACAACGGTGTCTTCCTAAAAAATTCAAAGTAGTAGCGAAATTCTAACTGATGACGGTTTTGGGACTACGTTAAAACAACTTACCAGTTTTCTGCCGCCTGCGAAGGAGGAAGAATGCTTCGCATAGAAGGCGATGTAGAACTCTCATGAGCGATTAACTATGATATGGTTAATTTAGCGGTGCTTTTCTCCATCATGAGCTACGTTTAAGTTGACATGATGAACTCAGACGGTCTCTTATCCTATTCAACATACTTCGATCCATGGGCTTTCTTATGAATTTATTTGGACCTGATTTTTACTTCAATCCAGGCTCCAAGATCCAAGGATGATGGCTTTGTGAAAAAAAGCCCTCGGCGTTGATCAGTCCCTTTAGGGATGCGCCATGCATTCGACTTCACTAAGCATCGTTTGGAGGTGATTGAATGCATATCAGGCCTTTACAATGACTCGCGGTAGCCTACTGATGTATGAGCCAGTGCTGCTATCCTCCCAGACAATTCTGGTACAAATTTGTTGACCCGGGAGGGATGGAAGGCTTGGTGGGCCATGGGCGCGTGGATAGATTCCACGTGTGTGTTGTAGGGCGCCTCCAACCACTGCGCCACAGGCTTTGTGAAGGGGGTGATTCTGTCTATGAAACTTTCCCAGGTGAACATAAAATGTTCAATCATCTCTTTGTTGTAGCCCGATGTTTGGCTATAGGTAGACGGCGAGGTAGGTACTTAACGAGGAGCGACCCAGATTTCTGCAATAGCATGTGTTCGACTCAGGTACATAGTAATTCGAAGGAAATTTGTTGTCAATTCGTTGTTGACTTCTGTCCTCGATCTTTGCTTAGATCATCATATGTTCAATGGAAGCTTCCTGTGGTAGCATGGGGAGTACTGTAGGTACAAATTCGCCTGGTTTCGCGCACACTTTATACTAAGGAAGCATAAAAACCATCGATCCAATCACACGTTGGAATAGAACTTCATCCATTCTTGGAAAAGAAAAAAGACAACGTTCATGGATCGTTTTCGACGAAATCGTTTCTCCAAATAGGAAGCGTATCACTTAAGATCAGAATACGATATATTAGCAGCTTCTAAGAGAACTACAAAATCGTGCTAAATACACCTCTTTCTCTACTCGGCAACTTACGACCACAGTGACCATTCTTCGTGATTAAGAACAAAATTTGACAATCGACTATCTTAACATATCTCCTATGGCTGGTATAGATTAATGCCAGCTGCTGGAGACTTATAAGAAAACCTGTCACGACCTCAGTGTACATCATGTTACGTCCAGATTAAAATATCGCAAGCTAGTGGAATACTTCGTAATTACCGTTTGATTTGCCTCCTTAGTGTACTATATAGTCTCTGTGTGAAGATTCGTACATCGTGGATTTTGGATGACAGCCAAACAACTAGGCTTGGAATCTTTCTAGAAAGGTTCTGATGGAATATTCAAGCCATAGCTAAGGTAATAGACGTAGGCCAAGGTGACCATTTTAGCTTCACCTTAATTTTCGTCTATTCTTCCATCGCTTTCTTGGCATCCAAGCAGGATGGAGTAAGCAACTATACGGGACCAACTCACCACTACGACACCTGCACTGTACAGGATGGTGAAATCCATGACTGTGGTGAAAGCATACGTGATGTGACAGAAAGTCCACACTGTAAACTACATCTTCTCGAAAAGATTCGAAAGAAATTGCTCAAATATATGTTTTTGGCTGACGGCAAGAAGCTCAACTCGTAAAAGATGTTGATCATGGAACAAAAGAGCGCCACTAAGCACTAAAGAGACAATGTTCATATGAGACGACTCCGATGCGACGAAGTGAGTAGGGACTGTGTTGACAGCCAACAAACTCATGGGAATTAATTAACCAAATTCTTATGAGTAGTTGAAGACCAGTATAAAGGTACACAGAACCAACTTCGTTCCTAAGCTTTCTTTGTAATTGCTTTAAATCTATGTTGTTTTGTGGACATTGCTACTAGGATTCGCCCTCCTGGCCTAATGAACCGTTCTCCTTCGGCCGGTCGACTACTTTCCCGAATTGATGTCATTCTGAACGAATCCATTCGAAAGGCAACACGGCTCCCTCGATCCATGTGGAGCCTGGGACCGCAGTGCTATGGTAGTCTCGACACTCCATGAAAAATGAAAAGCACGATCGACTGCCATTCAACAATTTAGTGAAGAAAAAAGGGAAACAATCTTCAGTGTATAGCCGAATTCGCCACATATGATCATCTGCATGGATAACGATTCTAAGACATCGAACGAATCAAAGTGAAAAAGTGCTAGCGTCGTTACAATATGTGACGATGGGCGATGTAAGTACTTAGATGGGTAACGCTGACATACTGACAGGTTTCGACGAAGCTTTCTGCACTGCAGAATTCGTCCACTCTCTACTTTGTTCATGAAACTAGTTATGAATACTCAGCCTGACTCAATCATCAAACTAATTTTTTGATGTTTGAAATAACTACCATATAAATACGTATTGAAGACCACATACTCCAACTGTTTCTTGTTAGAAAGAGGTCTTTTGTGATGTAGGGTTCCACGAAAATTCGTCCATTTCACGGATACCTCCTACCTCATGGGCGCCGGCCGAATTTCGGCGCCTGTGTTTGCGATGTTGTTTACGATTGAGGTTCGGCTGACTACCAAGGGCACCTATAACATTACAACAATAGATCGTTATCAGTAGAATCGATCGTCACAGTTCTGAATCTGTTCGCAAAGTTAAGATTCAATCGATGTTTTTGTTCTTCTATGGAATTATTTAACGAAAACACTCCCCTGGGCGTGGTTCTATTTGGACATTTTCGTGTTCAATCGCACTATGATCTTTTAACTTTCATTTAACTTTAACTTTCAAACTAATCCTATTGTTCTCATCTCCTTGCTCTCTGACTCGATCATTTCTTCGTCACTGCGTTAATGAGTCCCTATTTAACCGAACTAACGAACTAGAATAATTCTTTATGAAATATCCCTAGAAATTAAGCTTGTTCTAGTAATTTGATTTGTATTCGCGTGGAAAAGTGAAACAAATCGTCGTCACTCTCACTCCGACCGTATCTCCTCTCTGAATGACATCGCTGTCGTCACCTACTACTTTTGTGCTAGTAGCATCTACCTCCATTAGTCAAGGGTTTGCTAGAAATCGCTTTTAGCTTCGTTTCTACCAGACCGTATTTGCTCGTCTGACTACCTTAAGCAGTCGTCTTTTGCTTAATGTTAATTCTTATATCTTAGAACGAAATGAACTCTGAGAGTTTCATGAACATCTGCTTCAATTATAAGGATATCATCGATATCTATTCTCTCTAGATTACCGTTTCTCATCATTTCAACTTCTTAAACAAAACGAGAGACTTTCTTCTTTTTTTTTCTACCTCTTCATCTTCTTCTTGGTGTAACGGTTTCTGAAATGCTATTTCTACGAATTTTGTTAGTTTCGCAGTCTCGAATTGTGTTAAGACTGCCGACCAGGCGTGGTTTAGACTGTATCTTTGGGTGACAGGTGCGGCTGATGAGGTTTATAAGACTAAATATTTCTAGTTACAGTAAGCTACCAGTTATAAAATGGGAAACTGTGTATATAAAAAAGCAATGTCTATGCAGTTTTAACCTTTTTTTCTGCAACCGTTGTTTATCACCGTTTATCGGCTGTTTCATATGCAATTCAATCAATGATCGAGTGAGTCAATCACTTACCGTTAAGGCTCTTACTGTCACTGTCGCGAGCAACAACTAAGCAGTGGACTCTACTTTCTCCAGAGATGTTAACAGCATAACACTATTTCTATGCGGTCCTAAGCCTCTTTAGAAGTTGAAATAGGATCTGCTTCGGAGACAATCCAGAACTGTCTCTCTGTCTCTTCATTCCAGCAAAGAAAGGGAGGAACACATCCACTACATCCACTTGTCGGAGCGATTACATCGTCACTCTTGATTCGCATCTAAGCAAGTGTCCTCCACAAATAGGAGCTAAAGGCGTTTATATTTGATTAAAGAATAAGGTATAAAACATTTGGAAGTTGCTGCGGGCGGCGCTCGAGTAACGTTTGTTTGGAAAATGGAGAAAAAAAGTGGAGAACATTTCTTTCAACGTGCGAACTTTTTTGCGGTTTGTCTCAGCTCCCAAAAAGTGGGATGCAATGATGACTTTGAAAAAATTGAAATCCGTAGGAAGGCTCTCCATTACGAAATGAGTGTATGATGCTTTTCAGTTTTATCAACCAAAGATCTGTGTACTCGTTAGGGTCTTTTTAAGAAAATAACTGAAGGCCTTTTTGTAAACTCACTTTTATCCTTTTTACAGTTCACTTTTGAAGTACTTTTTCTTGACTTTAAAGGAGAAAAAATGGCCAAAGTCGTGGCTGCTATTATAAGTAAAGTTGTGACTGGTGAATCCGATTTGCCAAAAGATGGAACAGGATTCCTTTCCTATCATAGATGTTTATCTAAATATCGTCAACGCTATTGCGGAATAAAAAATGATATAAATCGTTCGCCAATCTATAATTTTTCATATGAGTATCTCTATTAAGTCCACTTCTCGACGTCATCGTTACCATAGCAATAAAGATGAAGGATGAAAGAAAAAAGTGAAAGCGTAGTCGGGAAATGTGGCACCGCAAAAAACCATTCCGCGACTTCTAGCGATTGCTGTTGTTATTTTTATTATTATTGTTATTATTATTACTTATTTATTTATTTGATCCTCGCACCCATGGCCCACAAAGCCTTCCATCTCTACGGAGTCGACAAATTGGTACCAGACTTGTCTGGGAGGATAGCAGCACCGGCTCGATACATCGGTAGGCCACTGCGTGTTGTAAAGGCCAGATATGCATTCATTCACCACCAACGATACTCAATGAAGTCGAACGCGTGGCGCATCCTTCAGGGGATTGATCAACACCGAGAGCTTTATCCTTTTTCCCTTTTATTTATTTATTTATTCATTTATTTGTTTACATGTCCCGTCATCACATCCATTATGCGGATCGCAGCACTTCTTGCCTTCCATTTCCCTTTCTCGTATTCGTTGTCCACGAAGGTCTTCGAACATTTCGCGTATTTTTTCGGCTACTGCTTAAAGATTTTGTCTTCTTTTTTCATGAACGTCGTAGAATGATGATCAAGTCGATTCTCCTTGCAGTTTTGGAGATAACCGGGCTGAGGCACTCACACGTCGATTGTAGGAGAGCATTGGTGAGAGATTCGAACCAACATCTTGCTTTTTGATGGACTGCATCACTGACCACTCTACTATCCACCTCCCCCACTTGTAGCTATTAGAATGCGAAACCATCACGAACAATTGAAATGAAAACTACACATTGTAGTCTAAAATGGAGAACAGGGATAGACAATTTGTTGACAGTTGCCTTACCGTAATTTACGTATGCGCGATACTTGCTGAGTTCAGAAGAAATGGAGAGAATTCTATTTACTTTTTCATGTTCGGCTATATTTGTATTCATTTTTTTCGCAGTTTCTGGATGATAAGCAGAGTAGTTTTAACTATCCTATGCACTAAAAGCTCAGTGGTTCTAATCTTAGTCTACTGTTAAAAGCGGATTTCTTTTAGCTTGTAGCAAACAAAGACACTACAAGCAATGCTAAGAATACATAATATATGATATGATAGTAATAATATAATAATAATAAAAGCGAATAGCAAAGTGGTACGGATATCGATCATCACGAGCAAAGTGCTGGTTCGATCCGGCCCCAGGCTCACCAAGCCTCTCGTCCCTTTAAAGTCAGGGAATTCGTACCGGACTTGTCCGGGAAAAAATCTCTGCAATCCAGTTGGGTACGCATCAGCCCAACTATCTCAGAACTGTAGGGAGGGTTGACTGGACCAGCATTATACGACATTCAAGATGCAATGAAAATCCTCAAGCAGCAGCCGAGGCGGCCACACATTGTTGGAAGACCTTAGTAGATGATGGATGCTGGAAACGAATCTGACATGAGAAGTGCTGGGATCCGCACAGTAGACGTGAAGACGGGTCGTGTGAAGCAGAAAAAATGTATTAATGTAGTACATAATGTAATATAATGCATAGGAATACTAAGAGTGCTAGAATACAAAGTATAACAAAAATGCTTTTATTTGTCGTTTTTACTTCCAGTTCTGCCCCGTGTTTTACATGTTTTCTACCACCTTTTCTGCCGCAATGATTCCAGACTAAGATGTTCAACTCACTTCCTGATGGGTTGGTTCATTGATGCTGAGAATGACTTTGACATCTCTGTCGACAAATCCAACGAGGATTGTATAATTCAAGCTTCACTACCGTCTGAGAAGAACCTACTGACAAGGCGGCACATTTTCCTGTGGTTCACAAGGGTTTTCGTAAACTACGGTGCCAATCTAGAAGTGACATCAAAGCGGTCTTTCAAACTCTCTTGGAACTCCGAGAAAAGTATTGGTCAGATGGATTCTATGGTGCAATTCGTACGATCACTTGTAAAGACGGCTATCCATGATTCAAGTATAGTGCAGTCTCTAGACCAACACATCAGCGAGCTTTCGCGAGCCGTTGACCAAGCCAAATATGCATTCATTCACCTCTGAAGTTCTTAATCAAACGGTATGTATGGGAGTTGGGATTGACCAATTCAACATTGATCCCTAAGGGATTGATTAAAACCGAACGTTTTTTTTCTGTTATGCTCTAGACTTTTTTCTCGAGTCATGAAAAAGCCTGAGCCACTGCTTTTCACTGAGGAGCATTCTACTACTATCTCACTCCATCCATCACATGAGTCGTGATGAAACTTTAAATCATAGCGTGGTCACTGTCACTTAAGCTGCGATGTTCCAGGAAAAAAAGATCGATGAATTAATGAAGGAATAAGTGGTGATGAGAAAGAGTGCAGTAATAACAAATATAACTTAAATATTGTTTGAAATGCATAGGCTACCTTGTAATTTATGAATGCCTTTATGTGCCAGGTATGGCAGTATATCTGCTTCCGAATGTGGATTGAAAGCGACGAAATTCTGTCCTTTCGAATAATGCGCTTTTTATTTACATTGGGAACAGACAGACCATCATCGTCAATGATCCATACGGAGCCCAGAGACACTGTCGATTAGACCGATACGACATTTGTTATTGGTTGTTTTTCCCAGATTTCTTTTCTGGACACGCTAGAATCCTGTCGCCATGGCGACTGTTTGTGATAATGGTCTGTAAAAAACTGCTTAACTCTATGTATTTAATGAAGTAACGTACCTTTTTATGCTTGTATTTGTCTGCTGATAAATTCCACTTCGGCACATCAGCTTGTGAATAGCCTTCAGAGCATAAAGGGTGAAGGGTGAAGGATGAAGCTATAGACGTTGATCATTTTCTTGCGGATGCGCCATTCATTCGATTTCATCCAGAATCGTTAGAGGTGATGACTGAATGCATTTCTGTCCTATACAATGACTTACGATGGCTTACCCATCTATCAAGTCAATGCTACGATTCTCATAGGTAATTCTGAGTGCCGACCCTGAAGGAATGGAAGGTTTGGTGAGCCCGGGACACCAGAAAAAAATATGATGCGATAACATGAAAAAGTACTGATCGAACTAATGACCACCTGTCTATTTCAAGTTACGTTTAACCACGGAGTTAAAGAAAAGAGCGAAGTTTCTAGAATTTCCATCTTAAAAACCGATTTTCGTTAAACTTCGATAGCAGTAATAAATAATTTTTCTACATGACTGAGCTGACACGAGGTCGGGATTATAACATTCTCGTATCAGCTGAGTCGTATAAAAAGTCACTCCTAGAATTTCCATTAAAGCTTTGTCATGTTGCCTGGAAACAATTATTAGTCATTCTCTTCTGTTCAGATTCCGTGGTGTTTTATCTCGGCATTCATCAGCGCGCTGTAAAAAATATCAACGATGAATTCCTCCGAAACTTTTCGAAGAATAAATTTTTCTTTGCTATAATGGTTTTTTGATGGCACAGAATTTAATTTAAATGACAGAAATATAAACAAATCAGGTTCTTGTTTGATTTGGGCATGTTGTGTTTGTGTTCGGGCTGCGTGCAATCGTCCATTGTCTGCCCTCTTCTGTTGAGTGTTTTCATTGGTGATGACATTAAAGCCATAGAAGTGCAATGTAGTGGAGCAAATCTCGAATCATACCAGGGCAGCAATCATCGAGAATAAAGGGATGGAAAGCAAGGTTTGTTCGACTCGAAGGTGATTGAAGTTGATATAATGAAGGTTGACTATCTATGAAGAGGAATCCGCCACTTTATTAACGCTTTGAAATTTCCTCGGTGTCTGCATTTGGATTACGTAAATCCGTCCGTTGCCTCTATTCTAGCATTCAATGTTTTCATTTTTTGAATCAAATTAGAAAGACATTTCTCGACTACAGCAACCGTTGCTCATCAAGTTGTCAGCTGTTGTAGATATCAGCTGCAGATCTGTTGCAGGGCGATGTTGCAACATGGTTCATACACAGACGGTGTAATATTTCTTTTGAACTGTTTTCATTTGTAATACAAAGGTGGTTCAGCAATGAATAATAATAGAAGTGAGCATATTTGTTTAGTGATTCATTCGATCAGTGAGGAATTCTTTGTTCGAAACAATGGTAGCTATCATTAACATCGAAGGTATCAAGTAACCACCACTGATAACCATCGTGACATCTCCATGGCGTTAAAAGTATAGTGGTTACGTAACTGAGACGCCAGATCACGAAGGGATCGTGGATCACGTTTTAGGGTCTTAGAGATTTCGTCAAGTTTAGTGAGTGTTAACAGAAACTGTCAACTCACAATGATGCGGAGCTATTTGCAAAACTCCGGACCCCCAGGTGTCTGCGGTGACGCTGTTGCCTGAGCGCTGGAGGCTTGACAGTGGTTGCTGATAGCATCTATAAAACATGGCTGAAAGAAAAGCGAACCGAAGGACCCGCATGGTGTGGTACTGAACACGTTAGCTCCCGGAAGGGTAATCACGTGTTCGGTCCCCGCAGACACCTGCGGCCCGGAGTGTTGCAAATATCTCAGCATCACTGTGGTTATATTTTACATCACACCCTGTCATGAAAAAAAAAGACAATGGATAAAAAGTGATTACGCTGTCATGTCAGTCGCATAAGTCACAGATATTCATGTTGTCTCTTATTGGGTGGCGGTTGGCTTCTGTTCCATGATCGCTCGCCTGGCTGTCTTGCGTTTCTTGCGTATTACGTTATTCCAGCCAGGAAACCTGTTCGTTAACCAAGAACTCGCAGAGCGTCACACCACGTCAAAGTGCGCCAAGGACATTCACCAATGGTTGCGAAGGTAGTCATCATTATTGACTGAAATGCCAATGGAAGAGAGACGAGGTTTCGCTGTGTTGGTGTTCGTCTTCTTTTATTGTGATCAACAGTACTTTACAAAAAAAGCATTCATTTAACTCTGCTAAGTCGTAACCTTTATTCGTTCGAAGGTGACAACGTGATTTTTTTCGTCTCCTCGCGGTGATTTTATTCCCTTGGCTTTCCTTTACTAGCTTTCAAGTATCTTCAAACAAGCTTTAAGCGTTTTCATTGCTCAGAACCTTTTTTTGCTTACTGATATCTTTTTTCTTACTTCTATATTTCCTGTATTGAAAGCGATATCCAAAGAACTCAAAGCTTCTACATATTAAGTTTTATATATGTAACCGAAGGGCGCGTGTGGCGCAGTGGTTGGAGTCGATCCCCCGCGCCCATGGCTCACCAAGCCTTCCATCCCTCCGGGGTCGGAAAATTGGTACCAGACTTATCTGGGAGGATAGCAGCACCGGCTCGATACATCGGTAGGCCACCGCGAGTCATTGTAAAGGGCAGGTATGCATTCAGTCACCTCCAGCGATACTTAGTGAAGTCGAATGCATGGCGCATTCATCAGGGATTGATCAACGCCGAGAGCTTTATCCTTTATCCTTTATATGTAACCATATATGCGTGCATATATAATTATATATTTGTATAGTAATCTTTGCGTTAATGCTTTCAGCCAAATCCTTTGCTTTTTCACTTGTAGATGTAATGGTTTTGCTTTTCAATCCCGATAAGATCTTATTCGTCATCCTCTCGTCTCTAACCAGTCGACGTCGTTTCGAATTTACATTAGCACTTCAACTGCCCATCTTCGTGAATTAGTGAGAATAATGTGGGCTGGGCACGATGTTTAAAAAATGAGTGATTATGTCCCAGTTGGGATAGATTTCCTTTCGGTGGAGTTGTAATGCTTTCCAAGTTGTCACGAAGAGTTAGCGAATACTGTTTTGTTCGCAGAATAGCAGTGATTTGTGACACTGCTTTACTACTCTTAGCTTGGTTTTCTGATGGAAGTGTTGAAATTTTTCTCTTCTTGAGAGACCTTGGTGCACGATCAACCTCCACTGTACACTGCGGTTTGGTACACAGAAATACTGCCCATCCTGATTACACAGCAACGTATAGAGGAGTTGAGGGGAGGAGGTTTCCAGTACCGTGCCGTTTTTCATAAAGAACTGCTTTTCTATAGATTTCAAGTCTATCGTATCTTTTCTTTAAGTATGAAAAAATTTTCGTTTTTCGGTTTAAGAAGATGAACGAGTTTCTTCAGAAGTATTCGGGGCTTCCTTTGCTTTTTCCTTAATTCATTATGTTTAGACCATTCCTCTGAAACCACAGATCTGTCATTCCAGATTCCTGAATATAGGTGTTAGCTCTAAATATCTTATTTCATTTATTGTTTATCTCCCTTTTTTGCCTTCAATGCTTTACCGCATTGTTGTGAAAATGTGAAGCTCATGACTGTCCAATGAGGATGTGCTGCGAAGATTTAGGACAACTTAGATTGGGAAGAAGTTCAAAATCTTAATGCGATAATTCAGTTAACAGTATATCAATTTCTGGGGACGCTACCATGTTGTAGGGGACTTGGTCAAAGTGACAAACCTCCCTTTTATTCCCAAGGGTCGGTCGGTGTCTGCATGTTGTGATGGAATGGAAACGCGCCGGCATGGCTATCCTGGGACTTTAGAGAAGGAAAAACGTTCGCAACAAACGAAATGCTAATCTAATGGAAATTGTGCTGCAATCCACATTCGTTGTGGAAGCAGCTTACATAAGTGTTCTCTTCAATAATTGTGACAGAGTGTAATTCGATGCCATCAAACTTGCTTGTTGCAATAGTCCTGATATTTTGGAAGGCCAAATTCCAGTGTTTTCGCTGAAAAATGCACATTACTTCGCTTCCTTCCATGATTTGTCCTAGTAGTTCTCAATGCTGTTAAAGTGTAAACGAAAAGTTCTTCAAAATTTTCTTGTATGCCTTGTCGTTTTGCCTGTTTTCTTGCCTTACTGTCGATTTTAATGCCATCAAATCGTATTTGGGCGACGATTACGCTGAGAATATCGATATGCACGGATTCATTCCGTCCTTCTCCTCTCCTACTGAATGTATTCCATACGTAGTACCACCGTTGAGACGAGGGAACCATAACGTAGATCAGCAAATCCCGAGTGCTGGAGTCGATGAGAACAAAGTAGCGGAAAGCAAGAGGAGGATCAACATCAAAACGGTTGAAATTGACGTGATGTAGGTGGGATGTCGATGAGCGAATAGCGCCAATGTCACCGCTATCCGAACATGACTAGCACAAAATTTTGTTGCACTGAACTAGCCACCTAACAAGCCATCAGATTTTTGAGTATAGGAAGGAAGGCTATAAGAAAAATGATCATGAGGTCTCATAGAGATTCGGAAGTGAACTTAGTATGCCATTTTTTACTAATTTATGAGTCAAGACGTTTGATTGACTTTGAATCATCAGGAAGAAAAATAATCTACTGAAGAAAAATGAAGACTTGTTATTTACTAAGCCGACTTTCGGCTATAACTTACATATATTTGTTTAGATTGTTCAGCCTACACAAGGTTGTTGTATAACCTTTATTCGGGAAACGTCTCGACGTCTTCCTCTTCTTCTTCGTATTATTCAAAGCGGATGATCCATGTCGGTGCTCCACAATCGTTCATCCTCGAGTTGTAGGTCTTCGTTGTGGATTCGGGCGGTGTGCCACTCAAGAAGATTCAACTGGACTGGACTATGAGAACCCACAACGCGAGTGCGAACGCTGTGGACTATCGACTCGAATCATCGTCTCTGAAGAATACGAAGACATGGAAACGTTAACCTGGTAAAAGTCCTACAACAACCTTGTGTGGGCTAAACAATCCGAACAAAAAGGACTTATTATTTTTTTGCTTTCAGTGTTATCAAGAATTTCTCTCAAACACCATAGTCATGGGTGATCTGGTTATTCCTGTAAGCTACATAAGAAATATTAAGTTTTATAGTTATAGAAAGTTATTCAATTAGTGTGGAATTCGCCTAGTGTCGTGAATAATTCGCCGCAAGCAGATGCTCTTCCCATTCGGTGGCTGGCGCCATCGATTCCTCGTTGCTTAAATGGTCGCTTAATCGGCGTCAATTATAGTCCTCTCAAAGTTAGGTTATTCTCATATTGATTAGCACTTTCACTGGTTACTTCTGAGTGTTTATGAGTGTTTTCTTTTGGCTTCAATCGATTTTCATGTGGAAATTAGTCAGAATATTTAATAATTGCTCCCACTTTTGGATTGGATTGACTACTGACCATTTCTTTTCACCATATTTGATTCAAAATTTACTTATTTGCAAGCGATATCGATTTTTACGGGGTTACCTTCTTATTAGATGATCGACTGCTCGTGTACTTTGTGATTATATGAAGTTATTCGTGTAAACTTGGAGCCTATAATTATATCCGGTTCCGAATCATTGAACTTGACGCTGAATTCCCGCTCTAAAGAATCATTATAGGCCTTTCACTTGTCGATTTATCGATCGTTTGGCATACAAATGATATTGCGAGGTATTTCGATATTATTCACCACGATCTTATCATATAGCGTTAGTGAGTTTTGTGGAAATAATCGTATTCCGTTTGGCATAGAGGTATGTATTTTCCTTTAAATAAAGTCTAAATCTTACCTAGATATTGACAATAAAGTACGAGTACAATAATGCTGAGATATTTGCAAAATTCGAAACCTCAGTTGCGCTTCGAACCAGCGATTGCCTCTTCCGGGGCCTCGCGTGTAGTTACTGCACCACCAATAAATCCTTTGCTTTGCCTTTCTCTCAGCCAGTCAGTCTGGCAGTCATATCTCAGCATTATTGTGGTTGTATTTCAAATAATGCCGTGCCATGAGAAAATAATAGGCAGTAAATAAAAGCTAAACGAAATACAAGTAGTTGTGGGTAATCACAAACGAGTGTTATAGTTCTCTCTATATCATTAATATTATCAAATCTACAATTTCTTCTAAATGGTTTACCGCCATACGTGGGTAAGGGGATGTTTTTGTTGTCAAAGTACGCTGTATGGTGGACAGTTCATCTACTGATAGCTCCGCTGATATTGAGGAATTCGACATTTTCATCTGCCGAAAGACCAACTATGCCAGGAATTGTGACCAACTCGAAAGAAAACTAGTCACAAGGGTCGTAAATCCATCTACCCTTGATCCACGCTGGGCGCCGATTACATCTGGCGACGACCAATGAGCGTGCTGGAACGACTATCTCTTCATGCTAGGGAAACAAACAGGACACCGATAGTGGACGGTCTGTCAATTCCTTATAGATGCACTATGCCTGCCGATGTATGATGTCAGCGTTTTTATCCTCACAGACATGTCTGGTAGCAGTTTACCGAGGCAAGATAAATGGAGGAATAGTTAGTCCGTAGTGTGGGTTTGAACCAAAAACCACGTATTTTTTCCACACAGTCCTTTAACCACTACGTAGCGCTGCACTACTGGTGGTGATCGGTCATATCACCTGTATCACCTGTAGTCCCGTTGATCATCGAGTGACTCGAGCGGGCTCCAGTAAGTCTTCCATTTTACCGTCCTGCTCGCTCTAGGGACTCGTCGAGCCTCATATCTTTCTTCAAGGCTCTTTCTGAAGAGCTCTGACCATCGGGTCGGTGGTCTTCCTGCAGTACGTTTGACATCCCGAGGAATTCAGTCGCTAACGGCTCTTGTCCATCGGTTGTCATTCATGCGCATTACGTGTCCGGCCCACCTTATCTTCGACTGTTTGGCGTACAGAACGGCGTCTTTGATTTTTTGATCGTTTACGCAGGTCCGAGCTTCGGATCCCATCCCTTACTTGTGTGAAACGGGATACTCCTAGCATCGTCTTTCGATTGTGCGTTCGATAACGCTGAGTGATCTTTCATCCTGCTTACGCAGTGACCAGGTTTCTGACGCATACGTTAAAGCAGGAAGTACCGTTGGATCGAAAAAGGTGGGTACGGAGTCGGGTATTCATTGTTCTCCTCACTACTTCTTCGAGGCTCTTGGAAGCTCGCCAAGCCATTCGTTTCCTTCTGTTCAACTCTGGAGCTAGGTCGTTCATCATATTGATTTCCCGACCTAGATAGACATAACTGGAGCATTCCGAGATATTCGTTCCGTTGAGCGTGAATGAGGCATACGAAACCAATCCGTTCTTCATTAACATCGTTTTTATGAGATTTAATCGAAGACCAGTCTTTCCACAGGTTCGATCAAAGTCGGCAAGCATACGTACCGCTTGGCTAATGTTTGGTGTTATAAGTACGATGTCGTCAGCGAAGCGAAGATGATGTAACTGCCGACCATCGATTTTCACTCCCATATTATCCAATTCCAATGTTCGCATGACGTTCTGGAAGCTGGCGGTAAATAATTTTGGAGAGATGGTATCGCCTTGCCTAACTCCTCTTTTTGACGTCAATGTTAATATCGTTGTAGAATGGTGATATCTTGGTTGTGAAATTTTTGTACAGTTCACGAACAATCTTTATGTGCTAAGTCCTTGACTATCAGGGGCTTCTATTACTGCTTCTATCTCAATTGAACCAAAGGCCTTCTGTAAATCGATGAAAGTGAGATAGAGCGGTCTTTTGTACACTCGCGACACTTCAATGAGCCTTGTTATCGTGTGGATGTGGTCTATCGTACTAAATCCTTTTCGAAAGCCTGCTTGCTCACATGGCTGTTCTTCATCCAACGTTCTGCCAATGTTGTTTAGGATGACTCGAGTGTAAAGCTTGTAGACGACAGACAGCAAGCAGATTGGGCGATAGTTGCCGATATCGCGTAGGTCACCCTTCTTGAACAAAAACACGGTCTTTCTGGTCTTTCCACTGAGTAGGGACCTTGCATTCGGACAGGTAACGTGTAAAGAGCCTAGCCAGTGTGTTTACGAGGACTGGCGGAAGGTTCTTCAGGTGTTCTGGTCTTATCCTGTCCGGACCTGGTGCTGTTCGATGGAAGGGAGAATCGGTGGTACAACATATCCATCCTCCTTTATTTCATATGACGGAAGGTGGACGTGGCTATCGAAGAGAGTCATATAGGGAGGAAAGAGGATCGGTCATATAGGTAACATAACTATTAAGAAATTTCGTAACTAAAGAAAAGATTTCTTTCATATGCCCCATTCACGAGCAGTGGAATGAACATCTCGTAATGCTCCAGCTACGTTTATCTAGGTAGAAAGCCAATATAAGGAACGACTTGACTTAAGAGTTGAGTAGGAGGAAGCGAGCCACCTAAGAGGGTTTTCTAGAGCATCGATGGTGTAGTAAAAATGGCTGAGAACACGCGAATCCGTAGCCACCTTTTACACTCTACAGTTCTTGTCCTAACGTGCGCATCGGAAACCTGGTCACTACGTAAGTAGGATGAAAGATCATTGTGTTAGGGAACGCACAGTCGACAGTACAGTGTTGGCAGTATATCATGTTATTCTTTTGAGAGAGGAGATCCGGAATTCCGATCTACACCAACGAGCAAAAATCATAGGCGCCCTTCGACAGGCGAAAAGATCGAAAATCAGATGGACCGGGCACGTAATCTGCTTGAGCGACAACCGGCAAGAGCCGTTAGCAACTGGATTTCTTGGGATATCAGATGCACAGCAGGAAGACCATCGATTCGACGGTCAAAGCTTTTCATGGTGACCTTAAAAGAAACATATGGTGTTCAACGAGTCTTTGGATCGGGCAGAACCCAGTGGGGTCGTCGATACGCGACAAGGAGAAATGGAAGGTTTGCTGATGCACGCTCGACTCACTCGATGATCAACGGGACGTCACGTGATGTAGGTAATCACCTACATCACGTGACGTCCCGTCGATCACCTATAATTCTGCCAGCGGCTCGTGTAGCGCAATGGTTAGAGGTCCCCTGCAATGCACACGCGGTCATTGGTTGTATCCCGCTTCTCGGGCTCACCAAGCCCTCCGTCTGTTTGGGGTCGGCGGATTGGTACCAGATCAGTTTTGGAGTAGCAGCACTGACTTAGTAGATCACTGGACTACCGCAAGCCACTGTATAGGTGAGCTATACCGTCAGTCACGTTTTACACTGCTGTAGAACCTGTAGCGCGTCCATCAGGGGTTGATCAACACTGAAAGGTTATTCCTTTGTCCTTTTATCATTATAATGTTAGCCGTCAGTTCACTTTATTGCAATAATTTTATTCAGCAACGCTTTCACTTAAATATTTGCATAATTAAATGGCCCCATAACCAAAAAACACTTAAATATCTTGGGACGATTTCTGTCTACTCACCTGCAAGCTCTTCTTGTTTCTGATATTCTGCCGTATTTCCAACAAATCAACTTAGGGAACTAAACACGTCTTCTCATCGTATGAATAGATTCTTTAGGGAGTAGAAAATCTCTTCCATACTCAGCCGATTTTGTTCAGCACGTGAATGTTCCATTTATGTTCCAACTTTTAAATGCTCTACGCCAGACTACGAAAGTGAAATAGTTGTCAGTTTAGAAATCCGAAGCCACTCTAGTTAAACGACTTGTAGTTTGGAACACATCTGTTTTAGCGGTTTATGAATAATGCTCTTAACGGGTTTATACCTTAATTCGTACCCAGCTCCATATCAATATGCCGGAAGAACTTCTAAGCCGATTGAATGGACTTAGACGTTTGAAGTTCATCTGTGGACATCGACTTCTCTGAGACTTCGAACGGCCACCGCTTCTTGTCGCACATCCATATAATCAAACATGAAATTTTTTTTGTCGGTAAAACAAATATCCGAGAACATAGATTTGCACACGTCGACGTTATTCAGTGCAAACAATTGATGAATGGCTTCAAGGAATATAATTTCATTCTGTAAAACGCAAAACGATGCGTACGGTAAGGGAAACGATGAAAGGGCTGTGTAAAAGCGGTACAGGGATATCAGTGGAACAAATATACAATATACGGGATGGGGGAATGAACCATAATAGTCGAGCAGCTCGAAATGGTTCATTTTTTTGTCTAGTTCATCAAGATTTTATGCTAAGTTATACTCTGACTCCCACTGCCTGCTAAAAACGTCAAACATTTGTCAAAGCTTTGCTTAACCTTAACATTGACAAACCCCTTCACATCATATCTGCACGTTGAGGAACACTGCAGCAGTTGGTAAACCATCGAAGGATTACTTAATAGCAGTACTGAAATTATTAAGTGGAAACTTCTCAGGTCAAAGATTGACATCATTTCCACCTTTAAGATCTATCAATTTTTTTTCTGAAGATAGCCGTCAAAGTGGGCGTGGCTTATTGAAACTGTTTCAGGTGCACAAAGATGGCCATTTAATTTTATTATGTTCACGTCCGAACTGTCATGAGAAAAAAATACGCGGTCAGTTGATTGATGTTCAGTTTTATTGCTACCTCACAATTCAGTTCTTAGTTCCATTTTAAAAAAAGAAAACGATTTAACACTTACGCGATGACGTGACCTCTTTAGGACTCTCACAATGCGAAATTAATGGCCTCGCCAAAATAATGGCCACTTACATCTTTAGACCAGAATTTCCTCATCTCGTAATGAATTTTATTGATTGCAATAAAGACTTTTATAATCTAAAAAATCTTTTCCTGTAGGAAAAATGCTCTCTTATTTCAATGCGATAAAATTTTGAGCCCGTGACTTTTTTTCTGGATCCCATGGCATATATTCTTTCCACTTTATTGCTTCAACGTTCATGCTGTCTCATATTCTTCATATCTGGGACATGGAAGTAAGTGAGAAAGCGGGATACGACACGGTGGTCTTTTTCCAATGTGTCGTTTGTGTTCACAGCCGCCGTTCTTCCGTTTGGGAAGTTTTAAAATTTAAATTTTGTTTTCAAATTTTCGAGAGTTTTAACTTTAAATGTATTTATGTTTGAAAGGAGGTCTTGTAAAAATTATCTGTGCGATTAATGCGGTAGAGGAAAGTTTCTTCTATAAATCTGTAGATTTCTGAACTCCTAAAATGCTCCAGTAATCGAGCTACTATCGTACCTATCAAAGAATCAGCTTCATCGCAAAACAATTAGTAAAAGGATTCCTGTTTGATCTGTTTTGTTCCTTTCATCATATTTTTTGTTTCTTCTCTCCTCTCTTCGTTCATAGATGGGTTGTTGATTTTTATGGAGTTGATCTTTAAGGAATGTGATGAACGGGCGCTTGTGAAATCATGTTCAAGTAGCACGTCATGGGTGGGTGGTCTGCAAAAAACAGTGGACAATCAGTAAGTGAAGCAAAAAAAATACACTAAAGTTTATAAAGAACAAATGTGGCAAGTTAACTAGAGCTATAAGTCCTTCAATTTCGTAAATTTTTAGGCTATTCTTGCAATGTTGTGAATATCCATTGATGAAAGACTATGCACAGTTAGCGTATAGTAATGTAAGTTGAAAATTCATCTCCTTGCTTAGGTTATCAATTCTGTTTATATGCCATAGTAAATTAATCTCTATCAACTCATCGTGCGTGTAGCACAGTGGTTGGGGGGGGTCCCCTGCAATATAACTTGGCAGTTGGTTCGATCTTGTGCCCTGGGCTCACCAAGCCTTCCATATCTCCGAGTTCGACAAATTCGTACGAGACTTGTCTGAGAGAATAGCAGCACTGCCTTAACACACATCAGTAGGACACCGCGAGTTGTAGTATAACCCAGATATACATTCAGTCATTTCTAATGATGCTTAGTGAAGTCGAATGCATGGCGCATCCGTGAGGGATTGATCAACGCCGAATGCTTTATCTTTTTTTCACCTCCATGGTGGCCGTCTAGTGTAGTGGTAGAAGATGCCATGCAATATGCACACGGTCCTTGATTCTATCCAATACACCGGGCTTCTTAAGCTTTCCATCCTTTACTTGACACTTGATACTTGAACGGTCCGTCCTCACTAGTTGTGCGGGCCCCAGCATAATCACCATTTTCAGGAGATTTGCTGCTTAAGCCATTACGGTTCCCTGGAATCCCGAGGACAGCCTGGCCAAAGTCTGCCCTAGGTCGTCACCACGACAGACGGTCGCAGCCCTTGTGGATCAGAGGGAGATTTACCACCATGGGGACTTTGATACCAGGACGGTGGTGGATCCTGGTATTGGTTTACTCTTAACTAGGCTTCCTGATGGAAACGCCGGACTCCTTCTCAGCTTGGGAGACTCTGCCGGGGGGACGAATCCCCCCGCTGTCCATCGCAGTTCGACACACAGGAACACCTCCCAGCCACGATGAGGTGGTAAACCGTTGGGAGGTTCTATCCTTCATGAGTTAGCAAATTGCTAGCAGACCTGTCTGGGAAAATAAAAACACTGAGTTGAAAAAAATCGGCTACGAGGCTTAAAAAGGCTTGAGAATATATGCAGCCTTCCTACGTGATTGGTCAATATATGGCGCATTATCCTTTTATCTTCTATCGGCCATATCGCTTGTAACCTTCTAGTCATCGAGTATCTCTACCCGAGCACTCACTAAGGTCTTGACTCGTTCCTATGGGTTGTCAATTTTACTCAGCGAGCGCTCGCACTACACATAGACTTTGGGTGTGACGCCCTTTGTTTCTACTGTTATGTGCAAGAAGGTTAGCAGGGGGTAGTTTGAACTCTGATGTGTTATATATCTACTCTTGAATAGATGTATATGCAGAAATTAGCTTCGAAGCAGTTGGTAATGTAGCATAACGAGTATTGAATTCAATTCATTCCCCCGTATCCATCGTCCGCGAAGGTGCTCGAAATTTTGTGCCTCGGTTCGACTGCTACTTGAGCATTTTCATCTCCTTCATAGTATTCATAATCATGAATCTCATTTAATTCTGGTCAAGTCGATTCTTCTTGAAGTCTTTGAATAAGCTTGCTAAAGCGTTCACACGTACATTAGAGAGAGTGAACTTGTTCCAGACAAGTCTGGTACTTGTTTCCCGACCTCTGAGGGGTAAGAAGCCGTGTGAGCTCGATGAAGGGTCGAATTAGGGCATGCGTAGGTTGGTCCGTGCGCAATGAACGAGATCACTACAGCTGCGCTAACCGCTCTGTTATAGTAATAGTAGAGATAATAACATGTATTCTTTCGCTGGAAACTAATACGAGGTTGATAAATACACTGTTCGGCTAAAGTTTCGTCTCTTTCGCCTTTTTCAAAGCCGGCTTGGTTCAAATCGATTGTCGACACTTGTTCCTTCTTCTGATATGGGTCTTCGTCACTACATCGAGACGAATCCAGTGGAGCACAGCTCGAATCACATTTTCAACTAGTAGTTTTTCTTTCATTTGATCCGTCTTTATGTCTCCTGTAGGTATCCCAACCCTTTTCTCTTCCACGAAGGTCCTCCAACTTTGCGCATAGCTTCGGGTGCTGCTTGAGGATTTTTTCACTTCATCTTTGAATGTCTTAGAATTCTGGTCGATTCGATTCTCTTGGAGTCCTGGGATAGCCGGTCTTTGAATAACCTTGCTAAAGCGGTTTGTACCGTTCCCATTTGGATTGCAGAGAGTGATTTTTTCCCGGACAAGTCCGGTACCAATTTCCTGACCCCGGAGTGATGAGAGGTTTGGTGAGCCTGGAGCGAAATCGAACCTGCACTGTGGTCGCGATGATCGGCATCACTACCGCTGTGCTATCCTCCTGATTATAACAATAATAATAAATCATGGCAACAGTAGTAATAGTAGAAAAAGGACAAATCTCTCGGCGTTGATGAATCCCTGAGTGATGCGCCACGCATTCGACTTCATTAAGCGTCGTTTGGAGGTGAATGGATGCATATCTGGTCTTTACAAAGGCTTGCGGTGGCCTACCGATGTATCGAGCCAGCGTTGCTATCCTCCCAGACAAGTCTGGGTAATAACGTACCGATGCCGCAGGCGCTGGGATCGATCCCACGTGTCTATTGCAGGGCGCCTTCGGCCACTGCGCCACACGCGCAAGTAATAATTGTGGTAGTAATAATGGTAATAACATCAACAACAATAGTAACAATAATATCGTGAAGGTGGTCGTCCGTCGTGGTGAATTTTTCGAAGCTGAAGAACGTTACGACAAAAACGATGAGAATGTTATTCATTTCGATCTAATCTCTAACATCAAGAGAGGTGAAGATGATAAAGGGTATGCTTTCCAACCATCATTCTTACTCTGAATCTTCTTCGCTCTTTTTTAAACGAATTATACATATATATATTATATATATACATATATACTTGAATACTTGAATGGCATGTCCTCACTAGTTGTGCGGGCCGCAACATAATCTCCACTTTTCGAAGTTTTGCTAGTTTCGCTGTCGTGTTTCCCTGAGTCCCGAGGTCAGCCTGTGCAAAAATTTGCTCCAGTCACCACCACAGCCGGCGACCCTTGTGGATCAGAGGGAGGTTTGCCACCATGCGACAAGTTTGATACGAGGACTATGGTCAATCCTGGTATTGGTTTACTCTTAGCTATGCTTTCTGATGGCAAAACCGGACTCCTTCTCAGCTTGGGAGGGAGACCGTGCTCGGAGACGAATCCCACCGCTGTACATCGCAGCCCGACATTCAGGAACACCTCCCAGCCGCGATGAGGAAGTAAAGCGTTGGGAGGATATATATATATATATATATATATATATATATATATATATATTCATTTAAACGGATAACCTTGATTATTGCTCAACTGAGAAGCTATTTTGTACTAAAATTCTGGGAGAAGAAGCGCCAGTCCTAGGCTAGTCTACTAAACTCCATTTATAAATTAGAGAAGTGTTCCGCCGTTTTCCAGTGACACTTGAACACAGCTACCAATAATTCCCACATCCGACTTTCTATTAACCTCGGCATTGAATAATTCTTTCTGCTTCTGTTTAGCAAACACGAGGTGTTATTTTATTTCTTTATTTACGTACAAGCTGACGTTTCGGCGAATTTCGCCTTCCTCAGAGCATGGAAAGGTCAAGTTGACTGCGATCTACACGGTCAAACGCCTCCATAACCAAACAGGGAAAATGCTGAACCAGAATTTTAATCACATTGAACACGGAGTCTTTGCCCACTCACCACTTTCTATGAGTCTTCCACTAAGTATTTCACGTGGAGACCAACAGCACAGAGTTACACATGGAATCGTAATGTATCCATCTCATCAGAACAACAGGCTTATATACTCCCCAATATCACGCGTGATAATGAGGCATTCCTCCCTGCGGTTCATTTTCGGATTCTTGGAATTGATCCAGAATGTCTCGAGAATTTTGCGCGCTTGTGTTCTCGATTCCTGCTCGAGGATCGTAACCCGTACTTCAAAATCTTCTCCGTTATGTCTCTGCGTCCTATGCGTGCGTAGTGGAGTATTTGGTTTACGTATGCCGACTAGGTGTTCTTTTATACGAACGCAGAGTGGTCTACCCGTTTCGCCAACGTATTCGTCCCCCGCATGCTTTACAAGGGATCAGATAAACTGTGCCCGAACTCATGCAGTCGACCGTCTCTACCATTGGGGCAAATTATACAATTTTGCGTTGCACATAGACGGTCGTATAGGCGGTTACGAACTAGTTGGCGTCTTAGATTATTCGGTGACATTTCAGTTATCGTTACCGAATTCTCTAGACCGGCCCTTCTTAAACAGCGTTTTATAGCTGCACTTACTTCATTTGAAATGTAGGGCAGGATAAACGGGACCTTATTGTCGCTAGAGTTATTAGCTAAAATGGCTGTTAAATGGCAATGGCAAGAACGGCTGGGTTAAAACCATCAGTTATCTCTCAATTCAAAGTTGACCTGCCAACATGTCCCGTCCTGTACTTACTTATCAATACCCATAAGTTAGTATCCAGCGATGATCTTGGGTCTACCGACCCATCGTTATTTAAGGTCAGACCTATCCTTAGCTGCGTGGACGGGCCTACGGATAGAATAACGTGGTTAATAACCGTAATACTTACCCAGTTGTTGAAGTACATTCCAGCCCATCTAACGAACACCCAAATGTCCCTGGATCGTCTACGTACTGTGCAGCCCAACAGCGCATACGTGATGGAGTCCTTTCGACGTCACCGCCCTCTATACAAACGTGTCGAATGACTCCGCTATGCAAGCCATCCATGAGCTCCTTATGCAACATGAAGGAGCAATAAACATATATGGCTTCTCGATTCGGCAGTTGATGACACTCTTAAAGGAGTGCCTAAACTGCTCAATCTTCAGATGGTCCGGGAGGTATTACGCACAAACGAGAGGGCTGGCAATGGGACAACGACTGGCAACAAGCCTTACCATTGCATTCATGTCTAAGGTGGAAGCACCAGTAATCGATCTCGTGCCGTTACTCTACTGTAGTTATGTAGATGACTGCTTGGTCATTTGTTCAACACAAGAGGAAATTGACAAATGTTTCGAGCTGTTGAACGAACAGTCAGAGTATATCAAGTTTACCCGAGAGAAACCAAAAAGAAAACTGGCTTCCATTTCTGAACGTGCAAATTAACCTATCAGAAAACGGCTACGTTACGAAATGGTATCGAAAGCCATGTAGTAAAAAACATCTTGGTTCAGTACCTCTCCTCTCACCCCCTCACACGAAAAGGCCGCTTGTGAGAAACATGTTTCGAACAGCAACCAACGTCTGCACGGGAAGAGAGCAGAGAGAGGAGTCCCGGAACTTAGCGCAGCAAATAGCCATTTTTATTGGCTACGAAACTGTAGCTCGGGATAGGTGTAGAGGAAACCACAGGCCCCCAAACGATAACTCTAGCGGCAATAAGGTCCCGTTTATCCTGCCCTTCATTTCAAATGAAGTAAGTGCAGCTATAAAACGCTGTTTCAGAAGGGCCGGTCTAGAGAATTCGGTAACGATAACTGAAATGTCACCGAATAATCTAAGACGCCAACTAGTTCGTAACCGCCTATACGACCGTCTATATGCAAAGCAAAATTGTATAATTTGCCCCAATGGTAGAGATGGTGCATGAGTTCAGGTACAGTTTATCTGATCCCTTGTAAAGCATGCGGGGACGAATACGTTGGCGAAACGGGTAGACCGGTCTGCGTTCGTATAAAAGAACACCTAATCGGCAAACGTAAACCAAGTACCCCACTAGGCACGGATAGGACGCAGAGGTATAACGGAGAAGATTTTGAATTAGGTGTTACGATCGTCGCGTAGGAATCGAGAACACAAGCGCGCAAAACTCTCGAGGCATTCTGGATTAATTCCAAGAATCCGAAAATGAACCGCAGGGAGGAATGCCTCATTATCACGCGTGATATTGGGGAGTATATAAGCCTGTTGTTCTGATGAGATGGATACATTACGATTCCATGTGAACTCTG
The DNA here is from genome assembly GCA_018806985.1 of Angiostrongylus vasorum. Lineage (NCBI taxonomy): Eukaryota > Metazoa > Nematoda > Chromadorea > Rhabditida > Metastrongylidae > Angiostrongylus > Angiostrongylus vasorum. The sequence goes on along the minus strand of JADANN010000202.1, from coordinate 842,818 downwards.
TGCGGTTGGTCTCCACGTGAAATACTTAGTGGAAGACTCATAGAAAGCGGTGAGTGTGCAAAGGCTCTGTGTTCAATGTGATTGAAATTTTGGTTGAGCATTTTCCCTGTTTGGTTATGGAGGCGTTTGACCGTGTAGATCGCAGTCAACTTGACCTTTCCAGGCTCTGTGGAAGGCGAAATCTGCCGAAACGTCAGCTTGTACGTAAATAAAGAAATAAAAATAACACTTCTTGTTTGCTAAACAGAAACAGCTACCAATGTTGGAATTCCGTTTTGCATATTTGAACAAATGAATATTTAAGTGACTCTGCTTTACGAAGAATCGGACGGAGCTCAGTGTAATTTCCATGAGCAGAAATTCGCGATGGGGCCACATTTTCTGAATGCAGAGTATCGAGATAGCTGCGGTAAAGCTTTCTAGAAATCTCACATCGGCCCAATTTCTACTTGAGTACTTGGGGATTATGCTTCCACGAGAACTGCAATGATTCCTGGCGTTGGTTTATTCTTATTTGCCCTTCCAATGTAGTTGTTAAACTCCATCTCAAGTTGGGAGACCTTGTCTGAAAACTCCCTTGACTAAAATTGAGCCGTATACCATAACGCGAAATTGAGCATAATATATTTGTACATTTCTTTCATAAGACTAATCTGTTGCAGTCTTAATGAAGACGTTTCTTACACATCGCCTTCATCTTCATCTTCATCTTAATATCTCCGAATGCTCCATTTACGTTTGTGTAGGTCGGGAAATCAGCATGATGAAGGATATAGGTCTAGAGCTGAGCAGAAGGAAACGCGCGACTTGGAGAGCTTTCAAGAGCATCGACGATATAGTGACTAGAACAAAGAACACTGGACTTTGTTCCCACCTTTTCGACTACACGATACTTCCTACCTTAACGTACGCGTCAGAAAACTGATCGCTGCCTAAGCAGGATGAAGGATCACTCAGCGTTATTGAACGTGCAGTCGGAATGACGATGCTAGGAGTACCTCGTGTCACACAAATACGGGGAAGGGATCCGAAGCCCCGACCTGCATCAACGACCAAAAATCAAAGGTGCTGTTCTATACGTCAAAATGAAAGAAGATAAGGTGGGCCGGACACGTAATGCGTATGAACGACAATCAATGGATAAGAGCCGCTAGTGACTGGATTCCTCGGGATGTCAAACCTACTGCAGGAAGACCACCGATTCGATGGTCAGAGTTCTTCACGGAAAGCCTAGAAGAAAGGTATGATGCTCAGTGGGTCCCTAGAGCGAGAAATACCCACTGGGCTACTCTTGCATGCGATAGGGAAAATGGAAGATTTACTTGCGCCTCCACGATCAGCGGTACGAGAGGTGATACTGGTGGTAGGGTTTCAGAGTTATTCTGCATAAGCTATCTCTCCTTGGAGGTCGACATCTCAACGCTTCACATTGGCGCTAACTAGTAGATGGAAGATGACGTCATTCAAATTGGATCATTGTTTTGAAAACAACTCTTGTCAGGTTGATATGCAAGCAGTCCAACGAACAGCACCGCAACAAGACATTAAACTTGTCCTATTTGAAAGATGTTCGCCCGCAACTTTCTGTTTGTTTTAGGATCTTGTATAGAATTCTGACATTAACTTCTCAACATCAAACATCTTTTCCAATTATTTAAAAGTGAGTGAGGACAGCGAGTTAGAATCTAACCCTTAGAGTAGAATCTCGTTATTTTTGTGATCTTTTGGCTCTGGGGAATTTGATTACACGATGCCTTATCAGAAGACGCGGTCCAGAACTGTGAATATCCTCGCCAGAGGTCTTCTTTCTTTGGCCACATCAAAATTTATGCAAAGTGAGGAATATCGTGAACTTCACGCAAACACCTATTTCTTTTTATGCTTGGGAAACACTGAAGGAAAGTGGTGGGAGGTTTAAAAAAAAAGAGCTGCACTATTGGGAGAGATTGAAGAGTCATCCGTAAGCGACAAAGCAGTGTTTTCTTTACCTGAAAGATAAAATTCTCGGTAAAGAAAATCCTTCTGCACTTTGAAAACTCAAATATTTTAGGGAGTACTACTCACTGACAATCCATCGATACTTTTGTGGAAGAATTCCTGACACACCACCTGATTGGTACTTAAGAAGAAATTGGCCGTACTGGCCAGAAAACCAGACGTTTTAGTTGAGTTAGCAAAACAGAGACGGGCCCTGTTATGTACATTCCAGGATCGGAATCGATCATACCACATTATTGTCCATGTTTAGTTTTTTCTTTGCTATTTTGTGTATCAGTTGACTCTTCTTTGTCTACTGTTGTTTATCTTCATCAGCAAGCCTCAAGAGTTTTGTGGACGACTTACTGCTTTTTCAAATTATATTCATCCCTAGAAAATTCTTCACTGGGTGGTTCACGCTTTATTTACTTTCCAATTCACTTCACAAACAACGTGTTGCCTCTTTTTTCAACTGTGATATCTCAATCGCTTAGAATCAAGACTGTCGACGGGTCAAGAATTATTTTATTTCTCGGAGAATGAAGTTCTACTAAGGATTCCGTTTTGTTTTAATCAAAACAACGTATTTTTGTCGAATTTTCTACTTCAACTCACGTAAGCTAAGTGACCGATTTCCACTTGAAGTATTCGTGATATTCGCCTACGGGATAAATCGTAGTGGTTTTGACAAGTACTTCACAAAATGTATTGTAGAAGTGATCCGAGTACCTTTAAATAATTTCGGCTTTTAAATAATGAGCTGCCACTATATCCTCTTTTAGCAGTTGGGTGATAGTAGGATTAACTAGAATTCTACTGAAAGTGTGATTAGAAATATATTCAGATCTGAAGCGAATTTTTGTAAGTTTTGCAAAGAAGAAAAGCAAACGAAGCTCTTATGGAAATAGAAGGGTTTTCCTAACTACTGTGAGATTGCTACGAGGTAAAAGGATAAAAAGGTAAAGCTCTCTGCGTTGATCAATCTCTGACGGATGCACAATTTATTTGACTTCATTAAGCATCGTTGGAGGCGATTGAATGCATATCTGAACTTTAAACTGACTCGCGGTGGCCAACCGATATATTGAGTCAGTGCTGCTACCTTCGCAAACAAGTCTAGTACCAATTTACCGACCCCGGAGAGGAGCGATAGAAGACTCGGTGAGCCTAGGGGGCGGGGATCGATCCCATGTGTGCCGCAGGGCGCCTCCGACAACTGCGCTTCACGCGCCAACGCTAATGAACACCACCCAAAACTATCCAGAACGTCTACCGAAATTTGGAGAACCAAAACAAAGAGCGTATTTCCGCAAAACAAACAACAGAAAAAGGGTTCATTTGTGATTTTGTTATTGTTCGTCCACTGATTTCCTGCAGAGATGAGAATGACATGTCGTTGGAAAAATGTACAGGACGAGCCTCAGGACCAAGCAGCTCAGAAGATGTGCAGGACAAGTGGTCATTAAAGCTCGATAAACGTGTGTCTTCACGCGCTATCTATCGCAGAGCGTTAAACGATAGGAAAGCTTCTATTCAAAAAAAAGTGGTAAAAAGGATAAAACTCCCAGCGTTGATCAGTCCCTGAGAGACGCGCCATGCAATCGACTTCATTAAGCATCGTTGGAGGTGAATGAATGCATAACTGGCCTTTGCTCGCGGTAGCCTACCGATGTATCGAGTCAGTGCCACTATCCTCCTGTATTAGTCTGTTACCAATCTATGGAGACGTATGGAGGGCTTAGTGAGCCTCTGGCACGGGGATCGATCCCTATGTGTATTGCAGGGCACGCTCGACCACTGCACTACACGCGCCCTTTGCAGTAAGGTAATTCATGAAATGGTTGCAAAGCGCGCTCAACAGGAAAAACTGAATGGTGTCTCATCATAAGGGCTGCAAGTAGTGCGTATACTTTGTGGTATTCGATTCCAAGTAAATTGGCCATTCAGCTTAAATGGCTTTTTGGTTGCGCTGGTTTTCCTTTTGCTGTAAGCGCTGTGTGGTCTGATACAAGGTTATGCAAGCGAAATAACTGGAGTATAACTTCTCTGGTATTAATACTGTTTCATGACAAGAGATGAAGTGAAAACTTCGTTAAGCAGAATTAGCATTTGCGAATTCAGACAATAGTTGATTAGAATAGTCCCATTCGAACTGCACGGAAAAAAACTCCGCTTTCTATGCTATGCTGTCCTACGGCATTAGCATTCGCTATTTCTTACTAGCAACGACAGCAGCGTAGTAGTCAAACCACGTTAAAGTTTAGCCTTTTGTTCTCATGTTTTTTCTCGTTCATAACTATCCGGTGGTGCTGTAGTGCGCTGTCCGGTAGGGTAGATGTAGTGTTATGTCTCAAATGCTGCATATTTTGAGCTATATTGAAGCCTGTGACAAGCATCTTGCGAAGTCGGGCCTTACTGGCTTTTGTAACGACAGGACATCGACTAACACATCCTCATCATAGTAGAGTTGCTGCTCTGCTCTCGGATGATTGTAAGTGCTCTTAAGAGCCTACGGCTGGATCAAATCCTTGTACGAAGGCTATGCTTGAAACCCGCGAGGGTACGACTACTGGTTTTTGTAACTATATGGTTTATCCACATATTAGTCATGCTTTTATGTGACTATAATGTCCAATGATGATCTCTCATCCTGAAAAGTAAGCCAACGAATTAAAATACATGTGAACCGAATGCCAATAAGACTATTTCTATGACGTCGATTAGAAAACAGGATAGAATCCGACTGGGTAAACATCTTCCAACATGGCTACCTACGCACTTATGAAAGCCGTGGGTTTCGGAGAACACCGAAACCTCCGCACTTTCCCTGTGCAGTCCACTCCTAATGAGCTTCACTGACAACAACACATAATTTGTAGTCGTCGATAGACATTGAGATAAACTTTATTATATATGTATAACGTAACATAGGTAAGCCTTTGTGTGCATACCGCATTTTACAAGAGAGTTAAGAAAAATTTTTTAACGCAGAACTGAACAATGAAAGCCCAATGATTGAGTCGAATACTAATTAAGCTATAATAACGGTCAGTAGGCAGCAGATTTTCATACGTATCACCACTAATTCGTTCTTATGTGAATAGTACCTTAGTGAATTGAGCAAACGATAGGCTTGTTGCTTCTACAGAACCACTTCTCCCATACCACTTCTCTCTGTCGGCAATTAACTCCTTTAACTGAGACGAACACTTCAAGTAGATTTTCGAAAGAATTTACAAATTACGTGCCTACTGAAAATACACGGACTTCAAAATACGGAGCGTACTGTCACACATGCATAAAAACATAAACATGACTCATATATATATCATCATATAAGGCAATTAATGAAATATTTAAGTGACAAGAAATGGGAGGAGACATGAAACCAGTCGGTGTAGAAATATAAAATCATCGCATGGCTACTATGCGGTCATGGCTGAAGTAACTAACAGTAGAATTGTAGTGATACTTAATGTAGTTGATGCAACACAGCAAAAATAAGGTTAATCCATTATGCTTCTCACGCAGGTTTTTAAAATTTAGGAACATCACTTAGCCATAGATTGTTCGGAAATCAAAGGGGGATTTGTAGCTTTATTTTTCTTCCATATGTTTTAGCAAGTTTTTTTTTCGAAACCTATACTACCGTATATCATTGCGGACCTCATTCTACGGACTTCCACTAAGCACAATAAAAGTACGATATAAATTTTGTTGTTGACAAATTTCTAAAGGTTAGGATTTCAGATGTCGGAACACAAATTCGATAAATCTACTTCTACGAATTCAAAATCCGGATGTACGTATCGCTTACTGCTCAAAACGTTAACGAGGTATTGTGACGAGGGATTGTTGATGAATTCACAGTGCAACGCCGAATTCAAAATTCTCGTCATGACGAACCTGACCTTGAAGATAAGGAAGGTCGTGGACATCCTTCTGCCACTGACTACGACGAATAGAAAGGTTATGGTGGAAGTAAATACATAAACAACTGTTCCACAACCTCCAGAAAAACAATGTGTAAGCATTTCAGCTGTTTATTGGAGTATTTGAGAAAAAAAAATGGAAATTCAAAGAAGCTATACAAAAATATGCTGTGGGAATAAACCAGCTGGACTGCTAAACTCAGCCTCATCCACCATAGTCACTCGGCCTCTTACCACATTCTACCACTACTTCAGGCACCTCGACAACTTCCTACGGTAGAAAACGTCAGAAAAGTTTCAGAAACGAAGACGAGGTCGAAACTGCCTTCAGTGACCATCGCCTCCAGAACTCTAGAGTTTTAAGCAACCGGAGTAAAAAAAACTTGATTCTAGCTGGTCAAAATCTGCGGATTCTAATCGTTTTCATTTCGACTAGTAAAGTTTGCTCTGACCTGAGATATCCAACTTTAAATATACACGTTGAAAATCCTCCATCAATTTCCGAACTTAATAAGTAAAACTAACTCATCATGGTACAGCTGTGTAAGAAATGTGAAACGTTGGACACTTCAAAGTATGAAAACTGCAATGGATCTTTAGGTACATGATGTCTTCCTACATCTTAATTTGAGCTAAAGATTAGCTTGCCGCACTAAGGAGACCGACATGAGAAATATGAAAATGAATTATTTTGAGAACGTCGAACCTCCTTCAAGATATGGAACGGAGTGGAGATTTTCTCCTCAATAAAGAATGATGTTCTTACGGCATTAGTACCACGAAAAACAAAACCGTAACTTCATAATGCCAGATAACACTTGCAACTTCTTACTAGGGAGCGAACAGCTTGTTCAGAACAGTCCACACTGACGCAGATTCTCGCGAATAATGATGTCCGTCACAGCATCAAACACGAAGCGTATATTGTTTGTGTCTGTTGCACAGGTAAAATGTGTGTAGATCTCCTTCTGGCCATCTCGACGTTTGTTCATATTTTCGAACTGCAGCTGCATGTACGCAGCGGCTTCTTCGTACGTGTTTGCCCCTACAAGATCATCATTCACGTATACTCGAGTTTTGTAATGCCAACCAAAAGCAGTAAAACCCATTTCTAATACTACTAAAGTTACAATTTTCACCACATAAAAAATATTTTTGCTCAATACTTGTACTTTACTTACTCACTTGAATATTTAGATGGGTCGTCCTCACTGATTGTGCGGGCCCCAGCATAAATTCCTTTCTTTCGGAGTTTTGCTGATATAGCCATTGTGGTTACCTGGAGTCCCGAGGTCAGCCTAGCAAAAGTCTGCCTCAGGTCGACACCACCACGCGCAGCCGTCGCTCTTGTGGATCAGAAGAACATCTGCCACCATACGACTAGTTTGATATGAAGACTGTGGTGGATCCTGGTACTGGTTTACTGGTCTTCCAGATGGAAACGTCGGACTCCCTTCCAGCTTGGAAGACCCTGATGGAGGGATGAATTCCCCCGCTGAACATCGAAGTCCGACACCCAGGAACACCTCGCGGCCATGATGAGGCGGTGAACTATTGGGAGGACCTATACTTTATTCCAAACAAATCCTTTTACCTATGCAGAATCAGTATCAGAATCAACGCTTGAAGTACAAAGTCCGTATACCCTTTCTAACAAATGGTTAATATCTATCTAATATCCATTAGTGGAACCAAATTATAAAAGAAAATGTAGGCACTGAAGTGAAAAACAATATAAAAAAAGTAATGTAAAGCAAGACTAACCAGTATACTCAGGAAAACAGCGTGTAAGCGGAGACCTCTTGATTTTCTCCTCGAAAAGATCTTTCTTATTCAGAAAGAGAATAATAGATGTCTCAGTGAACCATTTGTTGTTACAAATAGAGTCAAATAGTTTCATTGATTCTATCATACGGTTCTGAAATGAAAATTACCCCAGATTTCAGACCAGCTGCATCTCCTCTGTCGTGTTATCCCATAAACTTATATATCCGACCTCCACCCATGGACCCAGGAACCACGAACAGCACACATTGTTCTCGGTTGCACCTCCAAAGCCATGACAAAACGAACAAAATATTTCTCGAAAACTGTATAACATCAAACAACAAACTACCATTTCGTCATCTTCAGCTAATACCATGTCATATTCGCTCATCGCAACGCAAAATATTATGGCGGTAACTCCTTCAAAACAGTGAATCCATTTTTTTCGTTCGCTACGTTGACCACCAACGTCGAACATCCTAAGATCCAGGAAAACCATAACAGCTAGTATTCACGACTTGCTTTCCAACAAATAACTTTACTAGACCATTAAACGCATCAAAGAGTTTAGTGAATGAGGTACTTACTTGAAGTGCAAATCCTTGTAAGTGAAGTGCGTTTCAACGATGCCTGTCGTTTTAACACGCGTTCGCAATACATCATCCTGAAAGCCATGAATTTTGTGATTACGTTCCATTGAAGACAAAGAAAAAGTCTGGATCTCAAATCTAACCTGCGTAGGGATGTAGTTCGGTTGAGCTATACGTTCCAATGCGTTCAGATAGTATGGCGCAGAATCATTTAATTGAAATTCCCGAGACCTAGATGTAAAGTTTAGTAAATATAGCACTATGGCACCTCTTTTTATTCTAGATTTATTCTGGAGTAAAATTTCTTCCGGGATATCAACCAAGGAGCTACTCTCAATATCATATTGGGTCAAACTGTTTTAAGAGTACAACTGAAAAGGAGAGAGGACAAGTTAATCGTACTGTAAAACAGAATATATCGATTTTAAGTCACTCACGTAAACAAAGACTGTTTAAGGTTGAAAACTGGAAGTTGGTTGGATATTACACACTTGTCGTGTAATTTTGAATAGGCGCGTGTTGTGCAGTGGTTGGAGGCGCCCTGTAATACACATGGGATCGATCCCCGCGCACAGGCTCACCAAGCCCTTTATCCCTCCAGGGTAGGAAAATTGGTACCAGAATTGTCTGGGATGATAGTATCAGTGGCTCGATACATCGTTAGGCCACCGCGAGTCATTTTAAAGGCCTGAAATGCATTTAGTCACTTCCCCACGATGTTCAATGAAGTCGAATGCATGGCGCATTCCTCAGGAACTGATTAATGCCGGAACCTTTACCCTTTTATCATGTAACTTTGGAAAACGTGTACAGTGGTTAGAGGTGCCCTGCTATCCAAACTTGGCTGTCGGTTCGATCCCACATCCTGGTCTAGCCAAACACACCAAGCTTTCGAATAAAAAAACACTGACTTGGTGGTTTGATAAGCTCTCGCAATTCTATACGTTCGACTCACATTCAATCATCTCTACGACGCGTGATATAAAATCCAATTCATGGCTCATCTGTAGGGATAAATCAACACCGAACATTCTGTCGTTAAATATAGTTAAATGAACTGTGTAATCATCAAACAAATGAAAACAAAGGAAAAAAAGATGATGCATGAAATCCCTAAGGAATATGCCCATTCATTCGATTTCATCAAGCATCGTTAGATGATTAAAAGGCACATCTGACCTATAAAATGTTTTGCGGTGGCCAACCGATGTATTAAGCCAGTGCTGCCATCCTTTGGAACAAGTTTGGGACCAATTTGCCAACGCCGAAAACAAGGAATGCTTGGTGAAGTCGACGCTCGAGATTGGACCAATGACCACATGTATGTTTCATGGGAACTAACCACTGCACTACACACGCTCCACTTTGAATTACAATAATTAGGGATGACGATGTCAAAAAAAAAGAAAAAGTGGGATGCATAGCACATGATAAAACTAACCTCGAAAAACATTCCTGAATCCCACGATCAGCCCACAAACGCTTCATGACGCTAGCAAGATCCGGTGGCAATTCACCCTTAATGTCTCCGATATACCCTTTTACATATAATCCCAACTCCTTTTGTAGGCGCTTTAGTTCCCAGGTGGAGCATGGAGATATAAATACGGAATAGTAACCACCACATACCAGCCCCAAGAGATGGATTTAGACAATGAACCCCTTCATTTGATCTTAAGCACGCTTAGTGTTTGATTGCGTGTAAAGAGCATGTATTTTGGATGTTAGTTCGGCGAAAAGGCTGTGGAAAAAAAGGATGGGAAATAGATGCGAGACAGTACGGACCACCGCAAGATAAGCCTTATGTGTACCCGAAAATGTGGCCATAAATATGTTCAGTACGATATAGCTCGAATCGAGTATGCCCTTATGAAACAGAAACAATAATGCAACCACAATGATGATGAGATATATGTAAAATCTGGACCGCAGATGACTGCGGTGGGGGATCGAACCTTTTCCGAGGACTAACTTGTTCACCACCACACAATGCGAGTGTTTCGTTTAGCTTTTTCTTTCAGCAAGTTTTCTATAATTTCTAGGAACAGTAATGATGACGAGCGTCATATGAAAATTATAGTGGTAATGGTGTCCCTTGAGACAGTTGAGCATTCTGATCTGTTCAGCAACGAGACAGCGAACAACACAGACCGCACTGGTGCTCACTCACGCAAAGTTCAGACTAGTACTGGTAAAACCACAAAGCATTCCGAAGTCCTAGCCAATGTCCCTATTTCCCACGTCGCAAGACCATTTATGCAAAAACGATTTCCAGGAATACAACATTACATATTCCACTGTAAAGTATTGGCTAGAAAAGAACCAACAGTAAAATTACCTCATCGCATGTCTGGCTAATAGTGAAGAATTTATGAGCATCTTCAACACGAGAAGACGATTCAAAATCAATTTTCAATGTTCCCATAGCACGAAGAAGAGCAACCATCGACTGTAATAGAGCAAAATCAAATTCGATTTTTATACAACTACTACAAAACTTGAAAACTATTAACTGGTTAACAGAAAAAATAACAAGACGTACAACATAAATAAATATAAAGGATAAAGCCTCGTCGTTGATCAATTCCTGAGCGACGCATCATGCATTCGACTTCATTAACTGTCGTTTGGAGGTGATTGAATGCATATCTGGCCTTTACAATGAGTCCTGGTGGCCTACTGATGTATCGAGTCAGTGCTGCTATCCTATCAGACAAGTTTGGTACGAATTTGTGGACCCTGGAGGGATGGAAGGCTTGGTGGGCCTGAGGCACGGCGATCGATCCTGTGTATTGCAGGGCTCCTCCGACCACTACGCTACAAGCGCCTCCGAAATCTCATTAATTACAATAAACGGTTGGAAACCTGACGACAGCATAACAGACCAACACAATCCCGCAAAAGAAAAAAAATATGTACACAGTTAACGTCATACTTTCTATTTAATGTGACAGACCAGGCGTGAAAATGCTTCACAAAACACTGTCAATCAGTTCGAAATCACACACACCAATACTTCTCTCCAAAATAAAAGTGTATTCATTAAGTGGTAAACAGTGTCTCTTTAAAAGTTATTCAACAATAAACGAATTCTTGGTAAAAGATTTAAAAGAAACAGTATAATGTGATCCCCCCAATGGATTACCGCCTCATCGTCGCTGGGAGGTGTTCCTGGGTGTCGAGCCGAGATGTATAGCAGAGAGATTCATCCACCCAGCAGTGTCCTCCAAGCTAAGGAAGAGTCCAGCATTCCTAACAGGAAGCCTAGGTAAGAGTAAACCAATACCAGGATCCACTACCTTCCTGGTACCAAACTAGTCGCATGGTGGCAAATTTCCCTCTGATCCACAAAGGCGGCGGCTGCCTGCGGTGGAGATGAGCTGGGTCAGATTTTTGGCCAGGGCGACCTCTGGATTCTAGGGAACCACAATGGCTAAACCAGCAAAACCCCGAGAAAAAAGTAGAGATTATGCTGGGGCCCAAACAACCAGTTAAGACGAGCCAACCAATTATCAAAGTAAGTAAACATAATGTGATAACGCTCACCTGTATTGTATTACTAAAAACCACAGGCCGATAGTTCTTCCGTTCCTCATCGCTGTAACCAGTTTCGTGGATGATTTTCATTTGTTTCACGATCGTACTTTTTCCTGATTCTCCGGCTCCCAAAAGTAACAGCTTCACTTCGCGAGAGGCACGTTCTCCATCAGCTTTTAACTGAAACAGTTTCATTGGTAATAAGCAACACATGGATTCTAACGAGGTAAAATCCATAGCTTTTGCTAAAAAGTAATCAGAACTGCTCATAAATCCTTTCATGACCTTCCCATAAATCAACAAACGTAATAAACATTAAATAGACGGGGTAATAAAAAACCGAATGGAAATTGATTTGCAACATTCTAACTGAACATTGTAAATTTGTCGCGACTCATTTAAAAGAGAAGAGCAGTTTACCTTAAAAACCCACTATCATTAACCCTCGGTAACAATAGGTCAATACCTCGGCTGAGAGAAAGGCGAAATGAAGGGACCCGCATGGTGTGGTGGTGAATGCGTTAGCCCGCGAAAATGGTAATAGCGTGTTCGATCCCTACCGCAGACACCAGTGGTCCACAGCTTTGCAAATATCTCAGTATCATCATGGTTATGTTTCACATTATACCCTGTCATTGGAAAAGAGCACCTACTAAATAAAAAAATTACGACATTCGGTAACAATAATCAATACTTCCAGCTCAACGATAAAGAGAACAGAACATTAGATGTGTCGTTTTCTTCTTCATCCACGTTCTTTCCTTTCATTCATTCCTTTTCATACGATACATTTATAATCCAATGCCGAGGTTAATAGAAAATCGAACTAGAAAACCTTAGTCTCACAGAATGGCAAACATAGAGGAATGCTTTAACAAAACGCCTACAAACGAGTAGTACGACTTAAGACTAGTTCACAAGTCAAGCCATGCAACACTTAACTTAAGAAAAAGCTCTAAGTAAGTTAAGGACAATAACCTGTTGGTCAATGTGCAATGATCGAAGCTTAGCATGCTGATCCGTGCTGTTCACACAGCCCATTCTGGAATCGACCAATTAAAAGACGGAAACTAATCCTGAAAACATAGATCAGGTTCTAAGTTATCCAGCCCCTCATTCCTCATTAAGGTATGTCTACTGGTAAGGAAAATTGTTACGATCCTAAAGACGCTTAGAACAATCGTGTCAGAAAAGAAGAAAATCCATACTAAAGACGAAAAACTCATTGACGATAAAGATCTTTAAATTTGGAACGTAAAAGTTACTGAAGAGCTACTTCGTCGTTTAAAACACTTTCGCAATCCTCACCCAAAGCTAAAGATTTCTGGAAATAATAGCAAGAAGCAGAGGGAAAATAGCAAAAAATGTTAAGAACAGAATGGATTGTATTAAGTACATCAGAATTCCAAATACCATACGAAAGGTCATAGAATTGGCTAGAAATCACTAAACCTGAGGTCGACTTGAAGAAAAGGACTGGTAGAACATATGATACATGGTAGTACTGGTGAAGTGAAACGTAAGATACATAGCTGAAGGTGACCTTTGTTAACTAAAAGGAAAAAAAGCCCCTAAAATGTTAACGAAAGGAGAAAAAGAGAAGCCGATGAGAGAGTAGTGAATTACTGGCAGATTCTGACATGAAAGCGAAGCGTGACTTCGGGAAACCCATTTACTGGAAAGCACCGGATTTGAAAATCTAGGTATTCGAGAGGGGAAAACAAACAAAACGTTTTTTGGAATGGATCCATCCCGACGATGGTCTACTGCCGGAGCTTAACATCGCCTAGGCAACGACTTTGTGAGCTTAGGTATCTAGCACAGCTTCATTCCATGACAACTAGAGAAGACAATGTTGAGCCGTCCACTTTACAATGAAAAAATGACGATTTGAAAACGGCAAACGGATACGCGACAACTCGTCCTTTTCACAGCGCGCGCCGTAGAGCGTGGCCTTCTCGTGGGTCGCAATAACCCTTCATTAGTCACGAACTACTTTTTTTGAAAATAAGCAACAACTTTTCAATAATTAAAGGACTTGAGGGATTGTGAGTACTACAGCATTGTATAAGGGACTTTGCTTTATCGTTGAATGAATAGAAATGATATGTACACTGCTATATACTATGTGTTACTATGACCCATTATGCAAGTACATTGCTGTCAGCGCTTGGAAGTACTTTGTAGCCTACGTCGAGTCCATTTCGGGGGTTTTTGTGCATTCTATAGAACGACCATAGTGAAAAAAAATGAAGTTGTTCTATAGAACGACCATAGTGAAAAAAAATGAAGTTACAGTTAGTTGTTAGTCAAATTCCCACCACCGACTTTCTATTAACCTCGACATTGATCGGGACTGTTCAGTCGAAGAGCAAACGCAAGGTTGTTATTTTATCCTGTATTTACGAACAAGCCGACGTTTCGGCGGACTTCGCCTTCGTCAGAGCTGGAAAGGTCAAGTTGACTGTATTCTACCTAGCCAAACTTCTCCACAACCAAACAGAGAAAGTGCTTAACTACGATTTCAATCGCCTTGAAGACAAAACACCTTCTTTTCCAAATTGAAATCATGGTTTAGAATTCTCTCTGTTTGGTTATGGAGGTGTTTGGCAGGGTAGAATGCGGTCAACCTGCCTCTTTCAGGCTCTGAAGAAAGCGAGATCTTCGGAAACATCAGTTTTTTCGTAATAAAGAATAAAGTAACAACCCCGAGTTTGTTCATCAAGAGAGCAGTCAGTTAATCGTTAGTCAAATTACGAATCAGTCAATGAACTTTACCAAAAAATGCCTTTTGTAAGTCATTAGGTGCAGAGAATGTCTTTTTCTGATCCAACCAACCGCTTAAAATCTGCTTTCGATTACCTCTTAATTAAATCTACGTATTATGGTAGGACCTCCCAACGGTTTACCGCCTAGGCGTAGCTGGGAGGTGCTCCTGGGTGTCGGGCTGCGATGTACAACGGGGAAATTCATCACGCTGGCAGGGTCTCCCAAGCTGAGAAGGATTCCGCCGTTTTCATCAGGAAGCTTAGCTAAAGGTGAACCAGTACCAGGATCCACCACCTCTCTGCTATCAAATTAGTCGCATGGTGGCAAATCTCCCTCTGATCCACAGTGGCGGTGACTGCCTATGGTGGTGACGACCGAAGGAGACTTTAGCCAGGCTGAGTCGGGATTCTACGGAACCATAATGTCTTAATAAGCAAAACTCCGAAAAATGGAGGTTATGCTGGGACCCGCACAACCAGTGAGGACGGGTAGTTCAAGTCAAGTATTATGGTAAGAAGGTTCTGGAAGCTAGTGAAATTAAAATGTGTTTGTACTATTATTACAGCTTCAGCTTAACAGGTTCAATGCCGATTTGTGCTTCCCAGATCAATCTCGATAACGGATGATTGCTGATAGCACTTATAGAACACGGCTAAGAGAAAGAACCGAAGGACCCACATGGTGTCGTGGTAAACGCGTTAGGTGTCGGAAAGGGTAATAGCATGTTCGATCCTAACCTTCGACACCTGAAGTCCGGAGTTTTGATAATATCTTAGCACCATTGTGGTACACTATAGTGTCCATACCGTTACTGATGGGTTAATCGAGAAAAAATGACACACGGCACTTTTGTTTCTGGATCACTCTTGGATTTCGTGCTAGCATTTGTATGACATTATGCCGAAATACTTAACAAATCCATTCCTAACATTCTAGCAGAGCCCTGTCGCTTTACTATGCCTAATTTTACAACTGTTTCAATCCTAGATTTGTTCTGGACACCTGGAAAAAACCTACTTTCACGTTTGTTGTGTGTTACAACTATAGCGACGTTATCCTCACTTAGGGATTATGAAGAGTGACATGGATCGTTTTCGCGGTCTTCGTGAAAAAAGAAGGACGGATCCGATGTTTTGGGTTCCCGTCTAGTTATTCGGATATTTTATGAGCTACAGTTCGTTCCAGATTCTTATCAAATATTCTCCAAGAATGGCACAACTTCTCCGGCTTACAGTAGTTTTTCTGGCTGTTCACGTTCCGCGGTTTCGGAACACCGAACTCCTTTTTTCGTTTCATTGAAGCGATTGAATCCATTACCATGACATCATACATTTTTTTTACACTACCCCATCTTCACGTCTACCGTGCGGATCGCAGCACTTCTCGCATTCGATTTGTTTCCTCGCATCCATTGTCCACGAAGGTCTTCCAATTTCTTACGTGTGACTTCGGCTGCTTGAAGATTTTCATTTTACCTTGAAAGTGGTAAAGTGCTGGTCGAGTCGATTCTCTCTGGAGTTCTGAGAGAGCAAGCCTAGAGCGTTCCCAATTGGACTGCAGAGAGTGGCTTTTTTTCCAGACAAGTCCGGTACCAATTTCGCGACCCCAGGGGGGATGAGAGGCTTGGTGAGCCCGGAACGAAATCGAACCAGAACCGTGGTTGTGATGATCAGCATCGCTACTACTCTGCCAGCTATCCACTTACATCGTACATTACTCCGTGGTTGTGGTGATCAGCATCGCTACTACTCTGCCACCCATCCACTTACATCGTACATTACTCCGTGGTTGTGGTGATCAGCATCGCTACTACTCTGCCACCCATCCACTTACATCGTACATTACTCCGTGGTTGTGGTGATCAGCATCGCTACTACTCTGCCACCCATCCACTTACATCGTACATTACTCCGTGGTTGTAGTGATCAGCATCGCTACTACTCTGCCACCCATCCACTTACATCGTACATTACTCCGTGGTTGTGGTGATCAGCATCGCTACTACTCTGCCACCCATCCACTTACATCGTACATTACTCCGTGGTTGTGGTGATCAGCATCGCTACTACTCTGCCACCCATCCACTTACATCGTACATTACTCCGTGGTTGTGGTGATCAGCATCGCTACTACTCTGCCACCCATCCACTTACATCGTACATTACTCCGTGGTTGTGGTGATCAGCATCGCTACTACTCTGCCAGCCCATCCACTTACATCGTACATTGCTATCTTGACGTCATTCATTAGTATAGGTTAAATACTCCTGCTGATAAGACAATACTCACATATTATAGTAATGTGAATATCAGTTTATGGTATGAAACATGATGGTAAGATTGTAAAAGCCTTGTAATTAATGTTGAGAAGAGTCATGCGTTATCAAGCACTATCATATTTCTTTGTATTTTCTTATAAGTCCATTACTTTGACAAAGGCACCATCTGTTACCCGTCAAGCTCTCATTTGCCCTAAGATTTACCTAGAATTTTTAGTATTTTCCAAGTTCGGCTCTTGTTGTAATTACAGCTCTGGTTATACCAGTAGAGTAGTGTTGGTACAGTTGCTGTCTTCGTCAGATATCTCTTTTTCAAGTCATCTTTCTTTAGAATTCTCATCACTCTTTTTACTTTCTCATATTCTTGTGGATTGTTAAACACGTGTAAGTTTGAATCGTTTTCATAACACTTATTTAGCAGAAACCCTGTTATGTCGCACTGCGTCGAAATATCTTGTTAAGTTTTTTTTTCTTTTTGAAATGGTTAATTACTGTCCACTTTTCTTTGAACCGACCTCCACTAAACTCGACAAGGATAATTAATACTTTTCTAGATTTTAACCTTTTTATTTACTGCCTACTCTTTTTAATGGCAGGGTATATTGCGAAATATAACTTCAACGAAGCTGAGATATTTGCAAAACTCTGGACCGCAGGTGCCTATGGTGGGGAACGAACGCGCTATTGTCCTTTCCGGGGAGTAACGCGTTCACTACCACACCATGCGGGTCCTTCGTTTTCGCCTGTCTCTCAGCTAGTTCTATCGACCTTTTGCCATCAGCAATCACCCGTCAACAGGATTGATCTTGGGAGCCCAAATCGGCATTCAACCCAGTTAAGCTGAGCCTATAGTTATAATCACAATTTTATAGAACTAGCTGAGAGACAGGCGAAAACGAAGGACCCGCATGGTGTGGTGGTGAACACGTTACTCCCCGGAAAGGACAATAGCGCGTTCGTTCCCCACCATAGGCACCTGCGGTCCAGAGTTTTGCAAATATCTCAGCTTCACTGAACTTTTTCTAGATTATTGAGCTGACATGATGGTGATAGAAAAGTTCTTACTCGGCTAATGTCTCAATACCTTCGCCCTCTTCATTGGCTCCTTAATCCGCGTCGATAGTCTACAGGTGGTTGTCCTCGCGACATGAGTGTTCGTGGTCGCACCAATCGAATTCAATGAAGTGGAGCACCGATTAAACGAAGAATCGCAATAGAAGCTGTTCTCTTATATAAGACGGTTGTAGATATTTTGCCATATGGTCTGCTCCTTTAGTGGGCAATACACCCTGCAGCACTCGGTATTTCTTTGGCTGGCACGTAGTACAACATGGTCTTAAAAACCGATTTTCGTTACTCCTTGGCTAGAACAATCAACACTTTTTTTGGGACTCGACTAGGATTCAAGCCGATACGACAACGGACAACTACATAGCGACAATGACTGGCTGTGGACCATCGAGATGAATCAACACGGCTTTGAGGACGACGAAGACGTCGAAACGTTAGCCGAATAAAGAGCTTTGTAGTAAGTTGGTTTCCCCTCAGTATTCTATAAAAGCATGGTTTGCTTTTTGTCATCTATTTTGAGCAACCACTACCGTATTCGTTGATTGATAAGTGATGATTTCGTTCAGGTTTCCTATTCTATACAACAGAAGAGCCTTGATGGAGAGGATACTTTACTATACGACCAATATTGCTGAAGAGTTTGCTCCGTATGTGAAGTATTACTGCATTTTTCAGCGTTATCTGTTTCAACTCGTCTAGAACATTACTCCTTAACGATCTCCTGGCTTGTACTAGTTCAAAGGATGAAACTGTGGTGACCAATCCAGTGTTTCTAACATGGTGGCGAATGTTTGTGTCTCTAGAAGTAGGTGGTGCAGAAATTGTTGATGATCTCCTTCGTTAACCATTTAAAGACATATGAGGGGTCTTAATGGTAATGTGGGTTAATGCATTGTGATGTTTAACGAATGTTGCGATCCCCGTTGTTGACTTCAGTGGGTTCACTAAAGTTACCCCTTTTCTTGAAATTGGTCAACGTCCTGGATTGTTCTGGGACAATCCGATCAATGAACAACATTGAATCGTAAGTTAGTGCTTTGAGTTTACAATGCAATCTGACAGTGGTTTTGGTGGATTGCGCCTCAATCAGAGAGATCGTGACGTTTTATTTGAAATTGCAGATGTTCTACAAAGTAGTCACAAATCAACTTCACTTATCATTAACTTCAATTCGATTTGGGCATCGTGTAACGTAGTAGTTATTAGGGGTGCCTTGCAATACGCAATTCTTTGTTTAGATCGTGCACCTGTGAAAACAAGCCCTCCATCTCTCTATAGTTAGGACATGATTCCAGAGTTCTTTGGGATAGTAGAAACTGGTCCGACACATCGCAACGCCTCGACAAGTTACTATATGGGGCGATTTTTTTTCAGTGGCTCTTATGGTGCATTTCTTAGGGATCGATCAACGCCAAACGCTTTATTTTTTTACCGTTCATCTTGCTTTAGAAAAACTTTTTGCGAGACTTTACATCGGATTTCGCTGGTTTAAATTGAGTGAATGTCGTAGTAGGTTGGTTGAATTCATGATGACGATGAAGATTATGGTAGGTTCTTCTCCTCATCAAGAATGTGGGAGTGTTCCTCCTTCAGCTTCTCATGTCATCAAAAAAATCGCTTTACATTTTCCATTCAGTTGAGATAATGAGCATCTTACATAACCAGGATATCTCTACGCAGTACACAAAGGCTCTTCATAAGATATGCAACAAATTTCAAAGCAGAACTTCGCTCCCTTGCAACAACATGTCCTCGATGTGAGGGGAATGGTCCAACAGAAAGGCAACATACTATCAAACTTCTTCACTACCACGGTCGAGCATTTGGTGAGAAAACTGATATCATATATTAGGCAACAAAGAAAATCTTGGCGTGTAGATAGTTGGCACTTATGCCATTTGGCTCTAATCTTATAACATTAACAATTCCTTCATGGAAAGCCTGAACGAAATATTTCGTGCATTTATTGTTCTTCGAAGAATCAAAGTAGAATGAATTCTAATTTGCGACAGTAACGGATCCACATCTATTGAGGCCTTGTGAAATCCTTGATGATCTACTGGAAGATGGGCGACGAGTAGAGAGATCTTTTACTGCTATGGGTATCATTGTTTTTGAAGGACTAGGAGAAAAACGGTCCGGTTTCATTGTTCATTTCGTCGCTACGTATTTCATTAAAAAAAGGTGTTTTTTTCATGCATAGAGATTTGAGTACTTCTGATGGACTAAGTCAGTGAAAAACCTAGAGGATATGCCTCTCCACCCGTGTCAGTGTTGTGAAAAAAATTGCTAGACATAGTTATTTATGCATTTTGTTAGACAACTGGTGGTTTCTGTTGTTGTGCGACGATTTCGGAACTCCGAAACGATACATTAGCTACAGGCGGTTGAAGCAAAGCGATTCTGTTAGGAATATGCTGGTTTTGAAGGTTGATTATTACATAGCAGTGGCTATATAGATTAGGCATCAAGTCAGCAAATCAATTATCAAAGTATTAACTGGATAAGATAGGTTAAAAAACGAAAAAATAATGAGATCGAATTGTATTGACTCATCACGTTACACAGTATCCAAATTGTGCATGTTACTCTTACTATAACGTTAAAGTTAGTTATTTTGACTCTAAGGTACACAAAAGTAAGGGTCTAATCCAGGAGGATTTACACCATGAGGTTGGGGTGTGCTAGGACGTGGTTGCTGTGGCGGTGGTTGGGCACCAGGTGGTGGTGGGTAGGCACCTGGAGGTGGTGGGTAGGCACCTGGATGCGGTGGGTAGGCACCGGGAGGTGGTGGGTAAGCACCGGGAGATGGTGGGTAGCCACCGGGAGGTGGTGGGTAGGCACCGGGAGGTGGTGGGTAGGCACCGGGAGGTGGTGGGTAGCCACCGGGAGGTAGTAGTGGGTTGGCACCAGGAGGTGGTGGATAAGTACCTGCAGGTGGTGGATAGGCACCAGGTGGTGGTGGATAGGCAGCAGGAGGTACATTGGGTATACCTCCGTGTGGTGCATTTGCAGGAGCAGTCCTAGTTCCTGGACCTTTGGGTGCAACTTTCTTCGTTTTTTTGGATATAGTTTGCACTGGAGGACCACCCCAGTTACTGACACATTCATTTATTGTTTCGTCGTCGTCCTGTGGTCGAAATTCTGGAAGAAAGAATAATTACTGTGTTACTGTATCTTACTCCCTTAAACGCCTATATATATATATATATATATATATATATATATATATATATATATATATATATATATATATATATATATATATATATATATATATATAGGTGGTGGGTATATATAACTGTATGTATACATGTATATATATGAAGCTCTGAAGCTCTCGGCGTTGATCAATCCCTGAGGGATGCGCCATGCATTCGACTTCATTAAGTATCGTTGGAAATGACTGGATGCATATTTGGCTTTTACAATGACTTGCGGTGATTTACCGATGTATCGAGCCAGTGCTGCTATCCTCCCAGACAAGTCTGGTACCAGTTTGCCGACCCCGGAGGGATGGAAGGCTTGGTGAGCCATGGGCGTTGGGATCGATTCCACGTGTGTGTCGTAGTGGCGCCTCGAACCACTGCGCCACACGCGCCTTTATGTATATACATGCATATAACAAATGTATACACAGGTATATGATATGTATATATACATATGTATAACCAAAATCGACTATCTATTTCTTCACCTCGGCATTGACCGAATAATTCCTTTATATTCTTATTGAGCAAACCCTAGGTGTTATTTTACTCTTTATGAAGATGAAGCTGACGTATCGGTAGATATATATATATCTATCTATATACATATTTACACATACATTTACATTTACACCTTGGGTTCGTGTACCGTAGTGGTAGGAGGCGCTCTGCAATACACATGGGATCGATCCCGGCGCCCTCAGACCCACCAAACCCTCTATCTCTCCGAGGTCAGCAAATTGGTACCATACTTCCCTGGTAGGATAGCAGCACTGGTTCTATACATCGGTAAGCCACGACGAGTCATTTTTGAAGGTCTGACAAGCATTCAATAACGTTAATGATGTTTAGTGAGGTGGAGTGCATGATACACCCCTCAGAGATTGATCAATGCCAAGAGCTTTATCCTCTATCCTTTATTACTTACACCTCAAAAGAGGGTAGGAAATCGTCCCAGAATTTCTGGTCCAACAAAATGGCTTTTTTCTTTTGTCTTTCCTTCATTTCTTACATCAAGTTAATAGAAACTTAAAACAGTGAAAAAAACAATACCTTGCTTTTTCTTTTTTCTTCTCTCCGCTAGCTGGTGAACGTTGCCGATTTTTCTGAGAGCTCTCAGATGAGCTGCTTTCTGAGAATCTCTAAAAAAAGACAAGAATCTAAGGTATATCTCTTATTCTCTTGTAAATTTAGAAGAAGTCTCGTAACTAAGCAATCCTTAAGCAAATTTTGTGTGTGAGAAAAAACGATAGCTTTGTGAAAATCTGAGAATGCTTCGGGTAGTCCCATAGTTCAGCAAAATAGGTTTTAGGGAAGAAGAAAAACACCGATCTGTCTTTGGAGGTAGTACTAACGCAGAATAACTTTTATCGCACTGTTGTTGAATGCTAACTTGTGGTAATATAAAGCCAGAGGACACTGAAAAGATGCGTCTGAGAAAAAATTGGATGCTGAATGCATGAGATGGAGGCTTACATCGCGTGGTGTGATTTACTTGATACTTACTTGCTTGGATATTTGGACAGCCCGTCCTCACTAGTTGTACGGGCCCCAGCACAACCTCCATTTTTCGGACTTTTGCTGAATTAGCCATTGTGTTTCGCTGGAGTCCCGAGATCAGCCTGGCCGAAGTCTGCCCCAGGTCGCCACCACAAGAGGCAGTCGCCAGCGTTGTGGTTCAGAGGAGATTGTCACCACCGACTAGTTTGACACCAGGACGGTGATGGATCCTGATACTGGTTTACTCTTAGCTGGGCTTCCCTGTTGGAAATGCCGGACTCATTCTCAGCTTGAGAGACCCTGCTGGGGGATGAATCTCCCTCTGTACATCGCAGCCCGACACCGAGAAACACCTCCCAGCCACGGTAAGACGGTAAACCGTTGGTAGGATTTACTTGATTACTGCAATATAGTTTGTTCCCTAGAAATCCACTGATTTCTGATTCCACAACCTACTGTACTAAGTACGACATAACAACTATGGTGTAGTCCTTGGTTACGAAACTCTCCACATAGATATAGATGGTTGCTTAAATGGCTGAAACAGTCGACATACCTCTCCTAAAAAACGGACATGTTTAAAAAAAAACATTAGTTTGGAAAAACGATACAGGTAACGATGGCTCCACCTCCAGCTGGATTTCTTCCACTGCATAATGCGATCGAATAGGTTAAAGCAGTTAAGGTAACAGTAGTCAAAATTAGTACCATCTGAGTCGTATCGAGATAGTGCTGAAATTCCATAGTGCTGTCGGTCATGCTTCTCTCATCTATACAATTGTCAGGAAATTTTGATACATTACTTATACGAGTAGGTCTAAATTTTGAAAGATAACTTCCTCATGGAAATTAGTCTAAAATGTTCAATAATTATTCTTCTTAAAATGCCTCGCTGTATTTCGTTTGCTAATTCATGGAGACTGTGACTTTGGTTTTGGTAGGATTATCAGCTTTCCATGCTCATTCTATAGATATTTCGACAGTGTTTCATCATTACCAAAAAAGATTTGTAAGTGATTAGAGCTAGACCTTGATCATTATAGTGAGATTAATGTGATTCTGGTTGATTTGACTTCACCTGTTACTAGGTCACCGGTCGTACTAATCCCGGGAATTGCTGCAGTACTAGGAGAATACTACTTATCAGAAAGCAACTACCTATGGTGCCCAAGGACTAGAGCAGTCTACTCGTGAAGACATGAGAATTCTCTCACAACGTTACGTCGCAATTCCAAAGAGGACCTTGTTAAACCAGAATTCCGGATGATGGATGAATAGAACACAGCATCGATTGCCAGTTGAAAAACAGACTGGCATTATCATCACTACCGATACAGTGAATGCAGGTGAGGTCGGATCAAGTGGAACATGTGCTTACGTCTCAAGAAGGAGCAAGCCATACAGTATCTGAGTGTTGGTTGACCTCAGATGATATTCGAATGAGCTTCCTTGTTTCTGCCAAGAACGTTTTTTTCTTTGGGACGAATACACAAAGTGTGCAAGCAGCAAACCATATTCGAGTGACAAAAGAAAGTTTGCAAAGAATGTGGTGTAATCTTTTTTGATAATCCTTAGAAATCCGTTAAAAGTAATAAGGAGAACCTACTTTGCGAGTTCACTTGCGAGTGAGTGTTCAGAACTCAATTGCTTCAGATAACTGAACCTTTCTGGTTTCAATTTTATCGAGAAATAGTGAGAGCATATCTCTATCACTATGATACCTTTTAGGACTGTATTGATATGTGTTTTTTCATTTGATAAGCTTACACGAGGTTGATATATGATACTTATTCGACATCTTCGTCCTCATTAGAGTCGACGATACCAGTCGATAGTCCACGATTCTTTGTCGCCTCGGTGTGGCATCTTCGACTTGGTATCGATATCGTATCATCGAAACGTTAGCCGAATAAATACCATATATCAACCTCGTGTAAGCTTATCAAAGGAGGAGCGCATACTGATTAGTCATACAGAGGTTAAAGGAAAGTCGGCTTCGAAATACTGTATTGATAATTAGGTCGGTAATTCTTCATTTACAGTCGGAAATAGATTCATTTGCCGTCGAAATGTTAGTAAATTTGCGGCAATACAAATAATGACAGCTTGTCATGCGTCCTCAAATATTCTTTGTTGTCATAGGTCATTCACTATTTATAGTTATATTCCAGAAGGAAAGGGAACGTGTAGTGCAGGTGGTTGGAGGGGGCCATAGCGACACATACGTGGGATTGATTCCCGCGCACATGGCCCACCAAGCCTTCCATCTCTCCGGAGTCGGCAAATTGGTACCAGACTTGTCTGGGAGGATAACAGCACCGGCTCGATACATCGGTAGGCCACCCCGAGTCATTGTAAAGGCCAGATATGCATTCAATCACATCCAACGTTACTGAATGAAGTCGAATGCATGACGCATCCCTCAGGAATTGATCAACGCCGAGAGCTTTATCTTTTATCCTTTATTCCAGAAGGAGGTCGCTCAACTAGCATGCTAAATAGAAACTGCAATCTGTTCTTAAAAACTATCCTCACATGTGCACATTTCACACACATCCATTAACGACCTGGAACCTAAGATCGATCCCGACAAGTTTGCTTCTCAAACAACCACATCTAAGTCGTAATAGTGTGGTAGATGCCTACCAAGAGTAGTACCACCTGACGTTTGTGGCGGTTTTTGTTTTCTATAAATACTTTTTGACTTAATCAAGCTGCCTCCTTGTTGGCGGCTTTGGATGGAAGAAGAACGTTGCCGTACAGAGAGCTACGGTGACTGCTACCACGACTATCAACAATAATTCTTTGTCGATGAGGCCATTAATCGCTTCAAGTTCAAACAATGTTTCCAGGTATTTGTGGGGCATCTAACATTGTGAACGAGAAAATCGTAGAGTCGATAAGGTGGCCCGAGTGCATAACATACTTTGCTATACTTATTATTGAAGAATAATAAACGCATGTTATAAATGTTTCGATATTACCTGTAGAAAAGAGAAGGAATGAAGAGGATTCACTCAAGAGGAACCGAAAGGAAACTGCTTTTCATTTCTTAGTGTTTAAATTAATCTATCCTAAAACGGGCACATCACCAAGTGGCACGAAAAGCCACAAAACTATACTGGTTAATTACCTCTCCCCTAGCCCCTCACACACAAGGCGGACGCATGTGAGAAACGTGTTTCGAGCAGCCACCAGTGTTCACGCAGGAAGATGGGAGGAGGAATCCATGGACTCGGTGCAGCAAACAGCTATTTCCAGTGGTTATAAAGCGTAATTCTTTGGGATAGATGTAGAAAAAGAACCATCTCCCCAAAACGAGTCAATATACGGTAACGATGTATTTAACGAGAATAAGGTCCCGTTCCTCCTGTTCTTCATTTCCAACGAGGTAAACGCATTTATAAAACGTTGCTTCAAAAGGAAAAGATTACTGAACACTCTAATCTAAAAAAGTCGTCGACTAGTTCGTAACCGTTTGTATAACAGTCTATGCGCAACGCAAAGTTGCATGATGTGTCCCTAAAGGTAGGCACGGTGACTAAGTGAGTTCGGGTACGGTTTATCAGTTATTTTGTAAAGCGTGTTGAGACGAACACATTCATGAAACGTGTAGACCATTGTGCGCCCGTGTTAAAGAATCCTTATTGTGTAAACCTAAAACCAAACCAAACATTCCACTAAGCCCGCATAGGACACAGCGACATAACGGAGAAGATTTTAAAGAAGAAGTTACCATCGTCGCAAAGGAATCGAAAACTTCTGCGCGCAAAACTCCATTTTGGAAAAATTCCAAGAAGCCAAGAATGACTCGAAAGGAGAAATGTCCCTTCATTAGACGTGGCCTCACACAATATCTCAGACTGACATTTAAGATAAGAGAGATGCATTACCCGTCCACGAGAACTGTGAGATTTGTCTCCACGTGAAAAACTCCGTGAAAGACCCATATAAAACGATGAGTGTGCGATAAAGCTACTTCGTCTTCAACGCGATTGAAATTGTCGTCTATTTTTGGTTTTGATTATGAAGGTGTTTTGCTGGCTAGATTGCATTCAACCTAACCTTTCCAGGCTCTGAAGAAGGCAAAGTTGGCCAAATCACTGGCTTTTCTTAACAAACATTGTAAAAATAACATTGCCTGTGCTTATCAACTCCAAAAAAGAAAACTCACGATGAAGCTTCCTTCATTACCTTAAAACAGCTAAAGCAGATTCTGAGGAAATTGTTTACAAACAACCTCTTGAACTATAATCCTTAATTACCGGTTAGCCTGATCCGGCGCCGACGGGATCGCCGTGTCCTGCTCCAGAGTTTCCAAATCAGCTCCACGAGCTTGAAGGACACGAAACCACGTTTTTTAGTACGTGTATCGCTGTCTTTACAGTTTATGACGAGTACGAGTTGTTGGCCGATCGTTTACTAGGAGTTGGGCTTGCTATGGGATTTCTAACTGAAATGTCGATCTTTTGGCTCGTACGTAGAAAAACTGGCAACACTAAGAAAAAAACACCTCATGGCTCTACTATTGTGGAACTATAAGCTATCTTAGGTTTTTGTTAGTAGCATTTCTACGCTGCTTGGAAGATGTCTTTAATTAAAGAAATAAGCCAATAACAAATATTGGCGAAGGTTTTCGATGAAGAATCAGCGACGAAATTGCAGCGTTTACTGTGTTGGAAATCACGAGATTCTTAGCAAAAGCGCTTCTCTGGTGAGAGGAGTCGAGTTGGGAAGCAATGATGAGCATCAGTTTGACGTATACGTTTTCACGTTTCCAACAGTTATGGTATGACAATATAGTAATAATATAACTACAACGATGCTGAGATATTTGCAAAACTCCGAGCCGCAGGTGTTTGTGGTGGGTACCGAAAAACGCTGTTACGCTGTCCGGGATAAACGCGTTCACCATATCACCATGCGGGTCCTTCGTTTCGCCTTTCTCTCAGCCGGGTTTCATTGTAGTTATTCATATCACACCCTGCGATAAAAAAAATAGAAAAAAAGAAAAGCGATTGTACAACAATAATAGATGTGATAATAACACTGATATGACCATTTCGGTGGGAACATGTAGACCAGCGATCAGATGTGCCCTTCAGTACACGCGCAGTTTTTTGGTTTGACATCGTGCACCGTGCTCACTATGCCTTCAAACTCTACAGGACAGGCAAATTGGCATCGGACTTGTCTAGAAGGACAGCAGCACTGAATCAGTAGGCCAGATAAGCCATTGTCTAGGCCAGAAACGCATTTGATCACTTCTAATGATGCTTGGTGAAGTCGAATGCATCCATTAGCGATTGATCAACGCTGAGAGTTTCATCGTTTATGAATACCCAGTTTGGTTGGCATTTTTTCACATCCAGGCTATTTCACATTGTTCAGCTATTGTTTGTGAGCACATTAGTCATTTATTATGTTACTACACAACCACACTATATTCTTTCACATGAACATTAATGTATATAAAGATGCCGCTACAAGAAAGCTTGTAAGATATTTATGGTTCCGTTTACCTTCAGTTTGTTACGGTTGGTGTCCAGATTCCACTGTTTTCGTTTGATTCAACACACGACGATCAATCCGCCTTCGAATTGTCCCACATGTGTTTCTTCGTTTGCAGTGGATCGTTTGGAGAATGATGTTTACCAATGTTTTACATGGGACATTCGATACGTTGGATGATTGTGACGGCATTTTTTACGCAATGTGTCGTTCTCCGATTACCGTCACCACTGCCCAGATTGTCGTTTAGACTCATATTGGTCGGATTTCATCTGAGACCAGCGGTCTCAACCTGCTTAGCGGACTTCTCTGTTCTCCATGCAAAACCACAATAGTAGTAGAAGGAAAATGAAGCTCATCCTAAATTTAAGCACTGGCATCCATCAAAAATAATTCCACGTTAGCTTACGTTGTTATTAGAATAGCTGCATCACAACACGAAATTATTGATCGGAAGGTTAATCAATAACGCAGTAAAACCATCTGGAGCTTATTTCGCTTTCTGTGTCTTTCTCCTGGTTTCGGTGTCACCGCTGATGATTTAAAGCGCTGAAATCAGAAATAATAATAAAATCTCGTGTCCGGAAAAAACCCTCTAACTCTGTCCTTTAACTTCCGCATGAAATAATGTTATTTGTGAGTAGACAACCATAGTTCATTTCTTTATAGCACCCTAGCACCTAATTATTACAGCAACAATGATGCTGAGATATTTGCAAAACCCCGGACGGCAGCTGTCTGCGGTGGGGATCGAACACGGTGTTACCCTTTCCATAGCTAACGCGTTCACCATCACACATGCGGCTCCTTCGCTTCGCCTCTCTCTCTCTCTCTCTCTCTCTCTCTCTCTTTCAGCTAGTTTTAACTATTACATACCTAACTTTTACAATTTAACCATTATTACTAACTGTTATAGCAATTCACTTATCTAGTCTTCTTTTTTGTTCTCTTGGGAAACCCTGCACCGTTTGCATGTGTGCACGTTTTCGGATAGATTAGAGAAGATATTGCGCTACGGTGACCCATTGTGTGTGTGTACGGCTAACATTCCAGCACGCACTGACACATGTACTGTCCGCTATGCAAATGGCGCCATGACGGATTCGCTATTGTCTGGCTAATCGGAAGTCATGCGCCTTTAGTTTTCGGACGCTATGCTTGAATGAATAATGTCGATGTTTCACCGGCATACATAAGAGCGAGAGACGTCATGAAAAAACTTTACAATAGTCAGAACTCTGATCCAATTAAGGTAGACGTATGTGGATCAGGTCAATCAATTAGTTTCCAGCTAATGATTGAAATAATCTAGTTTTATAGTTTCATTCGTCTTTCCTATGTATAATAATCGTCCTCTTCACGATAGCTTGAAGATTAATCGTGGCCGTTAGATGTTCCCGGATGTGGAAATTTCGTGTATAGCAGAAGGTTTTTAATATCGACGGGGTCATTTAGCTTGTACTAGAATCCGACATTTCTACTAGTTGATTGGCTAAGGGCAACTATGTCTTTTCGATCAATCTTTTGGAATCTAAAGCATTCTTTAAGCCTTTATATTCTAGGACAGAGATTGTCGAACTTACACATAACAAGCGCATTGAAAAATTCTGTTGTGTGAATTTGTTGTGAAGGGAGTGGAGAAAGGACTATTGTGGAACTAAAGTTTTTTTTTATAGAAACCCCGAATTGATTTTTTGCTTACTCCTTTCTTTTTGCTATTGAAGACATCTTGACATGGCTGTTTACTTTAGAAAGTACTAAACAGCTTTGCCCTCCATAATTACGGTGATTTTGTTTTGTACAAATTTGACATTCATGTTCCTGTCATGTGCAATGCTACCAGATAGTCACATTCCATTTGGTGAGCGGTGAGGAACGCTTTAGACTACGAAAAATCAGCTCATTAGCGTTTCCATCTTTGTTTTCCTCGCTGACCTTTTAGTAATGGTCTCCGTAGATTTCATAACCAGACTTTTGAGGAAACATAGACAAGCATAATGACGGGAAAAAGGCGAAATTTAACAACTCAGACAATGCATTGACACCTAACATATGTAGTGCGAATATCATTAGTAGTCAGCTGACATCTTAAGTAGTACTAGACTGGAGCGTAATTCGATAATATCCACGAAAATCCGCCTAAAGTTCCAGCATCTGCTTCATGGTACGCAAATTCGTTCCACTTCACCTTGATGAGTGCATAATCACCCTACTGTAACTCATTCAGGTGTGAAAAAGATTTGCATGAAGTCTTCTGGGAAAATTGCTGCAGGAGAATACGCTCACTAATACATTAGAGACGAATATAATAGCAGAGGATAGTGATGTAGTCAGGCTATTGACACTTAGTGACGATTGGCACTTGAGTGAGAACAGTTCCGCTTGAGGAAAGATACACACTGTAGGCGGCTATGAGAACTGACCCATAGCATCAAGTCGAATTGTTGAAGCCCAACAATAAAGTCATTTTGACGTAAAAATGTTATATTAGATCTTTGACCTTATCCCTAGCGTTTAAAAAAAGTGTACAATAGTTTTGCTGCAGTTTTATCACCTTTTTTCTTTTCACCAACAGGCAGAAATTACTGTATTAGGAAATAAAAAATGTTGAATCCTAGAGCAACTGTTATTTGATAGGTGTCCTTCTCGTTGAGGACGCGTTTTCCTTGAGTTCGTGCAACGATTTCACTATTTTGCGTCGCTAAACAGTAGTCGACAGGGATTGTGACTTGCAGGGAAGTTTTTTGTCTTTGGACGAGACTTCTTCTGGGAAAGTAACGATATTTGGGATTAAGTTTTCTCGTTGCTGAGCTTCTTGATGGAAATGTTGAACTCTTCAGCTTGCAAGTGCAAAAGTGTATGGGAAGATCCCTTCCAATCGGCCTCCTGAGCATGGTAGAGTTCTAAAATTTAACCCTATCCCTCAACCACGATGGGGCGGTAAAGTGTTTACAAAGACCATTTAGGCGATTACTGCACAATTACAATAATTAAGTGCTATGTTAAAAAATGTTGACCATTACGTAGAGGTGTTAGGATAGCTCGCTGTGCTACGGCATTGTTAAGGTCAATACCGTAAACCATTTTTGAGCCTGACAAAATTTCAAGGCAGACGTGAGTTTACTCCATCACCAATAGAACAAGCAAACTTGAAAAAAATAGTTTGTTCCATCTAGAAAGACTATGTTCAGAGTTGTTTCTTTTGGAATTTTTTTGACTTTAAAAAATCTTCTAAAGGAAAGACGGCAACGATTTTTTTCCATAACATTTATTTATCTCCTTTATTTGGAGATAAGCTTCACTAGTGCTTTACCTTCACACGTTGGATATATTTTGTGGTTCTGGAACCAATGCAACTATTGTGGTTCGTGATACTTTTTATGGGTTTTGATGTTTTCGATAAACCATCAGTGTAATGCTGAACACTAATTTGATAATGAATAGATATTTCGTACTTTTTTCAATCCACAACCGATCATTTTTTTAGGATCGATTGGCCCAGTGCGTTGACGAACCAAGGCCTTGCGCATATCAGTGAACGGTGTCTTTACCAATACGCTTCTTCAGCCTTGTAACTAGACCTTGCAACTATGAAGAGATAACAAGTTTCGAACTAAGAAAACAGAACATTTTTCGTGAAGTCATGTTCCAGCGAGTTCCAATGAGCCACTTATGCTCTGTTACTGCTCATTTCATGAAATTTCGTTACATGGTGAAGGACTGACAAAGAAATGGAAGGATTTGTTGCTGTACAACATAAAGAAGCAAATCGACTTCCGAATTTAACAGATAGCGCAGTGGCAAGTTCTAGCAGCTTCCAGTACCAAACCAGGAAAAGACACAATAGAAAGCAATGCATTCGGTCGCTTTCAGTGTTTTAAATCCGTACCTTTAACCATAATGTTGCTGAGACATTTGCAAGACTCCGGACCGCTGGTGTCTAGGTGGGGACCGTACAAGCTATTCCCTTTCCGGGGGTTAACGCGTTCACCACCACACCATGCAAGTCCTTCGTTTCGCCTGTCTTTCAGCCGTGTTATCTGTTCTTTTAATTTTTTTTTGGCAAAGTTGCTATTATCAATATTGGAATGTTACAAGGAAAACACTTGGACAGAACAAAGCTTTTTAATATCCATGTTAGCTGGACTAGTTTTGAGGTCTCGACATTCGATTGCACTGAAATATATCGTTATGAGGTCACTTAGAAAAGTTTTCTACACACTCATTTTTCACTTTTTTCTTTATGGTTTTTCCGCATTAAAACAAGCCCACAAAAACTTTTCATTGCTGTAAGGTGTATGCAAGAGAACTCGTGAAAATAATTAGAGGAGTAGAAGAGGTTTCGCCTCTTTTTCCATTTTTTTCCTAGTTTTTGAAGTTCATGATTCTACACGGAGTCATTTGGGTGTAGTGATGCCGTTGCTGCTAGCCTAATGCCTAAATGCTCGTCATCGGATTAGTAGTGAAAACGTCACTGTTAATCTTTCGAGAAAAGCAGTCTTCAGTAAGTACATACCTTGCCAACTATGGTAAAAGTGCAATGGAAGAAGGTATTGATCGTTACTACTGACGTTAAGTGATGGTCGGTTTGAAAAATATTGTTTTCCTATTCGCTCTGTTTTAGCTAACATAATACCGACCGCTCCAGGATGGATCATTCGTTGAATAACAGATTATTATCAACGGGTAGTCATAGCAACAACAATCATCTTATATAAAAGGGAGCACTATCGGTTAACGCTGCCTCGTTCGAGTGGTGCTCCACTGCAGAAGATCTCGACTCGATACGACGAACATTGAGTGGGCAGACAACTATGGACAGTGACGCGAAATATCGGTTCTGAGGAAGAAGAAGATGTCGAAAATGTGAGCTGAACAAAGGATATTTATCATCGTCATGTTACCTTAAAAATCCAAGAAGGTACGGTGGAAGTCATCTATTCTCGACCACGAGTCTTCAGAGAACCACAGTCTATTGACAGTGGTCGGATTCGTTGATACTGGCAAACATGCGACGAAACTTCCAGCCGGCTGGAATCTCATATTTGAACTATGACACCTTTGTTTTAAAGTGCAATATTAACCGCTTATTTCATGTTACTACTCCGGTCTTTTTGCAAAAAAAAGTTCTAATAGCACTCGAACTGAAGAGCAACTCTTGCAATCGGTGAGAAAACAGGTGCTATGTTGTTTGGACAAATCTCTGGCAGCGAACATGCACTGCTCATAATCACAGCTGACTCCCCTGGAATGGATGAAAACAAGATGTCTCTAGTAATGGGCATATTGTTAATTGCAGTCAGTGCTGATTTTAATTCTTTCTTTGTTCCAGGCTTTGTTATCAAAGAAAACAACGCCTAAAAGATAAAAAGGATGAAGCTCTCGGCGATGATCAATAGATCCCGGAGAAATGCGCCAAACTTTCGATTTCGTTAAGTGTCGTTAAAGGTGAGTCTGCATATCTGGCCTAGACAATGACTCGCGGTGGCCTACCGATGTACTGAGCCAGTGCTGCTATCATCTCAGACAAGTCTAGTACTAACTTGCCGACCCGGATGGATGGAAGGCTTGGCGAGCATGGGGCGCGTGATTGATCCTATATGTATTGCAGGGCGCCTCCAACCGCTGCGCTACACGAGCCCAATTGTCAAAGTAAACAGCGTATATCGCTTTCAATATTTTATATTCATCTTCGCTGTATGAAAGTTTATGATCGTTTTTCTGACTACCATGATTTTGATTTATGAATATTCTGTGCTGTCTGCTTTTCTTTATCCTGTGATAAGTGGGAGGGGCGCGTGGCACAGTGGTCGAGGGCGCCTGGTAATACACATGGGATCGATCCCGGCGCTCCAGGCTCACCAAGCCCTCCATCCTTCCGGGGTCGGCAAATTGGTACCAGGCTTATCTGGGAGTCATTGTGACGACCAAACATGCATTCAGTCACCTCCAACGATGCTTAATGAGGTTGGCGCTTAGCTCAAGGATTCATCAATGCAGACATTATTTTTTTTATCATTTATAATAAGTGGGCATGTAGCCAAGTGGTTAGAGGTGCCCTGCAATGGACACGGGTTCGATCCAGGCCCCCAGGCTCACCAAGCCTTCCATCCCTCTGGCGCCTGGGAACTGATACCAGACCTGCCCGGGAGGATGGCAGCATTGACTCAATAGATCAGTAGCGAGTCATCTTACAGGCCAGATATGCATTTAGTCACCTTCAACGTTGCTTGAAGAAGTTGCATGCATGGCGCATGATCTACGCCGGCGGCCTAACCTTTTTATAATAGTTTATCGGATTGACTCAAATGGTATTTCCATCAACCTCCTTCATCCGTAATATTTAGAGAGTTCTTAGGATATGCGACGTTCTATGATAGTTGTCCAACCTTTCGCCATGAGCGTACTTTTTACTGTTGTCATCAACACCTCCCTCGACGTTACCAAAGGCCTTCAGCATTCATGACTTTTATTTTCAAGCTCACTCTCTCCAAATTCAAACTGTTCCCGTCAACGATGAGATTCGCTCTTTGATGATGACCTTTTCCCTTAATTACGCAATACTTCTTTGAACAGCTTCTGTATCACTACCTCTACTCTTTCAATTATACAGAAATCTATGTGACTATCGTAGTGAATCATGTTAAGAAAACAATTTGGCAAGAAGGACATTCCATGGAGAAAAATTTGAAACTGAAAAATTCTATCGATCTCTTCCACTTAGTTGAGACTCTTTTTAACTTTTCTTTTTTTCAGTATCTTATACCGCTCTCTTTCACTGTTTGCAAAGCGGTTTTCGTTTCAAATGGAATTTTGTCAACAAGGTTTCCTTCATATACAATATTTGTTTTGTAATGGATGAAATATGCGACACTCTTGAACAAATCAACTTTTTTTTTCTTCTATTTCTATTCTTTCATCCATTCAGATCTTCGGACCTTCATATCTTCAGAACAACTTGTTCTTATTTTTACCAATAGGAACATTTTACCTTGAGTTTTGTAACACCTTTACGGAGAGGAGGTGCCAAAATAAGGCCTCCGCCTTACCTTCTTTACATTTCATTTCAAAAAAGTTTAGTTCGTAAAAAAAATAAATTCGCGTTCCTTTCTTCACTACAGATTTCTGCTCGAAATCCAAACACGTACCATCTTACACTAGAAATAGCTTTTTCAACGCAAATTTCATTTCAAGAAAAGAAAAACCGTAGCTGGTTTATGGTTATCTATACAGCGTTTTTTAGTTCAAGTTAAATTTCACGGGACGTATCATCTCGCTCATCGAAATGTCAAGTATTTTCTGCGTATAAAAGAGACTAATAGGATGCAAATCCTCTTGCTAACTCCGTCAATCCCGCCCACTCTAACCTCACAAGAGTGGGCGTGGCCTGGAAAAGGTCGCGTCGGATTCCATCCGGCATGGATTACCCTCTAAACTTCTCGACCTTGCCTGATCTTCTTTGTAAACATTTCCAAATTGACAACGAAAAAAATCAAAATTGTCAGTTAATTTGTCGTAACCCTTGAAGAGACAAACGTTAGGGCTTAAAAAACCGTCTTCTTATTCCAAGAAAAAAATATTTAACTGAAGCAAAAAAGTAGAATTTAACCGTTAATGTGAGCAAATCACGGTAATTTCTGCATGGCTATAGAACTCATTGCTGTGAAATCGAAAATAGTCACAGATTTGAGGCATTTGCACTTTCTTCCTATTTCGTAATCGATTTCCTTGTCTAACAAAACACTCTATGATTGTTCTCCACTTAAATCTTGTTATTTCTGTTATGAGATTCTTTGTTGGGTACGATATCACAACCTTGTTATCCGACTTTTTACTCGACTATCTGGAGGCTATTTTTCGCTTACATCATTTAATTGTCTGTTACGTTAATAGACAGCGGATTCTCTCAATCGCCTTGTAATTGTGATTCCTAAAAGTCTCGTAATGAAGCTAACAATTGAATTTTAGTATGATGCTTTATATACTGCACTCTTTCTTATTCGTTGTTGATGCCAAGAAACTACCGGATGTTTTCTGGAACTCGACGAATTCACTGTAAGTCTACATAATTTTTCCATATTTTATCAATTTTTCGTAGCAGTAGCTAGGAACTTGTATACACTGTTACGTGTGAATACTTGTTCTTTTCGTCCTTGTTACTACTATCTCCATGCAAGTTATTGTGTTTAAAAAACTATTTTTTATGTGACTGGATAAATTGTAGAGCGTTCAGCATTGACCAATGCCATTATGTGCCATGCATTGAATTCCATTCGGAGTATCGTGAAGAATGCATATGAATGCATATCTGGCCTATACGGTGACTTACGATGCCTTCGCCATTGCTTTTGTGCTGCCTCAGACAAGACTACTACAAAATTGCTGGTCCAGGAACGATGGGAGGTTCCGCTTGCTCAGTGCGTGAGATCGAACCAGCAACATTTCGCAGCGTAATTTGCGTAGAGTTTTAGTCTTATCCTTAGGTAGAAAGAGTGTGTGAGTGAAAATAAGAGCGCTGATCGGAACTGAAGGAGATTTAGAAAACGAAAAGAAGAAGGGAAGAAATGTAAACGTAGCAAACGTGTTTGAAAATCAGTTTTTTATAAGGTTGTAAATTACTAATTTATGAACAGTTGGACGAAAATGCAATTAGTTCATCGTTACGAACCAAAATATAGGAGACGTCATTGCTAAACGACTTAAACCACTTCTGAACAAATGTCATTATTTGTCCTTTGCAAGTAATATATTCCTCAAATTTCTTCTTTTCACATTTTTTTTCGAGAGGAGGAACTGGAAGAAATAAATGTCATTAGCCACTTCTCATGAACATTTTCAGATTTTTTGCTTTCTTATATAGATTTCATCGGAAGAGCTGACACCTCAGTTTGACACCTTTCAATCTTTTTTTGGGCTTCTACCACCTATCTGAAGGTATCAGAAATAGTTCGCGGCTCCATCACTTAATTTTCGAAGGGAAAATGATTTCACGTTAGCCGTTGTGGTCTTTTCATCGACTTCCCTTCAATTAGTTCCTCAATTACGTCTAATACGTGCTGCGTCTCTGTTTTGAGTAAATAAGGTTTCTGGATATTAGCAAGAATTATCATTTATCTCAGCTTCGCTTCGAAAGAACCTCGGAACAGTCAAATGATTTGCGAGCCTTTACTGCTAGAGTGAAGTTGTTAGGGTGTTTATTGACTGTCATAATCGGCTAAATCTCTTAAAATTCAAAAGTTTTGCATGCTATGACAGTTTTTGATGGGGCTAAAGTTACAGATTAGATGTCATCACCTTTGAACTCAACAGCAAGGTGGTATTCAGAATGCTCCTCGTTTTGCAGAAACCGACGTCTATGATGCAAATGATCAACGGCTTAGTTTGGATCAAAGCCTGACATGCAAATCTGTGCGCGATGTGGATGAGTTGATCAGTTTGCACCTAAAATGGGAAACAACGTCCACTCGTCCTACTAGCGACCCGTTAATTTCGTTAAAATATTAGAAAAAAGACTACCAGCGAGGATTAATTCCTAAATGATGAAGATGCTGTGATGAAGATCTGGGAACACTCTCACGCAGTTGTCTCACGGTTCGAGGTAGAATCGACTCCACCAGAATTCGACCATATTCATGAAGAATAAGATTCTGGAGCAGTTACCATACCAACGAGCGAATCTGATGACCCTTGCGGATTAAGCATACGAGGAAACGAATCGAATTCTGGAACTACTGGGATCTGTATGGTAGACGTGAAGAAGAGTAGTGTAAAACAAAAGTGTAAAAAAAAAGAACAAGGTGTAGAATCTTCCATTCCATCTGCAAGTTAAAATGCGGAAAGGTTGGGCCGCATTGAATCTGATTATCCATTCACTTAAGGAAGCTGAAGAATCGATGGACGTATTATGATACAGTGACGTGGTCAAAGCGCTTAAAATTTATGATATCTTTACTTTAATAGTTTAAAAATGGTGGCTGAAGGGTATCGTTCAGATTTTGCAGCGGGCAAGTTTTTGTAGAAAGCATATTTTTATAGTCGTCCTTCTAAAACACGTAAGAAACACTAAACAAGGAAATGTCATATTTGTCGCATTACGGTATAATAGTCCAATATCCTATGAACACCTCTTTTAGATCTGTTCGGAAAAGTTCAAAGGACATATAATTTTAACTGAACGGCCTTTTTTCTTCATTTATTTGAGCTGAGCCCGTTGGTCTCGCCGAACAGCAATTTTTTCTGAGCATCTCGGAATTTCGTATTGTTCGAGTTCCGGCGTTCCCGATCGATGGTAAATCTTAATTTCCGGTTTCGTTTTGTTTCTAACTTCCGGCCGGAAAGAGGCCGTTCTGCATCGGAAAAATGCTCCATCAGGCTGACCTAATCAGCTGGCGATTTATTCCCATAATCAGAACGGTGACCAGTCACTGTGTAAATACAGCAAATCGCTTAGTACACTAGGCGGTAGCACTTTTATGAACAACTAATCCGTTGGATTTGACGGTACCTAAAAGGTGTCGTCGGCTAACGATTCGGCAGCAATTAGCAATTTCATAGATGCAAGAGAGAAAAAAATTAATATCAATTATATAATAGAAAGCGTTGATCAATCCTTGAGGGACGCGCCATTCGTTTAATTTCATCGAGCATTGTTCGAGTTGGTTGAATGCACATCTGGCCTGCACAGTGTGACTAGCGGATGCCAACATATCTAAGTGCTGCTATCCTTCCAGAGAAATTTGCTACCAACTTGCCGAGCTCGGCCGGATGGAGGGCTTAGTGAATCCAGGGTGTGGGGTTGAACCTTCCACTCAGTGCATGTTGAGGGACACCTCTAACCAGGGAACTACACCAGCACGCTTTCACTTACCTGTATGGTGAAAATCGGCTGCTCAGATCTCAACAAAGATCCATTGGTTAACTCTACAACGCGATAGCTTGGACAGTAAGCGAAGGTCGTTGCTGTGTGTTTTCCTTTCCTATGATTGTTTTGCTCGGCCTGATTGTGGTCTCGTACTCTATTATGATGGTGATAATCATAATCAAGGGCGTTGAACGATATTGTAAAGTTGGCTAGGCTGTTGACCTGACTGTTTAGTTTGCCACAAATGGTCCACAGCTGCTCAAGCAACAGATAACACTTTAAGATTGACTGCAATCAATCAGTGAATAGGTAAACATGTCATGAAATGTAAACAACTTGATTATTACCTCTTTTGCTCACAATCCTTTACGACCGCTTGCTAACCTCAAGTTTTTAGTCAAAAAATCAAAGCAAAAGGTCCTGAGATTTTGAAATAACTCCATAATAAGTCGTGCTTTGCAAAATAGGGAACGTCTTAGCGCGGCTATCTTCAAGACTGCAAAGAGAGTGGACTCGACTGGCATTCACTGACATTCATAAACGAAACGAAATCATCGAGCGGAGGCGAAAACAACACGCGGAATGTTCTCAGACCTTCGTCGACGACGAATGCCAAGAAAACGAATCGAATACAAGTAGTGCTGGGATCCGCACAGTGGATGTGATGACGGATAGTATAAAATAAAAATGTTTGTGAAACACCTATACCTCACATTTTCTGAAGTTGACCAATCATATTCATTATTACATTTCTTATATCTATTCTTCGGTATCACTACTGTCCAAACCTTTAATCCTGTCGATCGCAAAGCGATTTAGAGCGCAGCCATCGGTGAAGTTCCCCACAGTGGCAGGGCTGCCCCTGTGGATTGAGATCGCTCAAGAGACACGGTTAAGAAAATTCGAAAGATCGGAACTTTTTTCAAGAAATTCTCATAAAAATTTCGCAGAGGGAAAATTACTCGCTTCATTTCGTTTGAGTGGTTGCAGCTGGGACGTTTGCCACGATACAGCGTTATTCCAGAAGCTTGTTCGACGTCATAACCTTCATTATTCGCCATAGCTATCAAAAAATGATGCATATGAAATACAAAGAAAATTTGTTAGTAGAGTGACCTAAAGCGTTGCTGGGATTTGCGTTAATTTACGCTAAACTTATTACCATGTCACATTATACTGTGTTCATGAACACCCACAGTTCTCTCAAGCTCTGGTTTCTTGTTTTTTTCCCTTTGGAACCACTGCAACTAATGCTGTTTTTTCAAGTTTTTTAATATTCATATAGATTAATCAGAAAGTGTAGAAACAACAGGAACATCAAACAACCTGCCTATTAGGAGAGACTGAATTGATTTCACCTACTTCTCTTCCCCCAGTCTTCATAGGAACACATGGGTTTCTACCATTGTTTTTTATTTTTTTTCCCTTGCAAATGTAAGCCCCAGTAAACTTTTCTTTTTAGGGATTCACAAATCAAAAAGATCTGTTCAGTTTTTCATTGATATCAACATCGGAGCGACGCGTGTAGCGCAGTGGTCGGAGGTGCCCTACAGTACACACATGGCATCGATCCCTGCGCCCTTGGCTCACCAAGTCTTCCATCCCTCTGGGGGTCGGCAGATTGGCACCAGACTTGTCTGGGAGGATAGCAGTACTGGATCTATACATCGGTAGGTCACAGCGAGTAATTATAATGCCCAGATATCCATTAATTCACCTCCAACGATGAAGTATTAATGAAGTCGAATGCATGGTGCATCCCTCAGGCATTGATCAACTCCGAAAGCTTTATCCTTTACCCTTCCATCGATTTCGGATTTTGATTTCGCTGTTAAGATGAGCACTTCAGACAGGCTAGGGCTGTTCCTGCTTTCTTTTCAACCACTCGTTTTAGATCACATAAAATTCAGAATAGTTCTAGGAACTTGGTAAGAGGAAAAAAAACGAATCAGCTGTGTAATATCGGTGAGGAGAGAATCGTTTGTGCTTTTTCTTCATGGCGTGGTGTAAAGAATGTATGAAGAAGAACATATGCTTAGCCGTTTCCTCCATCTCTAAGACTCCAAGAAATTAATGGCATAGCAGATCTACACTTTGAAAAATAAACTACTAACAGTTCAACAATATTCGACTAGAGTTAAGTGAAAAAAGACAGCTGGACTACCACAAGTTATACCACCTCAAGCCAAACATTTGATATTTAAAAGTGCTTGCAAACACAGTTCCTATTTCTTAGTTGCCGACCGAAAGAGGGATAAACAGTCTAACACTGATCAGACGCTCAGTGAAGCACCATGTATTCGACTCCATTAAGTACTGTAAAGTGAATGATGCATACTTGGAGTCTGCAATGATTTGTGAACTCTACCGCTGTATCATGTCATGTCACGTCTGCGCTTCGATCCTTCTAGGTATATCTGGTACCAATTTGCCGACTCCGAAGAGCTTGGTTTGCTCAAGACACAGAATCGAAACCATCTCGTGTGTACTGCTTGTTACTTCTGACCAATGCATAACACGAATCCCGTTAGTTGAGCAACTGCTTACTATATATAAACAGTCGAGTACGAACGTCATCACAAATATTCATGCCTTAATATCCGTGCTACTGGTATTCTCAACAGAGCCTTCGTGCTACCGGCATTCTTTTGACTGAGATGAGTGAGAGTTTCTTTTTCAACCGGAATCCCGAGATGGCCGTGTCATGCACGTGGTGCTTTCTCTGGCCAGTAATCACATCACATGCAGTCTACCATCCCCACGGATCGGAAGGAAGCTTCCAGCCCCATGCTGCTGAGTTTCTTTCACGACGATGGCTGTTCAGGAGAATGGATTTATGTTTAAAAATCGATAAGATTGTTTTATTCAACTCAGCATATAAGGAGCTGTTGAGTAAATTTATACAAACAGAACAAGCAAAAGATATAAAGGATGTATGATAAATTTGCATTGATATATTATTACGTTCAATTATTGTTTTTTGAATTTCGAAAAAAATAATGTTCAAAATCGAAGTAAAATCTGAGAAAGGCAGATTTTCGTGAATGTGTTAGCCGTTAAGAAGAGTGTGCTCCATGTCAGCTGGAAGTCTGCCCAGTCTATGTCTGGCTTCGCATCTGACTGAAATAAAACGAGTTCGTCTTCGTTCCTCCTTCTTTCTTCCTTTTTTCGCTAGTTTTTTTGGCATCGTTTTTTACTTCGGAAGTGAAAGTCATTGTACGTAATGAATGAGTGAAGTGGAAAGTTGAAAACATATTGTCGACTTCATTTTAACAGTTTTTCCTTACGTTTACATTTAGTATTTGTCATAAAAAAATATCATATCAGACAGTACTTAATGGTACATAACTTGTAATCACGGCGGCACTTCAAAGAACATCTTTAAGGTATTGAGCCGTTAGCAAAAGTCCGTAATCGCGCGTGTGAGCATTTTGATAGTAATCGCGAGCGATATTGATTAGTAGGTGAAGTCACCAAAGAAAGTCCGTAATTGTGCGCGTAGATTGCTATGGTATTCATTACGATACTGGACACTCTTTCAGCGAATATTATATAAATATCCTTGAGAAAATGTTCCAAGATTTTCCTGATGTTAAATTCGATTCAGATGAGATAACCGCAGGGGATTTCTTTAGTGGGCTAAGAGATCACAATGTCGCATGAATTGGTTCGGCCAGTAGTTAATGTTAATGGTATTAAATGTCGAGTTAGATTGTTTTTGTTCCGACTTTGCTTCTTTTTAACCTAAAATCTGAGTAACAGTAATGTCTATTTGTTTAGTAAAAAACTTCACCCAACTAGCATTAGTGCTGGGCATTAATGGAATGAAGTAGTTCTATCTCGTTTTTTTCCTCCTAGCATGACCACTCTATTTAACCTTTAGACAGTAAAGGCGACTTCCTTTGTTTTTGAGGCGTTCTGATTGAGACTGAAAATGAAAGAAAACTGCAATAGACACACAGACATCAATCTTCTCCAAATAGTTCATTCAAATTCATGAAATGCCGAGAAAAAAGCCTTCAACTGTCAACGATATTGTAGTAAAGTTTACCTAGAAAGCTTTTGTATTTATCCCAGACGGACTTGACGGACTAAATAACTCTCGACATGAGTTCAGATTCCGGTTCGAAGCCCTATGAAATCCCTTGAGATGTCATGATTGTCTGACAAACATCCATAACTCATGAGTTGTCTCGCAACTGATGGGCATTGCTTCCGGAAGGGAACGTAGACGACGATTTACAATCCCCTTGTAGGGAATTTCCTTGACAGATAAAAAGGCAGTGCCGTCTGAAATCATGTCACTATGCCAACAAGACATAAATTGAAGTCTAATCAATACATTGTTGCAAAAAAACCTTTCTGATAATGAAAATCTCTTGCCTATCGGTCATATCAAATTTACGCGTTCAATTCAAAGAATGAAACACTGGTCTGAATGATAAAGCGCTGATTTCTAACACTGATTGCTTTATTCCACCTAGGTAAAGCTGCTAAGACATATTCTGGATTTGAACAACATCAGTTCACAAGGCCCATCGCTTTAACACTTCACTGTGGGCAATTCAAACGATCCTCTTTATTTGCCCTTTTTTACACAACACGACATCACATATGAATCGCAGGAATTTCTCCATTCGATTCGTTTCCCTCGCATGCGTCGTCCGCAAAGGTGTTCGGATTTGTGCACTGGTTCTGCTGCTGGTGGAGGATTTTTGTTTTCTTCATAAATTTCTTGAATTTTGGTCAAGTGATTTCCCCCTTCGAGTCCTGTGACAACCATGCTAAAGAGTTCCAAGGTTTGTCTATTAGATGGAGTTTCCTACCTAGGTCTGGTAGCAATTTCACAAACGGTGATGAATATGGTGGAGGGTTGTTTGGCTTGGGGTCGGATGCAAGAAAACCCCCGTGTGTATTATGGAATGGAGCATCAATTTGCTTAAAAGAATTATGCAGACCTGAGCATTAGAAGACTTCTCCATCGTTGTTACTGGTGTTTGTGAGCAAAGGTGACTTAAAATGCCGTAATAGTGTGAATCGCTTTGCTGAGCAGTTGGAGACGACGGAATTTTTACTTCGTTTGACATCGAACTACGCTTGACAATAATGAGATGAGCGGACGTTTTCTCTTCCAGATCAAGTCGAAAATTAACCAACAACACCCAGGACAGAACTGTTAGCTTGGCGATTCCAATTATTTTTACTAAATCTTCAAAAACTCATTGCTTTATCACGTTTTCGTCCAGCTTCTTAGTTCCGAACTCCTCAGAGTGTACGTTAGTCTAATCGATGGTTAAAACAAACGCATCTGATTCCCCGAAATTGGCATCAGTTTTTTAGCTCCTTCACAACTTTACATCTGCGCGTATAAAAAATCCCGCCGCCTACTTCTTGCAAGCTCACTTGTAAGCAAGTTAGAGGTGCCGTGCAGTACATGCAAGGTAGATACTGTGGCGAAGGGAAAAGCCTCTGTCCTTTCGGTTCGAGAATTCGAGGGTAGCGAATTGTTTGTGTCAGTAAAACACTGACTTTATATCTTAGTAGACGCCCACAAGTCATTGTGTATGTCAAGTATGCATTTAGTCGTCTGCACGGTGCTTTGTAGTGTCGAATTAATGTCGAACCTGTAACAGATTGCTAAAAATGTAAACGCCTTATTCTTCCCTACCTTTCAGATTCTCAAAACTCATAACACTTTTTTAAAACACTTTTAGCAGTCACTTGCTTATTAATGGGCTTTCTCGGCAAGCAGTAGTAAAGTTGTTCGGAAAAGTTGTGGTCTACTGATGAGAGATCCAGGTGACTAATGGATGAACACTTAACATCGTATCGCCGTGTTTCTTGGAAATCGCTGCAAACGCATAAATTTTCTCTGAGAAAACTGTCAAACTCTGGAAAGACAAGGTGGCCCCCTAAATAAACTGGATAGCTAATATTTGTAAAAGATGGT
This sequence comes from Angiostrongylus vasorum, assembly GCA_018806985.1. Lineage (NCBI taxonomy): Eukaryota > Metazoa > Nematoda > Chromadorea > Rhabditida > Metastrongylidae > Angiostrongylus > Angiostrongylus vasorum. The sequence continues at coordinate 797,865 of JADANN010000202.1, read as the reverse complement.
TGGCGGTCCGATAAATAATTAATTGTAACGATGAATGATAAATGAAAATAAGAACTGCAACATCTTTTCATACAATTTCCTTTTTCACTTTTCCTTGTTCTTCATTCGACAGCCTTTCAATCACCTGCCGTATCCAGGTATTAGCTTTCCACTTATCAGTGACTTTCAAGTTGGAGTCACCATGAACTTCTTGGAAAGCAGTGTTGTTCTGCTTAATTAAAAACATTGGGGAAAAAAAGTTTACGAAGAATAGGGAGACGTCGGGCCCGTAGGTTTACTAGCTTTCTTTACCATATAAGAAAAAAAGTTAACTCATTCAGCTTCAACACCGCTGAACTCCGACATAAACTAGACATATAAAACTGGCTCCTCAACTGCAGGTGCTCTGGTCATAGGGCTTAGCTTCACATTAATAATCAGCCGTATTTTTTTTCATAAAGCTAAGGGCGATCGTGTGCTATTCCGATTAAGATGGAAAAGACACTGATCTCTTGTGAGCCTCACTAAATTACTTAATGGAAACATTAATTTTAAAAATGGCTCGTAATCCTACGAATTTCTTATTTTTCCAGACCTAAAGGGTACCGCATTCATACAACGCCTATTCGAACAAGTAATACTGTAGCTGCATAGGAAACCCCCGAATTCTTAGTAAACAGTTTAGCGGCGATACACTATCCAATTTGTGTACTCTGGACCAGTTAGTGTGAGCTATTCGTTTTTGTAATTCATTACGGGAGTTTTTGCTTTGATCGAGAACACTTCAAGAGATTTGCACTTTGCAGCTTCTTCTTCCTATACTGGGATTGTACTTTTAACGATCACCTTCGTTATCCCATGTATATCTAGTGGAGTGCTCCGATCAAGTTATATCAGATTTCATAGCAGAAATCAGATACATGACTCCTGAAGTCATAGAATCTTTGTCGTCGTGGCTAGGGCAAATTATAAATTGTGAGGTCGTTACGAGTGAGTCGACGTCGTTGATTGTTTGGCGATAATACGGCACTTCTTTTACACCTGTTCTCATTGAGAATCGCTAAGAAGAATCGCTTATATATATGGTTAAAAAAGGAAGAGAGACGTCACACGGGATCTTATTGGCGTTAGGTTTCAAATGAACTTTTATACTTTCCTTCTCAAGTGTAACTAATTCGTTGCTATCGGAAATGAATGAAGAATACTGACAAATGAAAGTCTTCACTTCATCACCCACCTTCCGTCGGAGCTTATTTTTTACGACTTATTAACACTAGCTTCAAAATCTTTTTAACTTTTATCACATGTCTATTTGATTTTCAAGGTAAGGTATGATGTGAAATAGAACAACAGAGATGCTGAGGTATGTGCAAAACTGAACCCTATCTCATTGTCCCTACCGGATCTCAGGTGCCCTGTTAAGTTTAAGTTAGTGTCTGTTAGTGTACAAGTTCTAAAGTCATGCTAGCACATCGAATCCACGAGTTTCGGAGATGATCACAAAAAAGGGTTGCCGCCTAATGAGTCGACATCTGCCTTTTTTCCCTTTTGGGACATCATGCATCTGCTCAATTAGAGTTGGCATGGATAAGTGTGATATCCGTATATGGTCGGCAGATCAAGTATTGATTAATTCGCGCGTGAAATATGATCTATCTTGTTAATCTAACCGAAATTCCCCAAAAAAGACTAAAACTTCCACATCAAGCAAACTTCCTTTTTTTCCCTTTTTTTCCGAGATTATTAAAGTTTAGTTGTAATTTCGTGGTTTGAGGTGATCATCTACAGAAACTGACCACACGGGCTTTAGAAATACATCATGAGAACTAGTAAATTCTACTATGTTAGGAGTTCAATTGCCTAATTTCAGTTCAAATGCCTAGTTTCAAATGAAGTGCTACCAAGTTGTCATAAAATTAAGGGAGCTTGTGGCGCAGTGGTTGGAGGCGCCACTGCGACACACACGTGGAATCGGTACCTGCACCCATGGCTCACCAAGCCTTCCATCCGTCCGGGATCGGCAAATTGGCACCAGACTTATCTGGGAAGATAGCAGCACTGGCTCGATACATCGGTAAACCACCGCAAGTCATTGTAAAGGCCAAATATGCATTCAGTCGCCTCCAACGATGCTTAATGAAGTCGAATGCATGACGCATCCATCAGGGATTGGTCAACGCCAAGAGCTTTATCCTTATTATTATAGGAATAGTTAGAAGAAGACATTATTAAAGAATCATTCTTCAAGCAGACTCATTATCGAGCGAAAAAACAAAGAAACGAAAAGAATGAATAGCTAAATAACTTTTTAGTAAGAGGTAACGATTCATGGCCATTGATATAATTTATTTCCTTTTTATTTTATATGACCAGTCTTCACATCTATTGTGCTGATCCCAGCACTTCGCAATTCGATTCGTTTCCTCGCATTCAGTTGTCCACCAAGATCTTCCAACTTTTACGGATGGTTTCGGTTGCTGCCTGAGGATTTCCATTTCATCTTGACTTTCGTTGAATGCTGGTCGAGCAATTCTGCCTAGAGTCCTGAGATAACCGGGCTGGAATGTTCCCAATTGGATTGCAGAGAGTGAATTTTTTTCCGAGACCAGTCCGGTACCAATTTGCCGACCCCGGAGGGATGAGAGGCTTGGTCGACCCTGTGCGGAATCGAACTAGCACCATGTTCGTAAATACAGACTTCACTACCACCGTGCTATCCGCTCCCTCATTGATATAAATACGCCATAAAAGGGGGAATAGAAAGGCTCATAAAACCGAAAATATTGCCTTTTAATTTTCTTCTTCAATCCTTTTTGCTTAAATGATTTGGTGAGTTTATAAGATCATTCATTTATATTCGTTACTGTATTTCTTCATTAGAGTTGAAATAAATGATTAAAATTGAAACGAAACTAAAATTTCTCAATTAAAAGTGATTAAAATGAAGAAAGTTCATAGCAAATATTAAAAAACACGAATCCCTTGTGTTGGAGTTTTTTGTACTTCTAAAGTAATTTCTAGTAAGTTTCCTCATCAATTATACGATTCATCCTTAGCGAAGCATTCGACTTCATTAAAAATAACTGAGGTGAATGGATAGATGTTAGGCCTATACAATGGCATACGGCGGACTGTTGATGTACTAAGTGCTCATTTTTTATTCTCTCAGACAAGTCTTATACCAATTTGGCGACTTGGTGGGATGGGAGGCTAGCTTAGCGGCGATGCGGACCCGAACCAACGACACTGAGTGTGGTATGGCATCTTGGATTGCTCCTACACGTACTTTCACTATGTTATTAGATTGCGATAGTGTAAAAATCTGTTGATAAATAAACAGACTTCCATTTAGTTCACCTATTTTTCTTCAGTCAGTAAAAAGTCCAAGTGATACGAAATGGGAGAGAGTTAAGCTAATTAGTAAATCCCACCTATTTAGGAAATTCAAACACAATCAATAAAAAGTTCAAGTAAGTAAAAATGAAGAACGGTGGATTAATTAAGGCAAGTACGATACAAGCTGTTTTTTTCTTCGGCAACTGATGATGATTTTTTCGATATCTAGAGGGTTTGCGACTTGATAGACTTGTAGAAGGGACTTTTAGCTATACCTCTGAGGATATGAAGATTTCTTTAAGTGACCTTTCTTTTCCCGTTTATAAAAAGATTGAAAGAGAAATTTATGTTTCCGAAACTTTGCGCCGCAGTCGCAAACGTCAACGATGGATTTATGAATATCATCGTGTTCTTCTAGATGAAATCCTGACTCTATAGTCGTTTAGGACTACACAGTAGGACAAAAAACCTTCGTGGGCTGAAAAAAAAATCTAAACATTCTCGTTGCAGAATAAAAAAGCTGCATAATCTTGGCAAAGATATGAATATTCATAATGAACTCATTATAAGCTTAGATTTGTTTGCTTAGAAGAGCAGTCGGATATTTTCCGGTGCTGAATTTCAAGTATATGTGTTCCCACTAAGGGCCCACCAATCCAGTGTATGGGATTATGTGAAGGATGGCGTTCGAGGTCACCTGCAAGAAATAAAACCCGCATGCAGACCAGAAGAGCTACAGAAGCTACTATTTTTCAAAAGGCAATAATAATAGAGGGCCACATGGAAATTTCCTTACCCAGTCTTGTACAATAGCAAAAAGAAATTGTACTTTGCTGGTCACTGATCGAATCAGTTAATGGTTATCTAGCAGAAGGGAATTAGTACAAGCTTTCCTGTACAGTCGAAATTAGCAACAAACATTCTTCGCACTTGGATGAATCAATTGGAGATCAGTCGTCAGTTTAATAATGAAATACGAACATACAGCACTACTTGTAATTTATTCAGCTAATTATGCAATGGTTTCAGGTTGGAACGATACGTAATGATTGGCGATGTAATGGATTTCGTCTGTCCGTCCTACGACGCCGGTGTTGACTTCATGAAAACTGAACAGAGCATTATCTACAGAGTACGCTTCTCTTGTTCTCAGTATAATCCTTTGGCAAATTACTCCTTTGCTCGAGGCACTTTTCGGCTTTCTTCATGAAATAACCCCACATAGTTTTCATATCTAGGACTTTGCAAGAAGCTTCGCTTTCTTTTTTATCTATTCTGACTAACTAGCTGCTTCATTTAAGGTCTCTAAAGAGGATTATGAAACCTGCACGCTTTCATCAGATGCTCGAGAACTAGGCCGATGCATTTCACCGATGAAGAAAGATAAAGTGAAAGTGTCTTTTAGACTGCTAAGCCCAAATCCATCAGCACTGGACTATCTTCCTGGTCAAATTTACTATTTTATAAGTGTGTTTCAGTGTGTCAGAAATGAAATTTAATAAATTGCACTTCTTCTCCCATTTTATGGGGGTCTTAAAACTTCCTGGAGCGTTGTAGTTCTTATTTTGAAGTTATTACCTTCGAAATATGTTGTTAGTCTTCTGTTAACTCCCTTACACAAAGAACCGGAAGATATTGAAAAGCAGTTAATGTAACCACAATGCTAACTTCTTACTTGTTGCCTAATAGAGTTTTTCACGACTGGGTGTGATGCGAAATACAGCCACAATGATGCTGAGACATCTGCAAAACTCCAGGCCGCAGGTGTCTGAGGCGGGGAACGAACGCGCTGTTGTCCTTTCCGGGGAGTGCGCGCTCACCACCACACCATGCCGGTCCTTCACTTCGCCTGTCTCTCATCTACTTCTACCGACTAGTGCTATCAGCAATCACCCCTCAACGGGATTGATCTGAGGAACCCCAGGAAATGGTAATAGCGCGTTCGTTCCCCCATCGCAGACACCTGCGGTCCGAGTTTTACAAACATCTCAGCATCATCGTGGTTATATTTCGCATCTAATGTAATCATTGCGATCTATATTTGTTATATACTATTGTACTGGAAAAGGTTTTGATTCAATTCCCCACTTCTTGAGCTCAGCATTGGTAACTTTTAACCTAAGTTGAAAAATATTCAGAAATTTGAAACTTCACATAAACATCGTTTAGAAACTATAAATATTAGAAGAAGAGGAAACGAGTTCGGAATTGCACTGCGACTGTTTCAGCAACCTCTACCGGTACTCCATGGGGTCTCGACAACCATAAAGGCGGCCTTTGTTCAAGTCATCAGCTAAAAATGATAATTCACGTTGGAGATTATGGTATGAAACCAATGAATATTTAAGGAAGGAATCTCGTCCAACATTGATTGAATTCAAATTAAGTTTATCACCATCGCCATCACAAGAAACTCGTCACCACCACTTCCACCACCTCCTTCAGAATATCGCACAAACCAATTGGACAGGAGACCAATTGGCTAACGGCTGACCCGTTATGGAATCATTTATTTGAAAAGGTGCGAAAATCAGAGTCAAATTATATGAAACAACAGTAAAACTAATCTATTTGACGCTTAATTTGATGTTGGTACAATTCTTAGCAGTGATCGGACATCAATCACCCGTTTTTCACTGTTTTTGTTCCGTTTTTTTCTCTCCTCAACCATTCTAATATTAGCACATCCATAATGGAAAGCACATCCTTAAACTGTAAGTTATTAAGTGAGCTGTGAAGAACGTTAACGATTAATCAAATTATCAGTTAAGCAAAAATTACCTCCAAACGATGCTTGATGAAGTCGAATGCATGGCGCATCCCTCAGGGATTGATCAGCGCCGAAAGCTTTACCCTTTATCCTTAATGGGCAAAAAAAATGTTTTCGTTTCAAATATAGAATACAATTACTTAGTTACTTCTTGATTTTTATACCAATCTGTAGGTTCTCATAGTATTTTTTTTCTTCAAGATTGAGAAAGTGGGAAATTCGGTCTGGCCTACAGTAACAAGAGGCGAGCGATTAGCTCTTGATGAAGAGAATCGGCGTCATGAATACGAATCGGCGTCAGCGCATCCGGACGGCGATATTGACTTCCAAATTCATGAAATCGGAGAAGGTTTGTGCTTAGATAATCGAAGGATAGTCTAATGAATCTATTGATAGCAAGTATTGGTCTCATGATGGAGTCCCTTTGTGAATTTGCGCGGTTTCGGTTTTACAATAAGTTACAAAAGCCTGCTGATGAAAATTGCTACACGTCTCGTGGTATTTCCCACGACCGTCTTTCTATTAAGCTCGGCATTAATCAAATGATTCTTTATATTCTTGTTGACCCAACATTTTCGTACATATTCAGTAGAATACTCATAGAAAGCGGTGAGTGTACGAAGAAGCTATTCTGTGATCAATGTGATTGAAATTTTGGTTCAGCATTCTCTCTGCTTGGTTATGGAGGAGTCTGAATGGGTAGATTGCGGTCAACTTGACCTTTCTATGCCCTGAAGAAGGCTAAATCCGCCGAACATCAGCTTGTTCATGAATAAGAATAGAATAACACCTTGTTTTTGCTCAACAAGAATTTAAAGAAAGTTGCTGCAGTTGTGAAAAACATTTATGTTTCAGTGGAGAGCCTTTTCTCAACTGCTCATCGTCTTTCACCAATACTGATCATTACCGTGCTCTTACTGGCAATTCTATTGAGCTAAAGCACCAGGCAACTTTAACGTTAGTACAACGGGTCGGCACGGGTAGACGGCCGAGACTCCACGGATGGGGTCAAGATATTCGGCATAGAAAACACCTGTGATATTTACATTGTTATTTAGTAAAGTTTAAACACATTTCTTGTTAAGGAGACAGGGAAAGAACGTCATTCATTAATATTTCAAAAGCCGTTTCAGCACAATTATTCCTTCATTTCTATTCCTCGATGCACATCATAGTTGCACAGAAAATTACAGAAAAGCAGTACTGAGATAAATGCCAAGTAATTAAACACACAGTGGTGAAAAGCCGTTCTAGAAAATGAATTATAATTATGACGGAAATGAATACCTGGTCAGTTTCTACACACAACGAAATGACAAGTTACTAAACTATAAGTTAACTGCTGTAAAATCACCTGTGTCGCTTTTTTGACGGAATAGCCATTAATCATTGAGGGATAACTTGAATGGACCAGCAGGAACTCCTCAGCTGTGCAGTGGAGCTGCTCGGTGGTCTCTGTTCACTCCAGAAATATGGATAGCATTTTTGCACAACCCCCTTTAATTTTCTTGTTCCTACTACCCAGGCATTTGCATTGCCTGCATTTCAGTGAAGGGAGATGCATAATAAAATACACATAAGCAAGTACACTTTCGTATGCATAGTCATAACTGCATATCCACAGTGAAAAAATATAAATCAATCCGGTACAAACGAAATTCCAAGTGTTGGGTGCTAATCTTCTTTAGAAGGAGAATATGGCTGTCGTTGTTTTGTGTTTAATTTCCTATTCATATTCTAGACAGCATGGGGATCACGGCTTTTGAATAGCCGTCTCGAAGTCGTTCCCAAGAAGATCTGTGCGATTGCTATGGAGTAATGCAATATATTTGGACAGCAGCTGATGACCGAAACGATCCAGAATTTTTAAACTTAGTACTTGTACTGCCCGCTTAAAATAATGTTTTAATCAATTGGTCGCTGTAGCGCCGTAGTTGGAGGTGCCCTGGAGTACACAAATCGTCTTTGGTTCGACCACCTGTCCCAGGCTGAGCAAGTGTTCCATGTATACAGTGACGCTACCAGACCTTTTTAGGAGGATAAAAAACACTAACTTGATACATCGGGAGGCCAGCCCAAGTCACTAGACTAAAGTACATTGTGACGCCTCTGAAATGCTCAATGAAGTCGAATGCATTTAGGGTTTTTTGGGGACTGATCAGCGCACAACGCTTTGTTGTTTTTGTTATAATCAATAATCATTCGAATTAAAAAAACTGAATTGCAACAATTCTTGGATCTGACAGAATGTAGGATGTCGCTAAATTACATGTCACTTGTGTAGTAGTGATCGATCACGATGGACGGCACATCAAAGACTCTAAGCATTGACTTATTAAGAAGGGAAACATATGCGACAGATGATACCGACATTTGTGCGGCCGAGGTGAACTTTCGATTTGTAGGCCACCGGTTGGTAATTGCGCAATGCACCAGAGAATTGGCTCACATTTATTGTACTTCATTAGGTTTTCTGGAGTTAACAGTGTTACTACATCAGCTGTTTCTTCTACTAAAGCATGCAGCCTTTTTTCCCACTGCAGCTTTCTACTGTTATTTCCTCTAATGGATTTTTTTAAAAATATGGCGTGTAATTTGACCAATCTGTAACCTCGTTAATCATCGTATAACTGGATCAAGTGCTAGTAATGTAGTAAAAGGAGCAGAATATGCGCTGCACCACCTAGTATCATGGAGTTTTGTCGAGGTGGCCATGCCACTGGATATGAGTGAAACTGTTCTAAGCGAGCTTTGAGCAGATAATTGTTAACGGAAATCAAAAGAAAAAAATTTTTGGTAGAGTTGCTGATGCTGGATGAATCAGAAATACTGAAAAGAAAAATTGGCAAAAGCACTTGAAAAACGTGTCTTGAAAAAATGCTGGGAACATTATGTACTCTTTTCATGCTCAAAACGGCTCTCCTTAGTTCCATTTGTTGCTAAAAACGAACCATGCAGAACATATGTATAACATATACGAGTGAGTGTGCCTCATTCGAGAGATGGCCCCCTAAGGAAGACAGAACTCAATACGAAGGCGAAGACGCCACGTCGAAACGAAGAAGAACCGTGGACTTTCGACTCGGATCGTCGGCTCTGATGAAGACGAAGACGTCGAAATGTTACCCGTATAAAAAAAATGTTTATCAACCTCGTATAAGCTTATCAAAAAAAGAATGCAGAACATATGTGTTGATCTCGGTCACAAAACAGTAGTGAACATCGTCAACAGCTCTGCGTTATAATTGCACGTGCTCCCCGATAATATCGTAATCGGATCAGTCTAAGATAAAGCGAACTGTATATGGACTGATTCATCATTTTTTGTGACAGAATCAGTTGCGGGTTCATCAAAGGGACCAATGTGATGATCCCTCTTCACTCCGACAGGCTCAAATCACGACGAGAATGCGCCAGATGCTGACGGTTCGTCGTCGATGCCGATCGAAAAGGTCACACAAGTTCGAAGGACGCACTGCTGGTGCTGTTCTCCATCCGCACGTCCATCCATCCATCCATCACACATTATTATCGTTAAGTGACAGAGTGACGTCTGTTGTTCTGGTGGTGATCGTTGTTCGTTCCTCGAAAAGCGAAAACTTGACGGAAATCCATCATGGCTGATTGAGATTTCGAAATGTGACGATGTCAACCAATCGTGTTTTGTCGCCATCGAAGCGAAAAAAAGCACTTGTCTGGCGCCAGACGCTATTCGCCAATCACACAATGAAGTTTGCGCCATCATTGCTTAACCCATCCGATTTTAAAAATACCTGGAACAGGAATTCCGGAGAACTTCAAGTTAATCATTGTTGTAGAGCGTGAGTTATGATGATCTGAATCAAATGAGAAGCACCATCAGTGTTTCACTACTTTGTCGTTTTTCCCTGGCTTCCATATGGGATCTGTATACCAGTTCTAAGCAGAAAAAAAAATTGAAATTTTTTCGCATATTATGAAAAGATGTAAGCTGTGGTTTCCTACTGGCCGCAACCCTTACGAAGAACGTCGTACTTTAAGATCACTGGCGTCTGTTCAATGAAAAAAAGCCAAGGAAAAAAAAGCACTGAGTGAAGAAAACTTCTCAGTACGGATTCAATTTCCCACAAGAATATTGGACAGACAAAATCCTTTTTTCGGACATGCATAGACGAAAACGCTCAGGTGAAGAAAAAACCTAGGAAAAGCACTTAAGCTTTAAGAATCTAAGTGGAAGTTGGAAGTTTCGTTTCCTAGAGGCGTACATCTTCTTGTTGATGTCGTTCATCGATTTTTGCGTCCACCGTACACCAAAAAATGGGAGAAAAAAAGTAAACAGATAACGTGATGCCATTCATTTGAATTTATTAGGTTTTCGTGCATATTGGTGTCGTGTATTGTTCGATATGAGCACTTTCGCTTGATTGAGAGCGGACGGCACTGTCAGCACGGCCAAGGCGATATTAAGGTCAAAGGTTGACAAACACTCTAATTAAATCCTTGATTAAATCAATTCAGTCTTTTTCTTCTCCCAGTGCTTTATTATTTGTCGACGATAAATTGATATTCCTGATCATTCCTGATACCAGTCCATAGTATTTGTCTTCCGTGCTTTTCCTCTTTTTTTCAGTCGTCTTTTCCTAAACCTCACACTCGACCTCTTTATTTCTCTAGCTAATTAAATCCATTGGGGCTATTTTTTAAAATTCTGTTTTAAATTATGTTTTTTGAGCTCAGCATCGTTTTGCTTTCTAAATGTCAAGCATTTATCATGAAAATACCTATTTATTTAAATACTTCAATGACTCATCTCCACCAATTACGGAAAGTAGTTCGGCGCTGTAGCATAACTCCTACTTGACTGGTAATTTGCTCGTTCAACAAGAGTTTCTTTTTCTGGAGTTTCTAGTGTTATCCAGTGCCCGGGTTTCCCAGGTGGTCACCAGTTGGCCACAATGGCGGTGATTCTCGTTTGCACTCGTTTGCTTTCTCCCTGGGCTTTCGGATGAAAATGTCGAAACTTTTTCCCAACCTGGGAGACCCTAATTAGGGTGCGAACACCTGCCGCACATCGCAGTTCAATATCTAGGAAAGCTTAACCACGATTACGCGACAAGACATTGAAGGACCCAAAAAATACATAGTGTATCTGTTTTGAGTAAGTAGAATGAATACCACGGTGCATGTGTAGCGCACAAAATTCTGCAAATCATTATACAAGGCAGATATGCATTCAATCACCTCAAGCGAATCTTAATGAATTCGAATGTATGGTGCGTCCCTCGTGGAATGATCAATGCCGAGCACTTTACGATACTAAAATGAATGCTGGCCTGTTAGAAATAAGAGTTTATTTTAACATGCCACACGCCTTGAAAATAGGAAAAAATTAACATGATATGCAAGTTTCATTTCCCTTTCGAAGTGAGCCCTTAATATCATAAATTGAAGCAATAAATCCACATTCACTTCCGGCGGATACGACGCGAACCCCTGTTCAGGTGTTAATAGACCTCAACACACCTCATTAGCATAAACCGACCTGTCGATCCTCAATTGAACTCGTCCTGAAAAGACGGGACATTACAGACCACTCCGATGCCGCCATTGGCGCTACCGTAATTATCATCACGCCTCAATTGACCCTCTCTCCTATGAAGCTCGTCCGACAACACCTCTGTAGAGGTGATTTGCAGAAACAGCAAGGCAATTACATGTTACTGATACGACAGACAATACATGAAGGCATTGGGGTAGCACTTCAATAATGAGAAACATTGAAAAAATTAAGTGTTCACCACGTCCTCCAGGCCTCATATAAACTATGTGGCAACCAACATCACTATGAGGTTCAAATTGCTTGCTTGTCTATATTGTTTTATAGGCTTTTAAATGAATGATTAATCGGATCTATCATCACAGCAACCACCTTGTTTTTGCAATGACAGGAAGACGCCCTCAAGATTTGGGACAGCAGGGTATATTGCTAGACAATTAAACATATATTGTTTTACTACCAAGCTGGAGTTCTCGGAAACAAACTCCTGTTCTCGAATCATTTTTCGTGTAGGGGTCTGAAAATCTATTGCGGTAAAGAGAAAATTTTGCGTAACGAACTGCGTTTTATGACAGTGTTCATTCTCTTATGCTGTCGCTCAAGCTAAGAAAGTAGATCATTATGCCAGGTTGCACAATAATGTTTAACCTAGGCAGTCGCAAAGCCTAATAGGATAGCGTTGTCCACTTCACTCCAAAAACACACACGAATCTGACCATCTCAGTGGATGAATGGATAGCTGCAAGACAACTAATGTAGAACGGAATAAGTGCCGAGGACAATACGATATTGAGTACCAACCATTTAACTATACAGATATTGTGTCCAAAGAAGGAATGATTTCTGCTTGGATATACCCACAAAGTACAACTATTTAAAAATCTGCTTGACTTCAGTAAAGGTCACTATAGCTTCATCAGCATCTCAAGTTTCGTTCATGGATATCGCCTACAATTAATCCAGACACTTGATCTCGGATACTTAATTGGACACGAAGCAATTAGCGCTACTCTGCTTGGATTTCAACCATAGTCGAACGTAGAACGTATTGCGCCATTCTACCCGTCATCTAAAGGCAATTATAAGCTCAGCAAAAAGCCTCAAATCTCCACAACAGATCAACATAATCTTGAGAAGCTACGTCGAGACCGACAACATAAATCCTACTGATCGTTTTTATGACAGGAAATCGCTTTTAATCAACACATTGCTCTACTTCTGATATTCATAACGTTCAGTAGTAGTTCTGAAAACTCAGTTCTGTGAAGAATACGGCAGTTACACCATAGCAGCGAAGTGTTCAAATCAAAAATCGGGCTTACTCGTAAAGCCTAAGTCCTGTGTTGTTCAAAAATGTATTTTTCGTTTTGAAGTAAACACAAGCGTCCTGTTGAAGCATGGAAACAGCTTTGAACGAGATGAAACCAACAAAACGCACTTACCTTCAGTACTAAACGCGATTCATCACGAAATGCAAGAGTTGAGTGGACTTTCTCAAAATTCTTCACAAAGAATTAGAGCAAAGCATACCGGTTTAATGCATGACTCAAATGCTTTATTTTATGCTAAATCACTTTGATTTTTTTCTTAGCTCAACGAATTCAGTTTCACACTAATCGTCCGTTCCCATTTCTTAAGGTTGAACTTAAATATTGTTGAAAAATAAGTGTAGATTCTAAATTCGATCTCCTGTATGTTACAGAGCAACTCATTCTTAATATTCTTCGTCTCTTTCCACACAGCTGAGCCACTTTCGAGCTTCTCGTTCTAACCATTCTTGTGCAATCTGAAAGAGCATTTGTGGTATCGACAACAAGTGTCCCCCATCAACCTGTTTCAGATCGTTCGTGCTAACATCATAATTTAAACCACGAACAGGCGTTGTGTTTCGTGACATGTGTTCTGACACTATATTACACACTGAACTCAGTTCAGCCTTGTCTCGATCATGTCACAACAACAACCGCCTAAACCCTGCAGCACAGTTGGAAATGTGGTGTGGTTGGATTTTGACAGAGGTGGCTGAAACACTAGTACTTTCTCAGTACGACACCGCTAGGAAATAAATCGTGTGTAATTTATCATTGTTTGAATATCGTTGGAATAGTGACAGCCACTGAGGGCAATAGTGGCGCTTCACAGCAATATAATCGATTTAATTGTCAACAATTTCCGTCATTACATTCCCATAAAAAGCAACGTTTATAAAAAAATATTCCATTGGCGCTTTCTTTGTTTATTAGGGCGCTTAGTAGTGAAACACTCAGTAGAGCTTAAGCATAACCTATGCCAGTAATCAAGTTGTAATTTCGTCAATCATCATGTAACTCGATATCAGGCAGTACTAATGTCTACATACATTCTTTAACCATGTTGAGCGTCAAAACTAACAAGTAGCTTTCGGACGCTCGAGTGATGGATTAACATCATTCTCCGAGTTTTCATTTATAAGAAATTTGGCAACAACGTCACTATGAATGGTCTAGCATCTGCAGTGGCACGGGTCTCCTCTTGATAGAAAGGTCAACTGGCCTCATCGTCGATAATGTTGAACTCGCTTTTTAAGATAGATGACCTTTCTGGACACCAACTGCGAATACCAGTTCGACAACAACGAACGCTATATGGGCATGACGAGGCGGAATGCCGTCAAGCAGTTTGAAATGTAACAGAGTTTAAGAAGAAAAAAATCACTGCAACAATAATTTCCACGTTTTTAAGTCAGCAGAAGGAATGCTTAAAAAATGAAGTATAAAGGATGAAAAAACTGCACTGCACCACACGCGCCCTAAAAATGAAGTAATGTGGTATGAATAAGGAAGACATAGGCTAATGAGTGGATGAATTTGTTTAGAGGTTCCTTGGCAGAACTATCAATTTTTTCTAAATATGCCGATAAGACGTGCTCATTTCGACGAGCCACTTACGGTCATTCCAAGTGCTTACACGGTAACCTCCTGCTCCATATCGAATGTCACAAATATGTTAGTCAAACATTTACAGTTGTTTCCTTACTGTGCGTTCCGATTTCTTGTCAATCATGATATTTTCTTTCCTTAGTCATCAATGAGACTTCGAGCTGTCGATAATGTTAGATTAAAACTAAATTTTGCCATTAACTCTGCTAAAACAGCAACAGCTCGCTTTACTAATGAAGTAAATCTTCAATTCTTTCAAGTGGAATATTGAAATAGTGCTTCATTACGGCAGGAGATTGTTTCCGAGACTTTTCAGCAAGGTTTAATTGGTGGACGTTAGTTCAAAAAACAGCTATACACTTTCCATCCCCTTTACGCTAGTCAACACACAAATTAGGCAGTCCTTGGAAATCTGGAGAGCATTTGGCCCCCCGGCCAAAACAACAGATTCGCGCACTCGAGCCCGATAATTATTCGAATGATTAGCATATGATTCTATGATGGGGCTCTGAGAAGGAATGGGAGATGTAGCGCAATGATGGGACGGTGTCGAATTACTCCGGAAAAGAACACCTGTGTCTGAAAAGATGTTATTAACGAACGAATATGTTGATAATGAGGCGAGAAGAACTCTGCTCGGAATGAGGTCGTCATTAGTCTTTCGATAAATTTCTACCTTCTATTTTCTTTTCACTTTATTCGCAATCACAGCTGCTCCCTAAACCTTTGGCGCCTAATCTTTTAATGATTTAAGGAAATTGATATGAACACGACATGGAGAGGAATAATTTTCTTTGTTTAAGTGCAACTATAATCTCAAGTGCCCCGCTTTCTTTTCGAAACGCCTCTTATTAGTGGAGAAAAAGTTGCTGATCACTTTGAAAGGTGAATAATCGGATTTATGACCAGACAGACCGAAGTCGTTAATTTTGATGGTTGTTCGGCTAATTAGTAACGATGATATGTGCCCTGTACCCAAATTGTGTACAATATTAAGCATAAACCGAAAGCAACTATACACTCATCCTGAGGCGTCGGTGGATTGGAAGCTGTTCTCCAGGTCTCTTCTTCTTCGCATAGACTTGTATCTTCCGTGTGCACGTAATAATACCCACGCATACACGAGCGATATGGTTGCGTGCATGGAGATTGTATTCCAGACATTGAATCGGCCATAAACCTAGCAATCAAGCGTCTCCGAATTACATAGGAAGCGGTTATGAGTCGCCATTCACAAACATTCCCCACATTCACTTTAGGACAGCATGACAAACCACACGTGAGTATGCCGCCTTGCAGTAGACTACGACCAGTGTCTGTAGAACAACTGTAAACTAAAGAAGGTCATATTAAGAGTACGTTGTCCCCCCATCATTCTCGATATGTCGAGCTAACTGAATGCGTAATCATGAAACACGAAAGATGAACATTAGGTTTCCTCGCGATGTGAAATTGTCGTTGTCGCATCGAGTCGAATCCCTTTAATGAAATAGTGTTCGAATGAGGAAACCATACTAGGACAACCGACCACAGACAATCTACTTGAATCAATCGAGCTCCGACTGCTGATTATTTGTACCGAGTTTGAACGAAAACAGGTTTTAGAAATAATGAAAGATTCAGAGGTTCCCGTTAGTGTCACTCAGTAGAAAAGCTGTACCTGATACCGACATGATATATGATAAGTGCGATGGTTTAAAAAAATTCATCAGAGACGGTGAATAATAAGCAACAGTCGTGTGTCTCCTTCAGATCGCCGGGATCCCTCATGTTGTGCTACTATCAGTACTGATTCAACGACGATATTCCGGTTCACAGAGCACACGCGTAGCTGTGGTATCATCATTTCAGCCAAGGTGATGATTATCTCGCTGTCTATGAGACGATCGCTGTATCATTCGTAACGGATAGCACGCGATAGTTAGTATGCCAATGTCAAGATGTGAGGAATATAATCTATTTTACGAGAAACCTTAGATTTTGCAAGTAATCATCCGATCATCGACTGTGTTTTGGTGTTTCATGTTAAACAATTACAAACACCAGTTAAAAAAAGTGTGGTAAAACAAAAATTAGTTGTTGGAGGTTTCGAGATTCGGAAGGAGCTTCATGTCTGTGGTTCGCCCGAAAGGCATTATAGCCGGTAAAAAACTAAATCTCGTCAACCGGCCTAGAAATATTCGCTGCTGAACACTCCTACTTCTATTTTGTTACAAAAAAATAATGTCGCTGGTTCACTGCTTGACGGTTGACGAAATTTATTATACACGGCAAGAAAATGAAATTGTTAATCTGGATATTCCAGACATTTTAAGGACTCTTCTCGCAGATAGTTGTAACTGTAAGCTTTCACCTTTGTGGCAGCTGTTCAGGAGCTATCGGATCGTGGCCACCGTAGCCAATCACTTCTGAACTGCTAACCACAAATTGGTGACTCTCCGTTGTTTTCTGGATAGCTAGATCTCGTTTCTAATAACTATCAAACCAAAACAACATCGAGAAAATGCATTTCCTATGATCGTAATTTTACAAAAAATGTCCATTTTTGATAGTCAATTCTGCGCAGGGGCAGGCCCTCAATGATTAAAAGAAAATTTATAGGTCTCATAATGTAAAGCGATCAATCACACTGCGAACGATTCTCGGCTCAACAGCGAGCGATTCATCAAAGGCGGGCGAAAATCATATAAAATTTTATTTCTGTTTAACAACAAGATTAATTAAACAATATATACAACGTATTTTCTCCATAAAGAACAAAAAAATCACAGTCGGTCACAAGGACTCGGAGCACGATTTCGCTTCTGTTCCGGATATCACCCGTTATCCACCCGTTGTGGCTGGTCCACTATACGGCATTAAAGCTGACGACCGTATTATAATGCGAAAATCAACACCGCTATCACTACCAATGTTGCCGTAATAGCTGGACGAGGTCCCGATGAGAAGAGACTTTCCACTGAAATGCCTATCTATTGTAATTGCATCTATTCAAAAGCAGAGAACAAAATACACAGAGACAATTATAAGCCGCCGCCCCCCACCACAGACACATGCGGTCCGGAGTTTTGCTAATTTCTTAGCATAATTACAATTATTAGCTTTAAACGACATTTGAAAAGACCATATTTCCGTCGCATATATATGTTGAGTTCATTGAAATCGAACAAATTTATAGTCTACATAAAGAAACCCAGGCCAAACCCTCACTTCATCCGCCGCAGTAATTGTGTAAAAAAAAATTGGGAAGAAACTGCGAAAATGAGGCCAGCTAAGTGTAGATGGAAAAGAGATTATGGCTCACCATCTCCAATCTCATGAATCTGGAACTCGATTTCATCACCCAAAGAAAGAGCTTCGTATTCGTGACGCCTACTGCCACCATCAAGGGAAAGCCGCTCGCCCCTGGTTACAGTAGGCCAGATACTATTCTCACGTCGTCCAACCTTAACAAATTTTTGTTGAAACTAAGCGAACAGAGATAAATATTCAGATGTTAGAACTCTGAAGCTTGTGTAGGTACGATCTGTTCGGACAGATGTTCGACATACCAACCTTTTCGAAAAATTCTCCCCATAGTGGATCCGATGACCATCGCTCATCAACGGACACAATTGTATTTGAAGTAGTAGTAAGTAATTTTTTATGCGAGCGATGAATATGACCTTAAAATTCATAGACTAAATGAAGTTCTCCGGAAAAAAAAGGAAACAACATATCAAGTCGGATAAGAATCCACTCCAGAAATAATCTCACCACTGGTGTCGCCATTTTTCTCAGTCACATGTATGACCATCTTCAAATTATGACTAGCACATAAACCACCGTATTTATTGTTCAGACCAAGAGCTGTTCCAGTAGATGTTGATATAACGAATTAATCGATATGCGTCTGATCAACATGCTGATCTCATTATAACTTAGGAACAGGATTTTTTTTCAAGATAACGTTGAAGAAATAGTTTAACTTCTTTTCTCAAAACAGTAATTCACAGATATTCAAACTCACATATAAAATAGTATGTATGTCCGGGCCGATAGTCTAAAGCCGACGGATTCGGGCTCATAAGTCTGAATGACACCTTCACTTTATCCCTTCGCATGGGTGATATACATCGACCAAGTTCACGAGCCGATGGCGATAGTATACAATTCTGGTAATCGTGCTCGTTTACCTAAACATAACAAAAAAATAGGCTAAAAAGTCTAAAATATGAACAACATTGTTGTTGGACTTCTCTAACCCTGTAGATGATACTTTGTTCGGTGGTTGTTGAGTCCATCTCAGGTTCGTAGTACGGGCATATAATATCCAACGAGTCACCGATTGCTGCAAATCGTTCCACTCTGAAAGTAAAACAATGAGATTCTTAACTGGTAAAGCTCAGATTCGTTCTTCTAAAATTAATAAGCTTTTAAGTTAAAATAACTCCAGGTGGATCATAAATCGCCCATGTTAAGCTTAGAGCGAATTATTTACTTAGTAAAAAAAGAAGGACTTCCCACTAAAAACTTGTTCATTGTTTGGTCTTTTCTATTGAAGTGCGCTCAGTTTTATGGAATTCTATCATGCCTACATATTTTGTTTAGCCACTGATTGTAAAATGCACGTGCGAGAAATATGAGTTAAAGTCACAATCATAGGGTTTTCTTTCCGTTCAGATAACTCTGGAGAAGAATCGACGACTAATATCAGCTAGTATATGCTATACCTACCCCGGTAATCATTTACATCGACAATTCACCGGCACGAGTTCCCGAACGGCAAACTACCGTATGCCAACGAGAAAGTGCTCAGCGCGAGTTCAGGCCATTCTGGATTTTTTCTTCAATTTGTTTTTGTTTTCATCTCACAGTACTACAACCTGATGTTCTGGAAGTGGAGCAGATGTTACCACCAGATCTGAGTATACCAGAAGCTCCCCGGGCATTTCTTTTCTGTAGCAAAGATTACGATTGGCATGGGTCACTAAAACGCTATACAACTGAGGTCCTGAATAAATCTCTGTAAAGGTCATTTTTTCCCCCACACCCACATAAGAACTATCAAGATAGTCGCGTCTTTTACGGATATCTCTTTTATGACTTTGATTTAACTGAAAACCACGAGAAGAGTTTTACTGAGACCAGTCTTTGAGAGAAAATAATCTGAGCGAAATATTAATGTCATTATGCTATACTAATATTATTATTAATATCGTTAATTAGAAATAATAATAATATCTCACATTATACCTTGCCATGGAAAAAGGATAGGCAGTAAATAGAAAGTGATTACATAATCTGAGTGAATTTGTTCCATTGATTGAATGGAATGAATATACCTCGCACACTGACTTACAGGTACGTCGAAGAGATTTCTAGAAAATGAACGTTATTATGGCATATGGGATACTTTTACTTATTATTAAAATAAACAAATTTTTTATTCCAGCATAAAAGCTGAACGCTCCCGACGTTGATCAATCATTGAGGGATGCGCTACGCATTCGACTTCATTAAGCATCGTTGGAGATGATTGAATGCATATCTGGCCTTTACAATGACTCGCGGTGGTCTACCGATTATCGAGCCAGTGCTGCTATCCTTCCAGATAACTATGGTACCAATTTGGCGACCGCGGAGGGAAAGAACGCTTGATGAGCCACGGGCATGGGGATCTATCCCATGTGTGCAGTGCAGGGCGCCTCCGAACACTGCGCCACACGCGTGCCTTTGATTTCAACATACTGCAGTTAAATCTTAACTAAATATCTCAGTATAACAAACTGTTCCATTTGTCCTTTTCGCGTTCCTCACAAACGATTTTATAGAATAATCTTTAGAACTGAATCTATTCTATCCATTTGCCATAGTTCGAAGGTTGAGAAATGCACAGAAAATTAGTAAATAAGTAAAGTGGACAATGGAGCACACAAGCCGAATCATTAATTGTCTAATCATGCCCACTAAGCGCGCTTCTCAATTGGTCATCTTAATGAAATTTGATTACCGCACTCTTTCTATTCATAAGTGTTTTCGAGCGTTGTGCCTTCATCAATTCATCATTGAGGAATTGAGTGCTCGTGAGGTTTTTGGGAAAAGAACATAGGGTCATTGGGGGAAAATGTGAAAAGATGATGCGATTAGTGGAGTTGATAGGATAAGAAACGAGTGACAGAGTTGGAAAAAAATTGGTGACTAAAGAATTTGAATAGAGGACAAAGAAATTGACTGGAGAAGTAATCCATGCCCTGTTCTTGGGTGATGAACTGCAGTGTACATTTAGAAGCTCCTGGCGCGGTCTCCGATTCTGAGTAGCCCAGTGTTGACTCCTACCTACTAGTGATATCTTGTTATGCAGATCTGGTGAGAAAGCAGTGGCTACGTTCAGCCCGAATAAATAAACAGACTGTTACCTGCATGTTTCGGGGTTCTTCACACTCTCAGGAGAGCGAAGTCCACTAAACAGGTTTGACATGGGCGATATATAAATAGTGGATACAATACTGGTACGAGTCACCCGATGATTAATTGGATTACAAGTAATACAGGTGGCGGGGGAGATAAAAAAATGAATAACATCGATTAATTATGTGTTTTGAATAGAAAAAAGAAAAGGATGGTTGTATAAAAAATCAGAAGTACGCCTCTAGCTGAAATGGACATCTCCCGCATACGTCTCTAATAATCTTACTGCTTATGCATCGATTAACATATGAAGAGCTCAGCATTATGTACATATCGGCTTAGGCCCACTCGTAAATCCTTAACTGTGTGGAGATTCTACCACCATCTTCATAAATAATATCGAAAGCATCGAACACATCATCATCCTGAGCATTCCATTCAATATACCATATTAATGACTTCACAACATAGCGCGCACTGTCGACATAACGCGGCACTGTTGCAGAACTATTTCTTTACTACTTATGTTGTTTACAAGAACGACAGACAGACCGACAGACAGATGAGAAATGTGATCTGTGACGGTGGTTTATGAATAGTTAGTAATATGGCAATATGTACGGTAATCCTAGAGACGCAGAACACAGCAGGTGATGACAATCGGGATGGTAAGATGGAGTGGAAGATATGAAAAGAGTAACTAAACACCCATGGACAGATGTTTACCGGGTGCTATACGGGATTACTCAATCGCACAGGTGGAATTGTAAGTAATGTTGGTCGCCGACAACTACACATATATTCATTAACACAAAAGATCATTCGAAAGCTAAGTTCCGACTATATGCAGCCCTTCAACTACATTATACTGTCTAATGTGATCCATTCCATCCTTCTCATCCGATTCGTATCGAAATCGTAAATCAACAATTTAGTACCTTAACACTGTTGCATACCGTACTCAACCTCTATCGGTCCGTTCATATTCACGAACATAACTCTCGTAAATATCAAAGGATATTGTCCATGTTGCGTATACAGTCGGCAACAAAAGGAGCCACTCTTAACACTTCCCGCCCTAACCACTTCCACTGGCCGAACTACTAAACAGTCATAAATTGGAGGTCATCCAACAATTTATTGCATCCGCTCACTGAATAAAGGTAGTGTGTGTTATTATAAAAAAAACAATTGCGTTGTAAACCTACAGCTGCCATAAACTTTTTCACGTTTTCTTTAAACTAACAAGATTCTACTATCATCCCACCTTGTCGTCGCCGAGGAAGTCTTATAAGCAATGCACCCATGGTTCTGTTCAAAAATAGGACAAAAAGAATAACTAGCACTCTCTATATAATATGATATATAGCAGCTATTGTATAAGAAATGGAACAGAGCTAATTCTTGAGTAAATAGTTCTGTTTGTAAACATTATAATGTTGTCTCTCCCATGTTGAGCTGACTGAGCAAACACAACAAAGTTTGTTTAGTGGTACATTACTACAGTTACCTTTCAGTGATTAGTAAAAAATAGAATGGCTTCTAAGCAGATATGTTCGAGACCAAAGATTCATCTTAGAATTTTTAACCTTGGTGATAGCTCTATATTACTAACCTTAATGTGAATAGCTTCTATTCGGCATTTGAGTTAGGGTTACTTGTATAGAGGTATCACTAAGGTATATGAAGAATTCCTTAAGGGAGTAAGATTCAACCATAGAGGCCAAATCAAATAAAACAGTATGATAACTGTAAAAGAAGATTTTAAGGTAGTGAAATTTTTGGAAGGCAATGATAGGGCTTGAATAAATCCTACATTTATTCTTATAGCTATTAGAACAGCCTCATTTCACTGTTGGCTTTCGTAGAACAAGAACTGATCGCCACTTTGTTAATGAAAGGTTCCGACGTACTGCCGTCTCAGAAGAAGTTATAATTACGATGTCAACGTTGATTCTATCTTCCATTACCGACGACAATTATGCCCTTTTGAAGTTCGACACCACGACGTCAAATGACGGAATCACGTCGAACGGCTTAGATGTTGATGACATTGTCACGAAATACCAGAACTGTCTTATGTAGCTTTAACTCAAAGCATATTTTCCTATGTTCACAAAAATTCCACCCACAGAAGGACAGAGAAGAAAACTGTAGAAAACCTTGAAATGCTCCAGAACTGCCTCCTAAATCGTTTATCAAGAAACCAACTTCACAATTGCCACTACCTCCATCCTATAATGTCCTTATACTACATAAACTTGGTGGCCAGTTTAAATCTAGAAGTTTAAGGAACTATGGAAAGCAGTAGAAAAACTGCAAGATCTTTTCAATAAAGATGTAACTAATGGTGAGTATTTGTTAGGTTTTTAAAATATGACTTCACTTTTATCTGTTTGAATTCTTACTTTGTCTCCATATAAAGTTTTAAGCATCGATGCCCACAACATATGAAAGTAAAGCTGTAAGTCGAAAAATTCGTTCCTGTCTTTATATCAAATGGGCGCGTATGGCGCAGAGGTTGGAGGCGACAAACACGTGGAATCGATCCCCGCGCCCATGGCCCAATAAGCCTTCCATCCATCCGTGTTCAGCAAATTTGTACCAGACTTGTCTGGGAGGATAGCAGCACTGGCTCGATACATCGGTAGGCCACCGCGAGTCAATGTAAAAGCCAAATATGCATTCAATCACCTCCAACGATACTTAATGAAGTCAAATGCATGGCGCATCCCTTAGGGATTGATCAACGCCGGGAGCTTTATCCTTTATCCTTTATCTTTATATCAATGCTTTTGCGCCTATCTCGAAGCGAAGTTGTTATTTCGCGAATCCACCAAGATACGATAGTATGCAGTTATTTAGCGGAATACATGACAAGTATGCAGTTAATTAGTGGAATACATGACTATCTCAATTTTTTTCTAATTTCATAACTCTCCCAAGAGCTCTCCTCGAGTTTACCACTCCTTCTCTGTTGGTCTGCTTTGGGGTGCTTTCTTTGTTTGTGTGCTTTAAGGTAATCCAGAGCTTTTTTCACAAAGTTGTTTTTAGCAGTTCTTGAACATTACACTATGTTCGAGCCATCAACCACCCGCCTTAGGACAAGACCATATGTCTTTTTTTAACGTGTTCCGATGCCAGCTTAACAAGAAGTTTAACAACGAAGTCTAACAGGGCCCTCTAAATTTTAAACAACTGACATGGTCGATAAGAGCAAATGATCATGTTTACGTATATGAATGTAGAAGTCTGGAAGCGTTTATGTCATCTATATCTATGAATAAAATGCTTTGAAATCACAATGCTAACTTTTTTTGCTGCCTTCTACAAATTTTTCAAGGCAAGGTATTATGTGAAGTATAACCACAATGATGTTGAGATATTTGCAAAACGCCGGGCCAGACAGCGGATGTCTGCGGAGGGGAACGAACGCGCTATTGTCCTTTCCGGGGAGTTACGCGTTCACCACCACACCATGCGAGTCCTTCGCTTGATCTTTCAGCCGTGTTATTGATCTATAGGTGCTATTAGCAATCACCCGTTAACGGGATTGATCTAGAGAGCTCAAATCGGCATAGAACTCAGTTAAACTAAGCCTGTAGTTTAAATCACAATGTTAGCTTTTTCATTTGCTGCCTACTAAATACTGTGAAATCGAATAGATGGTGTTTAAGATCACGTTAAACATCAACATCATCACATCAACACACATCTCATACCTATCGATTAAAACAGGTCGATTTTGCTAGTTAAATCAATCAGTATTGTTGGAATCGGTTATTCAATATGAAGACTCATAAATCATTATGGATCATACGTGTGTTGAATGGACAGACTTGTCATTGAGCTCATAGATCTTCATCAATAGACAGCGCTCGCAATCTGTTCATAAAGGAAAGAACAGCTGCATAAGAATTAGCATATTCTGAACAAATAGGACACAGATGATGTGGCACCGTTTTGTGGATGGGATATTTTTTACACTTTACAAAAGCACTTGTAACCCCTCTAACTCCCTTTGATTAGAATGCTTAAACAAAAATATTGAGTCGCATCACCTAAATATCCCCTATTCAATGTCGTTAACATCTCATCATGTATTTTCACTCTTCCTCCCTCCTTTACGTTCTTCAGTTCCTTATTGAAGAGATCTTACTAGATAAAATTTTAAAACACAGTAGACAGGGTTAATATGAAAACCTTAGTCTTCATCGGAAATACAGCCTTAATAATTTCTGTTGAAGTTTTTCTTCTCGTTTTCCTATCACTTTCTCTCCTTCATTTCTTCCTACACGAAGGAACTAAAGCTGATCAGAGAGGCGACCGTATTCACTGTACTCAATAAATAGCAGTTTCTTGTTCAAGCAAGAAACGTGCTAAAAAATCGGATGCTTCTGCTCTTCAAATAAGTCCAATCAATGAATAATGCGCATCCAAAGGTGTTGTTCGGGTTCTTTTGTTTCCGGTTCATTAGAGTGTAACGGTGGGGGATGCGTGATGAAGATGATGGTAGCGATGGTCTAATTGTAGACCAGG
The DNA here is from genome assembly GCA_018806985.1 of Angiostrongylus vasorum. Taxonomy (NCBI): domain Eukaryota; kingdom Metazoa; phylum Nematoda; class Chromadorea; order Rhabditida; family Metastrongylidae; genus Angiostrongylus; species Angiostrongylus vasorum. The sequence continues at coordinate 772,397 of JADANN010000202.1, read as the reverse complement.
TGTGAGAGGTAATTTGTCTGATGTGGTAAACCTTTTTTTTGATGATGTGTATCAAGGAATATCTGGAACCAACTCGAAAGCATTTCCCAGATCGGGTTTCTGAGGATCGTTTTCATCAACATCAACATAGGAACATACCAGCACGGACGGATACTACGGGATTCGAACCGAACAAGAAGAGAGCTTTTTCAATTGGCAGAATGTCGGCGGTCAAACGGAAGCCTTGTGATTCTTGGTGGTTATTCTAATGAATCGAAATGAAATCGCTAGAACGAAATTTATTTCATAAAAGAAAACCGGAATTTGGTACCAAAACGTGTTTACCCGGAATTTAACAACGTCTACCTACGTCTTTAGCATGAGCTTATCGATATTATTGATTGAACAAGCTGTTATGTGAGGAGAACATCGCTGGAATCAATCTAAAGAGGAAGTCCGCCAATAGACCAACAATTGTAAGTTACTAAGAAATATAGTATATATATATATATATATATATATATATATATACATACATGTATACATCTAATATATATGCACCTATATAGTATCGCTACATATATTCAAATTTTTATAGAATATTGCAGTTAAAAAGTCATGACGTCATATTGAGAATATAAAAAAGCAGAGCTAAATGAGGTAGGATTCAATCTCTAAAACGGTACTTGATGTATGCAGTCGTCAACTCACAAATCGAATGGCATTGTATCGAAAGAATTATCTTCTTTGTAAGCATTAATCAAAAAGTAGTTATCGTTGATCGATAAGTATCAAGTATTTTCGAACTTTCTTTCCTTTCTTGCACGAGATCTCAGGGAACTCTCTTTGTTGAAGTACTTTTCTCATGCACAACAGAAATCACATCATGAAAACCAGTTGACCAGGAGAGTTCTCACATTCATTCCACTTACACGTATAGTATACTCTTGTAGACGTATATACTTATGTCTTCAAGAAATTTATTCACAGTAAACTTGCGGATGAAGTGGAAAGAATGAGCGGGAAGGTTAAGCCGAAGGAACAGAATTTCAATGCACCAAGGTCTTTCCGTTCAGCCGTAACCTAGTAAAATATGAGCCAATGGAATCAATTAAACCTAGTCGAACGGGTTCGTGATGATCTCAGGTGTAGCTACGAAATTTTTTCTTTGTTTCTACATTCACCATTAATCCGACAATCGTGTGGAATCTTAATCGATTAGCGCACAATTGGTGAAAAAAGCTGTGCCGCAGAACGAACGGTGCAGGTTCGTCCGCCCGTTCGTCCGTCATCTGTGTAGGATTAACATTCACAAAGACGAGACCGCTTCGGCCTTTACTACTTACTGCTATATTTGGCGATCTGCCAGGTTAATAACCTCCTGCAGTGACCGCTACTTGTTAGGACATACCGCATTCCGAACACGGGTGTCGAATTTCATCACTGATATGGAAAAGAGCCCTCTAGATGAACCGTAGCTTATTTTTCATTGCTTGCTAAACTTAATACAACAAACTGGATTGAGTGGATGATCTTCAGGCGAATATGAAATAATACGAAGTTACTGACTGTTTTCAGTCAAAGCTTAGTAAACAATGATACACGGAGAATAGAAACTTTTTTTCAGGTTTTCTTTAAAAAGCTATGAGAGATGACCTCCTTGAACCACTCGCAGTAATTTTTGGTATCCAACAGTTAGGGTAAGCGTCACCCTTTTAAAGCCAACAACGAATGAATGTACTTAGGACCAGGGTATATTAGAGAGTAAAGATAGGAACGAAGTGAAAAAAAGGAATAAAAAGTAAAGCTAAAGCACTTACAAAGAGTTCGTTGAATTCCAGTAAATATCAGGAAGTTTTTTCGATTCCACTGGCGTTAAATAGAAAACAAGTAAGCAGATCCACGTTGGGAACATTCTAGAAAGTTTTAGCAGGTCAAGAAACAACTGTTGCAAAGGGATAAATAAATCAATAGCATAGAGTTATACGCAGATCAACTGAATCTTTAATGAAACTGCTTGCAATTGGCACGAAGAAGAAAGGAAGTGTTCCGAATATGACCAGCGGTTTAATTCAAGAGGAAAGTCAACAAAATTACTCTTTGTTTGTAAAAGTCAGTCTGATAAAACCTTGTGACCACTATATTATTCCGTTCAGCTTGAACTTAGACAAGGTCTACGATCAATACGTATCTTAAAAGGAAACTCAACATAATTATAGGACAGAGGCTATTTTAAAACAACAAAGTTCGGATTATGTAGACTTAAGTGACTAAAAAAAGACTACAATGAGTTTTATATAAAGTGCAAATTCGAAAGGAAAATGTCAAATGGATCGCGTAAATTAGTTATATGGTGATAAACGATGATGCAATTTGATAAGGAACTATCTAGAAGAGAGATCTCATCGTAGTTGAATTCTGTGGACCTCAACGGTCTACTTGACCGTTCAACTGCTTGCCAGCTCTTAACAACTCTTACCGCCCATCACAGGCTCCGCCCACATCTGAAAGTGGGCGTGGACATATGGACACACCTAATAAACTAATTAGTGAACAACTCGTCTTGTAAACCTGCATTTTTACGTTGATGATGAACTGTACGAGCTTATATGCTCTTAGGTGCTTAACGATTAGTTTTATCACAAATCACCCTAGTTAAAAGAGTACTGAAAGGCTATCGTTCTGTTCAAATCTAAAAAGTAGAAACAAAAAAAAATGAGGAGCATATTAGTGGGTAAACGATAAAAATACGAATACTGACGAGATATCGATTCGGCTAAAAATTTAAGAAGTAAAAAAGGGTAGAAGGATAAAGCTCTCGGCGTTGATCAATCCCTGAGGGATGCGCCATGCATTCGACTTCATTAAGAATCATTGAAGGTGATTGAATGCATACCTGGCCTTTATAATGACTTGCGGTGGCCTACCGATGTATCGAGCCAGTGCTGAATTTGCCAACCCTAGAGAGATGGAAGGCTTGGTGAGCCGCGAGCGCGGCGATCGATCCTACGTGTGTATTGCAGGGCGCCTCCGACCACTCCACCACGCGCCACATTTGAGAAGTAGTAACAGGAAAACATGAGGAATGCGCTTTTCGAAAGAAGTGTTTTTTTAAACGCTAGAGTGCAATCCTTTAATTCCACCTTACCTTTGAAAATTTGTTTGCCATCTACAGCATTAATAAGTGCGTGGATAGCGCAAGGGTAATAAAGTCGTTCATTTCACAAAAGTTTTTGGTTCGGTCTCGCCCTAAGACAACCATGTCCACATCCCACTGGAATCGGGAACTGCGTGTGAAACTTTTTCAGGGCTAAGTTGATTCCTCCAACCTACAAAAACTGGCGATAAAGATCTGTCATGCAGGTCTGGAAAAGCCGTAATGTGGCTATCTGAGAATTCCAGTTGGAATCGATTCGACAACCGTTCATTCATTCAAAAATGCAAAATCTCGGCTGAACACCACGTGAGATCCGAGGAAGTTTGTGTATGGCGGATTCGAAGAAGGAATTAAAATTAATGAACTGCTGGGATTCGCAGGATGCGTGATTTCGAATCACGCATAGAAATGGCACGTAGATACAAGAGCATAAATGTGTGAGTCATATATGACCCACATGGTCTTCAGCTTGTCAGAGACCGATAATAAAAGATGGAACAATCTCATTATATTCAAAAAGGTACAAATTCTTATTTTGGCTTCTAATAAAAGCACACGAAAAATATGGTCAATAGGTATGTGAAATGGCAGTCGTTCGAGTGGATGTGTCGATCGTCCTCATGAACGTTAAAGTTCATAAAAGCATAGAAATGCCAACAGAGGAAAATCAATGAGATGAGATTGTTGGTGACACGAAACATAGGAGGTACTACTGCAAAAGTAAAAGGCCTTTTGTTATTACTGGAAATGTAAAATGTTTATTTACAAAGTTTAGGTGGCAAAGGGACATGGCCTGTTATAATATTGGACTTTGTGATCTATGAAGTCGAATAGATAGTTCTCGAAGGCGTCACAGAAATGATTGTTATAGTTCGTAGACCAAAACTGTTCAAACTGATATGCCAACGCAAAATACAAAGAAGTAAAGTGCTAGAAATATTCCAGGAAGTAGTCGCCACAAGCAAGAATACACCAATAGCACTGCCTTGGTTAAATCCATGACATTTTTTATGGACACACCAGTTGAGGCTATTGAGGAGTTCCTTATTCAACTACTGGAACACTTTCAGAGAAAAAATGAATAAGTAGATGCTAAAATCGTAGGCTGGCAAACAGCGGTAATCGGCGAGCTAAGTGATTACTTGACGATGTTCGAGAAGGAAACAGCGACTCTACCACCTTAGTACCTAAAAATCAAAGAATTCGCTAATTTTGTTTCAAAAAACTCATCTAAATAGCCACAGTTAACTAAAATTTGTACGGTTCATCCTATTTTCAACCTATCAAAGCTCTTCGTGAAAGGGACTTTTTTAAACGATTTGGATAGGTTTGAGTGTCACCTTCCACTCCTCCACAACACAGCTCCACAGATGATTATCCTTTCAGCCAAGCGTCAATATAACCTATGATCTATTCTACTTTTCTTGTCTTAATAGGTTTTAAATAAGTTCCTTACAGACTTCATTAATGTTCTGTGTTGATTTCAACCCACCAAAGCAAATGTAAATATTTTACCGTGATCGAATGTAGAATTGCTCATTAGCTGCTTGCTCATCTTTGCTTGCTAGTAATCTCCACAACGGAAGAATAAACACAATCATAAATCGTCGGTTATCTTTGGTCTGATTGAGAGCACAAGAGATTTTTATGGTCTCTTCGTTATTCTGAGATGATCACTTAACCAGGCAATTGGATAAATTAAGGAAGTATCTTTCAATGCTGAAAGAAAATGTTCACTCTAGTGTTTTATCACACTACCATTGGCTAAGCTATTGATTTATTGATAAGCTAATAGGAACTGTCAACATTTGTAGGCGGAGATGACCACCAGATCTGCCGAAAAACAACGCTGCAATGAATTTCGATTCTGGTATTGAATTAGTCACCTTTCCGAAGATCCAGATATTGTTGCAACTTCAACCAGCCGCATTAAATAGTTCATCAACGTCGTTTTACCCTATCGATTAACTGATTTGCTGGAAAAGTAAGAGTTTCAGGTTTACCTAAAATTATGAACCTGTAGTGAGCCACATTCGATGGTATCATACCGAAATGAACGTCTTTGCATGATAGGTGTAGTCAAAGGATTTTTCTTCTGAAAGCTCTGCATTTTCATACATTCAAAACCTCACTGTTGTGAAGTAGTTATTGTAAGAAATGAATAGAGAAGGCTGTACTATCATTTGCTTCCCAGTTCGTCTCATAGATAACTAGACAACAGAACCGGTAAATCTGAATCGTCTAATTACTCTGCGGAGCGAAATAAGCATAACACGTCGAGTTGAAAAATATTTAGCCCCACATTACTGCATTTCTACTTCAAATATGTAAACATGTTGTATTTTTTGCTCGTCCTTTCATTGTTCCAGCACCAAATAGTCTTCAACATAGGACTTTGTTTAACTTTATGACTATGCGAATTCAAGAGATTAGGCTTTAAATACAGAGATAACCTTTGAAAAAACTAAAAGGAACATATTTTAAATCATGATGACTTAGGCGGAAATCTTTCTAAGTAGTGTTAAATGATGGCTTCATAACTCAGTACTAAGTTACTGAAAGAGGGACGGGGTCGATAGCGGAGAGAGTAGTGTGAACTGCCTTGCCATATGAACGGCTTCGTTTGTATTTGTGATTAGAGCTTATCAGTGAGGTGGAGAACGGATTAGCCCTGAATTACTTGATAATGGACGGCTTCCAGATATCAGAGGAGCAGCTGATGAGTGTGAACGGATTGAGTGCGATGGAAAAAAGCACACGACTCTACGATTCCATTTTTTCCCTCGCATATTGAGAAAAGAAGACATAACTACAAGAAGACAATGCGGTACAAATGTGCCACTTATGGTTCATAGCATCGTTAATGAGCTAAATATTCATAGATTTTGGTAAGGTTAAGGTAATAAAGTATATGTTTGACATATTGTTAATCTGGTATTGTCACCATGTGGAGCGAATACCCTAAAACATCCTGTAGTTCGGAACACGGACGTAGTCGATAGTAAAGCCCTGCCTGTGAGGCATAACCCTTCACACCTTATTTACGGTAAACAACTTCAATCTAACGAACTCAGTCCTGGGAAACAGAACACGAATTCCTGAGATTGCCGATTGCCGTACTCGGTTCCGGAATTAGTCGGACAAGAAATGAAAAAAGTTCAAAGAAAAATACAAATTGGAACAAATTTCAAAATAGAGATCCATTCTGTAAATTCACAACTCTATCGTGTTCCACGTCAATTGGTATATCCGACTAAAAAAAAGCATTTCTGAGCTTTCATTGCTCTCGATTCTACACTTCACCACAACAAAGTCATTCTAAGCAGTCACTAAATGATTCAACGTTGGAACAGCTGAGGTAGTCGTTTCCTCCTAGCTTGAATAAAAAATAAAAATAAATTATAAAAATAAAAAAATGGAAATAATGTATTAAAATGAAAAAATTCAGATAGTTGGGCTAAACTCCATTTTACACTGCGGTTATCAGTGCGTCAAAATAATATAAGATTATGTGTCAGTGCATCGTTACTCGTCAATCTCGGTATGAAATGAAGGCGAATAAATCTTTTCTTTTGCATTCTGACTGTCTTTCCGTAGGCATTGAGGGCACTGTGCTATACTCATTATTATCCCTATTATTACCTAGCACACTTCTAATCATGAATCTCTGTGTAATGAAAACTCTTCATCTCCGGTCATGTTAATGGCCATTTGCATGGCGTATTCCCATTGTCAGCGTGCGATGTGTAATGGCTTAGCTGGTTCTTTTAATGGAAATATGAACTTGCTCACCAACTCTTCTGCTGGTGTCGAGATCATAAGCTATGGGAACAATGAAGATAAAAAATATTATTCATTAGAATTTAGAGGGCTCTCGCTAACTTAGGAGGTTTTTCTTCGCAATTTATGTGGGAGAATTAAAATATCCATTCAACTGCTATTTTTGTGTATTGAGCAAGTTCAGATATCTTTGTATCCTTAAGATAAGTGGGTTCCTAAGTCGTCATATGAACATCAGCAGAAATGTTGCACAGTAATATCTGAATGAAAATAACCAGTATAGCTCAATTTCTACAAACACAATCAGTCGTCAAAGCTTGCGATTTGACGTGGGAGAGATTAGCCGTTCCTTGACTAAATTTCTTTTGAGAAAATGGCGACAACCTCGTTTAGTTTTACTCCGTGTTTATAAGTTGGGGGAACTGTTGAGCTGTTCTTTTTTTCGGGGAACCGTGTCGAAGACATTGACCAATTGGTACACACCGAACGGGTATACTACGAGGAACTTTTTCCTGGGCGATTACATTCCTCATGCAGCACTTTCTGGTAATGCGATTCTTTAAAGTCATAGTAAAATTGATACAATAGCTATATAAATATTCAGCGTTTACCAACCATTTAGGAGTGTGTCATGCATTTGATTAAATTCGTGGCTTAGTAGAGCTGATTGAATGCATATCTGGCATATGCAATGCTTTGTGGGAGCACATCGATCTACTACGTCGGTGTTCCTTGGCCCTTCCTGACAAGTGTGGCACCAAGTTGTAACGCTGGAGGAATGAGGGACTTTATTAGCCCTGTACGAGAGTTTGGATCAAAAATTACGTTTGCATTATTGCAGTGCACCTCTTAACCACTGCGATAGCACCATTAGTAGGGAAATTTTATAACTGTTTGCACAGACTTTAAAGCAAAGTCATTTCTTGACACTTTGACGAGATACATTTAGAATCCAAAGTGAAGAAGATGCTTTTAAGCTTCGTAATTTACACTTTTATAGTACATAAAGTTAATAATACCTATTATGTATCCCGTGGTGAAGTGTTGCCAACGGACGGGAAAAAGGCTAATTTTTTTAAGGCTTGGGGTGTGAATTATTCCGTTGGACATCTCTCAACAAACAACACTAATGTCGATGTAATTAGCGCTTCAGTGCTAAGAACTGTCGAAAAAAAGTAAATAAAAAAGCAGTCCTCACACCTCGAAATGCTCTATTTTCATGAGTGTAACTCTTCCTTTAATGAGGAATTCAACGAAGAAAACTGGTTTGTTTTTTCTCACAAACTACTGAGACTCATTAAAGTCAGTTCTACTTTCTTTGTTTTATTCATTCTCAGAATTTTCATAACTAAAAGTACTCCCTATCTCTCTTTTGCGTGAGTTTTCCTTTTTTCACTCAACAAATTTTTATGGTGTGAAGGATAAAAGGATAAAGCTGTTGGCGTTGATCAATCCCCTGAAGGATGCGCCATGCATTCGATTCCATTAAGCATCGTTTGGAGGTGACTGAATTCATATCTGGCCTTTATAACGACTCGCAGTGGCTTAACGATGTATCGAGCCAGTGCTGCAATCCTCCAATCCTCCCAGGTAAGTCTGATACCAATTCGCCGACCTCGGATAGATGGAAGGCTTAGTGGGCCAAGGGCGCGAGAATAGATCTCATGTGTGTGTTGCAGGACTCCTCCGACCACTCTGCCACACGCGCCCATTATGACATATGGCAATGAAAACAAAGAAACAATTGACTTAAAATAGCCTACTCTTCACAATTGCACTTCTACTGCTACAGCAATTGATGCCTTCTTTCAGAACTCGAACAGACAAAAAAATGAAGGGAAATTGTTTAATGGAATTTTCACACCCCACCGGTTCAGAGTAAGAATAGTTTCTGTCAATTCTATAACGCTTTATATGTTCTCAGTGATGTAAACGAATTCGCAATAGATTTTGTTCTATTTTTTCTAACAATATTTTATTCATCTAAGTCGGATAAAATCATAGTAACCAATCGGTCCTACGAGAGCGTCGAACGATGCGAAGGCATTCGTCATGGTTCTGAGGAAAAATGTGACGATGAAATCCCTTCTGACAACATTAAAACATCAACATCTCAACATCTCGCCTACAAATGAATGGTGCTGGTGGGAACAAAAAACACTGCGGAAAAAAACTGATGCAGTTGGAAAGGAAACGTCTAGAGGTTGCCGTAGTTCCCATGTAAATTACAGACGGATCTTTATTCCTCGTAATATCGAAAACATTCTTCAATCCTTATGATATCAAAAAATATGCCCTGAAATGTTGCTTATTTTACACCCGAGCTGTTCATGATCATAACGAAATAGCAGTTTACTAAAGTAACTGTCACTTAAGTTTAGTGTGAATGATCAATTTATTTCTTTGGATTGTTCAGCTTACCCATACTTGTTACACAACCTTTATTAGGTTAACCGTTCGACGTCTTCGTCTTCTGCGGAGCCGATGAACCGAGTTGATGGTATACAGTCGTTTGCGCTCGCGCTGTGGATCTTCGTAGTCGCATCGAACCGAAACTTCCGGAGTGAAGTAACCCCCAAAAAATGGAGTACAAAGACATAACGCGACGACGAACGACTGTGGAGCATCGACTCGTACCACTTATTCTGATCAAGAGATACATGTTGAAATTTTAGCCGAATAAAGTGAAATAACAACCACGTGTAAGATGAACAGTCTAAAGAAATGTATTGCTCATGATCGGTGTTTCATAGATATTATTTCGCTTCAGTCAACAAACTCTAAGCAGAACATGGTAATACACAGCGTATCAAGGGTAGCGTAGGTCGGAGGCACCCTGCAATACACATGGGATCGATCTCATTTGTATTGCAGGGGATCGCCCCAGACACACCAAGCCTTTCACCTCTCCGAGGTCGGCAAATTGGTGCCAGACTTATCTGGGGGGGGGGATGGCAGCACTGGTTCGGTACATCGGTAGGACACCGCGAGTCATTGTAAAGGCCTGATATATATTCATTCCACTCTAACGATTTTTGATGAAAGTTGAATGCATGGCACACGCTCAGGAATTGATCAACATCGACAGCTTTATCCTTTTTTATAAGATATCAGAGACAGAATTTCCCAAATAGATTCGACTTTATAAAAAGACTCATAGTAAATGAAGAATACTTTTCTGGCTGGTGATTTGAGAACAGAAAGTGCACTTCCTCATATGACACTTGCAACTTCCACGTATATTAACTGAAGTTCTGCTACCCACCAAATAACTCTAAAGAACACTACTAAAATCCGAATTCGTTCCGCTTACGCTAAACAGCCAGCAAATAAGCTTCAACCACTCTAAGAACAGAATGCTCATCACAGTTCTCAAGTTAGGTCTTTCGCTTTTACTGTTCTTTACTAGTAGCAGTTTTTCTGTAGTCACGGTACCCAATGTAGTGAAACTCAGTAGTGAAGGCCCTTCTTGATTGAGTGCACTCCTTTGTTGTGCAAGTCTTTGACGGCAGATATCAGCTTTACCGGTTATCGATAAGACAGATGAATTAACTTCGTTTCTATGACATAGATGTAAAAAAAACTGGAAGCATAACTGTCAGTGTACAACGATAACAATAATAACGCGGTAATCGACCGGACCGACGGCGACGACGTACAGCTGCAGTCGTCGAAACTGCCAATTTCCGACTTTTTTCTCTTCAGAAGAGGCAATTTAATTGAAAGCACATTCGCTATTGTGTTTCTGTCCATAGTGGGATTGATGAATGATCAAATATGAATCTGTCTGTTATTCGTAGGAAGAACATGCAGCCAGTCATCGCAGAAATTTTGTTGATCCTTTCAACAATTAGGCACTTATTTGACATGTTGATGACGATATAAGCAACATACCGTTCGTACTCACTGTGGTATTGTTACATAAGTACAAAAACTTCAGTTACGATAAGTTCATTAATAATGCTCAGCTGTTTATTTACTGCCTATTGTTTTGTCATGGCAGGATATATGCGAAACACAACCACAACAATGATGAGGTATTTCCAAAATTCGAACCCCGACCTAGATTCGAACCCGAGATAGATCTTTCCGGGACCATATGTGACCCACTGCATCACAGATGCCCTTGCTTTGTCTTACTCTCAGTATTGTGGTTGTAGCTATCCATAATTCAGTAACCATGAATATGAGATTGGAGAAAAAATTTCAAACATATACATCGTCGCTAACGTGCTAAGCTCAAGAATAGCATATAAATCAGCTCGATTTCACTGAGTGACACATCTGATCCTATCAACAAAACTTATGAGTCATATGTGAGTTATATTTTGTTGGTCCCACGCGGTCAGTCGAATCAAAATTGAGTTGAATATCATAAAAAAGTCCACTGAACAATATTAGATTGGTTGTCGATGATGTTAGGGATTTTTATGTAAACAATTTGCAATCGCTTAGCCGTCAAACAGAATACCACACGTAGCCAATTTATATGAACATATCGGATATCAAAAAGCACCGATTTGTGATGACCAGGATGGCAGTAAGAGGAGAATGGTACCAAATGTTCTGTAGATAGGGGAAAGAACAATTCCACCGATTTTTATCCTTTCAAATTTCCTTCCATAGATGATTAATGAGGACTTAATCGCATACACATGAAGTAGGAGCGGTGACATATATGACGCGGAAAAAAGCACTACGGAAAGAGGAATAAAGTTTTCAGTGGACGCATATCCCGTCAGAATTGCATTTACCATACGACTGCATCAGCTGTTCATGTTTTCACAAAGATCGTCGAATCGAACCGGTCGCAGTAAAGTCTCCATTTGTTTCGTTCGCATAAAAGTAGTGCGCAGTAGATTTCTTCTCGTTCTTAGGGACTCAATGAATATCTTTTCTTTACGACCTTCATGCAGTCTAACCGTCTAACAACTACCACTTGACCAGATCAATTGCAAATTGATTGAGAACTGTGGAATTCTTCTGACTTCCCTTATACAGTGAATGACTGCGTCAGCGGTCGCATGGGACAAACACAGGGTTGATGGTTCGATCCGTCGAACCGGGCTTAGCAAGCTTTACATTGATCAACACTCGGTAGATTGGTAGCACACCTTTATGGGAGGATAGAAAAACTAACATATCGGCTGAATCTCACAACTTATCGTATTGGCCAAATAAGTATTCATCACCTCTTAGATGCTTAACGGAGTCGGATGTATGCGGCATCGTAAAGGGATTGATGAACGACCAACACTATGTCCTTTCTTTCTTATTCTTACTTTTCGGTTCCCCCCTTTTACTCCGCCCTTGTTCATTCCTTTTTTTAATTTCCTTAACAAATTACTTATAGGTGATAGCAAATAAAGCGACGAAGTGCTTTACCTAGGAGTGTGTTCACAAGGAAAGGCTTCGTTGCTATCAGAAACGTTAAGCAAGAAAAAAGTGCCCCACAAAAAGTATGATAAACAGAATCCCAATCGAAAAAAACTTATGATGAAATAAGATACTCAAGTAACATTGGATTAGATCGCAGCCGAGCAGGGAATGTGGGAAATTCTCTCACCTGGATCTCATGTGCGTAGTCGAAATGTATTAATGTCATCTTACTGCGTCTACTGATTAGCCGAACTGTTAAGAAATACGATATCAAGCTCACATTATCTTCATTACAGACCTCTACTTTTACTATCAGCGAAACGAATTCGTGAGAAAGATCGAGATGGTTCGACAGCAATCGGATCTCACAGTTCCATTAATTTGACTATTGATAAATCTACATATTTACCAAACAAAAATGTTAGTTCATATGTCAATCGGAACACTATTTACCGATCACTTACTAAATGAAGTCAGAAAAAGTCTAGTAATAGCCAAAATTCCTAGCCTTTCATAAGGATAAATAAAGGATAAAGCTCTCGGCGTTGATCAATCCCTGAGGGATGCGCCATGCATTCGACTTTACTAAGTATCGTTGGAGGTGATTGAATGCATAGCTGGCCTTTACAATGACTCGCGTTGGCCTACCGATGTATCGAGCCAGTGCTCCCTATCCTCCCAGGCAAGTCTGGTACTAATTTGCCGACCCCCGAAGGGATGAAAGCCTTGGTAGGCCACAGGCACGGGGATGACTCCACGTGTGTGTCGCAGTGGCTCCTCCAACCATTGCGCCACACACGCTCTCCTACACGTTCATAACTCCAGAAAATAATGAAATTTGTTCCATGGTGTCCACATTTTGAATAAGTTGTCATCAGCTAGAACGCACCAGGTGATTTGTAAAAATCCTCTGATAAAATCCAGATATTTGAATCTTGAGAACTACCAGTGCTGACTGGACGCGGCGTTGTCATCACATGGTCTTGGAAGTTGATGGTTGACGCTTTGGAGTCTTCGCCTTCTTAAAAAGCCTTCGTTTTTTTTATGTAGACCTATTCATTTAACTCGGTGAATTTTTCTATGGCATTAGTGGAAACCTAATAAATGACTTTCGTTAAGTGTGAGACCACCCGTGTCCTGCTTACGTGGGATGACGAGTGTCAGCATAAAAGAGCATATGGATGTAAGGCATAAAATCCGACAAAGTGTGTTTTAGTTGTCACACCACGTGAACAGAACAACGTCGTCTTACGCCTTGCAAAAACAGTAAGTAGTATCGTTTTTTTTCTATTTGACGCCTATTGCGATTTCTTTTACGGGAGGGTATTATGCGAAATGCAACCACAATGATGCTGAGATATTTGCAAAACTCCGGACTGCAGGTGTTTGCGGACACGCTATTACCCTTTTCGGGGGCTAACGCGTTCACTACAACACCATGTGGGTCCTTCGTTTCGCCTGTATCTCAACTAGGTTTGTCGATCAGTGTCATCAGCAATCACCTCTCAACGGGACTGATCTGGTGGAGCCCACATCGGCATTGAACCCAGTTAAGCTGAGGCTGTAGTTGAAACTACGATGTTTACTTTTTTTATTTGCTGCCTATTATAATTTTTTTACTTCATATTTAGATTTCAAGCCAATTGCAAGGCCAAAAATGACTTCGACACCTAGCCCGAACTGTTATAGCTTCCAGAAAGACAAGGGGGAAAAATCATTTACGATTACTACTCAGATATCTTCAATACCCATGTTGTCCTGCCCTCATATGAAATGAACGAAGATGGATATATTGTTCTACCTGTACCTCTTTTCGAAATCCGACACGCTTTTTTCGTCGGTGAAGAATCGAATAACACCTGGGTCCAGAGAGTATAGGAACTGGACACCTGAAGAACCTTACGTTAGTCCTCATCAACATATTGGCTAGGCTATTCACACGATACATGGTCATTGGAATGGGACAACATTGTGGTGAAAATCTATGGTCGGCAATTACACCATCTTCGCTTTGCTGATGAGATCGTTGGTTTCGCATGCCCCCATTCACGCTGAACGCAGTGAATATCTCCGAATGCCACAGCTACGTCAATGTAGGTTGAGAAGCCAACATTGTAAACGGCTTAACTCCATAGTTGAGCGGAAAGAAGTAAGCGGTTTGGTGAGCTTTCAAGAGCATCAAGCATGTAGTGAGGAGGACATCGTGTCCGCCTTTTCGGTTCCAAGAGTCCTCCTCCCCTTAACGTAGATGTCAGGAACCTGGTAGCTACGAAAGCAGGATGAATGGAGGGAGGACTCAGCGCTATAAAAGGCACAGTTGAAAGGACAATGCTAGCTGTATCTCTTATCACGTAAGTGAGAGGATCCGAAGAACCGACCTACGTCAAGGAAACGTTTACATGAGACCCACTTCTTGAGAACACAAATACAATCGTAATTAAAATACTATTTGTTCACTTATACCAATTTGAACTACACCACACTAAGCGTGAGTGCCATTGAAAACGTGTTCGGATATGGTGGATACCATGGAATCATTTCCGAGGCCCCATTTGCTCCACTTCGATAATTAAGTTTCAATCAACACCCAGCTTTGATATATGCAGTAGGATAGCTCTAGTAAATACCTTGCAGAACACACTCAACAGGTAGGTCAGACGGTTTTTACACCGAACTCTTCGGCCTCATTTCCTGACAGGACAACCTGTGCGAGGTCCGTCATTGCTGTCAAGTCTCTCCAAGTAAGTCAACAATTATCCGCAAAACACCTATACATACAATATTTCAAAATACCTAGAGAAATTGTGAAACCATTGTCGCTCAACATGGTACCAATGCTCTTCAGCGCATCTCAACAAGACCATTTTTTTGCATTCCCACCAGAATACTCTTATATTTCGATGGACTTCAATGTTATTTATGCTTTCCAAGAGAAACTTTAGCCAAGAGGCTGTCCACGCACCGCTTTCTCTCGTCCTAGGTACAGGGTGAATCAATAATCCTCCTGATTATTACCCTGATTCGAGTAAACAGTTGGTGGTGTGGAGAGTAGAAATCAGGACTCCATGGAGCTTGAGTCAATACCTGATCCTAATACACATTCTAGCATAGGAAGAAAGACTGAATACTGACTAGATGCTGCTTTTGCGAGTAATTCCAAAGCTACAAAGCGTTGAGAAGCCTCCCCTAGTTATGCGGATCTTTGTTTTCCAGATCATAACCGAAAATTCAGACGAAATGTTGAGATCAGCTATACAGATTGTCGAATGAATGTGGTCTAACTAAAACCTCTCTCTCTCTCGATTCCACTTTGTAGACTCTTTTTTGAGAAGTTCTTTGATAAGAATTCACATATTTTCGAAAGAGAATTGATTGACGTACAAATGCAGAAGACCTCCTTAAAATGTACTTGACGTACACAACTCATATTGTCCAATATAGAGATACCCTGATCTGTAGACGGATCAAATCACTGCACTGAGACGGTGGTCGACCTTACCAAGTAATCTATCAAATAGAGGCCGTCCTTTACCTAAACCGAATCTGATCATTCTTTGGGTGAAGCTTACCACCACAACAGCTCAATAACGATGATATTTTCTCGGTGAAATTGAATTCTCTTTGAAACAAAGATATATTAGGGTAGCATAGCTGAATGTCCTACAGTCCCTTTTGGACCTTCTTTTTTGAACATCTTCATCTAGTTTCCTCACTCCAGTAATGTTTATCACGATAGCATGGAAGTATAAAGCTCTATAGCTCTCGGCGTTGATCAATCCCCTGAGGGATGCGCCATTCATTCGACTTCACTAAGCATCGTTTGGAGGTGACTGAATGCATATCTGGCCTTTACAATGTCTCGCGGTGGCCTACCGATGTGTCGAGCTTGTGCTACTATCCTCTCAGACAAGTCTGGTACCAATCGGAGGGATAGAAGGTTTGGTGGGCCATGGTCGTGGGGATCGATTCCACGTGTGTGTTGCAGGACGCCTCCGATCACTACGCCACACGCGCCCTCACATACGCATGGAAGTGTGCGGTAACAAAATTGAATATCGATTCTTCGCAAAGGATTATACAGTTGTACACAACGATATTAGTCGATAGGACTAATCATCTCCTGATGCCGAGGTTTGGAACAAAGGATGATCAGTAAAGGTGAAGTAGGTGGAGATGATGTAGAACTGTATAGCTTAAGTCATTCAAATCTTGCGAATAGAATCAATAGCCCCTATATTAACAATATCTTTTATCTTGTCTTTTTTTGTCTTGCCTTTTCCTTCTTTTTTTTGGCTTATCTGTTTTCAGCATCTTTCTTTCAGTATCTTGGGCTGGGCTGACCTCGGGACTCCTCAATGGCCAAACAAGTAAAAACTTCGACAAAGTGGAGATTGTGCCGCAGCCCACCACGGAGGACAGGGCATCCAGGTATCCAAATAAGTAATTCGTCCTGCTCATAGCAATACTGTTGTTAGCGAAGAAGGTACCAAGATTTCTCTTACCATAGAAAAGCTTACCAGTGGCCACAACATTCCGGAGCGTTGCGAATGAGAGAAAGATTTATTTAACGGTAGGAAATCTTTAGAGTTAGCACCTTCCACATAGTATTTAAGACCATTAAGATCTGTAATCTATACAAATTAAACTGTTCACATACAACTTATAACCATTACAATCTACAACCTCTATAGTTTACTCTTTTGGTGGATAACATTAAAACAATTCAAGCAGAAATATTTGTTGCATTGTTTGCACTTCGTGGTAACTTGTTTGGTCCGTACACTAGCAGATATGGAGTCATGACACCTTGCTAACTTCCTATAACAACCAACACAACGTCTCCACTTCTTTGGAGTTTCTTCCAGGAAATGGTTAATCGATAGTGAAGGTGTAGTGTCACAAGAATCATCTACAGGGATCAACCGTAAGTATACTTGAATCTTGAACTCATTGATCGGAATTCGCTGGACAGTTTCCGAGTAGATCCTCCATGCGTTCATCAAACAGGTCTGCGTGACGAGTTTGAAGAACACCCGGATGTACCACTTGCTAGTTCTCCTCACATATGGAGAGTAGGATGCCGACTGGTCACTTGTGATCGACAATTTTCCCTGGTTATAGCAATCGATGACTTGTGGTCTCGACGAATTGGGGACAAGAGTCGCATCGTGCAGCGTAGACAACATAATAATGTCGATTTTATTTTTCCACTTGAGCACCATTACACCGTTTCCATTCTGCTGAGCCGTCAACTGTCCCCTCTTTAACCTCTGCTGAATGACTTGACTTGGCAGTCCTTTTCTGCTCTTCTCACATGTGCCAATTAGATGGGTCTTTCTATGCAGTAAACTCTCAGCTAAGGAGACACCTGTATAAGGGTTGTCTGTGTAAAGGTGTCTTCCTTCATCCAACAAATCATCCATGAGCTTTATCACCACTGAATCCGGCACACCATCAGTTTTGGAGGGGTTTTTACCGGCGTACACCATGATCCTGCATGTGTATCCGCCTTTACAGCATAGTCTGAATAATCTTACGCCATATTTGTACTTCCTATTTGGCATGTACTGGCGGAAAGTTGCTCTTCCTCTAAACGGCATGAAGCATTCATCAATACAGACGTTTTTTCCCGGCCTATATACTCCCTTAAGATTTCTGTTGACGAGTTCGATAAGTGAACTGACCTTGTACAACTTGTCTCGTCCATCATAGCTTGCGTTGTCAGCCAAATGGATGTGATTTAACAGCTTTTCAAATCGTTCCCTTGCCATTACTTTTGATCCAATGGGGTTGCATCCATAGGCCGGACTGTGACTCCAATAATCCCTCAGGCGTGGCAATCTAACGATTCCCATCTGAAGGCATAGACCGATGAATTTTTTCATCTCTTCAACAGTTGTCGCTTCCCATGACTTGTCCTTACTTTCCCCATATCTATTCGTTTCCTTCACGACTAGATCCCAAATATCAGTCATAAATAATTCGTAAAAATGTATCGGTTCAGAGCATCCGAGCAGAAGCAGTCCATCCACTCCGGATTGACTATCATCGAAAGTCCACCGTTCATGAGGTGCCACATTACTTGACCACTCACCGCTGGCATCTTTATCATCATCTTTTTCCTCATTGTCCGACTCACTCTCTCCAGACTCTTCCAAAGGTATCGCAAAAGCTTCGTCATTGTCTTCGAAGTCTTCACCTTCTTCTTGATCACTCTCAACGAGCAGTCGATCGAAAACGAAGTTAGAATCGTCCTCCGTCGCCATAGATCAAACCTTTTTAGTCACACACAAGAGCACTTCCAAAAACTTCCAAAAACAGGAAAGAGCACGAAAGGAAACAGAGGACACGTAGAACGTTAAAGAAGAAGTAACTACTACTAACAATCTACGTAGAAACAGGGGAATGTAAATCAGCGACAGGGCGCAGTGGTACTCATGGGGGGCGCAGTGGTCGCTATGAATCGATACCAATTCGCAACGCGCGCGAAAGAATTTGGGCGTCGCCCCACGCGGCCGCGGGAGGAAATTGGGCGTTTCGCGTACATTTAATATTACCATATGCAAGTCCTGTTGTTCGTGGCGTCTATGGGAGTTGGAGATTTCGTGTGACATGCAGCATAAGGAGGTTGGGAACTGGTACTACTGTTCTGGTGTGCAAGAGGGCCTACTTATTGCATGTCGTAGTACTCGTGATGCTTCATTCAACTGTCCTATGTAAGACCTCCCTGGGCTCTTTTAACTTCGGCATTGATCAGTCCTAAGTTCTCTTGATAAGCAAACTACACTACAGCATTTAAGCACCTACAGTTGCCGACGTCTCGGCAGTTTCGCCTTCTTCAGAGCCTGGAAAAGTCCGATTAACATGCAACCCAGCCAGCGAAACTTTTTTAGAACTCTAGGAGATAAAACTTAACGCATAAATTGCATTCCCATCTTGTTCTTTGCAAGGCTTCCATTCGTAGGAGTTTGGGTTTTCCCTGGTCCGCACTTGAAATCTATCAAAAAGCCTATATTGTCACAGTTACCAAAGAATATTTCTCTTGAATAAATGTAAAAGAATCTAACAACGAATAGCAGTGCATGCCCCACCCCCTCCCCTACCTTCCCCCTCCTCCCCTCCCGCTACCATCGATATTGGTTTTGATGAATACAGTGGGCTTTCATTTTGGTCAACAAAGTTACTAGAAGTTCTCAGATCCACAAAGATTAAAATAAACTACCATTTTATGCATTAAATTGAAAATGAATCGATGAAATAACAAATATATATATATATATATCAATATCAAATTCAACAGAACGAGTCATGAATAACAACAATACGTAATCAACTTAACAATGTAGATGAAACAGACAACATCCCTAATCAACATATTATTTTCCATTGGCTCTACAAAAGACATTTCTCTTTTGTACACATCACTAATCTACAGGTCTAAGTTTGCGAAAACTGTCCTCGAATTTCGTCGTTTACGTTCTGTTTTGAATTTAAAGACCTTTGATTCTTCACAAGCACTTGAAAATGATAGTGGACGAAGAATTTTGAGAAATGGGAAACATAGGACTTAAATAAGTACAGTAAGCACATTGGAAGTTGCTTTCTAACTCTTTCGTGGCTTTTTCCTTCATACTTTCATTTCGCCCGTCTCGCCTTCAGCATCTCCTAGTACCTTATCGGCATTTTCACACATACTGCCGCTTTGATCCTAGTAAAGAAAATATATACGTAATACGTATATAAGTATATATGTACATATATAATATATTTACATATATGAGTCCTCCCTAATGGCGCGTGTGGCGCAGTGGTCGGGGGATGCCTTGCAACACACACGTGGGATTGATTCCCGCGCCCATGGCCCACCAAGCTTTCCATCCCTCCGGAGTCGGCAAATTGGTACCAGCCTTGTCTGGGAGGATAACAGCACCGACTCGATACATCGGTAGGCCACCCCCGAGTCATTGTAAAGGCCAGATATGCATTCAATCACATCCAACGTTACTTAATGAAGTCGAATGCATAGCGCATCCCTCAGGGACTGGTCAACGCCGAGAGCTTTATCCTTTAGCTCTAGTTCTCCCAACGGTTTATCGCCTCATCGTTGCTGGGAGGTGCTCCTGGGTGTCGAGTTGTTATGTACAACGGAAGGATTTATCTCCCCAGCAGGGCATCCCAAGCTAGTACCAGGACCACCATCGTCCTAGTACCAAGGTAGTTGTATGGTGGCAAATCTTCCTCTGATCCACAAGGGCGGCAAGTGGTTGCGGTGGTGACGACCTGAAGCAGACTTTGACTAGGTTGACCTCGGGACTCCAGGTAACCACAATAGCTAAACCAGCAGAACTCGGAAAAAAAATGGAACTTATGCTGGACCTGCACAACCAGTGAAGACGGGCCATCCAAATATCCAAGTAAGTATATATATACGCAGGGTAATTTAGATCAGTGTATAATGCTAAGCTTATGGACAGAATAGCTTAGAAAGATGGTTTTCAAAAAAGCTGTAGGAACACGCTGGCACATACGTCGCGAACATCTTTCGCTGTGCTCTGGAAAAGATGAGTCCACCGGATCATAAATTCGCCAAGAAGTGCACCTTCGAACAGCTTTAGTCCCATCTAAACATGAATATTCATGACAAACACAGCTTCAATTTTGAAAACTATAGTTTAAAATTCGTCCATATAACTGTCCAAAAGCACTTTAAGAAATCTGCATGTTGAACTTTGTAAGACGTTTTCATAAAAAAATAACTAAATAGAAACGAAAAGACAAAAAGTGGCCAGTTATATTTATAGTAGATTGGATGTGTACTAAAAAATTACGGGGCTTACAATATAAGCTGCATTACCTTAAGTAATCAATTCCTATCGAAAAATAACATACATGCGGGTTAGCAACAAATAGATGGAAGCACTGATGTCAGTAATAATAAGAGAATCTAAATCATAGTACCTGATGAACAACATGGAACTTCCTTGGCTCATATCTCAAGGCCCACTTTGCGTAGAGTATTACTGCTTCGACAGAAGCACAACCTTCTTCGTTTACAGCCAACATGATGACAAAACCAGCAAATTTATAGTCAGGTTGCGGTCGATTCAGCTCCTTCAGATGAACAGCACAGTAGAATTCTGCACTGAAACAATTTTTTGATAGAGGTGGTCCACAGAAAAAGCACTAAACTGTATCGAAGAATACGATCCCATTTCTTAGTGTATTAAGACCGTTCTCCAAGACTACAATTTCAACTAGAATGATGATGAGATGTCTGTAAAACTCTTGAAAGTAGGCGTCTGCGGAGGAGATCGAACCTCGTTATTATCCTTTCCCTTACATTGTGATTTACACTATAGCTTCAGCCTAACTCGGTTCAATGCCGATTTGTGCTCCCTAGATCAATCACGTTGACCGATGAATGCTGATAGCGCCTATACAACACGACTAAGAGAAAGGCGAGACGAAGGACACGCATGGTGGGGAGGTGAACGCGTTAGCCCCTGGAAAGGGTAATAACGAGGTTCGATCCCCGCTGCAGCAGACACCTGCGGTCTGGAGTTTTGCAAATATCTTAGCATCATTGTAGTTGTATTTCGCATCATACCCTGCCATGAAGAAAGAATAGGCAGTGAATAAAAAAATGACTACATTGCGATTTATACCACAATTTCATTTAGAACAGAAAAACTAGCATCTTGAATACCTGTTTGGTTTGTTATTCACAAGTTCCATCACTTTCCCTCGCATCTTATCAGCAGTGATTTTTGACTTCTTGAACAATTCATCCAAATATTCCAGAAATAGTATCTTTATCTTTGACCTTACAATGGAGTTCGTGTTTATCAGAGCGTCCTTAAAAATCTGAAACAACGAAAATCTTTAATAAATGGGAAACGTTTACGGAATATGGAAATATTGATCCGATGGATATTTTATGGAGCGCATCTACAACATAAATGAACAACAGATCAATATAACTGATGGAACAGCTCATATAATCAAGACGCAAATCTAACCACCTTAGCTTGGCTTAGGCTACAGTCACCTAGCTATACGAAAACACACCGTAACAGAATAACAACTGCACGGGTACTCGACGACGATGGACAATTTTGAGAAAGAAAAAGAAAGTTTTTAGAAATACAACTACCTTCTCGGTGCCACTTGGATCGTGGACAATGCTATACTCGATGGCCCGTTGCCAAATTGGAAAGCTGTCGTTTGGATCCACCTGTGAACGAAGTGCAAATGTATAGCTTTCATACGAGGTAAGATCATAAAAAACTGAACTAAGTAGAACCAACCTTATCAAGAGCGCGATTACATGTTTCTCTGAACTCATCCGGAGAAATGATGCCCTCATCCAAGCAGTTTTCCAGGTAAACGTTCCATATTACAGCAGATTGTGGCCTTCTCTTAAAGAGAAAAAACAATAGTGTACAGCTTCTACAAAGACACTGAATCTACCTGTCCAATCAATGAACCAGATAAAGCACCCAATATCTACTCCTTATGCAATCAAAACAGCGTCTTAATTAGCTTAATGCTGCAAGTAAGAATGAAAAATTACACTTAGAAAGTCAGTTCTAATAACCTCGAGGCATTTTTTGATGAATTCCACTCCAAATTCTTCCTTAAAAGTCTCAATTTCCTTCTCGAGATCAAGCCAATCTTTTTCATTCATCCATCCATTATCGCACAAGTCATGGAGTAAAGCACGGATTTTGAATTTGACAAATGCATCTAAATGAAAATGATGTGAAAAAGGTTTGGTTAACCTACCTAGGTACATACGACAACCACGAGGTATAATAAAAGATGGTAAAACGATAAGAAATGGTAAAGCTTTCGGCGTCGATCAATCCCTAAGGGACGCGCCATGCATTCGACTTCATTGAGCATCGCTGGAGGTGACTAAATTCATATCTCGCCTTTAGAACGACTCGCGGTGACCTCTCCCGGAAAGGTGTGGTACCAATCTGCCGACCCCGGAAAGACGGAGGGTTTGGTGAACAGAGGCGCAGGCATCGATCCCACGCGTATTTCAAGGAGCCTCCGACCACTGCGCTATATACGCCAAAAAAGAAGTAGATGCTTGGAATGATAACTGCCTGTTGTTCACATACCTTGAGGTAATTCACTAAGCCACCGTAAGCAAAGGCGGTGCATCTTTTCAGTAGAGGTCTTCTTCAATGCTTCATCGAACATGTCAAATTTGGACTGCAACGACTAGAAGTTTAAATGGCATGCAACAATAACAGAGGTACGAAAGATTCTGTTTACCAATACGTGGGAAGTCCCAGAAACCAGTCATATAATGAAAAAAGTGGCCGTACTGTCCAAAAACAAACCACTCCACTGCTGCAGGCGAGTTCAATCTCAAACAAGCGAGTGTGCTCGTTATCAAATTTCTTAAGTTCTTCTACGATAAACGACCGGATGTCCTCAATGTTAGGTATGAGTTCAACTTTGTTGCATTCTTGCCACATTTCCATGAGCATACCTAAAAACAACATAAAATCCTGTAAAAATCTGGAGCAGAACGTTAACCCGGTCAGCGAAAGTAAGATAAATGTCGAAAATGCTTCCAAAGGAATCAAAAGCGTAGCGCTAAGTGGGACAAAAGTGGAGATGATACAATGACAATATGGCCTGACCTAGGTGTCTAATCTAGATTCAGGTACCTGTTGTGAGGATTTCGAGCTATATTAACCGAATTTTCAGAAGAAGGTTATAAAAATTACCCATATAGAGAAGCATAGAGAAAGACCAAGAACTGAACAAAAAAATTGTAGGTGCCAACAAACCTGCAGCATCGTGAGTTCGAACTGACGACAATCCCTGTTCTACTACGGCCTTTGCTACATTCAAATTCATAATATTGTCATCTACTTCTCCGTCGTACACGCGTTCAGAGTAATTCTCTTCTACTTCACTTCCTCGCTTGCCTCTTTCTTCTGTGATGAATCTTCGTCTCTTCAGAACCCTAAACATTGAGAGTGAAAGGATTGAAACATATGCAAGACCGCCATCTTGAACAATGTACATACATATAACCCTGGTCTAGTAAAAAATAGCTCACTTGTCAACAAAATGAATTTCGATAGTGAAAAACGCCACATAGAGTGTTGCCGATTCGGGAAACAAGCGAAGAGCAGCTAAAATCTGAGTGCGAGCGTTCTGTGGACTTGCGGCCTCGAAAAACTGCCAGAGAGCAAAATCTCGTCGTAGATCTTCGTTTCTTACGAATACCTAATATAGAAGAAAATCGATGGACAGTAGAAAAAGACAACCACTATGATGCTGAGATATCCGCAAAACTTGGGTCTCTGGCCAGATCGAACTGCGATTACGATATTTGGAGGCTTAGATAGAAAACTAGTCGAGAGAAAGGTATAGCAAGGCCTCAGTGGTGCCATACGTAACGCGCGAACCCCCCGGAAGGGATAATCGCGGTTTCGATCTGGCCAGGTCCAAGTTTTGTAAATGTGTCAGCATCATTGTGGTTGTATTTCACATCATACTCGGTCGTGAAAAATAATAATAGGTAGAAAATAAAGAAAGTTAAAATTGGGATTTTGAGTACAATAATCTGAAAACTGAAAAATGAAAACGCTCTCCATAAGTTGTTGTTCACTTGTGAGTTATGTGTATTGCGTAAATATAGGGAAAGCATAACAAGTACAGGTGGTAGAAAGTCATGACGGATTAAAGCACTCCCTTATCTTACTTGGATACTTGGATGGCCCATGCTTGCTGGTTGTGCGAGTCCCAGCATAATTTCCATTTTTTCAGAGTTTTGTTGGTTTAGCTACTGCGGTTCTCTGAAGCCCCGAAGTCAGCCTAACCAAAGCTTGCCCCCACCCTTATCACAGCAATTAAAAAGGATCATAAAATAAACCACCTGTAGAGCTCGTGTATAAGCTGCAGCCAACTCACGACGCATTTTATTCTCCTTCAAGAAGTTTATGAGCCTTTCCCATTGATGCCAATCACCCTAAACAATGTAAACAGCATAATAACTGAACTCTGGCAGATCGTCAAACAGCAGATTTTGAGGAACTGAGAAAGGTGATCTAAACTGATGATTCTGTATGAAACTGGTCGAACAATTTTTTATACTATTCCTGAGCAAATACGAGGTTTCGTTTTACTTCCTTATCACGAGAATGCTGACGTTCGGCTGGATTTTGTCTCCTTCACAGCCTGGAAAGGTCAACTTGACTGCAGTTAGTCAGTTAAAATGTCAGTCAACTTGACCTTTCCAGGCTCTGAGGAAGGCGAAATGAGCCCAGACGTCAGCCACATAGTAATAAAGAAATAAGATAACAACTTATATGAAATCTTTGAGCCACATTGGTCTTTTTTCGACCATAACAGTGGACAGCACTTGCCTGAAACCGATCAGCCGCTCTCCTGTATAAGCTGGAAACTTTCTTGCGCATTGGTTGGTCAATAAATTCCTTTCTATCCCAACACTGCAACCTTGTTCTCCGAAGCTTCAACAGATTCAGAAAATCACAGAGATACTCTGCATACAAATTGAAGTCACGTGGAGTCTTTTGTTTCTTATTCAACCGGTACTCAAACTGACGACATCGTTTGA
Organism: Angiostrongylus vasorum; assembly: GCA_018806985.1. NCBI lineage: Eukaryota > Metazoa > Nematoda > Chromadorea > Rhabditida > Metastrongylidae > Angiostrongylus > Angiostrongylus vasorum. The sequence continues at coordinate 746,493 of JADANN010000202.1, read as the reverse complement.
TGAATGTGTTCAGCTCCTCATTGGTAAAGAGTTGAAGCTCACCAATCTGTTCAAATACCGATAGAAGACCTTCAAGGCTTTCTTCAACAAACTCTCCCATTGTCTGAGATTAAAGCTACGAAGGGAATAGCCGAAAATCCTTAAAGACAAAAGCACAAAGACTTCCAGTCGTCTTGAGGGCCTGAAATAAATGTTTGTATGAGAATAGCAGTAAACGGACAAAATGGTAATGATGGAAAGATGGAGTAACGATGGAAGGACTGGAGAAGGTTAGCAAATTAGCGAAAACAGTAAAGACGGATTACTACAATATTGAAACAGTAGAGCAGACGAGTTAACTTCAGCCTCTGCGATGACGATGCTTTTCAAGGGCCCAAAACCTGGCCCTTACAACTTTTTACGAACGTATCCCATCATACAAGGAAAGTTACTGATTAGAAGATAGATCAATAACTCAACAAAGATAAATCACTACGGCATTAAAAGAGTAGAGCGGATGAATTGACTTCAGGCTGTACGTTGCTGAAAATGATGATTTTTTCAAGGGCCTAAAAACTTGGCCCTTACAGCTTTTAACAAAAACATCCCATCTCATAGTGAAGGCTGTTGATCAGAACAGAAACTACTGGAATCCAGAGACCTTTTCCAACAAGATACATATTTTCCCAGTCTAGGAAGATGGAACTGCTACTTTATGAGCTACACAAAGAGCAAATCGCCTTTTTCTTTTTTCATCTAGGCTCGCAATTCTAACGGCGAAGTGAATGAGGAAGCGGGACGAGCCCGATAGGTCTCGATGATGTGCATCAATGCAGCGTTCATGTTTACGCCTTTTGTGCCAGCGTCAAGAACCTTAAAGACACTAAGAGTTATCGCTCTATCGAAAAAATGAAATCTTAACAACTTGAAAGACAAAGTAACATTTGCATTGCATACATATACATGTACACTTGGCACGAAATTGTTATGCGTCCTCTACCACCTGTCACCTATAACCCCAAATGAGCGAGATCCGTGGATGCGTCCTCTATACGTCTATATCCTCCTTGCTTTAATCGCAGTCACTGGAAAGTCACCGACCTTACTATCGCATTTGGAAGAAGTAGAGAGTCACTTTGGTGTACAAAATATGTGGAGTGTGTGATTACGGACACTTCCAGGCACAGTATGAAATATGGTGTGGTTGGGATGGTGGTGGCAGAATACACACCTGCGTAATTACATCAGTAGCTAATGAATCGATTAAAGTTACTAAAGTCGGCTGTTTTTTATTTAATGCTTAGAGGGTCTGCTTTAGCTAAGGATAATGTGAACTTTAGCATATGTTTCTTTTTAGCTAGTAGTTTGCTAAGTAGCACAATTTTAGTTCTTACGAAGTCTCAGGATAGTCATGCTGGGATTCTCGTGGATCGTCACCGTAGGCAACCTTTGTCCTTTGCAGATCAAAGAGAGACTTATCACACCGCAAACAGGTTTTTCCCAGCACGTTCTCCCTCGTGTTGGTTTAGTGTTCGCAGAGATTCTTTGTGGGATTCTCCAATTCCTTCTCAGCTTGGATGGCCTTGGTAAGAGTTGAGCCTTCCGTTCTATATCGTTCTTCGAGACCCAGGAATACGCAGCAACGATTAAGGGACAAACTAGTAGCTGATGGTTCTTCATCGAATGGTGTTCGTTAAACACAGAACATTTCTGTTTCAAGATAATCACTTTTTATTTACTGCCTATTCTTTTTTCATGGCAGGGTATGATGTGCAATGCAACCACCATGGTGCTGAGATATTTACAAAATTCCGCACCGTAGGTGTCTGCGGTGGGGAACGAACGCACTATTACCCTTTCCGGGAGCTAACACGTCCACCACCACACCATGAGGGTCGTTCGTTTTGCCTGTCGCTTAGCTAGTTCTATCGATCAGTGTCATCAGCAGTCACCCGCCAACGGGATTGATCTGGGGGAGTCCAAATTGGCGATAAACGCTGTTAAGGTGAGGCTGCAGTTGAAACCACAATGCTAACTTTTTATTTGCTGCCTACCGTAATTTTTAACGGCAGAGTATGATGCTAAAAAACCACAATGATGCTGAGATATTTGCAAAACTCCGGACCACAGGTGTCTACGATGGGACCGGACATCGTCATCGTCCTTTTCAATCTCGTTGGCGAGTGATTGCTGATTGCGCCTTTAAGACATGGCTGAGAGAAAGGCCAAACGAACGACACGCGTGGTGTGGTGGTGAACACGTTAGCTCCCGGAAAGGGTAATAATGAGGTTCAATTCCCACCATAGACACCTGCGGTCCGGGATTTTGGAAACGTCTCGGCACTATTCTAGTTGTATTTCTGTTTCATTTATTAAAAACAGTTTCACCAACGTCTGTGGCGTTGTATTCAACATTATTCACTTCAATCGAATGAAATGATTTCATGGTAGTTGCGATGAAAATGATATGTGAAAGAAAGCCCGTCTATTATTCAGGCTTGTTCTGCATGATTTCAATACACACACTGTTAAGTTCTTTATCATCCACAGATCCAGTGGAAATCGCTCCTTGTTTTGTACTTACAACACCGGAATGGCTTCATTAGATGCTGGTTATCAACCTATTGCTGAGATCGCAGCACACCTTACGTTATACGTAATCGGTTTGTAGGAAAACAAAGACTAATATATGCCAGTTTACTGGTTTACTCTGAACTCCTATATTACATAGTTACTCGGATACCTAGATGGCCCGTCTTCACTGGTAGCGCGGATTCCAGCATAAATTCCACTTGTTTCTCTCGCCCAATCGTGGTCCGTGATGGTGGTCTGCCGCGAACATGGTAACGTCCGCAAGTCCATTCCGTGGTCCTGAATTCGTTTCTCTCCGTGAGTGTAAATTGTTGACGTTAGCCAACAACACGTCCACCTATCGTTTTCGTGGTCTTCCGAGAGGACGCTTGCATTATGTTGGAGCCCAGTCTGCTGGTCTTTTCGTCCATCTGTTATCCGCTTTTCTTATAGTATGACTAGCCCACTAGTGCTTCACTATCGATGGATGTTAGTTTGGATCCTGAAGATTGGATAGATGTCGAATATCTGGGCTGCATAGTCTGGCTGGACATTGTGAGTGCCGGTTATATTTCGGAAGACATCGTCCGAGCGCTCTGTGGATGGTACGCAGATTTCTTCACATGGTCGAAGTAGCAGCACACGTCCCTGCTCCATAACAGAACACTAGGAAGACAGCTGAATCGAGGTTAGCGCGGAGCTTTGAGTCTATTACTGGGTCGATAGCTTATACGAGAGGCCCGACTGCTGTCCATCCTGTTCTAATTCTTTTTTGTCTAATTTCTCGTACATGTTGTTCTCCAAGTTCATTGGAGATCCAAGATAGACGTACGAGGTGGACTCTATAGTTCCTGTAGAGAGCCATCCGGTTCGATTTGTTCACCATCGCACCATGAGTTCTTCATGAACTGTGTCTTTATTCTATTTATGCGCAGTTCAATCTTATTTTTTCCCGCTTCGTTGAGTTCACTGAGCATCGTATCTGGTTCCTTTGTGCTCTTCGTAAAGGTTACTATGTCCTCTGCGAAACGAAGATTTGGTAGGAATTTTCAATAAATACGTATCCTCTTCTCATCCCAATCGAGTGACCTCGTTATCCGCTGCAGTGCGCCGTTAAACAGCTTTGGCGATATGGGTCTATTGATACGGTGAATGGTCCATGAAAGCTGCATATTTGTGCAAAGTTCCAATTACAGTCTACTAGTATATAGGACAAGTCCACTGTTTGGTCGTCGAACGCTGATAGGATTGCATTCGTTTCGATTCTGTCACACTCTTTCTTGTAGTCGATAAAGGTTAGGTCAAAGGCAGGTTGTACTCCCAGCAGATTTCTATGACCTGTGATGCGGTTTGGATGTGGTGCATGCAGCAGTTTTTTTTCCAAATCCTGTTTGTTCAACCTGTTGTGCCTCATACAATGTCGTTGGCATGCACGGTACGATAATATTCGTGAAGAGCTTCTGGATTACACTCAACAAGTATATTGGACAGTCGAAGACCTCTTGAATCACTCTTCTTGGGTAGAGTCACCGTGCACGACATCGTGCATTGGTCTTGGACATTTTCTTTCTAACAGTGATGTGTCACGTGGGTTTTTGAAAATCTAATTTGTAGCTTCCAGTTCTAACGAATTCGCTAGTGATATTATCGGTTCCTGGAACTGTAGCTGTGTTCGTGTTTTCTGTTGCAACTCGAACTTGAAAGTGTAGAATCTGGGGCGTTTTTTCACCAGCGCTCGGGGTCAGAGACAGGGTTGTAGAACGGGAAGGATAAATAAGATTTTTCCGTAATAATTTTGCTGTCATTGTGGGATGTAGGGATAGTAACTTCATCAGAGCTGATCACATGTATCACTTGTAGTCCCGTTGATCTTCGAGTGTCTCAAGCGGGCACCAGTAAATCTTCCATTTTTCCCCTGTCGCGTGCAAGAGTAGTCCAGTGGATTGTGCTCGCTTTTGGGACTCGTTGAGCATCATATCTTTCTTCTAGGCTTTTCGTGAAGAACTCTGACCATCGGGTCGGTGGTCTTCCTGCAGTGCGTTTAACAACCCAAGGAATCCAGTCACTAACGGCTGTTGTTCATCGGTTGTCGTTCATATGCATTACATATCCGGCCCACCTTATCTTCGACTGTTTGGCGTAGAGAACGGCATCTTTGATTTCTGATCGTTGACGCAGGTCGGAGCTTCTGATCCCTTTCCTTACTTGCGTGACACGGGATACTCCTAGCATCACATTTTCGACTGCGCGTTCAATAAAGCTGAGTGGTTTTTCATCCTGCTTACGCAGCGACCAGATTTCTTAAGCATGCGTTAGGGCAGGAAGTACCGTTCAGTCGAAAAGGTGGGCACGGAGACGGGTGTTCTTTGTTCTCTGCATTACGTACTCGATGCTCTTGAGAGCTCCCCTAAGCGCTCGTTTCCTTATGCTCAACTCTGGGGCTAAGTCGTGCAACACGTTGATTAACCGACCTAGATCGACATAACTGGAGCATTCAGAGATATTTGTTCCGTTGAGCGTGAATGGGGCATAGAAGCCAATCCGTTCCTCATGAACATCGTTTTTTGTGAGATTTAGTTGAAGACCAATCTTTCCACAGGCTTTATCAAAGTCGGCAAGCATTCGTTCCGCGTGGATAATGTTTGGTGTTATAAGGACGATCTCATCAGCAAAACGAAGATGGTGTAATTGCCGATCATCGATTTTCAATCCTATGCTGTCCCATTCCAATGTTCGCATGATGTTCTCGAGGGGGGCGGTGAATAATCTTGACGAGATGGTATCGCCACGTCGATATTAATATCGCTGTAGAATAGTGGTATTTTGGCTGTGAAATTTTTGTACAGCTCAGGAAGAATCTTTGTGTACTGAGTAGGGACTCCCTAACTATCAAGGGCTTCCATGACTGCTTCTATATCAACTGAGTCAAAGGCCTTTTGTAAATCGATGAAAGTGAAACAGAGCGCTCTTTTGTGCTCTCGATATACTTCAGTGAGTCTTGCTATCGTGTGGATGTGGTTCATCGTACTAAATCCTTTTCGAAACCCTGCTTGCTGACATGGCTGTCCTTCGTCCAATGTTCTGTCAGTCCTGTTTAGGATGACTCGAGTGAAAGGTTTGTAGACGACAGACAGCAAGCAGATTCGGCGATAGTTGCCGATATCGTGTAGGTCACCCTTCTTGAACAATAACACGGTCCTGCTGGTCTTCCACTGAGTGGGGGCCTTGCATTGAGACAGGTAAGGTGTGAAGAGCCGAGCCAGTGTGTTTATGAGGACTGACGGAAGGTTCTTCAGGTGTTCTGGTCTTGCCCTGTCCGGACCTGGTGCTGTTCGATCCTTTACCGACGAAATGGCATGTCGGATTTCGTAAGGGAGAACAGGTGGCACAACATATCCATCCTCCCTTATTTCATATGACGGCAGGTGGATGTGGCTGTCGAAGAGATCTGAGTAGTATTCGTGAGTGATTTTCTCCATAGCCTTTCTGGACGCTCTAACTGTTCCGTCTGGGCGTCGGAGTGCAGTCACCTTGGTCTTGTAATTGACGAGGCTTCGGTGGGCTTTGAGAATGCTTTTTCCCAGCCTCTGCAGCTTCGACCATTACTGCTTCTCTTCTCTCTTTAAGATCTTCTTTTATCGCCTGTCTGCATTGTTCTGCAAGTTCAGACGTTAGTTCGCGGTAGCCCGCAGCTCGTGCGATTCCATGCTGACGTATAAGCTTGAGGGTTTCTGGAGGCAGACGTATCTTGGTGACTTTCGTATTCTCAGCTTTCATACATAGCGCTAACGTGAAGATGAGTGAATGAGCCGATCGTATTCCTCGTCGATGTTATCGACAACAGCATCTTTCCAACAGCCGGCTGGTGAGTTGAATAAGTCCCACTTTATAGTTTTTTGGACTTCGTTTTTTGAATTTAGCAATTTTTTTCTTCTTTCTGCGACAAATGGAATCTTGCACGAAACAGGCGATCGTTTGATTCCATACCGAATTCTGGAGCAACGGCGAAATCGGTGATGCAAAACCTTTGATTTAGTACGATGCTGTCTATTTCATTATGGTACTCTCCACTGGCAGATCCCCACGTCCAACGTTTAGGGTGGGGCTTCTGAAATTGTGAGTCAGCATGGATGGTCTCGGTGGTCATGATAAACTCAGACAGCAGCTCACCCTACTCGTTCCAATCTAATCCGTGGCTCCCTGTGTAGCGTTCTTCGGACATTCTTCTTCGTCCAATCGTAGTTTTGAAATCTCCGATGATTATCTTAAAGAATGTACGGTCTTTTCCGTGAAACTTCTCCAAGTCCATATTGAATGCTTCGACTTTTTCTTCGTCATAGTTTGATGTCGGCGCGTAAACGACGAAGATTGTCAAAGCCGCTATTGATCCACATCTTTTTAATTGTAAACGCCCGATCCGGGCTGTAAGTTGTTCGTATGAATCGATGTTCATGGACAAACTCGTGTTGAGGAGAACGCCGACTCCGCTGACTCCTCTACTGTCACATGTTCCGAGGAATAGTTTTTCTCCTTTGTCATAGACGGCGTTGAATGGGCGGCGTCGTATCGTCTTGGCCAAGCCCATGACGTCGTACCTTATCTTTCTCGCTAGCATGATCAAGTTTTCTATCGAGGACTCGGGTGCGAGTATACTTGCATTGTAGGTACAGATCGTCACCATAGTTCTTTGCAATCCAGGCAGATTCCATTGACCCTGAGATTTTAGTAGCCTCTCCGCACTCGTTCTACCCAACGCTGCGAAATTGGGGGCTCTTTTGGGGGTCAGGGGAATGAGGCCCATTTCTTTTTACTGTTTTTAGCTTTTTTGATACCCACGTATGGTTTGCTGGGCTCTGAACGTGGGGCTGGGTATACTCACGGGTAGCTAGCCAGTCTCTCCCAAGGTGGACATGGAGCTTATTAGTTGGAGGCGACTCCTAACCGCTTTCCATATACTTCCCTGTCACTTGATTTCAGGCTTTTGGCTGAATTAACTTGTAGAATACAATCCGAATAAAGTTGAACGCACGCACACACGCATGCGTGAATACGGCTAGCAAATACAGAAAGTATGTGCCAAATCGGCGCAGCAGAAACAGGAAGTCCATCCCCTGGATGCACCTGCCTCTCAGGGAAACATACGGTCGCTTTTGGTCCGCGATTAAGTCCCCTATCCGCCACCTAGGGACACGCCACGTAGCCTCGCGACAAACCGTTCGAGATCCGTTATATGAGGGATCTCCGTGGATCAGAGCTGATAGCTGACCATTATGGTCGTTAGAATCCTGACGGTCATTTTAAGAATAGATCGTTTTTGAGCTCTAAGCAATATCTTCTCTGTCTATACTGGTGTAAATCTTCCTACGAGGATCTCCTGCATCTGTCATTGACTATCAGCCGTCCTAGGTGTGGTGCAGTAGGATCAGGCTTCAGATACCTTCTCTTCTTCAGCAGTTCGGGCATGCTTCGTGTGGTATAGATGCGGACTGAATTACTTGTTTGGGTAGCAGATGCGATTTCGAAATAAGTTTTAGGTTCTTCGACACGCAGCTTCTGCCTTTCGGTCGGGACTTCTGATATCTGCCAATGGTATGATTAGACGAGTGTATTAGGATATCTTCGTCATAAATGGCTTGCTTCATTTCCTTGGCAGAGGACATTAGTTCTTTTTCCATCTTGTGGCTGAACTGAATATTAGCGCGGAGGTAGCCATGGGATTCAGTATAATACAGAGCTACCAGTAAGGGGTCCAAGAGGCACCGTTTTCTGTTCGTGGGAATATTGACGATCTCCGCATGAGTCGTGCTATTTCCTACAAGTTGGCTTCTTTTTCCATTTCGAGCTCAAATTGGAAAAATTTCCTATCTTGTATTCATTTTCGTTGGTGGTCCTTAATCTGCCATTGAAGTGTTCGGCAAAGAATTTATAGAACGACTTTTCTTTGCTGATTACCCTTTCCAACTGGTTCTTGAACGCATCCCTGTGCACTCTCATCAACTGTACAAGTTAGTGAGCAGCGACCGATGATATTGACTTCAGAAGGAGAATGGCTAAGCGCGGTGCTGGGATTTCGTATGAGGTGACTTTATGGGGAATAGATAGGTGTACGAATACGTGTACGAGAAAGCCAACGCCTCCGACATATCCTAAGAGAAATATTTCTTCACGAATGGCAAAGGTTCCGTCATCTAATTAACATGTGTCCGTCTTCCTGCTCTCCGTCTCCTAACAGGTCACATAAAATTCGATGCGACCAGCAGAGCTCAAGAACAGCATGAAGGTAGGCGTCCAAAGAGGCCGTTTTTGCTTTAAAGATGCATAGCGAGAAGCAGTCTTCATGGTGTATCGTGGGCGTGCTCGTTCTGTCTGTTTGCATTGAAGCTGTATGCAAACCGAGATTTGATTGGAACCTGAGATCTCACTTCTTGACTAGCTGTTCCACCGCCCAATATCGCAAACGGAAGCGTCCAGTGTGTAGGGTACATGGGCTGAGTGGTTTTGGCTCAGCTATTGCTGTTATATCGAGTTTCGATGTCAACCTCACTGAACCATTCCTCAAAGCGCCACCACCACAGGCAATTACTGACCCTTGTGGACCAGAGGGAGATTAGACACCTTAGCATGCTACGAAGATGCAGGTGATTCCTGGTATTATTTTGCCACTTTCTTATGGAAAACATCGGATTCCTTCTCAGCTTGGCAGAACCAGTTGGAAGAGGGTTATATCCTCGCTGTACATTGCACCCGCTACCTAGAAACACCTGCTAGCAATGACGAGACGGTAAACCTTTGGGTGCTTTAATGACATAACACTATTACACATTTTCCAAAGCCGAATTTACAGTAAAAGCATTATGGACGTGATTCGTTTGCGGCATGCGGAGTTGTTTAATGAAGCATCTTGAATATTGGCAGGACGACCACAGTAGGAAAATGCAAATACTGTTGCGAAATCAGTGAACCTGCCAATGTGTATATCTAGAATCCACGGACCTTCTTTACAGAGGGATCTCGTACTGGTTAGTCACTATACACGAGTATCAAACGGTAAACGCAGTAAAATAAGTTGGGCTCTTTCCCCTGTTCCCGAGACACCCAATATGGCAGCGTGGGCAGGATGAGTACGGAAAGGGTGCTGAAATTTCAGCGCCATTCTACGCTGCCTAAATTGCAAAGAGCTAAGGTGACAATGCGTGCCTACAGTGCACGAACACTTTCCTCTGAGCCCCTCGATGGGGGACTTGAGCATGCAGGCAGGAAGGATGACGCGGTAATTTGAGTTTATCATGACGAACAAGGTTATTCAAGGTAACCCGCTATTTCAGGAGCCTCACCTTCAACGCTGGGCATTGGAGCCTCCCAATGGAGAGTGCCATAACGAAATAGACTACATCATTGTAAATCTAAGGTTTGCCTAAGACAATGTCGTTGATGTCCCAAAATTTAACACGGTACTAGACCTTTGCCTCCTTCGTGTTTGAATTCATTTCTAGCGGAAAGGAGAAAAAGGCCACTAATTTCAAAAAGAATTGCATCGCGAAGTTACTGTCGCGTGAAGAGGTATCGCTCCAACCTCGCAGAAGTGCAAAATGTATTGTGCTGGAGGTGGGAGCGCAGATAAGGTTAAAGTACATTATATTATCCCTTAGTGATAAGGATGGAGAACTTGTAGTAATTCACCATCAGGCAGCTGTTGAGACAACGGAAAAGCATCTTGAAGATGCTTCCATTTAGCACCCATCATCTGAGGAATTTAAAAGTCAATACCGAAAATTAAGCAACGAATGGGGTATAGTGGAAAAAGCTCCTGATTTGAGATAATCACTTGACTCCCAAGTCAAAGTTGATTTAAAACATGTCTCGCATTATTCTTACTTATTAAAACTCGTAAGTTAGTATCCTCTCCCAACGGTTTATCGCCGCATCGACGGTGGGAGATGTTGCTGGGTGTCGGACTGCAATGTACAGTGGGGGATTCCTTTCCCCGCCAGGGTCTCTCAAGCTGAAGAAGGAGTCAGGTGTTTCCATCAGGAACCCTAGCTAAGAGTAAACCAATACAAGGATCCACCACCGTCGTGGTATCAAAGTCGCGTGGTGGCAAATCCCCCCTCTGATCCAGAAGGGCCGCGACCGGCCGTGGTGCTGAAGACCGGGCGCAGACTTTGGCCAAGCTGACCTCGGGATTCCAGAGAACCACAATGGCTTAAGTAGCGATTCTCCGAAAAACGGTGATTATGCTGGGGTCCGCACAACCAGTGAAGATGGGCCGTTCAAGTATCAAGTATCAAGTATCATAAGTTAATATCCAATGATGATCTCGTGTCCACGGATCTACCGTTATTCAAGGTTAGACGTATTATTAGCTGTGTAGGTGAACCAACGAAGAGAAAAAACGTGGGTTTCAACCCCTAATAATCATCCAGTTGTTAGAGCACATTGCAGCCTATCTTGTGAACACCCAGATGTTCCTGGTTCGTCTACACAACGCGCGTCCTAACAGCGCGTACGCGATGGAGTCCTTCGAAGTCACAGCCTTTTATACTAACGTCTCGAATGATTCGCTATGCAAGCCATCCTCGAGCTTCTTGTGCAGCACGAAAGAATAATAAACATGTATGGCTTCTTGATTCAGCAGCTCATGCTTCTCCTGAAGGTGTGCCTAAACTGCTCGATATTTAGATGGTCCAGAAATTATTACACACAGATGAGAGGGCTGGCTATAGAGAGCGACTGACACCAAGCCTTCCCATTGCATTTATGTCTAAGGTAGAAGAACCAATAATCGATTTCCGGCCATTACTCTACCGTAGATATATAGGTGATTGTTTTGCCAACTGTTCCACATAAAAGGAGATGGAAAAAATGCTTTGAATCACTAAATGAGCATTCAGAATACATTAGGCTTGCTGGAGAGAAAACGATAGAAAACTGGCTTCCATTTCTTAAGGTTAAAATCAAACTATCTGAAAACGGCTACAAATGGTACTGATAGCGAAGTAGTAAAACATGCTGGTTCATTACCTCTCCTCTACACAAAAAGGCGCGTTTAAGAAACGTGTTTCGAACAGCCCCCAGCGAGTGCATAGGAAGGGAGCAGAAGGAAGAATCCCGGAAATTGGAGCGGCAAATAACCATTTGCAGTGGCTACCAAAGTGTAGCTTCTCAGTGGTAGGTGTAGATGAAAATCCAAACCCCTCAAAGACAACTCAAGTAGTAACAAGGATCCGTTTATCCTGCCCCTCATTTCAAACGAAATGAGTGCAGCCATAAAACGTTGCATAAGAAGGACAAGTCTAGAGAACTGGATAAGAGCACTTGAAATAACACCGAGCATTCTGCCAGCTAGTTACCAAACGTCTGTATGGTAGTCTGGGTAACCAGAAAACTACTAAATTGGCCTCACCGTAGAGATAGTGATTGAATGCGTAAAGTTTATATGATCTCCTATAAACCGCACATGATGAATACATTTGCGAAAATTATAGACCACTTTGCGCCCATACGGAAGAAAAGCCTAGTTGGCAAGCTTAAAGTCAAACCAAATACTCCACAAGGCCCGCATAGGGCACAGACACATAACCGGAAAGATTATGAAGTAAAGGTTTCCATCTTCGCACAGGAATCGAAACACCAGGGCATAAAACTCTCGAAGCCTTCCGGATAAATTCCAAGTTTCCGAAAATGAACCGCAGAGAGGAATGCCTTATAATCACATGTTGTTTCACACAGTATTTAAGACTGATATTTTACAATGCTGACTTCCTTTTTATTTGCTGCCTTTTTACGAATTTTCACGGCCAGGGCAGACACCTACGGTCCGGAATTTTGCAAATATCTCAGCATTATTGCGGTTCTGATATTTTAATGTAAGATGCATATTACGCTGCGTGGTAATGGAGGAGTTTGGCTGGGTAGATATTGTAGCTGGTTTGATCTTTTTAGGCTCAGAGAAAGTCGAATTCAGCCGAATAGCCAACTTGTTCATAGACAGGTAATAAAGTAACAATACCGGGTCCGCTCATTAAGAGAAAAGTCAAAAAAGAAGTCTTAAAACCAGCATAACTTGGGACTTAGTCAATCAGTTAGTCAGCTAATCGGAAGATACGTTCTCGATAGCAACGACGTTAGCGCTATGAAAGCTGAGAGTTCGGAAGTCACCAAGAGACGTTTAGCTCCAGAAACACTCGAGCTGGTTCGCCAGCGTGGAGTCGCACGAGCTGCAGGTCTGCGAACTAATGTCCGAACTTGCAAAACAATGCAGACAGGCGATAAAAAGAACATCTTAAAGAGGGAAGAGCAACAGTAATTGTCGACGAAGCTTCCCCAGTTACAAGACTAGGATGGTTGCACTCCGACGCCCAGGCGGAACAGTTACAGCATCCACGAAGGCACTGGAGAAGAGCATTCGCGACTACTACTCATATGTCTTCAATAGGCACATCGTGCTGCCCTCATATGAAATAGATAAGGATGGATGTGCCGTACCGCCGGTTCTCCCCCTCCGAAATCCGATATCACATTTCGTCGGTGAAGAATCGAGCAGCACCAGGTCCGGAGAGAATAAGATCTGAACACCTGAACAACTTTCTGCCAGTCCTCGTAAACACATTGGCTCGGCTCATCACACGTTATGCAAGGTCCCTATTCAATGGAAAGCCAACCAAACCGTGCTATGGTTCAGGAATGGTGACCTCCACGATATTGGCAATCATAGCCCAATCTGCTTGGTGTCTGTCGTCTACAAACTTTTCACTTAATTCGTCCTAAACAAGATTAACGGAACGCTGGACGAAGGACAGTCACGTGAGCACTCAGTTTTGACAAGGATTCAGTATGGTGGACCACATCCACATGATAAGAAGACTTGTTTAAGTGTCGCGAGATACCTCTCAGTTGAGGTAGAAGCAGTTATAGAAGCTTTTGTAAGTCAGCTCTTGACTACTCGGCTTATAAAGATTCATAGAAAGTTATGCAAAATTTTTACGACCAAAATATCAAGATTCTACCATGAAATTGACGTCGACGTCGGAACAGGTGTTGACCAAGGCGATACCATCCACCCAAAATTATTCCCTCGAGAACGTCATGCGAAGAATGATTTGAAATCACATGGAAGTGGAAACTGATCGTCGACAATTACACCACCTTCGCTTTGTTGATGAGATTGTTCTTATAACACCGAACATTAACCAAGTGGAACGATGTTTGCCGATTTTGATAACGCCTCTAGAAAGACTCGTCTTCGACTTAATCGTTTAAAAACGATGTTCATGAGGAACGGAATGGTTTCGTATGTCCCATCTACGCTTAGCGGAATGGACATTTCCGAATGCTCCAGCTACGTCTATATAGGTCGGGAAATCAACACGGTGAACGACATAGCTCCAGAGCTAAGTACAAAGAAGCGAGCATATTGGGGAGTTTTCATGAGCATCGAGGATGTAGTGAAGAGAACAACAAAGAACACACGACTACGTGCCCACCTTTCGACTGCACGATTCTTCCTACCTTAACGTATGTGTCAAGAACCGATTCGCTACACAAGCAGATGAAGACCACTCAGCGTTATTGAAGTCGCACACAAAAAAGACGGTTCTAGTTGCACACTGTATCACGCAAATGAGGGAAGAAACCCGAGGCTCCGATCTACGTCAACGATCAGAAATCGCAGATGCAGTTCTTTACGCCAAACAGTCGAAGATAAGGTGGGCCGGACACGTAATGTGTATTGGCGGCAACTGACGGACAAGAAACATTAGTGACTAGATTCCTCGGGACGTCAAGTGTACTGCAGAAGGACCTGATGGCCAATGTTCTTCATTAAAACCCTAGAAGAAAGATTTGATCTTCAGTGAGTCCCAAGAGCGAGTAGAACCCACCGAGCTACTCTTGCTTGCGACTGCATGAAATGGAAAATTTAATAGCTACTGCTGGTGTCACTCGACAATCAACAGGAAACAAATAATGAAATCACTTGCGGCGGCTTGTCGATGCCGTTGGAATGATAAAAAGGATAAAGCCAAATATGCAAACGAAGAAGCAAAAAAGTCAAAAAAAAAGATGAACAATTTCTTCAGAGGTAGCCGATATGACGAATGTCACACTCATCTTTTGCTGGAAGTTCTAGGAGTCATTTGCTTCTCATTAGTACGCCTAAAGCTTCTATTATTTAAGTTCGGCTGATCATGACTTTTGCACTTCTAGAGAGACCAAAAAAGAAATTTGGTCAACTTACGAGGAGATCGAAGTGCGGCAAATGTTCATCGATTCGTTGTGTCTGGCATTCCTAGAAATAGTACAATCAACAGTATTAGCTTTCATTTAGCGCCTATAGAAATTTCATGGCAATGTATAATGTGAAGTGCAACCACAAGGAAGCTGGATACAGTGACATGAGCAAAACTCGGAGCCTCAGTTCGGTTTTGAACCTGTAATTACCTCTATGGGGCGCAACTGGTATTCACCACACCAACAGAATACCAGGTTTTGCTTTTCTCTCAGCCACGTTTCTACTCTATTGGTGCTTTCTGCAATTCCCCCACCAACATTATTGGTCTATGGAGCACAAATCGGCATTGAACCCATAAAACTGGAGCTATAGTCGAAATCACAAAGTACCAACTTCTCAACAAGCCAAGAGGAAGGGTTAAAATATTGTGATATCAACGACAGCTTTGGCCTAACTGAGTTCAATGCCCATTTATCCCATCCATATCATTCCTGTTGACGGTGATTGCTCATAGCACCGTTAGGGTAAAAACACGGCTCAGAGAAAGGCAAAGAGAGGATCTCGGTCGGTGTGGTGGGTAGCACGCGAGTTACCACTGAGGATAACAGCACGTTGAAATCCCATCTGAGTTTACGAGTTTTGCTCATGCCTCAGCGTTTTTGCGATTGTGTTTCTCAGACTTCAGATGCATGTTTCTTGTTAGTTCTGTGTTGTAGGTTTAGGACATTGCCGACAGAAGTATGTGTATTGCACGTTCGACAAATATACTCCTGCGAAATTAAATCCTAAAGTAATACAAGAAAAACGGCTCTAGAGGCTGATGAGGTAAGGGGGCCCAAGGAGGCGTTATCGAACCCCATAATGTAACGTTAAAAGTAAGAAAACGGATGAAGCTTTCGGCGTTGATCAATCCCCTGAGGGATGCGTCATGCATTCGACTTCGTTAAGCATCGTTTGGGGGTGATCGAATGCATATCTGGCCTTTTCAATGCCTCGCGGTGCCCAACCGATGTATCGAACCGTGCTGCTATCTTCCCAGACAAGTCTAGCACCAATTTGCCGACCCCGAAGGGATGGAAGGCTTGGTGGGCCATTGGCACGGGGGATCGATTCGACGTGTGTTGCAAGGCGCCTCCGACCACTGCGCCACACGCGCCTCACAATGTAACGTTAGTCTGAAAAATTTCGTCGAGACGAATTCGACCTCGAAGATGAGATTCGTTGCGGACGCGTTTCTGTTGCTGACGACAATGAATAGACGGCTTCTCTGCAATGAATTAGAAGCATAACTTTCAGAAATTCGAAGCATAGATGGAAAGTTCGTGAAAGTCGACAAGTGTATGCCGCACGAATTAAAAAAACAAAAGAGAAATCACCGTCCGTTTCAAATATTGTTGGCGGCTCTTCGAAGTAGTCAGAAATACTTCAGTAATACCATGACGTACGACAGAAAATAATCTATAACGGTTTTATTCCGTTTAATAAAGTTTATTCCTAATTTGGATATAGCATTTTAAATTTTTTTAAAAATTATCCGTCTTCCACATCTGCTGTGCCGATCCCAGCACCTCTCATAATCGATTTATTTCTTCGCATCCATCATCCGTGAAGGTCTTCCAACTTTTACGTGTGGCTTACGCTGCTTGAGGGTTTTCCTTTCATCTTGAACGTCGTTGGTTGCTGGTCGAGTCGTCTTTCACTGAAACCCTGCGATAGGCGGGCTAGACCGTTCCCACTTGGATTACGGAAAGTGATTTTTTCCCCAGACTTGTCCGGCACTAACTTCCCGGCGCTAAAGGGATGAGAGCCCAAGTGGACCCGGAGAGGGATCGAACCAGTGCTGTGCTCGTGACTACCGGCATCACTACCACATGTCATTGGCCCTTGTATCATTTTGAAAATAAAGGTTGAATTCTTTGTATTCTTATTGAGCAAACGCGAGGTGTTATTTTTATTCTTTATTCACGAACAAGCTGACGTCTCAGCGGATTTCGCCTTCCTCAGAGCCTGGAAAGGTCAAGTTAACAGCAATCTATTCGGCCAAACACCTCCATTAGCAAAGAGAGAAAACGCTAAACCAAGATTTCAATCACATTGAACACAGAGTGGTTTCTTTGCACACGCACCGCTTTCTTTCACCGATCCTGGCACAGGAATCGAGTACACAAGCACGCAAAACTCTCGAGGCGTTCTAGATTAATTCCAGAAGTCCGAAAATGAACCGCAAGGAAGAATGCCTCATTATCACGCGGGATTTTGGGCAGTACCTGTTAATTTGGTGAGAAGGGCACATTACGCTTCCATGTAAATTCTGTGCGGTTGGTCTCCACGCGACATACTCAGTGGAAGATTCATAGAAAGCGGTGAGTGTGCAAAGAAACCACTCTGTGTGCAATGTGATTGAGATCTTGGTTTAGCGTTTTCTCTGTTTGGTTATGGAGGTGTTTGGCCGAATAGATTGCTGTTAACTTGACCTTTCCAGGCTCTGTGGAAGGCGAAATCCGCCGAGACGTCAGCTTGTTCGCGAATAAAGGATAAAATAACACCTCGCGTTTGCTCAACAACAATATGAAGAATTACTTGATCAGTGCCGAGGTTAATAGAAAGCCGGTCGTGGGATTTATAGAGGTTGAAATTGGACCCTGCTTTCCGGAGAATTTAGTCCTTTCGGGCAGCATCTAGTTTTAACTGCGCTCTTTGCAGTAGATCGTATTTCTAAATATTTGTTGTGAGCTTTGTAAAGAGCTTTAGTTGCAGATATGCAATATCCTCCAGTTCTTTCCCCTTGACAATCTTGGATTATTATCGAAAAGGGAGATTCACAGATTTCATAGCATTCTCGATGCGATGTTTGGCCATTTCTGGTGCTCTGTGTGGTTGGTTTAGCAGCTCACCGACAAGAGCTCCTGTATTGTCTTTTTAAAGCTTCAAATATTCTACCGTTTTGCTGTAATACTCGTATTCTTTTGGCTCTCCTTGGAAAACGCAAATTAAGTCATTCTTCTTGGGCTATTCTTCGATTTGTAAACTTGACCACTAAATATGCCCTGAAGGTCATGTCATGTTGCCTGTGATCTGCGTCTTGGTTCCTTTCAAAGTTTCATTCCTCGAAATGTTGACAAAGTACCCTGTTGCTTTGTTGAATAGCTCATATGTTCTGTTCTCTATATTTGTTTCGATCTCTTTTTCTGATTTCTTCACAAATGCGATGTTAGGCGCAACCAGATGAGCTGCCACATTGTAGTTGTCAAGTGTTACCACGTTGTTATTCGTTTCAGTTTCGATTCTGGTTCCAGTAGTTTATCACCTCATTGTAGCCAAGAAGCGCTGCCGGATCTCAAACTTCTTTGCAAAGCATGAAGCTTTTTTGTTCAGTGGATTCCTTGCAGCTGAGAAATAGTTCGAGATTTAGATCCTGGAGTCTAGCCAAGAGTAAATCAATTTAAAAAGAGTCACCGCTACCCTGGCAACCAACCTACTCCCAATATGATAGATTTGTCTTTGATCCACAAAAAGCTAGCGTCTACCTATGCCAACAACTTAATGTTCCGTGTAAAAGCCCCTAGCTAAGATAGTCACGAAAAATTCAAAGCATAGCAAAGAGTTTGCCTACCAATGAACTATCCTTAACACGCATTACACTGGGCGCTCCCACCTACGTTGGCGGGCCTTGAGAGAATTGGTCAAAGGCAACCATATTCGTGTTGGCAAAACCTCATTAGAATCAGACGAAACGAAGACGACACGACACGAAGGCCACTTTTACTTTCACAACGTTTTTTCTCAAGAAATGCTTCAGAAACCAATCCAAGACCGAAACTACCTTTAGCGACTTTTCTATGACGACTTATTTACTTACTTACTTACTTTACTTACTTACTTACTTACTTACTTAGTTACTTGCACTTACTTACTTGCCTTGCTTACTTGCCTTACTTACTTGCTTACTTACCTGTTAGGATGACCCGTCTCCACTGGTTCTGCAAGCCCCAGCATAATATCTAATCTCCAACGATTTGCTGGTTTATCCATTGTGGTTCCCTGGAGTCCCGAGGACAGTCTGGCCAAAATCTGCCCCCAGGTCTTCACCACCACAGGCAGCCGCAGCCCTTGTGGATCAGAGGGAGATTTGCCACCATGAGACTAGTTTGATACCAGGACGGCGATGGATCCTGGTATACCAGATATGTATCCTGATAATTCTATAGTTTCAAACAACCAGACTGCATGTACTCCTTTCTCTGTGGCAAAAATGTGTGGATTCTAGCAGCCGTTATTTCGATCGAGAAAGCTTATTTTGAGCTGAGGTATGCCAATTTACAGGTAGGCGTAGAATGATACATTAATGTCTTAACACCTTTATATGAGAATATAATTTATGGCAGCGATTATAACACAATAGGAACGTCTACAGTAGATGTACGGGCGGAGCGCAGCCTTCTAAAACAAGCCTTTCCTGATGATCCACGCCCATTTCTCCGACAATACCATTAAGGCGAATGGAACGTGTTGGTCATGATCCCCTTCTTTACATGCCAAATTAACCAATTTTTCAAACCATTCTCATACAATGGAATTCATGACTTCATTTAGTGGGATCGATCTTATGTTAACAAAAAAATTCGTTGATGTCTTATCGCACCTTCAGTCAACCAGATAGTATCCTCCTTTCATTTCATTCTCTCTTATTTCTTTTAGCCTGATATTCTCAAAATCCCTCAAGTACTGCATTTTGAAACAGTTCTATGTTGTTCACCCGAAAGTTTTTAGTGAAGTGGGCAACCTGTTTGGTATGCAGTTATCATTGTATCATTGGTTATACCTCATATTCATAGCGGTTACAGTACAGCTTTATGTTTTTATTATTTTCGTCACGGTAAGAGAATGGAAATGTCATGGACAAAATAAGACGTTTAGTCTGCTCATAGGTACTTCTTACAAACAAAATATGAAGTGGCATCCGAATAAATGATTAAATCTGAAGTGACGGCGTAGATAGGTAACAAAAAAAATCGTCTGTAGAATCAGGCAGTTGGTTAATGTAATACAATGCTTTGTTCAGTGGATGGATTCAAATCACTGGCATATCTAAAGGGTGATCCAATGAACTTGACGAATATACAAAGTAAACCTCACATGTTTCCACCCGCTGAATCCCAAACTACCGCAGATAATTGATGTCCAAGTAGCGTCACCTCCATGCTATTAAGGAGTTTGAAAAGCCATCTGGAGTTTTAGCTGCAAACAAACTTATAACACAATTTGCCAAAGAAGTCATACCATTTTTATCTTAAGGAAGTGGTTCACGTTGAAAAGCTCCGACTTGTTAGGAAAGTGTCTTCACATTCACACCACGAATGGCAATTGAGGAGGAATACAGTACAAAACTGAAACTTAACCGAAAAGAGAGCAGAAATCGTCTCCATTTGTCACCATCCAGCATATGTCGTTGAAAAATAGGAAACAAGCAAAATCTAAGCTATACGCATGTACATCTAGCGAATTCCTCAATCTAAGGCCATCGATTTTGATTTTCTTTTTTCTGGCCAAAAGATTCAACTTAGGCCTAAGTTGCTAAGGAACTTTCTCGACTTAGCAACAATAGTTAACTACTTTCTCATTTGGAAGAGCAATATCCACTGATAATGCCAGCCCACGCGCAATTTATATTCGCTTCCCTCTCGCGAAATCGTCGTCTGTGGTAGTGATCTGCTCCGAACACGGTGACCACAGCGAGACCCGTTCCATGTTTCTGAAATCGTTTTTATTTCTAAAAGTAGATAGTGGAATGCAGCCGTAAACACGTCCATACATCGTTTGGTTGGTCCAAGAGCACGCTTGCACTCTCTTGGAGCCATCCCACTCTATGTTCTATCCATCTGTCATCTTCTCTTCTTATCAGTGACTGGCCCATCTTTGTTTCGCTACTAATATACACTTTCCTTGATCCCAAAGATAAGATAGGTTTTGGAGGTCTGAGTTTCATATTCCTTCTAGACGCTCCGGATGCCGGTAAAATTACAGAAAGCATCGTTCAAGCGCTCTATAGGTGGAGCTCAGATTTCTTGCTTGGCTGAAGTGTCAGCACATGTTTCTGCTTCCCCAGAGAGCGCTAGGCGGACTGTTGAATCGAAGAGGAGAGGACGGATTTTTGGGTTTTCTAGTTTGACTTTGGATTCTCTGAGAGGCCCGATGCGACCCAGACTGTTCTCTTTCTTTTCCCAATTCCTTTTTTTTGTTGTTTTTAATGTCCATTAAAAGCGGCACAAGCTCGAGGTGGTTTCTGTAATCATGAAACCACCCAGTTCATTTTTTCCGTTCTCTAAGCTTTTTCATGAGCGGGGACCTGATCCTATTTGTGCGCAGGCCACCTTTTTTTTCCCCCCTTTATGGAGTCCATTGAACATCGTCTCTACTTCATTGGCAATCCTGGAAAGTGTAAATATACTTTAACCTCCTTTTTTATCTACTGCCTATTATTTGGTATGTTTTGAAATATAACTTCTATGATGCTGAGATATTTGCAAGAGTCCGGACCGCAGATGTCTGCGGTAGGAACGAGCGCGCTATTACCCCTTCCGGTGGTTAACGCGCTCACCACAACACCATGCGTGTCCTTCGTTTCGCCTGTCTCTCTGTTAGTTCTATCGATCACTGCCATCAGCAATCAGCCGTCGGTGGGGTTACCCCGGAGAGTTTTGCAAATATCTCAGCATCATAGAAGTTGTAAATATATTATCAGCTGAGTGAGATTTTGACAGGAATTTTGCACAATACATATCATGCGCTTTTCTGCTACCAATCAAAAGGCTTTACTGTCAACTGCTGCGCAGAAATTGACAGCTTTGGAAATATTGTGCCGCATCGAGGAACTTTTCTTCACGAGAATTATAGAGGGTGACGATGGAAAAGGTGCATATTTGCGCTGCAGTTCGAATAACAGTCCTCAACTATTCGTATGTAGGACTGGTCCAATAGTTGGTCAACGATTATGTTTGCATTCGTTTCCACACTGTTAAGCGTTTTTAATAGACAATAAAGCTTAGGGCTACGGGCAGATGTGCTCTCAATAGCTTTCCATGACCAGTGACGCAGTTCCTACAAGGTCTATACCACAGAATGCCTAACGGAATCCCTGCTTGCTCCGCTGGTTTTGTCTTATCCAAAGGTCATTAATGTGCGCTAGAGGGTAATCTTGACGAATAGCTTGTAGAGTACACTCAACGAGTAGATCGGACGATGGTTATCACGTTTTTGGGCAGAAGACCGTGTGCAACTTTCTCCACTGGTCGGCAATTTTGCGAGAAGTAGGAGTAATTGTGGTTTCCAGCACGTGTGAAGTCGGCCGTGATATTACCCAAACTTGGAACTGTCCCTATCTTCACGCTTTCTGTCACAATTCAAACTTAAAAGTGTAGAATCTTGTACAGCCTTTCTCCAGCGGGAGTTTTGGGTTCCCAAGACGGGGGACTGTGGAACGGACGAGGTTGGTATAGAGTTGTTTTCTCATCGATTCCGTGTTACGGCGAAATGTGGTGATAGTTCTTTCTTCGTTTATCACTGCAAATAATGGAACATTATATGCGCAGATGTCGTCGGTGTTTCTTCAGACTCGGTCGTCATTCAGCTCCTTCCAACAACTTTTTTGTCAAAACACGACATAAATCCTCTTGCAAAGATTTTTCTGTGGCTAGCAATTATTATCACTTATGTTGGGTTTACTACAGTAGGGTCAAGCTTCAGTCCCCCTTGACGTCTCGGTCAACTCCTTAGTGCTTATCCAGATGCGGTTTGAACTTGTTTTAAGAATTGAGGTGGGTTCGGCAGAAGTTTCAGTATATCGCTCGAATATCCCTATATCTGCCAGTAGTATGAGATGAGGAATTCATTGAGAATACCCTAGTAGTCGTCTTGTTTTTGGAGGACGACAGGAGCTTTGTTCTTGCTTGTGACCGAATTAAATCTTCACACAGAAAGGAGACGATCAGATCCAATACAGAATTCAGTTATTTCGGAGGTGTCAAACAGACACCATGTTCTGTCTTTGAGAATATGGTACGATCTCCGCATGAATCTTGCCGTTATGATATTCCCATGTCCTAACCTTTTTATTTACTCTCCTGTGACTTTTAACGGCAGGGTATCATGTGAAATACAACTTAGATGATGCTGAGATATTTGCAAAACTCCGGACCGCAGTTGTCTGCAGTGGATAAGTTGTATTCCCATGTCCATCAGCGATTTTCATTCACCTCCACCCCAAAAATGAACAAGAGTCCTACGCTGCTGTTTTCATTCTCAGTTTCTAATTCCGAATTTTCCTATGCCGCACACATTTTCGTCAGCCATTCGTAATGTTGGGTTGAACTTCCCAACAACGAATTTATAGAAAGACTTCTCGTTGCATTACTTCTTCCAACTGGTTGAAAAGGGCGTCGAGACTTGCAGAAATTGACAAGGAAGAGCTGAAGATACTTTTTTGACGCGAAAGTTGGAGATGAAAGAATTGCCAAGCGCTATGACAGGATTTCGTATGAGGTGATTAGGTGGCAAATAGATGGATGTACGACAAAGCCAACACCTCCAAAATTTCGTAATAGAAAATTTCCTCTCGAAGGACAAAGATTCCATCAACTGATTCGTGTGTGTCGTTTTTCATCCAACGTTTCGTCGCTTATGAGGGAGGTCGCATGAAATTTGATGCGATCAGGAGCACTAAGAGGAGCGTGAAGGTTGATGTCTCAAGGGGGGACGTTTTGGTGCTAGGTGCATAACAAGAAGCAGTCTCCATGGCGTGTCCTGGGGGCTCGTTTTGTGCCATTGCTGTCCTGCTCATTTTTATCCGTTTCCAGTGACATCTTCTCCAACTCGAGATTTGGTCGCCTTTCAAGGCCTCACCCACAGTTCAACATTGTATAGGTGCCACAGTTCAACATTGTATAGGTGCCACAGTTCAACATTGTATAGGTGGGAGCACCTAATTTGCGCGGTGTTGAGGCTGCACTTTGGTATTTGAGCCATTGTTGCTCACTTGTGTGTGTCCCAGGGTCAGGCTAGCCGAAGCCTTGCTTAGGTCGACAGCACGATGGGCACTCGCCTTCCCTTATGAATCGGAGGGGGATATGCCACCTTGAGACTAATTTGATACAATGATGACTGCTGTTCCTGGTATTGGCTTAACGTCGGATGGACATAAGGCTTTAAAGGTCAACCTCAATTTCTGTGACTTAGCAACAAGAAAATTGGAGATTGTGTATTAGAAAACATCTCCGACGAGAATTCGCTTATCAGATGTCCGACAATTCGTTAAAGATCTGAATGAGTACGTTTAAACCGTTACTAAACGACGCCAAATATGCCTCACCTTTTTGATTGGGCAGTTAAGATCTTATCTCGTTTCAAGTGATTTACTCCTTAAATAGAAAGAGTCTGAAACTGCTGAAGGGAGGAACAGGAGAAATTACGAGAACACGAAACGAAAACCAATTGCGTTCTGCTTGTTCGCTTTTAAATTACGAAAAATGGTGTGCCTTTCCCTACAACTTTTACACTGAGATAATCGCCAATTGAAGAAATTTAGAGGACATTCGAAAACTGTCTTATTGCTCAGCGTGATAGAAGAGGGTGGGCAGTTATCAGTTTGTTTGCTTGTGAAGCAAATGGAAAATGGAAGTGAAGAATTTCAGACCACATCTAATGCTTTGTTAAGAAGCCTGTCTGTAAGACAGGGAAACCTGTTCGTTTCAGACAACAACCTCCTATACTTGTATTAAGATTAGAGGAGTGCTTCTTGAGTTACAGAATGGGTATAGTAAACTGAGCAAGACTACCTTCATAGACAAGTGTAGCATAGGAAAGAAACACATTGATGGTTATGATGGGTTGAATTTATTTCACAGTACTACACTGCGCTGCACTAGGGACGTTTTTGTCTAAGAATTAAAGTTATGAAATGCTCGTGACTGCACAATTTGTTTAAATGGTTGGAAAACAAACTATGCTGGTCGCCTACTGCCTACACAAAGACTCAGAATCCGCATACTTTGTGAGTTAACCAGACATAGGATTGCAGTGGCATGACGAGATTTTGAAAAATGTGCATTTTATGAAGAGACAATTATTGTCTGTTATGATGCTTTTTCTGTTATCATCTTTTTTTTAACAGGGTGCCGCCGATCTTTTTCATAGTCGTCAACACTGTGTTTTGTGTCATAATTCGATTAAACCATTTGTTTGACGATTTTTTACCGGCGTTGTGATTCCTACTACCTTGGAACGTGGTGGTTTGCCCAGTACTACGTTTTGGAAATATAGCGCATACTTGGCATTCTTGTCATTACAATTCATCGATACGTCGCAATGTGCTGCAGTGGATCGGCCATGGAGAATGAGAGTTTCCATTGCTGATTAAAAAATCCTAATAGACATAATATTAAAAAATTGCTTAGGAATCGAAGCGGTTTATTGCTTCTTGGTGTTGAACCGCGGTGTGAAGTCGTTGTTTGACCCCGGTCTGATTACGAGAACCGCGGAATTAGGCACTCGATCACTTGTGATGAAAATGTATCGTGTTGATGCACAAGCATTCAAATACAAAGTAAAAAAGAATAGTCATTTTACTGCTGCGTCATTTATCGTGTAGCGAGGTGGTTACAGGTGCTCTGCAGTACACATGTGGTCAATGATTCGCACCCGCGCCACGGCTCAGTACTCCTTCCAATCCCCCGCGGTTGACAAAATGATACAAAACTTGTCTAGAAAGATAGGAGCACTGCCTCATGAAGTTGAATACATGGCGCATCCTTGAGGAATTAACCAACGTCGCTCGCTTTATCGTTTGTCTACTTTAGTGCATCATTGCCTTCGTTGGATTAGTCGTTTCGAAAAATGACAAATATGTTTTAGCGGAATATACGAGCGTCGATCTTATAATTAAAAAACGCATATATTATGTGTTTATATTGTTGAGCTTACACGAGATTGATACGAGATGTTTATTTGGTTAACGTTTCGACGTCTTCGTCTTTATCAGTGCCGACGATCCTTGTCGATGGTCCACAGTTATTCCTCTTCTCGATGTGGCGTCTTCGTCTCGCATCGAAGCGGATCTTCCTCATTTGAGCATGTCGAATGAGCCGAACACAACCCGCGACGCTCTTTTATACAGGGCGGTTGTTGTTGACATGATTATTAGATAATGATAGTTTGTCTTTCAACCGATGATCCACCCTGCAGTAGCCGGCATTTTGTTAGCTAGCACATGGCGCATGTCAAAATCATGTATATTAAATTATGTATGTATGTATATTATGCCACATATTATGGTGTTTCTCATTCTGATTAATAACGTACTGTTTCGGCCTCCTTGCAACAATTCACAATTTACAGCCCAAGAATGCAGTTAGCACTGTAGTATCCGGCTAAGCCTTTCGAGGGGCAAGGAAATCCTCGTCACTTTCTCACTCCTACAACGAAATATTAATGGTTTTCTACGACTTCCTTATAAAGCACTGTTAAGAATTAAATGATCGTAGTAGAGAATAGGAGAGTACAATCAATATCATTGAAGCTTAACAAATTTTAGAACATTGATAGAATTTTTCCAGTGGTTAGACTCCTGCAAGCGATGGATTCTCGTGTGCGTGCAATGGGTTTTGCCGTTCGTCTTCCTGATGCCTACCATCGAGCACGAACGACTCACGTTCAGAGAAAACATGAGAATCAATGTGACTAGCTCGATTGTTTTGGTCAGTGCAAGGGAGCCATGTCACGAAGTTCTGGAATAAATTTCATTTCTATTTATTCACAGAAATACTCCGGAAACATTTAAATGATTTTTCTAAAGAAATCTGCAAAAAGTGTTGTAGATTTCGTACACCGTTTTTTATATTATCTTGACTGCATTATAGAGCCTGCTCTCATTCTCAGGGAGCGTAATATACGCTTTTATCTATTCTCGTCCATCTCAGATTCTTCGCCTCAAATTCGCGTGTTCGCGTTTACACATTCTTGCATTGTATTGTTTAACTATCCTCCGGTACGAACTTCCTCTCAAGCTGTGCCATGTTTTTTGCATGAACTATCTGTTTGTAAGCAACACAATGCTTGCCTGAGTAAACTTTTTTGTGTGCGCCGCTCGAAGGGAGTCAGAGGTGATATTATCAGCTCCTTTAATTTAATTTCATATGCTACAACTTAACACATTGGCCACGATTCTTTTCAGCCGTTCAGGCGGAGAATGGAATAAGAATAATGCTGTCCGAAGCCTCCGTCACCATGCGTGAGTTATAGTGAGGTAGGATTAAGAGGCTGGTTAGCAAAAGCAATGAAATTGAAACAAAATTAAGCAGAGCTGTCGTGTTTCTCATGTTGTGAACAGCTGTGAACACTCAATGAACAGCTCTTGCAGGCGATGCGTAAAAAGGCACCGCATAGCGTGGAAACTCCATTAGAGCTGTACTCCACTCTAGAATATTCCATTCGATAGGGACGTAGAACAACCACATCGTGACAATGACCAGATGGGGACCACACGGCTCGCATCAACACGGTTCTGAGGGAAACAAATAAGTCGAAACGTAGCCGAATAAATTGCTTTGTCAACTTTGTGTAAACAAAATATTCGAGGCATTGGAAGCACTATTACTTTTTTTTCAGATTCCCACATCATGAAGCATTTCTGGAGCAAGATGTTGTCAAGGTGCAGAAGTGGTAGTCGGTAGGTGAGAGGTCTAATAAATATGGCGGATGAGGCAAAGTTTCGTAGCCCAACTCGTTCAACTTCTGCAGAACTGGCTCAGCAACGTGAGGCCGCGCGTTGTCGTGGAGGATTTCGCCGGGATTGAAAAAGCTGTGATAAAACAGCAGGGCCTGCAGACAGCCAAACAGTCGCCATTACCTTTTTTTGGTGCAAGTTCGGCTTTGGGAAATGCTGTGGAGCCTGATCGCAATCCAACCATTGAGGTGAACTTTGCCGGTTGTCGTACAGAATCCACTTCTCGCCGCACGTCACAATTCGATTAAGAAAAGGATCGTTTTTGTTGCTCAGAGTAAGAGCAGACGGCACTTCGAAATGACGATTTTTTTCATTATCGTTTAAATCGTGCGGCACCCACTTGTTGAGTTTGTTCTGCCTTTTCTATGCAGTTTAAGTGAGTAGAAATTGTTCCTGTGCTTACCACAAGATGTTGTGAAAGCTGTCAAACAGCTGCTCGCGTGTTTGCATCCACTAGTGCCTTCAATTCGTCATCGTGAAGTTCGTTGGGATATCCGCGGCCTTCTTTATCTTCGAGGTCGAATTCACCAGATCGGAATTTTCGGAACCATGTTCGCACTGTGGATGTACCAACAGTACCTTCACTCCAAACTTGATGATATTCCGAGCTCCTACCGCAGCATTATATCCTCTCTTCCACTCTTAAAAAAAAGACACGAATACCACGTTGATTCGTACTAAAGTTAAGGCCTATAAAAGTGTTGACATAATAAGACTTAAGAAAACCAATAGTAGGTGTAGAAAGAGCAGACTATGTGCCTCAAAAAAATATATTAAACATATATATGGAACAAAATTTTTTATTTAAAAAAATACACGAAAGATTAAAACAATAAAATCTAACATTTCATATGTTACAACCTAGTAGTAAATGAGATTTACGGTATCACAGAAGGTCTACTCTTGGAAGGTGCGATAATAGAGTGGCTATGTAACTGATCCCTTTAGGTTATTAATCATGAACACTGCTTCATTAAGACTTCATGGTCAGAATCGGACTTTTTGGTTGAGAAGCTATTAACAAAGTGCGGTCAACGTTCGCTGTCTACTTCGCAAAATCGGGCTACGATGATTACGAGTCGAAACTCTTCTATGTGGGCATCGTTATCCTCATAAGAAAAAAATTTTTCCGAACTTTCACCGTTGGTGACTTCAACGTCGCCATTTTTTATTAAGAGAACGTATGAGAAACTTTAAAGCAAGGCAAACTGGGAGCTGCGGAATTAGAAGGTGGAGAGTTTGGTTCACTTCAACAAGTCAGTCAAGATTGGAAAGCTGTAAGAGAGAAGCTCCACGTTATAATCGACTACATTATAATAAATATAAAGCCGCAGACGGTGATGCGGCCGCTTTCCTAAAGTTCTACATAGAACCGGATCGTCCGTCCACCACACTGAAATAACACACAAATTTCGAGCAACGCAACCATAGAAATACTTGACGTTGGGATCCGTCTAGGCTTTTTCATGTGTCAACTGCAAAGATATTGTTATCAACAATATCCATGTTAAACACGCTCTGCTCGTCCAATGCCTCTTGGTAGTGCTATGAAATTATGAAAGTAGAAGACGCTAAGGTCATCGAGGTATATGGCCTCTATAAACTCCGGAGCAGACTCGCTATTGTGGAGCTCCTTGAGTCGCAAGCCATCAGGCCTATGTTCTAGTTGAAATGAACCTGTCATAAACCAGTCGTGCTTCACAGTATGTAACCACAGTAAACAACGTCATTGTGGGTCACAAAATCCTCTCTAAAACCACCTCTCCTTAGCTTGTTTTTCCGATCCCATGTTTGGAATAGTGAAATTACAGTTCTGAAGTCGCTATATAATTCACGGAGGACAGTGAATCTCGTTGATGCACTCAATCAAAGATAGTTATTGATGTTGTGTAGATTCCCGTTAATTAGGAATATTGAATTCTGACACGTCGCATGAAAATCTGCGAGGGTGCCAAGTTGGAAGTAGGAAAAGAGTAACCATTCGGACGACATAAGGAATCCATTCCACCCAATGTGACATCCGTTATGATAATAATACATAAGCAAACGAACGAGTTTTTTAAGGAGATCAGAGGAAAAATGGTGAATGACTTCCTAAATTGCCTTTCATGACTCATCGACTATTTCGGCTGGACGTTTGGAAGTGATAATTTCGTTCTCGCCATTGATGAACTCTAGCAAGCGTTGATGATGCTCTATTTCACTCCTATAGCTTCTGTGAACACTGCTGTTCCTAGATGGCTAGAACTGTATAGTCGTTTACCCACACTGCAACCTTGGACGTAAATAAATGTCACACCTCACTAAAATTATTGAAAAAAACAACATCCCTAAGGTTCAACCGAACCCACGTGCAAATCCGAAGAACTTTGTTAACAATGCTTGTAAGGGAATGTACAAAGTAGAAGTGCTGGGATCCACATAGTATGTGAAGCCGACTGTGTACAATAAGACAAAAAAACAAACGTGCTCAGTGGTGTGACCAGAAGCGTTAGCAGTGGATGGTATGATGAGTATTCTCTACAAAACGAAAAGTGCTATCTTGTGTTCTTTTCGTCGCTCGAATTAGATTGTTAGAAAATTGATGACGGATTTTCCATTTTTTACTTTGTATACTCGTTAACAGCAAATTTCTTTTGAATGTTACACTGTTATATATTAGTTCAAAGCTGATTTTATTCACTCAAGCTTCAAATTTTAAGACTTCAGATACGACGGCGGGAATTCTGACGAATCTATTAAATTTCGTCGTGTTAAACCCGAATTCAAATGAATGGGCCGTGAAGATGAGGACGACGACAGACGTGCTTTTTTTTGCTGAAGACGGCGAATTGTGGCTTTGGTGGAAACATACAAGGAGAATATTGGAGAGCTTGCAAAACGATTCATTGTTAATGTCTCAACCGTTTCGCATCATCTGAAGAACACTAGAAAGTCGAAGAAGCTCGATAAATGAGTGCTGCATGATTGGAATAACAATCAAAGGAGCTGCCATGTTAGCATATAGTCAGCGCTTTTCCTGCGCATGTAAAACCACCAGTTTTTTTTAATCGTATTGTGATGTACGACGAGAAACTGATCTTCTACGACAACTAGCGACGATTGGCTGGGCGGTCCGACCACGTTGAATCTCCATAGCCCTTCCCAAAGCTGAAATTGCGCCAAAAGTCATTTTTAACTGTTTGGTTGTTTGCTTTCGCTTTAATCCGTCACAGCTTCTTGAATCCGGGTGAAACGATTACAACTCAAAACAATGTGTCGAGCAAATACACCTGGAGTTCAAGCAGTTGCTAACCGCACTCGTCAGCAGAAACGGGCCAATCGTTCTCCACCTTAACACGAGACTACACGGTGCACAAACGAAGCTTGAAAAGTTGGATACGACCTAGTTTACGAAACTCTGCATCATCCACCATGCTTGCGAGAGCTGTCACCTACCAAGCACTACTTATTCCAGCATTTTGACTACTTACTGCGCAAGAAATGCTTCGGACATAAAGTCGAAATCGGAACTACGTTCAACGATTTCATCGCCTCCAGAAATCAAGAGTTTTACGCGATGCCTAGGTTTAGTGAAAGCCAATTATTGCATTACTGGGTCTCCGCACAATTTATGAACATTAACTATTCAAGTGTTCAAGTATCCATATAATTATCTGATGAATCTACTTACCGTCCTTTAACTATGCTGTTGTAATATGGAGTATATGTTCTGTGATTCCGAGATGAATGACTTTTATTGGCCATTTATTTGTTTTTCTCCATTATTGTTTCAGACAGCGCAGCCTATCACATGGTTCAAAAGTAAACGATAAAATTGATGCTCTTCCTCAAAAAACCTTTTTTGACCACAGACCTCAAACAGTGGTTAAACAGGTCCCCCCTCTGTGAACGACGGTTGCGGGACAACGAAGCGAGTGCAGGCAGACCTACGCATGAAGATCATCTGAGGACTCACGCACCATTTTAGTAAGTAAATATTGTTCCAAATACTGTAAACATTGCTGGACTTTTGATTAGCCGACATCTTGCCTTCATATTGCTTACTTTAACACAAAATAATTTTTGTTTCACACGAAACTCGTACTTGCCACTAAAATATTAATTAAACAGCGCACAATAAAACGGGTTTATTAGTGATTTCGGGATTGGGCGGCTCTCGTGTCGGCATTAAATAGTTGATAAACTGAGTAGAAATCCCTCTTGAATATGTGTCATTTGCTGTGGTCACACGACCATCATATATATTGACCACGCCGTGAGGCATATATCTTATTACATACTACTGTGCTTATTGCACTCACTTATTTTCGACTTTATGTCCATGTCCTAAGGAACAAGTCTCTTTACGTTACGATTTTATTCGATTTCTCATCAAACACCTATGAAACGAATAGCTGTGCGGATATTTGTCATAGGTTGAGGTTAGTCGTCCTTGCACTCAAAGGCCAAGACCTGACTAGAATTTGATCACAGTGAATCTGTCATTCGAATCCTGAATAGGTAAAGACGATTATTACGTCATTTTTTGGTAATTCTTATATACATAAAGTAGAGAGTAATAGAAGACCGAATTTTCGTAATATTGTCTTGTAAGGGTAGGAGTCAAACTACGAAAGGAAAAAAAAGGTGAAGTATAATTGCTCATTTCTTGAAAACATAGCCTGTGGTTGCTAAATATTTCTATGTTACTTGACGTTGCAGCAGGGCGTGTGTGGCGTGGTGATCGGAGGTGCCCTGAAACACACACGTGAATCCATCTCCACGCCCATGGCCCAGTAAGCCTTCCATCCCTCCGGGGTCGGCAAATTGGTACCAGGCTTGTCTGGAAGGATCGCAGTACTGGCTCGATACATGCTTAGTGAAGCCGAATGCATGGCACATCCCTCAGGGATTGATCAACGCACACTTTTTACCTTTTGATGTTACGGTATCACATATCTTCCGTCGTTGGTGATATCGCTTCATCCAATTCGTTTCTACCAAATACAAGCCTGAAACATCGCTGGTAACTGAAACTTCTGCGTAAGGCAAAATCCGTCAAAGTCGATAGGGCTTGAAGTCGTCACGCTCAACAATCGACACCGTGCCCAGAGGAAAGGAAGCGTTCTACCAATTCAGCAACGGAAAATTAGCAGCAGACTTATTTTGGAAGGTGGAAACATTGACTATACATTGATATGCCCCCGAATTATTTTGTGATTGTTCGGGTTAAAAATGCAGTCATTTCCTTCCGTTATAAAGGATAAAGGATAATGCTCTCGCCGTTGATCCCCTGAGGGATGCACTATGCATTCGACTTCCATAAGCATCGCTAGAGGTGACTGAATGCACATCTGCCCAGTAGAATGACTCACAGTGGCCTACCGCTGCATCGAGTAGTACTGCTATCCTCCCATTCAGGTCTGGTACCAATTCGCCGAACTCGGAGTGTGGAGGGCTTGGTGAACCTGGAGCGGAGGATCGAACCCATGTGTGCTACAGGTCGCCTCGAACTACTGCGCCACACACGCCCCGCTTACATTTAATGGAATTGAACGGATGGCGCATCCTTTAGAGATTAATCCAACGCTTTGTCTTCCATTCTTCCAATAAAAATTGTTGTTTAATCGTACTTTTTAATAGTTTTCTTCTTATAAGAAGCACAAGTCCCTATTTGGTTAATGAAATCTCTTCTAGAGGTTTTTATATTCTTCTTCTTCTTCTTCAATACGATTATGAAGGTGATAAATATCGAGATTACATATTATTTTACAAACAAATTACAATCGGGTTTAGTCAACAGGTAGGAGAAAAAGTGATCTCCACTTAAAAAGTGTTACTCTACCTCCTTGTGTGCGTCACATTACTCACCTGAGTACATTTTGATTCACTAACGATTGGAGGCACTGCGGCCGTGTACGGTTTTCTTCTCGTCGAAGAATGTCCTTCAACCATTTTTTACTTCATTTTAAGGCACATCATATATACTGACATATCTATTATCTGTTATCTATTGATATCTATATCACATATCTATTGACACCGTTATAAGTATCTACGTCTACAATTAGCTTTTATGTCGTCCATACCTGTCTGGAATTCAGAAATTGCAGACGTTGTTTGGGCGACTGAGGTGCTGTTGGACGTAACTCTCGAATTCATAGGCGTTGATGGTTGAGAGAGTTTGCAGCTGCTTATTGATTCATTATGTTTGTAATCCATATGATTTTAAGGTATTATTTACTTGCCATGTAAACTTTTTTGTTCGATAGGCTTGGCGCAATCGTTACACATTCCTAGACCTTAGAGGAATTTCTTATTCCTTCTAACATCGCCCTAATGCATTAGTTCCTTTTCCTACAAAAAGAATAGGAGCTCTTTACACAGCAATTCGACTGCTGGATCACTGAATTACTGGTTTACTGTCTTTTCATAGTCGGATGTATTCCTGAGTGCCAAAGAATGGTATATGACATGGGACTAATCCTCGTAAAAGTGTCACCAGTCTAATAAGATGTTCTCTAGAATTTGGTCTCTTGATCTAAGACCCCAAAGCATGAGTAAACGAGTACGTTGATTGGCTACCGTACTGAAATCATCTTAGTGCCAAAGTGGGAAATCTCTTACCGAACCGCAAAGGTCACATATATCTATATACCGTGACCTGGGAATCTATTGTCAGTCTTCAACTATGAAGGAAGTTATTTGCTGTATAATCAGTTTCCTTCAAGCTTGCCTGTGGCTTCTGTATTTCAAAAGATTGACAACTATGACTAAAATCGCTTATGGCAGCAGCTTAGCAAATTTAAACATCATATGATCCAAAAACCTTAGTAAATATCCACATATAAAGTTATTATCCAACGTCCGAATTGTTAGCAAACCTTTTTCTATCAGATGTCGACAGTTGCGACCGTCTTCCCAGTGACATTCTTGACAAGGATAAAACTTAAATAACCGTTGTGAGTTTTTTGATTCTTGTAGACAGTTGCGAACTTTTGTTGATAAGAATCTCTATACCTCAATAAACAAAGTTCTTTTTTTTTAGAAGAACTGCTGTAGGAACACTAAATTTGGTCGTAACCTTTTCGTTAAAAAGAGAATAACTCACATGATCCCTGCCGGCTGAATGCCTCCGCGGAACTTGGTGGTAATCTAAATTCGTTAGCTCTGCTCGAAGCAAATTTCGTTTTATTAGGGGATTCATGTGTTTCTATATCTTTGGGGTAAAGCTGATTCGTTTACACTAGTCTTTCAAGAACTAAAGATTGAGTCAGTCTGTGAGCTCAGCTTCCTATCAATAGTTTCGTGTTTTAAGTGTCAATTTATAGCTATTACATCAAGTTCAATCATCAAGGCTAAGTTTGAATAGTAGAATGTGGATTCTGAAAACACTTACAAAACGCTAGCAGCTGATCCAACAAGTGCGTGCTCGCCGGCGGCTCCATTGTAGTGTGAGAAATCGCGTTTCGATAAATCGTCCATTCTCAGCGTAGGATGTTCACCACATGTTTGATCAACAATTGCCATACCGATCTGTAAATGAAGCTAATCCAGCCAATATTTTTTTCAAATGTTAGTCCATTTTTCAATTACAAAGCAAAGATTGGAGTAAGGAGGAAGAAGCTTAGCCGCTCTCCTCTCAATGTATTTGTTTAACCAGCTCGCAAGAAGTCGTAATATAAACTTTATTTAGCAGCTAAGGTTTCGACGTTTTCTTCATCAGAGCCGATGATCCGCAATCGTTCGTCTTCGCGGTGTCACTCTTTGTAGTCGTATCGAGTCGAATCTTTTGGGAGTACAGGGCCGCTCGAGTGAAGTAACCTTATGTCCGTGATTGCTGATTGTCGATTGGTAACGACTTTTTTCATATGGACAATTCATCTTGTAGCAATAGGTTTTCGAATAGCTAACACATGGCGAAATAATGCTTTACTAGAGCAACTTTCACTTAACTTCGGCATGAGGGTTCGTAATAGTTTTTTAACTAATAGTGACTCTAAGAAACGCTGCTTGGTGTCAAATCTGTGCAGAAGTGGGTTCATCTATTTGCAAGCTTCATCTAAGCTGTCAAATGATTAAACGCGTCCAACAGCATGTTCGGAGAAATTAATATTATAAGAAACCTAAGCATTACTGCTGACCCAAAAAGACAGCTACAAGATTGCAAACATCCCTTTTGATCGAAAAGCATTCGGGTTTTCCCGTTGGATTTTTCAGGAACTCACACGCAAATGTCCTCTCATATATAAAGGTTTTATAAAAAATGTGTATTACACAGGCATCTTTCATGAAATTTGAGCAGTACTAGTTTACAGAATAATCGGAAAAAACTGTCACCTCTTACCAGTCGCCCGCTTGATCGTCGTGTGGCTTCAGCGGGCGTCAGTAAACATTCCATTGCTGCCTATTGCGTGCAAGAGTGGCCGAGTGGGTTCTGCTTCCCATATGGACTTGATGAGCGTCATATCTTTCTTTCAGAGTTTTCGTGAAGAATTCTGACCATGGGATCGGTGTTCTTGATACTGTGCGTTTGACATCTCGATGAGTGCGTTAACAAGCTGCTCTTGTCTATCGGTTGTCTTTCATACGCATTACGTGTCCGGCCCACCTTATCTTCGATAATTTGGCGTTTACAACAGCGTGTGTGATTTTTAGGCGTTGCCGTAGACCGGGGGCTTTGGATCTTTTCCCTCACTAGCGTGGTAAGGGGTACTTCCAGCATCGTCCTTTCGAATGCACATTCTATAACGCTCAATGATCTTTCATCCTGCTTACATAGCAACCAGGTTTCTGATGCTTACGTTAAGGGAACGAGAATCGTGGAGTCGAAAAGGAGTGCTCGGAGTCTGAGGACCTTTGTTCTCCTCACTACATTCTCGTCGTTCATGAAAGCTCCACAATCTGCTCGCTTCCCACCACTCAACTCTGAAGCTGAGTGGTTCACCGTGGTAATTTCCCGACCTGAATTGACGTAACCGAGCCATTCGGAGATATTCGATTCCTTGGGCGTGAATGGGGGCATAGAAGCCGATCTGCTCTTCATGAAGAATTATTTTTGGAAGATTGAGTCGGAGACCAATCTTTCCGCAAGCTTTATCAAAGTCGGTAACCCTCGTTTCACCTGGTCAATTCTTGGTATTACAAGTATGGTGTCATCAACAACGTAAAGATGGTGTCATTGTCAACCATGTATTTTCACTCCATGTCGTCCCATTCCAATGTTTGCATGATGTTCTGGAGGGTGGCAGTAAATAATTGTGGAAAGATTGTAGCATCCTCTCTAACTCCGTTTACTATGCCCATGTTAATATCATTGAAGAATGGTGATCTTTTGGTTGTGATATTTTTTATATAGTTAACAAAGGATCTTTAAATACTGAGTAGGGAGGCCCTGACTGGGTATTATATTCTATTTCAACTGAGT
Source organism: Angiostrongylus vasorum (assembly GCA_018806985.1). Lineage (NCBI taxonomy): Eukaryota > Metazoa > Nematoda > Chromadorea > Rhabditida > Metastrongylidae > Angiostrongylus > Angiostrongylus vasorum. The sequence goes on along the minus strand of JADANN010000202.1, from coordinate 709,530 downwards.
CAAAAAGTCAAAACTGAAAATCTTCAAATCTGTGAAAATTTAGTGTTGTTATCATGTGGATGTGACCTAACTCACTGAACCATTTTCGAAGCCCTGTTTGCTCAGATGCCCGTCCTTCCTCCAGTGTTCCGTAAATCTTGCTAAGCATGATTCCAGTGAAAAAGTTTGTAGACAACAATCAGTAGGGAGACTGGGTGATAGTTTCCGATATTATGGAGGTCGTCTTTCTTCAACAAAAGCGCCGTCTTGCTGGTCTTCCATTGAGTAAAAACCTTGTATTTTGACAGGCACCATGTTAATAGTTGAGCTAGTGTATCGATGAGAACTGCTGGAAGGTTCTTCTCATGATCAGGTTTTATCCTTTCTGGACCAAGTGTAGCTGGATTCGTCACCGACGAGAGAGCGTTTTGATTTTCGGCAGAGAGAACGGCTAAGACGATATATCCATTCTCCTTTATTTAATATGAGGGTAGAAGAATATGACGACTATTGTAGTGATTCGAGTAGTAATCGTGAGTGATTTTTTTTGCACTATCTCTCTGAAAGCTGTAACCGCTCCGCCGAAGACCGCTGCAACCATCTTGGTTTCGTAACTGGGGAATTTTCGGTGGGCCATACAAATTTTTTTTTCCAGCGTCTGCAGTTTTGCCATAACCGCTGCTCTTCTCTTCCGATGATCTTATTTTATAGCCTGTCCACATTGTTTCGCAAGTTCGTACTTGAGTTGGTGGTACCATGTGGGTCGCGCAAATCAACAATGGCGTATCAGCTCGAGTGTTTCTGGAGATAGACGTCTCTTGGTGACTTCCGAACTCTCAGCTTTCATAGCGTTAACGCAAAGATGTTAAATGGGCCAACCGCATTCTTATAGATGTTATCAACAGTAGCATCCTTCTAAGATCCAACTAAAATAGTGAATAATTCTCAGTTTACTTATGGTTGTGAGAATTCTTTGAACTTAGCTGCCCTTCAAAAACCTTCGATTTACTATGGTGTGGTTTATTTCGGTACGGCATTCTCCATTGGAGGGGAGGACTTCCAAGTCCAGCATTAAGAGCAGGGTTTCTGGAATTTTGAGTTATCATTAAAGGTTTTGGTTGTCATGATAAACTCAGACAGGCGTTTACTCTGCTCGGTATATTCTATTCCGTGGGTCCCAATATGACGTTTGTCTTTTATTTTCAATCTTATCGTTGAAATCTCCAGTGTTGACCTTAAAGAATGCATGACCTTCCTTGTATAACTTCCCCAAGTTCATATAGAACGACTCAACTTCGTATGATGTCGGTGCGTAGACGACCAAGATTGGCGAAGCCATTATCGATCCAGGTGTCTTCAGCCGTAAAAACCCGAATCGGAGTTTTTCTTCGTGAAGTCAGAAAACAGCGAAAAAAAGTTCATTGTCTTCCGTGTCATAAGTAAACTAGTTTATTTTAAGAAATATGTTGACTGCTTTTGGAAGCTATCCGGCTCTCAATGAGTAATCATGCTTTTCACTACTTTCTATGGATTTCTTGCACTTTTATTGTTTCGCTATAGGTGAGCAATAAGTACTTATTTTATTTTTATTTTGCTTTATTTGATCCGTCTTCGCGTCTACTGTGCGGATCCCAGGACTTCTCACATTCGATTCGTTTCCTCGCATCCATCGTCCACGAAAACCTTCCAACTTTTTATGTGTGGCTTCGCTTGCAGCTTAAGGATTTCCATTTCATCTTGAATGTCGTAGAATACTGGTCGAGCAATTCTCCCTGGAGTCTTGAGATAGCTGAGCCGGAACGTTCCCAACTGGATTGCAGAGAGTGAATTTGTTCCCAGACGCAGGCTGGAGCGTCTCCAATTGGATTGCAGGGGAATGAGTTTTTTTTCCCAGACATTTCAGGTACCGATTTCCCGACCCCGGAGGATGAGGTGCTTAGATTGGCACGGAGCGGAATCGAACTAGAACCATGCTCGTGATGATCGATATCACTACCATTGTGCTACCCGCCCAATGAGCAATAAATAATGAGATGTAATAAAAAAATAAATATCACGAAGAAACTGAATTGTTGCTAAAACGCGCTGATGACCTTTTTCACGGATTGAAGAATTATCTAGACCATGACTTATACTTACACCGATATTTCGGTCGATTAGAAAGTTGCATTCAAAGTCGTCATCGTCCTCACCGAGAGGATTCAACAAGGCCTCAGCTACCTAAATATTAAGAAACCACACATAACAACAAATAAATAAAAATTCACAGTAAAGCAGTTTGTCCAACCTTCATCCAAGCAACGAAGAAGAGGAACTGTAGCATTGTCATAAATGGTACATAGATATCGATCTAAAATTATTAACATCTTTGAACTTCACCAGGACTGGGATGTTTTGTTACGGTATTGGGAGTGTCTGATGAAGAGCAATAGGCGGCTTAGGGTTTTCGATTTATTGTAACCGTGAATATCTAATTGGGCTAATGTGATGATTATAACGATTCCGTCGAAAACCGTTCTTAGTTAGGATAATCATTTATTAGTTCTTTATTGATACGGGATCTCTTTTTTGAAAATATGTTGTTACATGGCCAGAAATACTTGTAGTTAATGGCTTCCAACTCGACCAAGGAAGGTTTTCGTTAAATTTTGTGATCTGTTGCAATGCTCTGCATTTTCCTGACTATTACGACGATCCAAAAAAAATCTATGATGGCTTCCTCCAGCAGGGGATTTAACAACCTGCAATCGTGAATTTAGAACGCGAAAAATTTCAGTGGGACTGTTACCTTACAATTTCTTAGTAACAGTTGGGCGCAGTTCTGTTTCCTACGTTAAAATACAATGGGTATCCAGGTAACTACAGGCTACATTTGACATTTGTACAACGTCTCATAATAGAGGTACGGAGGCAGTTTTGTCATCCAAAATCGTTAATCCACAGAATGAATACGGATGCTGAAGAGAAGTTCAACATCTGTAGTGAACTGGAGACCATCTTGAGTGTCGACCAAACTCGTTTATTTTTTAGAGAAGTCAAAGGAACTGCCACTACATCACTTCTCAGAATCTTTCTACGAAGAAAACTGTAAAGGATATTACACTTAGAAGAAATTTCCACTGTCTTACCGTCGTTTTAGATGGAGCTCCATCTCCAATGAGAGATTGTCGTGAAACGAGGCAAATAAGAAAGTAGGAGCGAACGGCGAGAAAAACAACCTGCATTGTATAAAAATCTATTTCTTACTTAATTATGTAATGTTCGTGACCAGAAGGACAAATTCATGAATGAATAATACAGAAAACATATGGATTAGCCATGCCGAGGTTCAACGAAAGTAGGCCTTTGAAATATTGACTCGCTATGTGTTAGCTGATAATGAGATCGACTTTTACAGGATGGATTGACTGGAGAAAGACAACTTGCTATCGATGGCCAGTCACTGTTATCAACAACCGTCGTATATAAACGAGCGTTGCCGGGTGAGGATGTCTCATTCGAACGGTGCTCCAGTGAAGAAGATCCGACTCGATACACGACGAAGACATCAAATCGAAAAAATGGACGGCAGTGGACCAGCGGTTCGAATCATCGGCTCTGAGAATGACGAAGACGTTGAATCGTTAGCCGAATAAACCTTTTGCCAACCTCTTAACTTATCAATAAAGGAATACGCATACAGTATGGATCTTCAAACAGCTCTCCGTCATGTGAAAAATTCCAGTTTGCTTACTCGTGCTGCAAACACATGTTGAATCCGCAAACGACGAACAAACTTCAACCACCTGACAAAACTAATCATGTTGTTGCCTAGAGGCTACAGTGGATTCAAGAAATGGAAACCGTGTCATTGCTGCGCTGCTCTAATTTTCACAACAAACGTGGATACGTGAATTCGGCCAAAACCTTGAGACAAAGTGAGTGACATGCGGGAGGATGCGGTTAGGGGATTAACTGAACAAACAAACATAGAGTACATTCAATGGAGCACGATAAGATAACCATGCAATCCTTCCTACTCTCCCATATCTACGTAGCGCGGAAAGATACTTTTAGCTACTACTACTTTGAAGAACAAAGGATAAAAAATATTCTAAAGCGCGCTGTGATACATTACGGTGTGCAAGACTGTCAAATGGTAAATTACCAACCTGAGGATAAGCTATTGGTATTGGTACCCAATCATAGTTACATAAAAGGGCAAGACTTGTACGAAAATCGAGGATTTCCTGCAATGACTTTATGTAGTGTGAAAGGATAGTAAAGGCAAATATAAAATGAACCAAACTTAGATGTATACCTTGAGCAAGAAGTTCAAACTAGGCGAGGATTCGATATAATTCTTCGAGTAGGCTTTCACTGCTACATTCAGAGCCCAGTTTATTGGAACCCAGTATCTGAACGAAACCTACTACAGAAAATGGAGCAATATGTAAAACGTATGTTTATATAGGATGTGAATTGCCTAGGGAGTCGATGGGTAGTAGTACTGCCATACTGCCCCACAGTACGACAACGGCTTAACCCACCCCCACCCCAAGCCTCTCATAGTTGCTGGGCTCGGGAAATTGAGTGCCAAGTTTGTCCGAGAAAAGTCTATTCTTCTAGTCCATATAGAAACGCGCTAGCGCAGGGATATCCTAGGACTCCAGGAAGAATCGTCTCCACTAGCATTAAAACTATTGTCATGAAGACGAAAACATCTTCAAGCGTTGCTGAAGTTGCACGCAAAAGTGCCCAATGATCTTGGTAGAAGGTAGATGCGAGGAAATGAATGAGTAAAAAAGCAAGAAGTGATAGGATCCGCAGAGTATAATATATGTGATGTTGGGCTATGTAGTAGTAATTAAAAATCATGCGCAATGTAAAAATATAAGGCTGAGAAGGCGACAACACGTTCGCCAAGAATTTCGTCTGCGAAAAAAGCCAATGGCCGGAACTTTGTTAAAAAGTCAAAAAAATTTCATCCAGTATTCGCAAACTTTCATTCCATCTGAAAAAAGCCGACACTGGCTTGTAGTGGTGACATTAAAACGCCTTTCTGAAGTAATTCTAAAATAAAAACCAAAATTGACCTATCGAGCAAGAATCCGGTGACTCGTAGACTGGAGTCCACCTCTACGTTGACATATGTTGAGGCAAGCAACTTTTGAGAGGCAACAAAATCTCGGTGTGCTCCGGAGATCATTTGCAGTAGGTGATAACATCAAGTGAACAATATGCTACAGAAAGAGTTTCGTACTTTATACTTAAAACTCCAGTTCTTTCTAAGCATTGATTTTTAAGCTCATTTTTAAGCTTGTATGAGCACCCACGTTGTCCCACTTTAGATGTCCGTGAGCCAAAAGACCAACATAAGGAATAGAAAATCATTCTTGTCCATGTCACAGGTTGTTATGAAATGTAGGTGTCAGAGGTCTCTCTGTGAGCTCATCCGTTCCCCACTGTGTCAGCCCACAGAAAAATCGTAACATCACGCTTGTCCCACAATGGGTTCCAAAAATCTCGGTCACGGGTATCGTGAACTGCTTATTCAACAACTGGTTAAGCAAACGAAGCCAAATTAGGCGCATCATGTGACCACTCGAATAGTGATTCACAACGAAAATTTGTTATCCTATGATTCAACGCCAGGAAGAAGGAAAGCCATCGAGTTGGACTACAGAACCGAAAACTGAGGATTTTTAAAGTGAGAGGTGAAATAGGAAAAAAAATCGTATTGTTCCTACACAAAGTATGTCTTTTTAGATGACAATCCACTGTTAAGCAAAAAAGAATGTAGTTGATGGACATGGGTATCGAAGGACCTACCTATAAGCTGAAATTGTTCTCATCCTTTCAAGAAAAACTAGCTCTTTTTGACACTTTTTTCATGCGATCATTCGATTCAAACACAGTTTGGAAAGGTATTTCTACCAACCGGAAGATGGAATCAGACGACAAATCGTGCATGGGAAAACATTCGGAGTAAAATCGCTTTTCTAATTGTTTGGCATACAGAAAAACAGTGATGTAATCACTAAGAAATTATGATTTGTTGTGGCATTGAAATTCAGTCCCATCCGGCGAAACTTCCTATGTCCTACTACTTTGAGCCTTACTGGGAAACGTAATGACTTAAGTGTACTTTTGGCTTCAAACATCGAGAATTAATGAAAATTTGCGTTTTCTGATCGCTTAATTTTGTTACGAATTTCACTATAAAGGTTTTATAGTAAGACTCACTTGTTGTACGAACATGGCACATTTTCAAGCATTTGCATCTCATGTTCCATCATAAAACCTAAAGTAAAATGCAGAGTCAGGAAAAACAGAGAGTGAAATTCTGAGAACAGAAGATGAAATTTTATGTAGCGAAATAATTTGGAGAATAATCTGCAAAAATCTATGCATATAGCAATACAGAGTGAATGGTGTGCAAGAGATGCTTGTACTGTTTGTCCACAAGCTCGTTGACAACTTCCATCGGGACGAGTCAAGCCCTCAGGCCAGCCAATCCACACTACAGTTCTCGTTTATCGATAAGTTGACAAGAGATTGTTGCGAACTTTTGTTATGGCTAAGGTTTCGGCGGTTTCGTCTTTCTAAAAGCCACGATGATTCGAGTCGAGTGTTCGCACGATGTGGGTCTTCTTCATCATCACATCGAGTCGAAGACAGTAGAGTGAAGCATCTCGCAAATTTCAACTCGAATCACCGTGGATTTGAAACAGGCGACATCGCCGAAACGTTAGCCGTAATAAACATTTGCAACAACTTCGTGTAACTTAATCATTAAAGCAGAATACTGATTATTCATTTAATGGTTCAACAAAATTCAGAATTGAAAGTTTGCAAAACTGTCCTTCTACGTGAAGTACAGGCGCAATGGTGCTGAAATATTTGCAGTACTCTAGACTGCAGGTCTGCAACAAGGGATCGAACACGCTATTACCCTCTGCGGGGGCGAACGCGTTCACCACCACACCATGCGGGTCCTTCCTTCCACCCGCAGATGCCTGCGGTCTGGAGTTTGCAAGTGTCTCACCACCATTGTGGATGTATTCCACACAATACCCTGCAGTGGAAAATTGTAGCAGGTAGTAAATAAAAAGTCAACACTGTTCTTTTACAATGTTTACTTTTTATTTACTGCCTACCACAATTTTTTTCCTTTCTGTTCTTGTAATTATCCAGTGAAAGAAATCGATTTTCGATTTCACTGAACTCCATGTGGTTAGAGGCTACTTGAAGGAAAAAGATTGCTTCCTAAGCTTGTACAAGGTGTGATTTCTGTGACGGTTCTCTTCATGATGAAGAGCGAAAAACATTTCAAGATGATTACCAGAACGTTTGATGAAAGTTGTGCATAGAAATAATTGTTCACCTGCTGCTACAATCGTCGACATATCAGGAAATCGTCGTCGTACTTGAATAGAAATGTCACGATACGTTAAAATCTATAAGGAAAACTTCACCAAATCGTTACGAATACAATAGTTACCTCATAAGACCATCAATAAACAAACAAAACTTGGCGCTTCGTAAATATTCTTGCCAAACACCGTCTCATGTGGAAGCGGACATTCTTAAGGAATGATTTACGGTGACGTCTTCACTTTCCTACGATATCTAACTGACCAACCTGACTAAGTATCATATAGCGGGTTATCGATCGACGCATAAGCTTAGCATCTTCTTCATTACTTTCACTTTTCAGCAGAGCCGATAGTGTTAAAGCACTGCTGAAAACATACATATCCCAATTCAGAGTCATTTTCTTTCAAGTGCTCTTATTATATAGGATCCGATCGCAACCACAGTCAATATCTTAATCATCCTAACCGTTCATGCTAGTGACACTTTTAAAAAAATTCTCTAGTTTATCGCTGCCGTGGTTAATTGTTTCACCGTTGAAGGTTACTTCATTGCTTATTTATTCAGTAGTTTTTCCATTAGTGGTTTACTGGGTAATTACTGCACGTTTGCTTTTAGACGGAATGCTCGACAAGGGCTACACTACCTTAGGAAGCCAACCAAGTGGGGAACGAGTTGTACAGTTCCATCTGGAAGCCCAGAAAGAAGGATAATCAGAAGAAGGGAACTATACTGCTGATTCACAAATCACGGCGACTAGCTAAGATAAGAGACAAGGGGACGAGATTCCATGGCAAATTCGACATTTTATATAGAAGGAAGCCATACGACGAAGTCACAAATGAGGAATTGGCCTGGATTCCAGATGGTTGTTCGTTGTTACAATGATAAATAAAGGATATAGCTCTCGCAGTTGGCCAATCTCTGGGGGATGCGCCATGCATTCGATATCATTAATGCATCGTTTGGAGGTGATTAGTACATATCTGGTCTTTAAAATGATTCACGATGGCCTACCGATGTGTCGAGCCAGTGCTCCTATCTTCCCAGACGACTGTGGTGCCAATTTGCCGACCTGGCAGCGATGGAGGGTTTGGTGGATTTGGGACGCAGGGTCCGATCACATGCGTATTGTAGGGTGCCTCGGACCATTGCACTACACGCGCCTCCGTTACAATGATAGGCAAATCAATTCTTAAATCGAATTACTGCATTCTGGGAGACGAATAGGAGGCGTGGTACTAGGCACTGTCATATACCACAGTCATTATATGTTTGGATTTCCAGCAAGACTTGGTAATCACGGAGGGTAAAACTTTCATTATGGAAGATATCAGTAAATAGTCATATTATATGGTGCTCGCAGCGCAGTAGTAGAATCGTTTGCAGCACACATTTGGTCGTTACTTCGACCTCCCACACCGAGTAAATTAACCCCTCCATACCTGTGACGTCAGAAAATTGGTATTGCACTTATCTGGGAAAATTGACGCTGACTTTGATATGTGCTTTATTTCATTGATAAGCTAACACGAGGTTGTTACCAAACACTTATTCCTGTAACGCTTCGACGTGTTTGTCTTTCTCAGAGCCGATGATCCGAGATCTGACATAGGTAGGTTTTCGGAAGCAATTCTTGGCATAGGCGAAATATGCATCGAATCACATTTGTGGTCCTACGAATAGGGCCAAATACACAGCCCATTTCTTATATATTGATTATCATTGAAAACTCTACCATTTTATTTATCCTTTAGTAAGATTATTAACAACAGAAAGATTTCTTGCTTTGAAATGATCACCGCCTCCTTTTCTGAAGGCAAAACCATCTTGAGCACTCCCTCATTGTTTCTACAAACCAAAGTCGACTATTGTTAATTTCTTTGACAAAAAAAAGGTAACCGTACTTCTCAATCCATCCCATATTGTTAAAGATTTTCGTCCATCGATCGGCGATCACATTCACAAAAAAGGCGAGCATAAACGTCAGTGGTATATAGTCGAGCTTTCCATCACAGTAAAAGGCGATCTTTTCAAATTTTCTAAATTTCTTAAGTATTCATCGTCCAAAATCTTCCCGTAGTTTGGAATTTACCAAACAGCAAATTCAAAATGGCGTAGGCACAACGATATTCGTTTAAGTTGTAAATCTAAAGGATGATGAAAAAATCGATAAGTCGATAACGAAAATGCGAACCCACCTTTGCTGGTAAGAGTTTAAAACATAGCGATATATAGCAAATACAGTATAGTAACTAACAGTCCATATGGCGAATTCGGTTTTCACAGATTTCCATATGGATCCACGCCATCGTAGGAGTAACTTGAGATAGGTGGTCGACGAAACCGACGAGACATCAAGGTTGTATGAGATCGTCATATTTCAGTGAGCCCTATGATAAAAACAGGTGAATAACTGGATAATGTAGGAAAAATTAATAAAGAACATATGATCCGCGAACAAAGCCAGTAAGATTTAAGTAAAGAAATCTCATTATGGTCATTTTTAAGAGTATATGGCGCTGAACACTAGTATTCAACTAGTGCAAAGGTTTCTAAGCACAGTCATAAATATCTAGTTGCTTGGATATCTAAATACCAACCCTTCTTAAAAAAAAATTGCTCATTCGCAAGCAGAATTTCTATATAGTTGGTGTTTGCTACTTAAGAAGGATTCACTGATTTCAGCAATCACAAGATTACGACATCACAACTTTCCCAGGTCTACACTTTCCTTTTACATGCACTAGTCGGTCTCTGAAATAGGAACGAGCCCCGTAGCACGAGATTTTTTTCCAAGATGATGGTGAATACCAGCATGAGTTTCCTTCTAGTTAGTGCTTCGGACAGAAATAATGAAGTCCTTCCTAACCTATATGAGAGTGGTGATGGTTAAACTTCTTGCCCTACATCGTGAACAACCAGAGCATATCTGTGTTGCAGTCTGGCAGCAAAGTATCGAGGAAATTCGCATCGTTATATCCCGCTTTACTTACCTTCATTAAGAATACATCGCTTTGTCTATCTACATCCCGCTCTTTCTTTCTCTTCCTCTCTTTCTCTCTTTCTTTTTTGTTTTTTTCGTTCCTTCATCGGCTTTGTTGCGGGCTTCGCATTTGTGAACAGTTTTTTCAGAGTTTTTTCATTGTTTGTATCATTCAGTGAATACTATTGAAATAATACGCTATGAATCATCTAGTATTACTAGAATACCAACAACTTCAGAACGATTTCAACCAAAGCAATGCAAACAAGCATACGTTAAAAGAATGATTCAGAAGAACTGTTAAAGGAGAAGGAACAATTAAGAATACGAGTAGCTTCAAAACACTTGTGATTAATATCTTAGTTTATTGCCTACAATATTTCCATAGTTCGATATGACATGGCTCTGACGGTGTTTGGACTGGTTACTGTAGTGAATGCATAGGCTAATATTTAAAAAAATTAAAAAAGAGGTTTGAGAGACTAGAGTAATAAAGTATTTTTGTGCAAACCACGAGTTTACATCTTGCTATTAAGTGGTTTTACTGACGAATTTTCCAAGCTACTTTTCTGTGATCAAGTCGATAAAAAGCGCTATTGGCGTTGATCAATCCCTGAGGAATGTGCCATGCATTCGACTTCATTAGACATCGTTGGAGGTGATTGAACGCATATCTGGCCTTAACAATGACTCGGGGTGGCCTGCCGATGTATGGAGGCAGTGCTGCTATCCTCCCAGACAAGTCTCTCACCAATTTGCCAACCCTGGAGGGATGAAAGGCTTGGTGAGCCACGGGTGCGGTGATCGATCACACTTGTGTGCCACAGGGCGCCTCCGACCACTGAGCCACACGCGCCCTAATCGGATCAAGTCGCTATAAATATAAATGCTTCTAGAAGCGTAAAAATATTTTCGTATGATCGCCGCGAAATCTATTGCGGCAGGCTTTTAAATATTCATGAGAGAATTCGAAAAACTGCTCGCCTATCACCATCTTTTTTTCTCAGTTATGCGAAAAAAAGTCAGAAGTGAACCTGATTCGAAGTGCCATGCGGCAAAAAATGCTTGTTTGTTCAGGATTCCAGCTCGGAAATCTTTTAAGCAACCGTAAAAGCTATGAGGGCTTCAAGAATAGATCCATATAAACTGTCCTTCATTGCCTAGATATGTTTTCAAAGAAGAGGTAATTGTGAGCAGGATGATTGACGAGAGTGAGAGTGAATCGCTAGAGAACGTTCGTGTTCTTTCAGTATTCAAATGATGTCCCTAGTGAAATCAACGAATTTGATTGGAAGAGTATCATCTGAATCACCTGTAGTCCCGTTGATTGTCGAGTGACTCGAGCGGGCGCCAGTAAATCTTACATTTTTCCCCTGTCGCGTGCAAGAGTAGTGCAAGAGCTCAGCGGGTTCCGCTCGCTCTAGGGACTCGTTGAGCATCATATCTTTCTTCTAGGCTATTCCTAATTCTACTCCTAGTTAATGCTACATGAGAGTACTAATCAAAAAAGTACAGAAGTATTAACGTCAATGGAAGAACTTTTTCAATTGCAAATATTTCTGTAGGTGGTCTGCAGCAAAGGAGGGTACTATGATCTCAATAAAAAAATATTATCGGGCAATATTACACTTGTGGTATTCAAAACGTCAACAACTTATGTTTGAATTCACGGAAAAAGTTCTAAGCTCTAGATGCTCTACGATTCCCAACATATTTCCAGCTTCATAACAGCTCAAAATAACATACGCTGGATGAAACCTCCTAGTGGGATTGGGAAGTTGGTCGAAACCCTCTTAGCATGTTATTCAACTCTATTTCATGGTTTAAGTCAAAGTACGAATGTAATTTGTGTAAACGTCGTAGCGTGCGTCTTAGCATGGCTAGGAATCGAACTAGAAAACATGTGTGCTCTGCCCTATTCTATCACAGTGCACTACACGTAACAAAGCGCGATATAGTAAACGTAGGGAAACAACAATACAAAGTCATGAATCATGTCAACATACGACTATCATCATCATCGTAACGGTGCCATTCAATGCACAACATTTTGTGAAGGTTTACAGTCGTGCACTTAGCTGATGCGTGAGGAGAATGGGAAAGAATGAGGGAATCTTAAAGCTAACAGTGTGTCCTTTATAGATTACATTATGGGCGGAGATGGTGTGCTATGAATATGCTCAACGAATCATCGGGAAGAAAAGCTTTCGAACAACAGATCAATAAGGAACATTTCACTCATGCAAAGTGTTACATTTTTTAGGACGAGCAATTTTGTTCTACTAATGGGTGATGATTACTGATAAATCATATCGATTTCGTAACGATCGGTCTCCCTGACAGCTGCAATAGAAAGGCTTCATTCTTGGCTAAAATTGAAAGTGATCTGCTGCTGTTCTATAAACATGTTTGCCTATGCTGTCAAATATCTTCAGGACGAGTAAAACCCACGAAGCGACTTTCTTCATTATTAGGATGAGAATCTTCTCAGTGATGTTTCCGACAGCGACAATCGCAGCCTGCTAATGACGATCCTGGTTGCCTATTGCAATCATTATTGATGCAACTCATTAGTCGTCAACTTACAGAGACTATTGCCTTTGTAGCACCTCCTCTAACAACTCTTCCCATGGTGAGATGGAACAAGTAGATTAAATAGGTACCAAATTTTCCTTCGCTACTCAAGCAACTAGACATCTGCTCCAACTATTTATCCTATAAAGATGCTGAGATATGCGCAAAACTTTGAACTTCAATTGGGTTTCGAACCAATAATTCCAGCAGCTTACGTGCTATCCACTACACCAACCGAGGCTTTTGCTTTGCCTTTCTCTTAACTAGTTTTTTTTCTACTCTGACGGTGCTATCCGCAGCCATCTGTCAGTGGGAATGATCTGGATAGAATAAATCGGCCTTGAAACCATTTAAGCTGAATCTGTAGTCGCCAGGCTGGAAAGGTAAGAATATGTATAAATAAAAGTTAAAAACATTGTGATTTCTCGCGTATTTAAATATATTTCCATCGGTTATCCCGGCGCGGGTAGAGCACAAATTAGAATTGCCCTGCAATTCACACTACATAAGTGGCTCGTTCGATTGCACGCTTCAGGCTCACCAAGCCTTCTATCCCTCCGCTGGGGTCGGCAAACGTATAGGATTCGTCTGTGAGGCTAAAAAGCACTGACTTGATACCAGTTCATCAAATATCTTCTATAGGCCGTATGTGCATTCAAACACCTCATAGAAGCTTGATTATGTCCAATGCATGGAGTATACTCCAAGGATTGATGAGCGACGAACGGTCACTTAACTAATTCTTAATAAGATGACAGGAATCACTGAGCATTAATTGTACAGCGATAACTTTTGAATAGAAAGAACTTTTCTGGCAACGCTATCTTAAGTCGAATTCTGTTCAAAAGTGAAAATATCACTTAGTTGGATAAACACTGTTTGTTAAAGCAAATCATCCAACAAATGAAAAAACGCTAGTCTAAGCCCAGTGGTATATGTTTTCTAGGAAATTTATGAGTCATCATAAATCCAACAGTGTACAGCTTATCTCTTGCCAATCTCCTACTGTCATCCACAATATTCATTTACCATTCAACACATCCATTTTTCTTTGGAGGCGTGTAGCGACATTGCTACCACACAGGCTAACCTGCACGCAATCGCACCAGGGTTCAGCGCTAGAGTTGCCTGAGGGAACAATACTGATTTAATAAATCAGTAGGCCCCAACGCCTCATTTTACAGGCCTAATATGTATTCAGTGATCTCTAACACGTCTCATAAATTTCTTTACACGTCGCATACTAAGAGATTGATCAGTGGCGAACGTTTCAACGCTTTAAATCTATTGTTCTACGAACCATTCATCCAGCAAAAGATGCTTTCTTATATTGCTTGCAATTCCGTAGATCATCGAGTTACTCAAATTGCTTAAGCGCGCACCGCACGCCAGTATGATATAATCTGTACATTCGTTCTTGTCGCCTTCCAGGGCTTCATGATTAATTCGTATGGGAAAACTCAGAGAATAGCACTCCTGATAACCTTTTTTCCACCAATGACGATCAGAAATTAGCCGTGAGTTTTTCGTGGGTGGTTGTTCCACAGCCTGGGGTTGCAGTTTGCTGTAATTACACATGGAAATACCAGAGTGCCTATGTATTCAGGTGGCTTTGATGGAAGACGAATCTCATTTCGTATAGTTCGATATTTGGTAACATTTACCACTAATAGTGAGGTGGACATCCACTGGATGATGGATAGATAGTAGTTTGTATAGTGTTTCTGTATAATTTGTAGTAGTTGTTAGCCACGCGGGTAGCTCAGTAGCAGAGATGCGCCCAACAACATGTGTAAGGCCGTTGTTCGACCACACTCCCGCGCAACCAGGCCTCCTAGCAATCTGAAATCGGGTAATCGGTACTACATTTCTTCCGGAAAAGGTCCAATCTCAAACCGATGGTCACTATTCGTGGTGAACACCAATAAACGCCCCCAGCGGAACTATCGCAAAACTCCTCGGTGATCATATACTCGACCAGCACTCGGCTAAATTTACACGAAAGATTGCAGACCACCAAACAGTTGCCGAACTCGCATGCAAATCCAAAGAACGTCGTGGACGATGAATGTGAAGAAGTGATGTCAGTAAAAGAATTACTCGGATCCTCAAAATACGTGGTTTGGGGGTCACGCAGAAATAAAAGAAAATAAGAACTTCGAGTATAACTAGCTGGAAAAACAAGCTATGGAGCGATAATTGGATGGTTTTCCATATTCTACAGGCTTCGATAAGGACACATTAATGCTATGGTCTTTTCTCCATCCGCCAATGTTCTGTGGGTCAAATTCTATTTAATCACTAGGCTAACAAGGGTATTTTTTATGAAAGATTAGGAAGCCTCCACATTTATACGAAAAATTAGTGAAAATGATTATTATGACTTTACGGGTTAAATACATTTCGTGTACAATTTTCGAAGACCGTAACAGACTGAATGGGATTTGATGATGAACCTAATCTGCACTTGTAGATTGAGCTAACGAATAAAATTATTCTGAAAACCGTTAGTCAGTCAATACGATTCCGTTAGAATTCGTTTCATTTGTGCAAATATCAGCTTATGAAAATTTCACTTCAATCGATAACTATCGAATGGACAAGCGTAAAAGAGCTTAATAAATGGGATTCAAGGAATTACGAAGGAAAAGCATTTAAACAACTTTAAAATACTGTGAAAATCAACCACTTCAAAACGAGTGATGTTCCATGGTGACAAATTCCATAAGGAAGCAATAAAGAGTCACAAAAGTGAAATATTCAAAAGTCACAAAAGTAGGAACTATTATGAGAGGTGGGGGATTATACCGTCCCATCACCCATAGAGAGCAGACCCACTTTTCAAAGAGATTGTTTTTCTAAGAAACTATAAGGATGTAGGGTTTTAGCAAGTGAATGATAACGAAGACAATTCAAGATATCTGAGGAGAACTACGACTAAGTTTCTCCTTCCACTGCAGCTCACTTGGCTTTTTTCTTTCTTTCATTAACGTTAAGCGTTTGCCGTACTGTTTCGGTACTTGCAAGACCCGCAGTCTTCACGACGATGGTTCGATGGATCACTGGCATGTTACCAGTTGAGAATACTCTTTTCTTGGTGAGCGACGTGGTTTCTCAAGTGTTCTCCAGTGTGTTTTTGTTCAAATAAACCAAGACCGATTCAAAAAACATTAACGATTGAGGTTGAATAAAAAAACAAGAACACTTCCCGACAGTAGTTACCGGATTCCGCCACAACATACAAGCAAAAAATAAAGCAAAAGTTTCTTTTACAAGTATTTAGCTGATATTGTAGAAGAGCAGACACTCACCAATGCTGGGACAAATTCATAAGAATGGATAACGGCGTAATGTCCTATATTGCGCTGGAATAGAAAGGATGAGCAATCATAAAACCAGTGAACTGAAAAAAAGCAATAATTATTTGCTTGTCGTTAGCTTAAATATTTGCTTATTCGGTTATTTTATGTACCGAAACACCTACAGTATGAGCTTAGCAAACAAGTCGAAAAAAATTCGTGCACAAGATCGATCTATTAGTTCGGCATCGTCGCCAGAGGTACAAAATCCTAGCGACAGGCAGATGTTTCAATTTTATGAGGTACTCGGTATTGTATCCTTTTGCAGAGGTCTAACTAGCTCAGTTGTGCCATTTTCGTCGCTCGTACCTTGGCTACTATAGAAAACGAAAAACAAAGTTTATTCGGCTCACGTTTCGACTAATTCGTCTTCATCAGAGCCGATGATCTGAGTCGGTGGTCTCTGATAAAGACAAAATCGTCGAAACGTTAGTCGAATAATCAACTTTATCAACCTCATGTAAGCTCAACAATATAAACACATGTTGATTATTTGACTACTATGGTAAAATGGCGGTGGGTTACAAAAGACAAATGCTACGTGGTATTAACTGAGGAGATCTGACGGTAACAAAAAAAAATTTTTTTGCTCTCATCATTTTCACTGAACGACGTCATGTTTAAAACATTGGACATGGTGATGAAGAGAAAACAACGGAAACAACAAAAAAGCGCAGTAACGACGACGACGACGACAACAACAACAGCAACAACAATGGCAAGAACAGTAGTGAATCCATTAAACACGAGAAAACTAAGATATGATGCTGTTCGTTTCTTTGTCAATGTCAACTAATCTGCAATCTGAGCACTACGTATAGAAGTAGCAACCACGTCTTCAGTACCGCAGGAACTCTGAGGTGCAAAATGGTGGATAAGGAATAAATGTGGCCAAAAGTGGACAAGAAACGAAAATTGTGGTCCCATATAGCCATGATCATTACCTCTGTGGGACCGGCTATCCAGAAGACCACAGTGCACAAATTTACACAGCATTAATTTGTGTTATAAAAAAACCTCTCTAATTTACTATATAAAGGCTGGCTTTCATTATTTCAAAGCCGATAGCTTGCTTTTGATTGCTGGCACAAAAGAGAACAATTCAATCGGCATATCCATTCATTGAAATGAGTGGAAACAATCACAAATTATTGACACAAAACATCAAAAATCCATCTACATTTAGTTACAATATCAATCGATAGTTTAGAGGCAACTAATATTTGAGTGTTGGACATCCTACCCATCAATGAGCATTTAGGGAATCTCTCCTCCTACGTCGATTGTAAAGTTGATCTCAAAAACAAGATGCCTAGTCGTTGTTTACTTTTTTCTATCATTTCTTCCTAATCAGTAATGTTGTCAATTGGAAATGAAGATCTCTGCGGTGGGGAACGAACGCGCTATTACCCTTTCCGGGAGCTAACGCGTTCACCACCACACCATGCGGGTCCTTCGTTTCGCCTGTCTCTTAGCTAGCTCTATCGATCAGCGCCATCAGAAATCACTCGTCAACGGGATTGATCTGGGGAGTCCACATCGGCATTGAACCCAGTTAAGCTGAGCTGAGGTTGCTTCACACGTAATACCCCTGCCATGAAAAAATTATAATAGGCAGTAAATAAAAGGTTAACATTGTGATTTCGACTACAGCATCAGCTTAACTAGGTTCGTTGCCGATTTGGGCTCCCTAAATGAATCCCGTTGACGGGTGATTGCTGATGGCGCTGATCGATAGAACTAGCTAAGAGACAGGAGAAACGAAGGAACCGCATGGTGTGGTGGTGAACGCGTTAGCCCCCGGAAAGGGTAGTAGCGCGTTCGTTCCCCACCGCAGACACCTGGGGTCCGAAGTTTTGCAAATATCTCAGCACCATTGTGGTTGTTTCACGTGAAATACCCTGCCACGAAAAATTATAATAGGCAGTAAATGAAAGGTTAACAATAAAAAGAAGACTTCTCTAAAAAAATGCAACAGGGTAAAATAAATAAATCTCTCGGTGTTACGCGCCGTACATTCGACCTCATCAAGTATCGTTTGGAAGTGATTGAATGTATATCTGGCCTTCACAATAACTCGCAGTGGCCTACCGAAGTATCGAGCCAGTGCTGCTATTCACCTAGTCAGGTCTGGTATCAATTTGCCTACCCCGGATGGATGGAAGGCTTAGTGAGCCAGGGGTGCGGGATCGATCCCATGTGCGTATGGCAGGGCTCCTTCGACCACTGCTCCACACGCGCTCTTAAACGGTAAAACGGAACAGATATGTCATAAATTATGCCATCGATTGGATATGGAACAATCTGGACAACGTATTTTACAATATATATATATATATATATATATATATATATATATATATATATATAGTCAAGTATGACCATTACTTAACATTTTTATGGGATATGGACTAAATAACCATACTACTATATGCTCTTACACTTCCACATTTTGGCCTTTAAAAAGGATGCACGAGTTACGGCATATTATTATTGGTAGCCGTACGACTTTCGCTATATCTTCTAACTGATACTGACTGATTTTGTGGAGTAACGATAGGCACGTAAGGCTAGAGAATTTTCATAACAATTCATCACTGTTATGGCTCATTTGTTGCTAATTTGCGAGTGATGCGTTGCTAGAACTATATTTCTATAAGAACTATCTCAAACCCTATCTCAGTATGAAAGAATACGCTAAAAATTGAGGCATCGATTGCAAACAAACATCACTTCGGCAAAACAAAGAGACTGAAGAGGAGATCCGACGTTGACGTTTACACTCACTGCTTATTTATTATGTCATTGTCCGCATTTCAGCAGTTATTATTATTGAATAAGGAATAAAAGAATAAAGCTCCTGGCGCTGATCAATCCCCTGAGGGATGCGCCGCGCATTCGACTTCATTAAGCATCATTGGAGGTGATTGAATCCATACGTGGTTTTTACAATGACTCGCGGCAGCCTACCGATGCAACGAGTCAGCACTGCTATGCTCCCAGGCAAGTCTGGTACCAATCTGCCCACCCCGGAGGGATGGAAGGCTTGGTGAGCCGGGGCGCAGACATCGATTCCATGTGTGTGTCGTAGGGCACCTCTGGCCACCGCGCCACACGCTTCCATTTATTATTATTAGTAGTACTATTGATAATAGTGCTGCCATTTGTATTATCTATCATCCGATCTATCATCGGCTATCCCTCCCACTCATCAGAGCTGCTCGCTGAAGAAAGAAAGTCGGAGAACCACCACAATTCTGCTTACCGAGCGTGTTCATTTTTATTTGATCTCGGACGAGAAGGTAGCTGATGAAATACCGTTTGCATCTGTTGCAGTATTGGTTTGCTTTTTACTCCAACTGAGCTTCCGGAAATATTAACGCATTTTTTTAGCTTAGGTGATCATGGTAATAAGCCATTATTGCGTAGTAGTTGGAAGCCGATGAGTATTCCTACTCACAATGAGGAGATAAACCATTACAGGATTATTACTATACTCATGTGTCATTACCACTGTTTTTTCTTTGTTATCCTTTTCTAAATAACTACGTTTTCAGTAATTTTAAGAAGAACCAATTGCTTAGCAACTTCTTGCGCCTCAGCACTTCTGCTTTTATTTGGCTGCCTTCTACTTATCTTTCATGAAAATTTTCGGATTTGTGTGTAAACTCGGTTGTTGTTTGGGCACTTTGTTTCCACGGAAATAGTTGAATATTAGTTGAACTATTCCCACCCGATGTGCCCTACTATGGCATCCTTAGGTTTTTTACCATTGACGATCACCTTGTCAGATCGAATTGAACTTTCCTTTCGGACAGGTCTCATACCAATTTTTCATCAACCAAAGTCCTTTATGTCGTCTTCAAGCCGAACAACAACGAAACCGCAACGAGTGTAGAATGCAGGTAAGGAATAAACAGCTGTACATAAAGGAAGCAATATAGCAGGCATAAATAATGAATATAACTCAGTAGTTCTATGGAATGAAAAAAGAGAAAAGTCCAGAAGAAGGACCAACTATAGAAGTGTATAGGAAACTGTATCCAACATAATAAAGAAAAATGCTTTCGATTTCCAAGTTTGTTTCCAATTTTCCATTTTCCGTCTAGTCAAATGAACAATCAGACATAATTTTCTCTTTGAGAAGAGAATACAATGAGAATATTGGATAATTGTGACTTGTCACTCAGCTCATATCACACCGCAGTAATCTAATCATCCCAAAGAACTTGTCTCATTTTTGTACGGAGGAATGGGATCCCGGTGGCGTTTTGGAGTGTTCGCGCTAAAATAAAAACGAGCCAGAACTTAACTCGGCAGTGGATAGGAAAGATTTTTGAGCAACCGAAAAAGCTAAAGAAAAGATTTCAAACCAGCGTATTCGTGGAGCTCGTTTTGCTTGACATTGAATCGTCCCGCCTGCTAACTTTACTCAGTCCAGCATTGCGCTTAACCTTCTCATCACCTAAATTTCAACAGCAACTGGTATTTCCACTTCCTGGAGTCTAACCAGTACTATTTCACAAAAATCTTTATTTTTCTTCAAGATTCAATCGACATTTTCCTACATGGACGATCTTTTCTCCCAGAAAGGCGAAGGCTTTTTAACTAGTAAATAGCGCTATAACTTTGGATTTATGAATGCGTCGTCTTTTTGTTCAGCAATCGCGAGGTTGTTAAACAGTATACATTTACTTCCATACAAAAACACAATACAATACAACAGTAGCTGACGTTTCGGCAGTATCGCCTTCTTCAGAGCCTGGAAGGGTATACTGACATACAATTTACTAGGCCAAACGCTTCAATGACACTTACAAAAAGACGAAAAACTCTATGGTAATTACATGGTCAACAGCTTCTCGAAAAAACTCACCGCTTTTTTTACGTGCCTTCCCATGAGGAAGATTAGAACAGCTGATTATGGTCGCATAAGGTTGATGACTGCACCATCCCACATCAGAAATTGACGCGAACATACGGGGTCAGGTCGCGTATGACCTCTGCGCATTCATCCCTGCTATTCATTGTAGGGTTTTTGGCATTTATCCAAAAAGCCTCGAGAAGTTTTCGCGCTGGCGTTCTAGTCTCCTGCGCAAGGATATTGACTTTTACTTCAAAATCGTCCCCGCTGTGCTTTTGTATCCTATGCGTGCCTAGTGGGGTACTTTGTCTTAGTTTTCGTTTGCCATCTAGGTGTTCTTTTATACGGATACACAAAGGCCTGCCCGTTTCGCCAATATATTCATCTCCGCAACCATTACAATAGATCAGGCAAATCGTACCTGAACTCATGCAGTCACCGTTCCCTACCATAAGGGCAAATTACGCAATTTTGTGTTCCACATAGACTGTCATGCAGTCGGCTACGAACTAATTGACGACAAAGAGCATCGGCTGGTATTTCTACTATCGCTACCGATTCCTCTAGACCTGCCCTTCTTAAGCATCGTTTAATCGCTACGCTTACTTCATCGCTAATAAAGGGCAGCATAAACGGGACTTTCTTTTGGCCAAGTGTTTCGCTTGGGCGCGTCGCTCTCCTTCTAAACTTATCTCGTGGGGTTACTATTTCGTAGCCATTGGAGATGGCTATTTGCCGAGCCAAGTCGCGCGATTCTTCCTTTTGTTCCCCGGTTGTGCACACAGAGGTGGCTGTTCGAAACATGTTTCTCACAAGCGCACTCTTTGTGTGTGAAGGGTGGGAAGAAAGGAAATGAACGAGGATGTTCTTGTTACTTGGCTTTCGGTACCACTTTCTCAGGTAACCGCTACTTGATAGGCTTATTTGGACGTTTAAAAAACGGAAGCCAGTCTTTTCTCGGTTTCTCCCGGGTGAACTTAATGTACTCAGACTGCTCGTTCAATAATTCAAAGCATTTGTCCATCTCCTCCTGCGTAGAGAAGATGACAAAACAATCATCTACATATCTGCAGTAGAGTAGTGGCCGGAGATCGAGAGCAGGGGCTTCTATCTTAGACATAAACACAATGACAAGGCTTGGTGCCAGTCGCTGTCCCATAGCCAACCCCCTTATTTGCGCGAAATATTTCCCAGACCATCTGAAAATCGAGCAGTTTAGGCACTCCTTTAGGAGAGCCATTAGCTGCTGAATGGACAAGCCATGCATATTTATTCTTCCTTCATGTTTAACAAGAAGTTCGAAGATGGCTTGCATTGCGGAGTCATTCGATACGTTGGTGTACAACGCAGTAACGTCGAAGGACTCCATCACGTACGCGTTATTAGGAGACGCGTTACGTAGACGTTCTAGGAACATTTGGGTGTTTGTGAGGTGAGCTGGAATATGGTTAAGCAACTGGGTAAGTATTAGGCTTAAAAACCAGGTTATTCTATCCGTTGGCCCGTCTACACAGCTGATGATGGGTCTAACCTTAAATGATGACGGATTGGTTGACGCAAGATCATCAGGTGATACCAACTTATGTGTTTCAATAAGTAGGTATAGGACGGGACATGTTGGTGTATCGATTTTAAAGTGCGAAATAACCGATGGTTTTAAAACCTGCAGCCTTTGCCACACTGACCCATTGATTGTTTAGCTTTCGGTACTTTCGGTAACAACAACAAATTGCGTAATCTGCCCTTATGGCAGGGACGGTGATTGCATGAGCTCAGGTACGATATACCTGATCTCTTGTAATAATTGCGGAGATGAATATATTGGCGAAACGGGCAGGCCTTTGTGTATCCGTATAAAAGAACACCTAGATGGCAAACGAAAACTAAGACAAAGTACCCCACTAGGCACGCATAGGATACAAAAGCACAGCGGGGACGATTTTGAAGTAAAAGTCAATATCCTTGCGCAGGAGACTAGAACACCAGCGCGAAAAACTTCTTGAGGCTTTTTGGATAAATGCCAAAAACCCTACAATGAATAGCAGGGATGAATGCCCAGAGTTCATACGCGACCTGACCCCGTATGTTCGCATCAATTTCTGATGTGGGATGGTGCAGTCATCAACCTTATGCGACCATAATCAGCTGTTCCTATGGGAAGGCACGTAAAAAAAGCGGTGAGTTTTTTTCGAGAAGCTGTTGACCATGTAATTACCATAGAGTTTTTTCGTCTTTTTGTAAGTGTCATTGAAGCGTTTGGCCTAGTAAATTGTATGTCAGTATACCCTTCCAGGCTCTGAAGAAGGCGATACTGCCGAAACGTCAGCTACTGTTGTGTAAATGTATGTCTGTTTAACAACCTCGCGATTGCTGAACAAGAAAAACGACGCATTCATATTCCAACGCCGAGGTTAATAGAAAGTCGATCCTGGGAACTTTGGATTTACTTTTATCGTGAAAATATGCTATAGTTGTAAAAATTGTCTCACCGTTTTCATCCTCTACAGTGACTTGCGGTGATGTGTAATCAAAGGGTAGCTGATGTACGCTGCCAATATGAACGGGTTTAACAGAATGAGTTACAGATCTTAACGAATCATATCAAATCATTTATGAACCAATGGAAAGCACTATAAATATTAGTTACGGTATTCCCAGAACATTGCTGAATCTTCTCGCAATTACGGATGACATCCTAGGTGAACCTGAAATGCCCCTCAAATAAGAATCGTATCATTTTCTTATCTCAAATGAGATTTCCTGATCATTGGTAAGGTGTAGTGAGATGTACCCATCAAGAAACATTGCTTTCAACTTGCCCTTACCATGCGGCGTCTGACCACCAATACCAGCCATTTTGCCTTGATCGATTTCCTTGCCGAAACTAAACATGTCATGAACTTTAAAGATACCAATTTTAGAAGGGCTATAGAAATCAGCACTCTAAACTGGTGTAACAACTAAATAGTCGACTTTGATTACAAAGTACCCTTTACAACTAAGGATGCAGGAAACGCAGCAGTAGAGACGGCGTTCAATAATGCGCATTACGTAGCTGATTTGACTCCGCCCATGCTCTTCTAAGCCTCCCCCTAATTCCCAGTTCGGTTAATTGGTATCAGACTTGTCTGGTAAAATCTCTGTCTGATCTACAAAGGCCAACCACTGTATGCGTAAAGATCTGAGAGCAGTCAGCTGATGGAATCAGAGCTGTACTGAGATTTCAGGGATAATCATACTGGCAAAGCATTTCGTGGTACTTATAAAGAAAAAGATTTCCCCAGCAGCACTAGAAATCGCACAAAAGCTACATAGTGGATGCATTGAAACGGGCCGATTGAAGGAAATGCTGGAATTCGCGCTCTTTCCTTTGGCATAGATGCTTATTTTCTAACACCTTTGTAGTACATTGATAGTCTCCCCCACCACATAGTTCATTCGAAGTGGTTCGAAAAAAGACTTATATGCACATCACAATTTGGAAAAAAAACAGTTGCTAGCACGAGTTCTTTCATCTTTGTTGATTGTGTTGGATTTCACTAATTACTGTGTAGATACCCCTCTTACTGTTGTTGTTCCAGTAATGTAGTAAAATAATGTAACAAGCTAAAACGGAGGACAGCCTTCGGCGAGAGGATGGAGATGGCTATGCCAGACTCTAGATTTTCGGAACACGCACGTCGAGATCACTGCACACCGTGCGCGGCAAAAAGTTAGCCGTCGTTGCAAAAAGTTGACGTTGGAATAAAAAAAGAATAACCGCAATGGTGCTGAAATATTTGCAAAACTTTGGAACGCAGGCATATGCGGTGGGGAACGAACATACCATTACTCTTTCCTGGGGCTAACGCGTCCACCACCACACCATGCGAGTCCTCCGTTTTGCTGTCCTCTTTAGCTAGTTTTCTATCTATCAGTGCCATCAGCAATCAACCGTCAAAGCGAGCACAAATCCGTATTCACCCCCCAGCGATCCGGAATTTTGCAAATATCAGCACCATTGTGGTTGTAATTCACATAACACACTGCAGTGAAAAATTGTAATGAGCAGTAAATGAAAAGTTAGCAAGAAGTACATTTTACGAAGGAAACTTAACTACTAAACACCACAAAAAATATAAATATTAAATCTTATGTACTCTTCTATTTGTGGAAATATTCGTGAATATTTCTCACTCGATGGCTTCAGCTGAACCGATCAAAGCGCTGTCTTTGCGAGCCGGGTGACCATCAACAGAGTAGACTGGTACGTAGTTAGAACCGCTGAGTTTATCTGGATGAAGATCTGGGCAAACGTCATACGTGTCGTCAACGATGGTGAGACCTGTCTGGAAATTTTCATATCGATAGTCTACTTTAGTTGTCAGAAATACAGAAGGGCTTAGTAATGGAAACTATTGAAACCAAGTAACACACAATTTTTCTTCTTGGAATTCACGTGCCACATTTTTTTTACCCAGAGACTCTATGAAATGACATATTTAGTACAGTGGACCCAAAGGATACAAAGGAGCACAACCATAATGAGAAGATTCCAGTAGCGCGATATAATTCCTTTTCATTCTTTCGCTTCACCTTTGTTTACATATTTTCTTCTCCGCTTTCTTTTTGCAAACAGTGGTTTTCTAACCATTGTCATCCAAAACTCACCGCAATGTTTTTTGTCGATGAGAAAATTGCATTCAAAATCATCATCGTCTTCACCTAGAGGATTGAGAAGCGCTTCGGCAACCTGCAACACATACTAGCTGTATTACCGTACCGAATAGATGACATCAACAATTTCATTCACAGTGGTAGCCTTGTCGCTCAGAAATAAATGGTTCGGAGAAACAGGTAATGTGCTCAATCATGTTTATTGGTAGCATAAATGGAATCATAAAGTTAGACATGAGCTTAGAAAAGCCTGCTGGATTTTGAAGGATTTTTTCTTTCCGCATAGCTTTGAGCCATTGCTCCAGTGTCGTCCACATTTCCAAATCGTGCAACAAACCCAGAATCATTGCTTATTCAAATAGATGGGCCCGAATCACTTTCATAGACTCGGAAGTGACACGTTGCGTTAAACGTTAGTAGAGAAGAATAATGATTCCAACAAACATCTATAGATCGAATTCCTTCGAAGTATGTTAACCGAAAAGCGGAATTTTCTATAGGATCTGCTCAGGGTCCACGAGAAACCCATCATCATTCCTATTGATCATGGGTAAATGATTCGGTTTGGCCGACATGAAGTCATGCGCAGGAACAATCAACCAAAACTGTTCCTCAGAGATAACGCCGTTGATAATCTGCAAAATCTCGTATCACCGTGTCATGTAAGCCTTGGATGATCATACCCATGATAATGTTCAACTATTTATTCGCTGCCCATAGTTTTTTTTCATGGAAGGGTGTTGTGTGAAATACAACCACAATGATGCTGAGATGTTTGGAAAACTAGGAACCTCAGGGCTTGGTATGAACCCGCAATTACCTTTTCAGGTGGCTCACGTGTTACCCACAGCACCAACCGAGGAACTTGACTTGTCTTTCTTTCTGTTAGTTTCTTACCCTAACGTTCATTGTGAGTTCGACTGCTAATTCAGCTTAACTGGGACCAACACTGATTTGTGCTCCACAGACCATTCCCATTAACGGACGAGTGCTGAGACCACCGTTAAGGCAAGAAAAAAAAACCAATTGAGAAAAAGGCAAAGCAAAGGCCTCAGTTGGTGCAGTGATCCCTGAAAAAAAGTAATCGCGGGTTCGAAGCTGTAGCGTCTTTGTGGTTGTATTTCATGTAGTCACGATATCTTTGAATTGACCATCAACTGACTCTTCAGGTTAGTGCTGGTTTCCATACTTGGGATTCTTCTTAGAGATAAACTCTATCTGCATGTTAAAAGAACATGGTTACCTAAATATAACCAATCTTGGTGCTACATTTTTTTGACGCATCAGTCCTAGAGGTTCTGTTTTTGAATGAAAATATTCTGCAGAAGACATAGAAGTCAAACATATAAGATACTAAACCAGAATCACTGGTGGGTGAAGAATTAGATCGAGTGAGAGATGTTGAGATCACTGGTTTAGAAAAGCGTTCACATTTGTTTGTAACAGTTAGTCGAAAAAAATCAGCTTCAAATTGCTTCAGTCGTTCTCAAACACGAAACGAGAACGGGCAAAGCATGCAGCTTTAATGAGGGATGCTCAGCTATTTGACTTCCCTAAGAATCGTCCAGGTAGTTGAGGGCACGTTTGGCCTATAGAATGACTTACGGTGGTCTACACACGTTATCCATCTCACACACAACTTACCTTCATCCAACCAACCAAAAACGTAAATTGTAATATCGTCATAAATGGAACATTGAGGTCAATCTGAAAGATTTAGTAAAAGAAGGACAAAATTTGATTTAATATTTCTAAACCTTCAGCTTTCTATACATTCATTCAAATCTGCTACAACTCATCTCTAAAATCGATAGTTATTGTTACTGATAACGATAGATTGCTGGCGATAGATCTAATGAGTTGAAAATTTAGGAAGCCATCAACATTGATAACTCGATCAATACTCACAATACTTCTATTCGTAGCTTCCTCATTCAGTATGAATTGCCGTGATACCAAACATATTAAGAAATACATTCGAACAGCAAGGAATACAACCTGAATGAGAATGAACGGAAATCGAAATCGACAGTGACGCAATGCTACTGATTGCCAAAATTAGCTCGCAAAAAATGATTGAGCGAAAAAACGAACCTGAGGATAAGCGATAGGAATTGGGACCCAGTCAAAATTGCATAAAAGTGCCAAATTTGTACGAAAAGTTTTGATTTCCTAGGATTACTCGATTAAAACGATGATGTAAAGGAATAAAGAGAAACACCACTCTATGCACAGAAAAAAGCTCATAATACAACAAAATCAATAATCTAAATGGTTTATTAGTGAAGCGCACAACTACGAAAGAAAGTGATCCTATTCAGCTAAGTTCACATCTAAATGACTTGAGATCTTACCGCTTGTATTGAATGAGCAGCTAGAAGTGTCTCGATATGTCCTTCTTTATACGCTTGCATGCATATCGTCGTCGCCCAGTTAAGCGGAGCCCAATATTTGTTGTAAACTATCTTGATATCTTCCAAATCTCGCAATTCGTTCTCGTGTAGGAAACCTAAAGTGAAAGCTCTTGGAAAATTGTAAAAATACCATGATCAAACAACAGAACAATGTCGAAGTATGAGATGAAGAGTCAAGCCGTACTTGAGGTTCTTCTCCATTTTTAACTTCTCCTTAGGTCATATTTGATTCCCTTTTTTGAATTTGGGATTTGCCTTGTACCATTTCTATTACACATCATAAGAGCACGGTAGTAGCCGTCAAACCTTCTGTTCTTTCCGCCTTACATCTTTTAGTTGCTCAAATGTAGTAGGTCTTGAGTGAGGTGGTCGTTGGGAGACGCAGAATGTCACAGGTGATGAATAAAGAGTGAAAAGTGACACATCATTTCCTCTCCGTTACCGTATCCATTGTGCAAGTTATCATCGAAATTATGATTGTGCTCATTACTTCTCTTCGTTCAATGTTCTATCAATAGCGGTGAAGCAGACTGTGTTCTAGTTGCTGGATCGGTATGGATCTTCCTTCTTGTCCAACAATACCATCCTACTGATTGAGTGAATAATGATTCAGGAGCATGATATCTGACAACTGAAGCTTCACATGCTAAGTTACTTTGATAAGGAAGGCTGATAGTAAGTTTTTAAGATTTTTGGACTTTGTCTTATGTGGACCATAGTATGTAATTGTTCGCCCACGAAGAAGTACGTAGTGCATATTATGGGAGAAGCGTTGAGACGACATTTCCATCCTTTCCGATAATGCACTCTAGGGCGAATGGTATATTGGAGAGAACGAGGTAGAGTAGGCATCGCTTGACGAATTTCAAATTCTCGGGCTTCCAGGCATAATGTTAAAGATGCTCGATGAAGTACTTCCAATTCGTATTGATAACTGCACCCTCTCAGAAGCCAGTGGAAGAAGTAAACAACCACAACTTAGTATAGCTTCATGGCTTTAAATTTTCCTTGAGCCGCTGCGCAAAAAGAGCGATAATACAAACCTGTGTTTAACTATTGGAAAACAGTGACAATTTTTTAGGCAATGCATTGGATTTACAATGATAGGCCACAATGGGCGTAGATGGCGCAGTGGTCAGAGGTGTTATGAAACACATTCATGGCCGTTGATTCGATTCCATGCCTCGGGTTCACGAAGCAAGGCATCCCTCCGAAGGTCCGACAAAATGGTACTGGATTGGTACCACACTTGTCTCGGAGGATAGCCGCATTAACTTGACATATCGGTGGGTAAGAGCAAGTCATTGTGTGCTAGAGATATGAATTCAGTAACCTCTAACGATGCGTGATGAAGTCGGACGCATGGCGCCTCTCCTAGGCGCTTTTGTGGCTAAGTTCAAAATGCTGGTGATCGTTACAAGAATCTCACGTCCACTGCTGAAAATAGAGCTTCTGGAAGTGTCAGTTGCCATGTCTGTGGTTAGTCTTCATGGTGTAGTCATCTCATAGGGCCCTTCTTATTCGATTCTAGATCATAAGCCTCAATATTAAACGCTTCAGACGTCTGGAGCCCAAACTTCTGGGTCAAATGTGGCGTTGAAGTGGGAAATCGTAGTTCTTGCAGACGACATGTCTTCCTAGTGTCCTCATTTACAAATATGATGTGTCCATCTCATCTTCATCAGAGCTCGATTTGAGAAAAAACGGCGTGTTAAAACAGGTGTTCATCGACACGTTTTCAATCGGAAATGGCTGATTCGACTCAGGAATTTTTCAGAGGAATCGATGTTCACAATTAAGCTTGTTTAGACGAACATAACAACGCTGCCTGCTTCTCCTTTCCATGGAGCAGGTTTTCACCAGTAACGTAAATAGAGCTTAGTTGAGTATGGCTTCTCGCATCTGCAGGTTCACGACCGGATGCTTAAAATCCTTAGCATGCATCATCACAACCTCAGTGGAAGATTTAGACGCTAGTGGCCATACAATACTAGCATTGTTTGTTGTTGTTCTAGATATTAGCCTACATATATATACATATATATATATATATATCATATATATACATATATGTATATATATATATATATATATATATATATATATATATATATATATATATATACTTAAAGGATGAATCGCTCAGCGTTGACCAGTCTATAAGGGATGCCCCATGAGTCTAGTTTTGACGGACAGGATTTTTATCGAATGTTGGTAGAGGTGGATGAATGCATATCTGGTCTATGCAATGACTTGCTGTGGCTTACCGATGTATAAAGTCAGTACTCTTATCTTCTCAATATATCTGATAGCAGCTTTCAGAGCATGGAGGAATGGAAGGTTTGGCGAGTTCAGGCACCGCATCGACAAGATAATGATCCTCATTTTTTTCAGGCTTTGATTCAGGCACTCAAGCGGACTGTCGAGATCCCTCTAGTAGATGTAAGGCTGGCGATTTTGAAATAGTTTTCTTCATAGCTAAGCTGACACGAAGTTGGTATAAGAAAGATTTATTCAGCCAACGTTTCGGCGCCTTTGCATTCCTCAAAGCAACGTTGATGCTAGTCGATAGTTCCAGCTGGTCGTTGTCGCGATGTGGTTGTTCGTCGTCGCATGAAGTCGAATTCAGTAGAGTGGGCACCGCTCGAATGAGAAAAACTCGTCTAAAGAAGGCGAAGGGTCCGAAACTTTTGCGGAGTAAAAGTTTTTTTACACCAACCATGTCAACACAATCATGCAGAGAATTCCTGATTGTTCTTACGTTGATTTAATGGAAGCCGGTTTTGAAAAATCTGAAATATTTTCAAATCATTCCCTTCCATGAGGCCTTTAGCCGAATCAACGTGCACAATTCAATTTGCGCTTGTGTAAACAAACCCACACCAGTTCTCTCATTTAGAGTGATTCCATTGCCTCTTTAAAGGGTATACCTGTTTCGAGCACTGACAAAGAAGCACATTTCTAAAACGATGTTGAGATAAACAATGAAGTTAACACACATGGTATGGTGGCGGACTCGTTACCCCTCGGAAAGGCTAATAGCGTGTTCGGTCCTCACCGCAGACACCTGCAGTCCGGAATTTTGCAAATATCTCATCATCACCTGTACCACCTGTATCACCTCTGGTCTCGTTGATCGTCGAGTGACTCGAGCAGGCGCCAGTAAGTCTTCCATTTTTCCCTGTCGTGTGCAAGAGTAGCCCAATGGGTTCTGCTCACTCTAGGGACACGTCGAGCATCATATCTTTCTTCTAGTCTCTTCGTGAAGAACTCTGACCATCGTCTCCCTGTTGACATCCCGAGGAATCCAGTCACTAACGGCTCTTGTCCATCGGTTGTCATTCAAACGCATTACGTGTCCGGCGCACCTTATCTTCGACTGTATGGCGTACAGAACGGCATCTTTGATTTTTGATCGTCGACGCAGATCGGAGCTTCGGATCCCATCCGTTACTTGTGTGAAACGGGATACTCCTAGCATCGTCTTTCGACTGTGCGTTCGATAACGCTGAGTGATCTTTCATCCTGCTTACGCATTGACCAGGTTTCTGACGCATGCTTTAGGGCAGGAAGTACCGTTGAGTCGAAAAGGTGGGTACGGAGTCGGGTGTTCCTTGTACTCTTCACTACATCCTCGATGCTCTTGAAAGCACCTCAAGCCGCTCGTTTCTTTCTGCTCAGCTCTGGAGCTAGGTCGTTCATCATATTGATTTTCCGACCTAGATAGATATAACATGAATGGGGCGTGCGAAACCAATCCGTTCTTCATGGACATCGTTTTTGTGAGATTTAGTTGAAGACCAATCTTTCCATAGGCTTTATCAAAGTCGGTAAGCATACGTTCCGCTTGGCTAATGTTTGGTGTCATAAGGACGATGTCATCAGCAAAGCGAAGATGGTGTAACTGCAGACCATCGATTTTCACTCCCATATTATCCCATTCCAATGTTCTGGAGGGTGGCGGTAAATAATTTTGGCGAGGTGGTATCGCCTTGCCTAGCTACTCTTTTGACGTCAATGATAATATCGTCGTAGAATGGTGATACCTTGGTTGTGAAATTTTTTGTTCAGCTCACGAAGAATCTTTATGTACTGAGTAGGAACTCCTTGACTATCCAGGGCTTCCAAGACTGCTTCTATCTCGACTGAATCAAAGGCCTTTTGTAAATCGATGAAGGTGAGACAGAGCGGTCTTTTGTGTTCTCGATATAGTTCAATGAGCCTTTTTACCGTGTGGATGTGGTCCATCGTTCTAAATCCTTTTCGAAACCCTGCTTGCTCACATGGCCGTCCTTCGTCCAGTGTTCTGTCAATCCTATTTAGGATGACTCGAGTGAAAAGTTTGTAGACGACACACAGTAAGCAGATTGGACGATAGTTGCCGATATCCTGTAGCTCACCCTTCTTGAACAATAACACGGTCATGCTGGTCTTCCACTGAGTAGGCCTTGTATTCAGAAAGGTAACCTGTAAACAGCTGGGCCAGTGTGTTTACGAGGACTGGCGGAAGGTTCTTCAGGTGTTCTGGTCTTATCCTGTCCGGACCTGGTGTTGTTCGATTTTTCACCGACGAAATGGCATATCGGATTTCGGAAGGGGGGAACCGGTGGTACAACATATCCGTCCTCTTTTATTTCATGTAACGGAAGGTGGACGTGGCTATCGAAGAGATCCGAGTAGTATTCGTGAATAATTTTCTCCATTGTGTTTCTGGACGCTGTAACTGTTCCGTCTGGGCGCCGGAGTGCAATCATTTTGGTCTTGTAATTGGCGAAGCTTCGTTGGGCTTTGCGAATGGTTTTCCAAGCCTCTGCAGCTTCGACCGTTACTGCTGCTCTTCTCTCTTTAAGATCTTTTTTTCGCCTGTCTGCACTGTTTTGCAAGTTCGGACGTTAGTTTGCGGTTGCCTGCAGCTCGTGCGATTCCACGCTGGCGTATTAGCTAGAGTGTTTCTAGAGACAAACGTCTCTTGGTGACTTTCGAACTCTCAGCTTTCGTAGCGCTAACGTGAAGATGTTGAATGAGCCGATCGTATTCTTCGTCGATGTTTTCGACAACGGCGTCTTCCCAACAGCCGACTAATGAATTGAATAAGTCTCAGTTTGCTGTGGTTGTGGGACTTCGGTTTTTGAATTTAACGGCTTTTTTCTCCTTTGAAAGAGAAATAGAATCTTGCACGAAGGAGACGGTGGTCTGATCCCGTGTAGAATTTTGGGACAACAGCGACATCGGTTAGGCAAATCCTTCTACTTACTATAATGTGGTCTATTTCGTTATGGTACTCTCCATTGGGAGACTCCCACGTCCAGCGCTGAGGGTGAGGCTTCTGGAATTGTGAGTTACCATGGATTGTCTTGGTCACCATGATAAACTCAGCCGCTCACCCTGTTCGTTCCATTTCTAATTCGTGGGTCCCAATGGGACGTTCTTCAGACCTTCTTCTTGGTCCAATCTTAGCGTTGAAATCTCCAATGATGACCTTGAAGAATGTGAGGTCTTCTCTGTAGAACTTCTCCAACTCCATACAGAATGCTTCGACTTCTTCTTTGTCATAGTTTGATGTCGGCGCGTAAACGACGAAGATTGTCAAAGCCGGAATTGATCCACATCTTTTTAATCGTAAACGTCCGATTCGGGTTGTAAGTTGTTCGAATGAATCGATGTTCATGGACAAACTCGTGTTGACGAGAACGCCGACGCCGCCAACTCCTCTACTGTCGCATGTTCCGAGGAACAGTTCTTCTCCGGTGTCATAGACGGCGTTGAAAGGCTGGCGTCTTCTCGTCTCGGCCAGGCCGATGGCGTCGTACTTTATCCTTCTTCCTTGCATGAGCAAGTGTTCTATCGAGGACTCAGATGCAAGTGTACGTGCATTGTAGGTACAGATCGTCACCATAGTTCTTTGTAATCCAGTCAGCTTCCATTGGCCCTGAGATTTTTGCAGCCTCTCCGCACTCGTTCTACCCAACGCTGCGAAATTGGGGGCTCTTTTGGGGGTCAGCGGAATGAGGCCCGTTTTTTTTTACTGTGTTAAGCATTTTTGACACCCACGTATAGCTTGCTGGGCTCTGAACGTGGGAGTTGGGTATACTCACGGGTAGCTTGCCAGGCTCTCCCAGAGTGGACATGGAGCTTATTTGTTGGAGGCGACTCCTAACCGCCTCCCATATACTTCCCTCTCACTTGACTGCAGGCTTTTGGCCGAATTGACTCGTAGAATGCAATCCGTATAAATTAGAACGGACCCACACACGTGGATGAATACGCCCCTGTAAATGCATAAAGTATGTGCCAAATCGGCGCAGCAGAAACAGGGAGTCCATCCCCTGGATCCATCTGCGTCTCAGGAAGCAAAGGTCGCTTTTGGTCCGCGTTTAACCCCCTTACCCGCCACCTGGGGGCGCGCCACGTAGCCTCGCGACTAACCGGCTCGAGATCCCTCATATGAGGGAGATCCGTGGATATGAGGGGGATCTCATCATCATTGTAGTTATATTTCGCAGCACACCCTGCCATGAAAAAAAAGGATAGAAAGTAAATAAAAAAGTGATTACATTGTGACAAACATTTCTATTCCTTTAAAGGCACCATAGATTTTTTTCTATGAAATATTAAGTAGAACGAATGGATATTATTTCATTGGTGAATTAAAATATTAATGCAAACATTTTGAATTTCATAATAAACAAAAAAACCGTCCAAAGTGATAACATTTTTTGATGTGTACCCATTTTCACCACTGTCCCTTACATAGGATCGACCACAGGTTAGTTGCGAGATAACGTGGGACATTTTCCAGGTGGCGGATAGGGGGTTAATCGCGGACCCAAGCGACCTTATGTTTCTCTGAAACGCAGGTGGACCCAGAGCATGGACTCCTGTTTCCGCTGCAACGATTTTCGATTCTTGATTATGCAGGCAAGAGCGATAAAGAACGTCATCATTGAATTATTTGAAACGAGAAGACTCCACACATTCAATACCGTTCAACGACACAGGAGAAAAACTGTTCGTCGGAACATACGACAATAGAAGAGTTGGCAGCGCTTGCATTCTGCGCAATACGAGTTTGACCGTAAACTTCCATTCATTCATACGACCAAGAACCCGAATCGGACGTTTACGGTTGAACCATTGTGAAAAAGTGCCGACTTTGACAATCTTTGTCGTAAAGATGAAATCGAAGCGCTCTGATGTTTACATTGAAGATGCCTTGCTGAAAAGCCATGCACTTTTCAAGACCATAACTGGAGAATTTAAGGCTAACGTTGGACACAGAAGAACGCCTGAGGAACGTAATACTGAGACCCACGGATTGGAATGGAACGAACGCAGGTGCGGCTGTGTGTATTTATCATAATGGCCAAGAATACTCAAAGTAACTCATAATTCCTGAAGCCCTCGCACTTAAGGCTAGACGTAAGAGTCTCACAGTAGGGAGTACTATAAAGAAATAGACTACAGTATTGGAAATCGAGGGTTTTGCCCAGCCGATGTCGCTGTCGCTGTTGTCCCAAAATTCTACACGGAGTCAGACCATCGCCTCCTTCGTTCAAGATTTCGTTTTTTCGTGGAAAGCAGAAAAAAGCCATTAAATTCAGAAAACGAATCTCCAAAACCACCATAAACTGTGACTTATTAAGTTGATTTGTTGGCTGTTGGGAAGATGCCGTTCTCGATAACATCTACGAGTTAGACGATCGGCTTATTTAGAACCTTCAAGCTAGCTTGTAGAACCTGAGGGTTCGAAGGTAAAAAGTGACGTCTATCTCGAATAACACGAGCTGGTCCGCCAACGTAGAATCGCAGAGCAACAGGCAACCACCAACTCACGTTCGAACATGCAAAACACTGCAGACAGGCGATAAAAGAACGTCACAAGAAAGGAAGAGCAGCAGTATTGACTGAAACAGCACAGGCTGGAAAGAGCTTCCGCAAAAACCCATTATAACTTCGTCAATGGCAAGACCAAGATGGTTGTACTCTGGCGTACAGATGGAACAGTTACAGCTTCCAGAAAGGCAATGGAGAAAGAAAGAGAAAGAAAGAAAGTCATTCACGATAGTTGATAGTTACTTAGGTCGCTTCGATACCGACATCCCCTTGCCTTCATATGTAATAGAGGAGTATGGATATGTCACCTCACCGGTTCTCCATTACGAAATCCGACATGCTGTTTTGTCAGTGAAGTATTGAGCAAAACCTGGTCCGGACAGGAAAACGCCTGAACACCTAAAGGACCTTCCGCCACTCTTTATCAAAACACTAGCTCGGCTCTTTACACGTTACCTGTCAGAATGCGAGGTTCCTATTTAAAGCAAGACTAGCAGAACTGTATTATTTAAGAAGCTTGATTTCAACGATATCGCCTAACCCGCTCGTTGTCTGTCTTCTACAAACTTTTCACTCAAGTGAACTTTTCAACGCTAAGGGGGCGATTGATAGAACACTCGACGAAGGAGAGCCGTGGGAGTAAACAGAGTTTCGAAAAAGATTCGGTAAGATGGACCACATCAATGCAGTAGCAAGATTTACTTCTATATCGTCAAAGAAAAGAGACCGCTCTATCTTATTTTCATTGATCCAAAGAAAGTTTTGACTGAGCAGAGATGGGAGTCGTGGAAAACCTTGATGGCCATTCTTCACCGGCATTATCATCAACACAAAAAGAGTGGTCAGTCAAGGAAATACTATTTCGCCAAAAATTATTTACGGCCACCCTCTAAAACATCATTTAAATATTGAAATGGGATAGCACAGGAGTGAAATTAAATGGTCAGCAATTACATCATCTTCGGTTTGCTGATGACATTTGTCCTTACAACACCAAGCATTAGCCAGGTGGAGCGAATGCTAGCCAACTTTTATAAGGCTTGTGAAAACATTGGTTTATCAACTAAACCTCACAAGCACCAAGTTCTCGAAGAAGGCATTGGTTTCTTCTGCTCAATTCAGGCTCAATAGAATCAAGGTCTCCGAATGCTCTAGCCACGTCTATCTAGGTCGAAAAATCAAAATGATGAACGACTTAGCTTCAGAACTGGGCAGGAGGAAGTGAGTAATTTGGGGACCCTCTAAGAGCATCGGGGCATAGTGAGAAGAACGAGGATCACCTGCCCTTCCTTAACATATACTCAGGACGTCTTATAGCAAAGAAAAAAGACCGAAAATCGAGAAACCAGGACGTAATATAAGCCCCCCACATGGTATGTTTTATCACTTTGCGTTTGTAAAGGCCTTTTTTTTGTAATACAGAAACGTCTAAGAGCATCACCTGCAGCAACAAGTGAATCCATGGTTGGGAATCGTCGACGAACACGAAGTGAAACGTCGCGAAACACCATCACCTGAAAATAAATGGTGGGTATTATGATTGAGTCATATTCGTCAACAGCGCCATTATTGGCTAAGAAAACGGTTTGTTTTATCTATATCCCTCTTCACAGATGCTAGTGAGTATACTCAGCTTTATACAGCATAGCACGCCTTGGTTTCCTCCGGTCAAAAACAGCACGGTGAAAAAAAAAGGGAAATTTGTATACGATACGAAATATATAGAACTTCCTGTGTTAAAAGTGTTTTGCAAAATGTGATGAATATGTGAAATCTTTACATGCCCCGACATTTAAGTGGTCCGTTAGATTCGTATTTTAATACAGGTTTCAGTTCAAACTGTATTCATAAGTCCCACCTGAGACAATGTACAATATCGTACTATGGTCCGTCTATAAAGAGTCACTTTCTTGGTGTCGCCTCTCAAGAATGTGGCGACAGTGAGCGCGAGACTGAAAAGTTGTGGAACACGTATCCAACCTGTACGGGTACACAATGCCAAAAAATGACGGTCGTTTTATCAGGGACTTAGTTGCAAAAGTTCGCATGGACAGGTGACTATAGCACGACGACTTGTAAAAGCCGCAGCACGGCTGTCTTGACACTCCAAGACTATAAAATCTTTCCCGACCAAAAAAATTGCAAATCATAATAGGTGTAGCAGCGCTTGCATAGATTTTTGTTAAGATGAACTACTCAAACATCAAGAATAAAGTTATATTTGGAATCCAGTGCAACGCTCACCCTTGCCTACAAGAAACGAAAGAACGAGTGCTACCAAACAAAATAAAATCAACAACATCAAAGAACAAAGCTCTGTCAATACTTATTACATTTCATGGATATGACATTTTATCGTAACTTTAATTCCATGAGGGCACTGGTCACTCACTTTTCTATCCATCCCATATTCTGAAAAATACTTCTCCATCGATCAACGACGATCGTAACGAAAAATCCAAGCATGAATGTGAGCGGAATGTACTCCAATCTCTCATCACAGTATTCTGCTATCTTTTCGAATTTTCTGAAAACGATTTGACAAATAGTTGTTGAGGGCTAAGGTTCCATCATACAAACGCATTGTTGTTAGGATTTGGAAGATTGTTCTGCTTATTTCGGTTCTATTTCTGTATTTTCTACACTCGTTCATTTCATGATTTCTGTATTCATTCGTTCATTGTAATGACTAGAAATCCATTAAGACTCAGATGCCTGAGCGCTAAAAGAACTACTTCAAGGAAGGGTTTTTTGAAAATTTTTAGGTGCAGGATAAAAGTCTTCCTGCCCGGCTACAATATCTGTGTTCGACAAGCCATTGACTGAATACAAGAAATGCGTGAAAAGAATAGGCTGTAAATAAAGTTAAACATTGAGATTTTGACTGCAGCATCAGCCTAACTGGGTTTAATGCGGGTTTGTGCTCCACATATCATATCTGTTGACGGGTGATTGCTGATGACATCAGTGGAATAGGAACAATGCCGAGAGGAAGGTAAGGGCTTCGAGTGGCATAGTGGATAGCACATGAGGGCCCGTAAAAGGTAGTCGCAAATTCGAAGAAGAGCTGAGGTTCTAAGTTTTGTCATTTCACCCTTTTAGTTGTACTACAGACGTACTCTGCCATGGAAAAGAATTGGCAATAAAGAAAAGCCAAACAATGTGGGAAAAAGAGTTCTGCGTTTCAAAATAAACCGCAAAAAAAGATGTGGCCACCGTGTGGCTCGCATGAGTTATACTGTCTCCTTACAAATGCCTCCTTGAAAAGGTTACGTGGTCGCGAATGTGGGAAATGATATTGGTCACCGGCGCCACAATATTTTACCTCTCAAAGTGATCATATGATGTTTCTTAGTGCTAAAATGAAATGTAGAGCCATATATCATCCACCAGTAACTTTGGTACTTATATCAACACAGCAAATTTCTTCATGACCATTGGGTGGTTGGAGCCCGAAGAACAGCTCCAGTACGCCAAATGCAAAGCACAAAGGAAACTTTGCTGTGTGCCAGCTTCACTAGCTCAATAATTAAAGCAATTACAAGTATGCAGGTGACCAAGCAGTGGAGATCTATGAACTCACCGTTTAGCCTCGCCATCGAGAACGTTCCTATAGATCAGAAATACTGCATAGTAACCGCAAAGCCATGCGATCAGGTCAGCGAAGATCGATTTGTATATCGAACCACGCCATCGAAAAAGTAGTTTGAAGAATGTGAAGTAGGATACTGATGAAACGTCCAAATTATAGGATACGGTCATTTAAACACCTAAATGACAAACAAATTCAGTATTCAAATCCTAAGAGAACGTTTGTGAATACTGGGTGATTTAACGTTGATTCTTATCACTTTTATTGATTAGCATCCTTTGTAAATCACAGCAGTATCGAAGCAGCACATGTCTTCTACAGCACATAATTGGAAAGCACGATACACCTTGTCTCTGACAAGTCTACGTGTCTATGTTGTTTAAAAGTTGCAAAGAATCGTAGAAACGGTGAGCTTAGAATGTAGTAGGGTGTAGAGACTGATGATGTTAATGAGAAAAATCTGCAGAATTCCAACCCTTCGAGTGATCACTAAAGGAAAATACAACGAAATGATAGAAAATCTCCTTCTCAAAGCAACGAAAGGAAAAAAAAACAAATTTACAGTAGTAATAAAAAAAATAATAATAGAAATGGTAGTAGTAACATAAATAATAATGCCAGCAATACTCTATGTCTACAGTGCGTATTCCAACAGTTCTTGCGTTGTATTCGTTTCCTCGCATCCGCGGTCCACGAAGTTCTTCGAAGTTTTCGCGCTTGAGTTCGGCTGGTTTTTTGAGGATGTTCGTCTCCTTTACGAATGTTGCTGAATGCTGGTCGAGTCCATTCTCTCTGGAGTCTTGTTATTGTTGGCCAAAGCTTTTCCACTTTTATTGGAAGGAGTATATTGTTCTCAAATGGGTCTGGTACTATGTTCCCGACTCCGAAGGGATGAGAGGCTTGGTGGTCCTGGGGCGGGATCGAATCAGAAGCATACTTGTGATCATTGGCATCACCACCACTGTGCTACTCGCTCCCTAGTAAGAACAATAATAGCACTAATAATAATAATAATAATGGCAATAATAACAAGTGTTCAGAATCTAACAAATGATGCCTATTTTATTGAAAATGTTATAATCAATAAGGTGTTACAGCAATGTTGGCGACTCAACTGGTTAGTCGTCGCCACTAAAGCTCCCTGAAAAGCAATTTCATTTTTTTCTTGTGGATGCTTAAACAAAAGACACGACGCGCCCAATATATATAAGGAGTCCTCGTGTGTCGATGTCGATGTCGTTGTCGTATTACCGATTATTATCAATGATACACGATGATATACGTTTGCGATTTTTTGATAGAAGTGCACAGCATGTTATTGCACTTTTCACGAGCAAATATGGAATTGTTAATACAACGTCAGCCTTACAACGAATCATGTTTCCTTCAAATTCCTCCTTCAGAACCCGAATGGGTCATGTTTGTTAACATATAACCTGGTCGTTCGACTATTTCAATAATCTTACACCAATTTTTTAAGCCTACAATTCCCTGATACATACAGCAATCGTTCGTTCATCATTCGTCATCACAAGCACCTACAATATAAGGGTGAAGAAGTGTCCCAAAAGAGGATATTTGAACGTCGATGACATTTATTTGATAGCTTTAAGACCTTTATTTATGGATAGCTAGGCGTTTTTCTCTAGCAACAGCAAACGAAGGCATGTATGAAGAGATTTGTGACAGAGTGTGAGTTACCACCAAGCAATTAATGACGTCAACCAATTTTTTAACCGTTGCCTCCATGGTATTATTTGAATTACACTACATCTTGTAAGATAACGATACAATAGAAGCGAAGACCATATGAGGTCCGAAACCATCTTTCTCACTTTTTGAGAAAAATCCGGCTCTGTTCGCATCTAAGAGCACCACAATGAGAGTTGAACTGCATTAAACTATTCTACTAGTCACATATAGAATTGAAATAATGACAACGACAATTTTGAGACTAACGATACGATTCCAGTGAAACATTCAAAAACTTCATAGCGCAAGTTTCTATGTATGTAATGGAGTAGCACAAAAAGCCTCCAAAAGCATCAGTGGAACGAATGTGTTATAATCCCCAGTTTCCAACATTTCTACAGAGTAGACATCTAAAAATATGCAGTTAAGATCTAGAATTTTCCTATGAGATTAGGGGAAGTATTTTCCTCTATTTTTTGATCGAACAGAAAAGATGGTAGTATAATCCGTCTACACTCTTAAAAGTAAAGCAAACTGATGGAAATGTTAACATTGTGAAGTAACCACAATAATGCTGAGATATTTGCAAAAGCTGAATCCCAAGCGAGATTAGAACCCGAAATTGTCCTTTCTGGAGGTCAAGTCTGCACCACTGAAGCCTTTGCTTTGCCTTTCTGTCAGCTAGTTTCTCACTTCACGGTGCTATCAGCATTTATCTGAAAATTATCTGCTCATTCAAACCAATTAAGCTGATGCTGCAGTCGAAATCACGGCGCCAAACTTTTTATATACTGCCTATTATTTAACTAGATCCAAAGTCGATTTGTGCCCCCCAGGCCATTCCCATTGACGGCTGGTTGCTGTTGGTACCGTCAAGGTAAAAAAACAGGGCGAAACAAAAGTAACCCTACGCCTCAGTGGTCCAGTGAGTAAGACGTTAGCCTTCGGAAAGGGTAACTGCAGGCTCGCATCTGGCCTGGAGTCAAGGTTTTGCACAAGTCTCAGCATCATTCTAATTGTATTTCAATCATATCCTGCCGTGAAAGAAAGTAATAGGTGGCAACTAAAAAGTTTATTGCAAAATGATTACTATGTTAGTGCCTTTATACTGGCTCACCAAGAGTACTAAAATAGTATAGTTTTTTAAGCAAAATTTATTGATATTAAAACAATGAATCGTGTTTACAACAGCAATCAATCTTCAACAGTCGAATTACTTATGAGAATACCATGATAGATGACTTGCTAGCTCCAAAAAAATGTAGAGAGAGGGAAAGAGAGAGAGAGAGAGAGAGAGAGAGAATGAATTTGCAAAAAATATGTGGTCCTTAGTTTTTTCTGCTCTATGAAGGGCTAAAGAAGAGCATGTACTTGAAGAAGAAAGCAAGGAAGCAACATAAATTTCCAAAATTCTTAACCAGAATTTATGGCAACGTGACGTTCGTAGGCAGTGTATGTGTGGTATGTGACAGATGAAACAGAAAATTTCTCTATCTGCATCGCTAAAGCTGATTTTATTGTTTTTGCCGCCAAATCAGCTGTGTACACTATAAACCTCATATTAAAAGCTAGTAACTAAATATCTATCAATGAATATTGTTAACTACTCCATCGTTCAAGCGATCATTTTTTAAACCCCTGCATGCCGTCATAATAAACTGCATACGAATTGTCTTCAATTCGTACTTGTTCTACGTAGTGTATAAAATTTTTCCAAGCTGTTACAAATTTCGCTGAGAACAAGTAAAAACGCAAAGCATTTTCCTATCTGTAAACACCAAAAAATGATGGATTAGAGAGAATTCAAACAAAGATGATTCCGAAAGGATCGCTCTCCTGTGAAAATTCGCTT
The DNA here is from genome assembly GCA_018806985.1 of Angiostrongylus vasorum. Classification (NCBI taxonomy): domain Eukaryota; kingdom Metazoa; phylum Nematoda; class Chromadorea; order Rhabditida; family Metastrongylidae; genus Angiostrongylus; species Angiostrongylus vasorum. Next base: position 666,373 of record JADANN010000202.1, on the reverse strand, counting down.
TCAAGGAAAATCGAAATCTCCGGCACATATAGAAAGTGCGTAACGGTAAAACTCAAAATTAAAAAACCCTCTAGAAATAAAACATACCATCTGCTTCATCGTTCTGTAGTAGGTCATAGACATAATTACTATTTGCGTAATGAGGCAATTCATAGACAACCTGAGATAGGAGCAAAACTTGGGACCTTAGTTACGCTTCGAACCTTGAGTTGCCCTTACCGGGTGGTCATGTGCTATCCACCACACCAACCGAGTTCTTTGCTTTGCCTTTCTCTCAGCCATGTTCTCACTCTATCGATGCTATCACGAATCACACGTCAATGCTAATGATCAACGGAGAGAACTGGCAGCGTGTGAAAGTTAACGCATTCTGATTTCGATTGCAGCTTCGCCTTAACTGGCTTCAATGCCAATTTGTGCTCCCAAGTCATTCCTGTTGACGAGTGATTGCTGATTGCACCGATAGAATGAAAGCATGGCCAACAGAAAGGCACAGCAAGGGTCTCGGTTGGTCCGCTGGATAGTGTGAGCCACCGGTAAGGGCAATTCAGAGTTTGATGCCCAACTGGGCTCTCGAGTTTTGCTCATATCTTAGCACTCCTGTGGTTGTAGTTCACATCGCACTCTGCTGTGAACTAAGAAATTCACATATAGTGTGCATGAATGTACCATAGTAAAAAGGCGTGTATGTGAGCATCCGCGACGTATTTTTCCGTTCATTATCATAATTTCCCTATCCACGATAGATTTGCTTAGCACCGAATTATTCATTCCATTGGGCCTCGAAACGAACATGTTCATTGCATATCGATTTCTTTAGGTTCATCTGACAAAAACAATCCTCCTACAGTCACCATGCAAATTGTTCACTGTTGGGTAATGTCGGTCCAACTTATGAGAGCCGTTCGTGAGGCGCGATTGGTGGAGCTTCCTGTTGTCGATTTTCGCTTCCATATAGTCCTAACCAAATTTTCATATATTTTCGAGAGTACCGTTGGCCAGTTGTTTAACTAAGAAAAAGGAGTCAGATTTGTTAACGATTGCCTACATCACAATAACTACCTTCTACAGAAGCGCAATGGTGGACAAAAAAGCTAGCTCAGTGTTGATAAAGAATGGAGAGCGGTTCCCAAATGGAGAGCGGTTCCCAAATGAGTTCTGTTCCGACCAGCTCTCGATCGACTACCCCCATGAATTTCCACCGACGAGATAGCATATTGGAGATTCGGAAGTAAGAACCATTGTGACGATGACATGGCACTGACGACATTTACCGATATGATTTGGATTCAAGTGTGATCCATACAATAGATCAGTCGGATGTTCTGAACGACACTCGTCATTGCCACATCTTCTGGGTCTCTGTCTACACGTAAGCTACTGCTTTAATGTATTTTCTGTGAATTTCTATGAACTGTTCCAATCCTTTTTTCTTTATAATTTACTTGACCCGTCATAAAATGTGTGTATATCCCAGCACTTCTTGCATTCGATTCATTTTACCCGCTGCTGTTCCCATTGATGGTGGAAGATGCCTTCTTTAACGCCGAACGCTGTAGAATGACAGTCGAGTGGCTTCTTCTTGAAATCTTGGAGATATGATAGGGCGTCCCCACGTGGATTGGCCTTGCTTCCAAATGGTCTCTATTGCCAACTACTACGTTAAAATAGAAGAACACCGGTAAATTTGGACAATAATTACTACATGTCATTAAATTGAAAAAAAAAGAAGCTCAACGATAGGAAGGAAACAAAGACAGACATCTCCAAAATTGTTCATCAGATTAACAAAATCGAAAAATTCCTAATGGTACAGAGGTTTAAAACCAATACTGTTCTTGAAAAATACAACTTATTGCGCTATGAATGATGAAGATCGTTCAATGAAAACATTGGTCCGCCCGGAAATAAAATCAGCACCTAAAGAATATACACCAAAGTCATTGATCACGAGAAGTCCCGTAATAAACAACTACGGTTCCGTTTTAGAACGTTTTGTCGGCACTGGCAACTCAGTATGCACACGTGGTTCTGGTCTTTTCGAAGAACGATGTCCAAACGATAACGGTTCTCCTCTTCTCAGTGTTTCTACGCATTCTTTGACTCTCTCTTTGATCTCATTTCCTTCCAAAATTTTCTTCTTGTAGCATTCACGTACCACAGCTCGCATCACGTCTTTATACTCTTGCACTGTCAGTTCCCTACAAAAAAAATCTCAGGTCTGAATTTCTATTAGACTCGACACTGTTCAATAATAAGTGCTTTCTTTTTTCAACAGACACGAGGTTGTCAACAACAAGATTTATTCAATGATGGCTGACGTTTTGGAGGTTTCGCCTCCTTCTTAACCTGGAAAGATCCGATTGAACCGCAACCTACTCAGTTAAACATATTCATAACCCAAGAAGAAAAAAAGTTGCTATCCATTATTGACAATCTCGTATTTGTCCAAAAAGGAAACAATAACTTATTTACTTGACGTACGTGCAACGGAATCATCAAACAAATGAACCGGTTCTACACATGATTTAGCTTAGTTTCAGCAAATATAACTAGCTAAAACAATCGTCTTGAAGACAATGATTGCTTCGCTTAAAGAATTGTTTCACATCGAAGCAATCACACGACGAGTTTTATGAACTGTGTACAGTACTCGAATGGGTTTCCTAGTTTACGATTCCAAAATCGTCCTGCTGCTATCAGCGAGAAACCAAGATATTTCTTCCGATCTCTTTTTCCTTTGTTCAATTCTTTTTTTTGTATCTATTATCCATGTAAACTAAGCACGGCTATGATTCAAAAATCACTCAGCTCAGCAAAAAAACTACGAGATAGTTTAGGTATTGTTTTTATCCAGTTCTTTCTGTTTCTTCTTTTTTGTAGCTGTCACTCAAGTTAACTAAACAGCTTATCTAAGTAAAGGACTTCATAATCAATTATTCAACAATAAGATGGCTCTCATACATAGCAGTTCAACTGACTACTAAGGATTCCGGGTACAATCAATTTAATGATAACTAGATTTGATTCCTGATTTCCAAGCCCTTCAACCATTGTCCATACTCCAACATCGCTCCGGTGAAATATCCCTACACGACGATGCTGAGATATTTGCAAAAACCGGACGGCAGGTGTCTGCGGTGGGGATCGAAGACGCTATTATCCTTTCCGGAGGCGAAGGCGTTCTCCGCCACACTATGCGGACCTTCGTTTTGCCGTTCTCTCAGCTAGTTTTCTATCTACCAAAAAGGTGAAACGAAGGACGCGCATGGTGTGGTGGTGAACGCGTTCGTCCCGGAAAGGAAAATAGCGTGTTGATTCCTACCGCAGACACCTGCCGTCCGGTTTTTACAAATATCTCAGAGTCAGTGTGGTTATACTGTCCATGATACCTTGCCATGAAAATTATAGTAGGCAGTAGATAAAAAAGTTAACATTATCACCCCCACGGCTCACAAGATTAATCAGCTGATCAAACTCGATGTGGAGCATACACATACCTTCAAGCAAGGGTTCGTTATTATAACGAATGTCTTTCTACGGAGCAAGTAACATCTGAGGCTACTCAGGTACGTAGAGGCTATTTTCTACACGGTAGTGTATACTCGCTAACCCATTATACTGTCATAATTCTCTTATATATTTGGAAAACGATTTGTAGTCTAGTCCCGCTCGAACTATTACGAAAGCATTTTTTGTTCCATCAGCTGAAAGTATATAGTAGCAGCGCTACCATTTTGTTGCATCGTAGTCGACTGGAGAACATTCCTTAATATTTTGGTAGGTTACCAGTTGCACACTGCTGAAAACACTCGATGTGAAGCCTCATGCGCACTCGATGCCATCAATATTCAAACGGCATTTAGAAGTTGTTACAAGGCATTTTTTGACTTGTTATACTCCCACTTCCACTTTACTATTCATTGTTGAGCTATGTTTGTACGTGATAATTGCTTATCTTACTTCGTTACTGTTACTGTTTACGTGTACATATATCTAAAGGTTTAATTATACAATTTTGAGGCTCGAACTGCGACAACCAAAAAAGCTCCGTTTGCTAAAACATAAGAACACGTGTATTCTGTACTGAATTAACCCATACAGGTATTGTAATATGTGCGTTTTGAAAAGTGCATGGAGGTAACAGTAAATTTTGAATTTCTCCATAGAGTTGGTTCATGGAACCACAGACATGAGTGCAGCCAAGCATAGATCAATCGATGCCAACCGAAGTCCGCTTTCTGCTTGTGTTTTCATTGGCTTTTGGCTACGAAAGAATAGTGCATGAAGTTCTCCATAGGCAAACGACTTGTTTGTGTTAGAAGTGTGGTAGTGTAACTGTATGAATCAGTATACGAAAGACATAGCAAAGATAAGGAGTTCATCACAGCTTGCAGGTCAGAGATAAATAATAAAATACAGTAGTTATTTCCTACTTACCTTTTATACCGTTTAATTCCTTCCTTTGCGAACTCATCGATAATTCTGAGAATATCGTCAGGTTTCTAAAAAATGAGATTAGACGCGTTAGTACTATTATTTCAAAATACGTTCAAAGAAGCAGTGAGAATTTTGAATCTACCCAAGTAGGAACTCACATTCTTTCGCTCCTTAGACTTGGACGCTATCAAATCCTCACTCACTAGTGAACTAGGTTCCAACGATGTATCAAGCGATGGGCCTTGAAATTCGTGCTAAACAAGCAGGTGAGAAAGCAACAATAGCTGAGTAATTGTCAATCAGATAAAGAATAACTGATTGACATAAGAAAGCCAAAATAAGATAGCAGAGGAAAAAATTGCACCGTAAACCAAGCGAATAGAAAAAAGCCTAAAGAGAAGAAAACGAAAATATACTCACCAGTTTAACGCCAACACTACCTGTTGGATCTAAAAAACGTGGTAAATTGGCCAAATAACACCTTTTTTTTCTATTAAAAAATCTAACACAGATAATGGTGGAAGAAACATTTCATCTGCTCACCAGCGACCGTTCTCTCATTCACGCCAGGATTCATAAAACTGCCACGATCTTCTTGCTCAGACTCTTCATTTCCGTGAATATCTTTTGAACATTCGCAAAAATGACGTTCCTTAGCGTAGAAATGACGACCATGTTTTCCAGGACCTGTTCCATGCGACCCTTAATGGATATCTTTTCTAAGTGTTAGATTTTCACATGGATTCTCGTTCCTAGTTCAATGTTTGTAGTGGTTTCCAAAATACTGGTGATGGTACTTATCAGTTGTACCTTCAACGAAACACTGCTCTTTTGATTTATTTGGTTCCTGATTAAGGTGCTGATGTTTTTTCACAGCAACCGGTGATGCTTTGTTCTCGCTATGATTTTTCCGATCTTTTTTACTCTGATCGGAATTAAGTGGTGGAATTCGAACTGTCTGCGTGGAAGATGATGTTGATTGGTATCCTTCATCCAAGGATGACAATTTCTTCGCGTCATTCGAATATTTTTCCTAAAGCAGTTAGAAATAGAAAGATGCAAACGAAGATGATTCACTGGAAAAATCAAAATTAAACTAGGTATCACACCTTTGGAGAAATCGTGATATCTGCTGAAGTTGATGCCCCTTCTGAGTCTGCCGTTATCTTGAAAAATTTAATTATAACGAATTTCACGTTGCTCTACGACAAGAAATTACCATAATATCCAACAAAACCTACACCAAGACGTTCTCTAAGCTCCGAAGAGAGCTGACTCGTTTTCTTAATTCTATACTGCTCGAAATATTTCGTACTATTAAACCGGCCACCCTTGACAGCAAATAACCTTCCCGGAGCCAGTGTTTTCACTTGTTCTGGAATAATCGACCCAAGAAGATCACATGAATCGACAGTGGGTTTCGCATCTTCAGCTGTTTCCTTTCGATGAGAGAGAGGTTGATCGAAGCGACGGGAGTTCTCGGTCACCTGGCTGTATAACAAAGTTTATTTAGAGCACGACACCGGAAGCGATGAAAAATTGTGTCTCTCAACTTTATAATCATATTCGAAGAAATACTAAATTAGTACGAGCGGGAAATCTCAGACTGTGAAACTAATGTGTTAAAACTTTTCTAGAGTAGGAACGCCCAGTTGGCAGCAGTTTACCAGTATTTTTACCACTTCTGAATTAGATCTCCATCGCAGCGAGCCATAGATCAACTGGCAGAGTGGCGGCAACAGCTGAGATAAAAAAAATTTTAAAGTGTTCTATATCAGTCCCCTAAAAACCTTAAATGGCCTAACCTGACCAAACACGGGGTTGCTACATCATTCTTTATTACTGAAATGGGTGACATTTCGGAGGATTTCGCTTTCTTCGGAGCCTGGAAAGGTCAAGCTGACTCCCATCTAAGTTATTCACTTCACCAGCTCTCACAGTTCTCCTGTACCCATTTTCGCGTCTCTGTGAACTTGCAGCTCTTCGCACAATAATGATTAGGGATTTGAAGATGCCCTTTGAAAATATTCGAAATTTGGTATTAGCTTCATTGTTGGCAATTCTGCTATCCAAAGAAAGTTTGAAGAAACGGCGGTACTGGTAAACTTCCCATTTATTGTTGTTTGCTCCTGTTTATTGCTTTAACTCTATCTCTGTTTCGAAGTTTTTACCTTAGAAATGGAAACAGATGGTGAGGAACTTGGGCAGAATTCTAACAGCAAATTTGTTCCGTAAACAAGAGTCATACTCACGTCTCCTAACACAGTAAGCTTTGAATTTTCCAGCACATTATTTACCTCACTGTGTCTCGTTTGACCTACGCTAACGTTCTTTCTATAGTTTCTTGAAGCCCTGTTAGTGTTAGTGAAAGCCAAGTGGCAAAAACACTGGTTCATTACCTCTCTTCTCACCCCTCACACATGAAAGGGCATTTACAACGAACATGTTTCGAACATCCACCAACGTGTGCACAGGAAGGGGGTAGAGGGTAGAAGGAAGAATTCTTGGAGCTGCAGAAACAAAAGCCATTTCTAAAAGTTACGAAACTGTAGTTCCTCGGGATAGTTGTAGACGAAAACCAAGCCCCCAAACGCCCCAAAGGATATTTCTATCGATAACAAGGTCCCATTTATCCTGCCCTTCATTCCAAACGAAACATTTGCAGCTATAAAACGTTGCTAAAGAAGTGCCTGCCTAGAAAATTGGATAGCAGTGATTGAAATGCCACCACACTCTCATATGCCAGCTAGTTCATAACCTCTTATACGACCGTCTACGCACAACGCTAAATTGTACAATGTGCATTAACAGTAGAGATGGTGAATGCATGACTTCGTGTACGGTTAAACTCATCTCTTGTAAAGCCTGTGGGGACTAATACATTGGCGAAAGTGGCAGATCACTCTGCGTTCGTATGAAAGAGCATTTAGCTGGTAAACTTAAAATTAAACCAAAACTTCAGTGAACGCGCATACGACATAGACACATGATGGGGAAGTGTTTGAAGTAGAAGTCACTATCTTCGCACAGGAATCGAAAGCTTCAGCGCGCAAAACCCTCGAAACATTTTGGACAAATTCCAAAGATCCGGGAACGAACTGCAGAAAGGAATGCCTTATAGTAACTATTCCTCAAACAGTTCCTATTTCTATGTTACCTTAAGTCTTCTACAATAACTGTTTTACTTGTAATCGTTATAAATCTATTCTCGCACATTCTGTAAATTGTCTCTTAACGACCATTTCATGCAGCTGTCTTCCGGGTGGCTGGAAAGGGAATCAGCAACAGTCAGCTGAATGTACTGTCCAGCATCTGCCGTCCCAAAGAAGTTTCCGAACAAGCACCTGCGCCCTTTCACATGTAGCCCTATCAGATTCTGCTAGTAGAAAAAACCACTAGAACCTCTCTCTAGGCGCTGTCTTTAGTTCCCTCTTGCAAAGCTCCACCCACTACAAAAGTAATACATGCAGCCCATCGGCATTCGTCTTCAAGTGTTCGCAGCGTTCGTCCGGTCTTCATCCAGTCCCTTAGTTCCTTAATGCTCCAACTCTAGTGTCCGCCTAACCTCCTTCAAGTGTACCACTTGTTCTCATTTCAATCTCGCTCGTATCCACCCAGCTTACGTATCGTCAAATATCACATATCATTATTGTATCGTTGCTGTTGCTATAAACTGTTATAACCCAAACTCGAAGTTGTTCATGGCAGTCACGGAAAAAAGTCCCGCGTGGCGAATTCATATAAAGTCGAGCATTCCAACTCCCTAATCCACTGACCAATTAGCACTTGCCTCGTTATTAGACGTGGTCTAACATAATTTTTGAGACTGATGTCTTGTCAGTCACATTAGGGTTTCAAGTGAACTCTGTGCGGTTGACATCCACGCGAAATACTCACTCCAAGACTCGTGGAAAGCGGTGAGATTGCGAAGAAGGTATTTTGTTTTCAAGGCAATGGAAACCTTTGTATAGCACTTTCTCTGTCTTGGTTACGGAGGTGTTTGGCTGGGTAGATTGCAGTCAAATTGACCTTTCCAGGCTCTAAAGAAGGCTAAATCCCCCGAAACATCGGCATTTTTGTAGGCAGTTTCTTCGTGAATAAAGAATAATGTAACAACTTCGTGTTTGCTAGTCAAGAATATAGTATGCCATCGGCCATGCTTCCAAATATGGTTCGTAAATTCTTGAAAGGTCAGTCAACTTACAAAGTAACACGTTGGCTTTCTCAGCTCTATCGCATCATAAAAGAATAGCGATAACACAGAACATATGTGTATTTCCTTAGATTATTGAGCTAACACAAGGTTGATTTTTATGATAGCATGTAGCTTAATAGGCCAGCCAATGAAATACTGACTGCTGTAGGATGCACTTCCATTATGGAAACAGAACAAAACGGATAGTAACAGATCAACAACCGTCCTATAATAAAATGGTACAGTGTAGTGAATTTCGTCATTCGAGCTGTGCTCCACTTCAGAAGATTCCACTTGATGCGACTATGAAGAGCCACTTCATGACGTCCGCCTCTGGACAGATAATCGACTCGGATTGTTGCGGCTGCGAAGAAGGCGATGGGGCCCAAACGTTTGCCGGATAGTTCTTTTATAACAACTTCGTGTTGGGTCAATAACATTGGAAGGTGTCGGTTATTCATGCCAAGATTTAATGAGAGTCGGTTTCTAACATATAGAAGATGGATGGTTACATTTGGCTGGAGCTTTAAGTAAAAAGAAAATACGAAGAAAACTCCCAACATGTTGACAGAAACAGAAAGAACGAGATCCACAGTTGGTACTTTTTTCAAGGCCGATCACACCCACAAATGAACATGTCGTATCGTGGCAACTTTGTACATGAAAATAGTCGGAAGTAATAATTTAAATCACTTTAACATTCCCGCGACCATGCCAAATTTCGCATTCTACAGAGTGGTGTCAAACCGGCTACTCCGGCAGTTTTTATGTAGTCCACTACCTTCATTGTGATCTTCATCCTATGAATCGGATTTTTCTGGGTTTTAAAAAAATTGTTGTCTTCCGTTATCCTCTCTGTGCTCTATGTTCTTCTATACATCATGCCATGTTTTTGGGGCATATACAATTCTATACAAAAACACTTGTCTACTATGTAATCATGCTGCTGTCAGCATTTAATAAAGTTGTATACATTATGAATTCTACGTTTTGGTTCTTATCTCCTTTCATTCAAAACAGTACTCAGAAGTCATTATAGTAATTGAAAATTAGAAAACAACAGTCTGCTTATCAGATATGATACCTCACACTGTATGCGTTGCCAGTTCTTCGAGATAGAGGATTTCTGTGCCTCTTTACTGGCCAGAGTCTCAGCGCCACACACTAGCTCCAACAGTAATAGTCTCTCACCGTAAAATGGGAAATTAGTGAGGAATTATTAAGAAGACATCACACCATGGACGACGCTCGCCATAGCATCTATGTTGGATTAACTACCGACAAACTACAAGAAGAAGACACCTCCAGATGTCTTACCGGCCACTCCAGCAAAACCATTATAACACCTATAGATGTCATTCGATGCGAGAATGTTTACGGAGTAAAACGAGACGTGAGAATTTGTAAACACTCGATTTGATTCAATTTAAAATTAGAGCAGCAAAAAATGAAATAATCATCAGGAAATTCAACTGAACAGAATATTGATTATATTCACTTACGGATCGACAACTGGTTCCAGTTCAGCACCAAGTAGTGAGAGCCGCGTAACAGGTTCACGAGGAGCACCACGTCGCGATACCAAACTAATCAAGGTGTCTTCCACTTTGATAGGTCGTTTACTTTTCTGCTTAGAAGAAATAGGCTATGAAAATCCACGCGAAGATAGTTCAAACTACATAAAAACTTTTATATAAACAGGAAATATTTACCAACTCTGCAAAGCAAACAGTTACAGAAATACGTAGAAAAAAGCATGCGACTTTTCTGGGGCCCAAACAAATTATTGCCTTATTATCATTGCTATAAAGTTGACTTCCACCACGGAATCCGAGACTCCGTAATTTTTGACCTTCAAAGTTATATAATCATTTTAAAAAAACCTATTCACCTTATTCCGTCGTCGTTTCCTCTTCGCAGATTTCTGCACTAATTTCCTCGTTTTTATTGCTCTTTTAGAAGATTTTTTCACACGCCTCTTCTTCTTACTTCTTTTCACGCTGCAAAAACAGTGCTAGCTGTTGTGACTTAACAATTACGATCATTTTTTTTATACAAGAAGATTGAACAGAATGATTTAAAATATAACTACCTGGGTAACGATGGAACCCCATATGACATGCCCAACTCTAGGCCACCCAAAACTCGCGCATCGTCGTCAAAGAACTCATTCATTTCTTCTTCATGTGAAGAAACGGATTCGTTATCTGTCCCCTCTTCTTCTTCATCCTGTTCATAATATTCATCTTCTGTGCTGCCTTCACTACTATAATCCCTATAAACTCAACTATGAAGAAGTATTAAATTATTCAACAGCGTTATATTGTGCACTACAATGAATTAATGTAAATGTGTTACAAATCTATGCAACTATGAGCAAGTAGATAAGTAAGAAGACAAATAAACTTATGTATAAACATATGCGTGAACTAGTTAATCTCATGTAATTTTGCACTGATCATTTTTCATCAATAACTGCAACAGGCGCGTGTAACGCAGTGCTCGGAGGCGCCCTGCAATACACATAGAATCGATCCCCGCGCCCAAGGCTCACCAAGCCTTCCATCCCTCCGGGGCAGGCAAATTGGTACCAGAGTTGTCTGAGAGGATATCTGCACTGGCTCGATACATCGGTAGGCCACCGCGAATCATTGTAAAGGCCAAATATGCATTCAGTCACCTCCAACGATGCTTAATGAAGTCAAATGCATGGCACAACCATCAGAAACTGAACAACGCCGAGAGCTTTATTTAGCTTTTAACAGCAACAGTCCCGTACAGGACACCGCAGAGCGACGTTACTTCCTTCAAGCGGTGCTCTGCTTATGAAGATTCCACTAGAACGTCCACCAATACCCACAGGGCGACAACGGACTGTAGACAATGGGCTCGGATCAATACGGCACTCAATAAGGCGAAGGCACCGAAATTTTAGTCGAATAAAATTTTTCTTTTACCAACGTCGTTTATACATGTTGACTCGTTACGTCGATGGTAAAGCAAAGTCTGTTTTTGAAATATGATTAATCTCAATAAACATATTGCTTTCATAAGATGATGTTAAAAAAGAACTTTATTTGGATAACCTTTCGCCGCCTTTGTCTTCTTCATGGCCATATTGGTCGAAGTCAATTGTCCACAGTTGTTCGGTCTTCCGACGTGGTTTTCCGTGATCACACAGAGTCGGATCCAGTAGATAAGCAATCCAATGATCGAATCCAGTCAACAACTGTCTTGTATAAAAGAGCAATCTCAATTGACGTTAATTCATTCCAGCGGTGCTCTACTGGATACGACTCGACTCGCTGCGATCGCGAAGACCTATATCGGAAGAAAGAACAACTGTGGACAATTCGAGACTCGGATAAATTCGGCTGTGAAGAAGGCAGAGGCGCCGAAACGTTAGCCGAACAATGTTTTTAATCAACATCGTGTTAGGTCGTCAATGAAAGAGTACATATTGACTAGTTATTCCCAGGTTAAAGGAAAGTTAGCCTTTGAAATATAATTAATCTCAATTCCACAATGTAATCGAGTATTGATGAAGTAATCATTTCTCCGTCGATGGAAAGTAAAAGTTAGCTTAACAAACTATGAAAGTAATAGTCAGTATTCTTGTAATAAAAAACCTCTAGTTGGTCAAAAGAAAGGCGGATACCACAATAGTAGCGATGCCGTTTAGTATTAGCGAAGCACTGATTCTACATTGTACCAGCTTGACCAAGGCTCCCATCCCTTTGAAGTCGGCAAAGTGCTGGCAGACTTCATGGCGATCAGCTGGCCCCTTCCAACACATAAAACGTAGCAGATGCCCATGTGATGAAAATTTGCAAACGCGTTTAAATGGTTATCCCAAGATTCGAGAGAGAATCGAGACATCTAGCATTCAACGATATTCATGAAGAGCAAAAATTCTAGAGCAGCAGCCAAACCCACAAATCCGAATAGTTTGTTGGACGACGAATTCGAGGAGATGGAGCGAAAGCAAGAAGTGCTGCCATGCTTATCACATGTGATATCGGGCCATATAAAATGAAAATATTGATCAATCTATCTCCATCTAATTATAGATAGGATTGTTTTAATGAGAAAAGTCTTGTTACATGATGTTCGTATACGTTTTCAGTTTAAAGCAAAATGATATAACTTCTATACTTAAAGCAAAAAGCCTTACAAGTGTCGACTTCGTGCCAGTATTCGGCGAACCCTCTCTGCCAGCGCTGTTCTCTGCACAAGTCTAATCGTGCGAGCGGACGGCGCTGAACGGCTAGACGACGGCCTGGCGATGCGAGATTCTTCGCATTGTGGGCAGAACCATTGTTCCGATGTCGGCACCGAATCCAGAGGTGGTGTCAGACAATATGTGTGGAAACTAGAAAAGTAGTGATTCCAGAAATATATGGTGGTGTTCTCTTGAACAGTTGATAAGAAATTGAAAATGCAGCAACTATTTCGTAATGACTAACGTCCCGACGAATTTCGATGCTGAGATACGAACAAAACTGGGACCCACAGGTGAGCGTCTATTGCACCGTTAGGGTAAAAAAAAACTGGCTGAGAGAAAGGCAAAGCTAGGGCCGCGGTGGTGCAGCAGAGACCACGTGTGCTCCCGGAAAGGGAAATCGCCGATTCGAAGCGCTCCTGAGGTTTCGAGCTTTGCTCATATCTCAGCAACACTGGGGTTGCATTTCACATAATAATCCCCATAAAGAAAAAAATAATGAGTAATAGATATAAGTCAAACATAGTGATTGTGAATGAAAGGAAATAGCCAACTGTAATTTGATGAAATCTAGCAATAATGTGAACCTTCCTATGCAAAAAACGTACCCTTTGTCGCACTGGTCACATATCAAAAGCAGTTCTTCATTCTGGCCACCAGAGCAGATTTCGCACATTGTGAAATCGAGCGGGTTCGTCTCATCGAATGGCTAGAAAAATCACACAAATCCAGTTTATACTCTATTTTCACAGCAAACGTACAACGTAGATCTCCCCACCTCAGCCTCCTTGGGAGGATCCATCTTCTGTACTTTGAAGAGTACTGGTTTTGCTCCAATTATTTTGTATGAGTAAACTGCACCAAATGTAGAGCGACATGATGGACAACTTAATCGTAACTTGGACCATTCAGTCAGACATTCCAGGTCGAATCTGTGTTGACAGTTTTCTGGCCGCGAAAACTCTTCATCCATTGAACACAGACAAATGGGACACACATCATCAAGGGTTGGCAACGACATATTGACCTCTAACCTGTTAATCAATGAAATAGATATATCTGACCTTAGGCCGCCTAGTACAGCTTCAAATAAAATAACTAGTCAAATAAAAAAAAACTCGGAAAAGTGAAGAAATACCTTCGGCAGCAACACCGTTATAAACAGAACTGCATAACAAAAAAGCAAACAAGGGAATGATTTACTGAAATCATGAAATGAGACCATCAAAATGACTACGAATGCTTATTAAATGAAAAAAGCGAACCATGCAATGAATTACCATTATCCCTTGCAGGGAACAACTGTACACCCACTATATTTACATTGTAAGTACGTGGAGGAAAAAAAAACCTTTTAGAAAACTGAAACAATGACTTCTTTGCAGGTCTTCGAAACTGCAAAGAATACGTGAAGTGACCAGAAGAACAAAGAAATGAAATACATTGTTCAACAGCGGATTTTTAACAAGTAACCGACGGTGGACAAAAAATACAAAAGATGTCGTAAAAAAGGCTAAAATATTGGAATCTTAGTAGTAATAGATCCTATACCAGTCCTCCCAACAGTGTGAGACCAGGCTGAGAGGTGTTTCTGGACGTCGGGGTGCTATGTACCAGCGAGGGTTCACCTCTCTCCTGGGCCTTCCAAGCTGACAAGGAGTTCGACGTTCCCAACCGGAAGCTCAGCTGAAGGTAATTAATGCGAAGAATCAGCACTTTTATGGTATCAAACCAGTCGCGTGGTGGCAAATCTCCTTCTGACCCACAAAAGGGGCCACTGCCTGGGGTGTGGACCTGAGGAACGCTTCGGCTTGGCTAAATTCAGGACTGAAAGGAACCACAGTGACAAAACTAGTAACTGCAAATTATGTTGGGAGCTCGAACAACCAATGAAAACAGGGAAATAGAAGTATCAAAGTAAGTAAGCAAATGCATCAGTCAAGTAGTCGTCAGTTGAGATTTTAAGTCTAGGTCAACAAGTAATGGATAAAGGACTATGGTCTAGAAGCAACAATGTTTACGTGTTACTGGAGTCGCTTAAATTCTTAGGATAGTCCTGACGATAGTTGGCCAAAGCCCGAGTGAAAAAGGCATTCGAGCTCGGGAGAAATGCTGAAACTTTTTATTTTAAATATTCTGGATCTATGACATTGTGAGAGGACGAAGTAAAGAAAAAAAGGTAATCTAAAAAAATAATCTGGTAAAAAAAGGTAGGAAAAAATAGGAGACTGATTTAACTCACGAGCAGACATATTCTGCAATCCGTACGCTTGTTGGTTCAGCGTTTGTGGTGATGGCGAGACTTGAGGGCTAGGAACCTCCAGTTTTACATGTGATTGTTGTGCCTGTGAGGTGTTTGGCTGAACTTGAGATTTCGACGGTTCAACCACAAACTGACCAAAAACCAAGGGGTTTGCGATTGGTGGTGTTCCCCTGAAAATGAAATATGGTTGATACATGCTTGGAAATATTAAAACCCTATACATATTTTAGTCGTGGCACAGTGGTCGGGGCGCCTTGCAATACATGTGGGATCGATTTCCGCGCCCATGGCCTACCAATCCTTCCATCCCTCCCGGGTCAGCAAATTGGCACCAAACTTGTATGGGAGGATAGCATTGGCTCAGTACATCGGTAGGCCACCGCAAGTAACTGTGAAGACCAGACATGCATTCAATCAACTCCAAACGATGCTTAGTGAAGTCGAATGCACGGCGCATCCCGTGGGGACTGATCGACGGCAAGAGCTTTTTTTATCCTTTATAGATCAGGAAAACCAAACAGACTTATCTAGATAAAGCACTGCTCTATGCACGTTATTACAAAGCCTTTTCTCTTGTCTAAAGAAAACATTAAATCGCGAAAAACTACGAAATTTTGGAAAAAAACGAGGCAGAGAACAATAGATAGAAGAAAGCATGCAGTACAGAGCCCTATTCATAAGCAAAGTGACTAGGAGGAAAGTGAAGAGATTAACAGTGAAGAACACGACAATTTTCTTCGCACCACATAAAGTTACTGTGATCCCACTTTGCAATTAAAACCTAAGGAAAATTTAGACCCTAAGGTTTTTAAACGCAAGCGCCACGCGCCACAGCAGCAAATATCAAAGATACTTTGAGGATACCGTAACCTGTTGAACGAAATCCTACTTGTTCAGTCATCTCACTATTCGTAGCACGACTTCTGACAAAAAAAACTTGTATAACATAGGAAATTTGGTGTTGACAAAAACCAAAACTTTTGCTTTATTGATAAAGAACTGTAGATTCTACTGATTATTGTTCCGACTGATAGACTTTTAGCTTAGACATGTTCATTTGAAGTTGAAAGGGAAATTATATCCGGCCAAAAACGAGTTTAAATCAGCTCTATAATCCACTGCGTGGCAACAAGCAATGTAGAAGTTTAAAAAATAACTTGCCTAGTTACTGCGGTATTTGCTGTAAAACCAGGTACTGTAGGAGATGGTCCTGGTAGTAAACCCTGGACTTGTCCAAGTGCTTGCTGCAAGTATGCAGGTGAAATCCCTGCTGGTAAGCTTTGCTGCGCAGTTGCTTGTGGTGTACTCTGTTGTTGTTGCTGTTGTTGTTGTTGCACCAAACTACGTTGCTGCGCAAGTTCTTGAAGTTTTTGGGCTGCCAACAATTGTTGGTGTTGAAGCAACGCTTGTTGGTTCAATAGACTTTGTGCGTTGAAGTGTTGTGACAGAAGATTTTGTTGTGTGAGTAGATGCTGGTTGGAAATCAAGCTATTAGCCTGTGCCTGGGCTTGGACCTGTGCTTGAGCTTGTATTGTTGCCGCAAGGAACGGTTGCTGCATTTGAAGTGTTAATAATTCTCTCCGCTTCTTTTCATCTTCAGCTTTTTTCTGCATGGACTCTCGTTGCAAGCACGCCTTGAGTTTTGTAAAGCACTCATGCTTCTCTGCTGCTAATCCATCACGACGCGCCTTCACTCTTTCCAACTGCAAAATTTGTTAGATAAAACGAATGCGAAGCATTACATTAGAACTGGAGATTAAAGATTACACTTAAATACTTAAATATTTCGTCACCAACGATTATTGCTGACCTACTGGAATGCATGTGATTTAGAAAGTTCCCAAATCCTTCAAACAGTGTTAATCTTAACTTTTTACTTGCTCTCTATTACAATTTTTCACGGCAGTGTACTATGTGTGAAACGACCACAATGATTTTGAGATACTGGCAAAACTGCGGACCGCAGGTGTCTGCGGTGAGGACCGAACGCTGTATTACCCTGTGCTAGGGCTAACGCGTTAACCACCACACCATACAGGTCCTTCGTTTCGCGTTTCTTTCAGCTAGATCTGTCTTCATTCTCAGCTTTTAAACAGTATTTATACATACTGCTTAAGCACTCTTGCAGATTGTGGACGATTTTGGCTAATTCTCCATTAAGACCACTGACTGGTGATTTTGTTGACAAGCACTTAGCGATAAGTGCTCCAACAGAATTAACCTTTCAGTTTCGAAACGTAACTGAATCTTTCTCATCATGCATGACCATTTCTAAGACTAAACTACAGTTTTACAGTATAAGGCGAAATGTTGGTGAAATGAAGAGAAAGAAATCTGAGAAAGGAAAGACTTAAATGTGCACTTTAGAATAACTCACTATATTAAGAGTTATTTACTTACTTGGACAATCGTGCTGGTAAAGAACGAGTTCTATTACACTGACATCTCATTGATTGGCCAAATTTTTCCCACTTTCAGTCCCAAAATAAGGTTATTCTTAGTAACGTTCTTTGAACTCACTTTTATCATAACGAGCAGCTACAACACTGCAGCAGACATCGTTTCATGTAGTGTCACTTGTCATTTTAAACACACAATGACATATTCCACATATGATTGCTGTGATGAGTTACAATAATTTATAATCTCTAAGTGGCGTTTCTCGTGATTTTTACAAAAAAATGATGAGTTTCATTAAAATCACATAGCAAATTGTCGCATTCCTAGACCGTTTAAATTTACAAAGGGAGCGCATCGCACAGCGACTGGAGGGGCCCTGTTTTACAAATGCGTTCGATCCCACACCGCGTAGTTCACCAAACTTTTCATCACTCTAGGGTTAGAAGACTGGTATCATACATGTCTGGGAGGATAGCAATGTCGGCATCGGCCGGCCACCACGAGTCATTGTGAAGGCAAGATGTGCATTCAATCACTTCAGCTGATGCTTAATGAAGTCGAATGCATGGCGCATCCCTCAGGGAGTGATCAACGCCGAGAGCTTTATCTTTCTTTATCTTTAAATTTCGAGCCCGACGTGAGTCGACTTCCATTCATACGTTGGACGGCAGATCGAAAGGAGTGAATTAATTTCAACTTAACTTTTTTTTGGTGGTTTCTTTTGCAACAAAGAAATTTCTCGCTGTAGTTTTTCCAATCTATAGCTAGTCCAAAACAGATGTCCCGTACGTTGACTCAAAAAAATTTATTCTTCATACTTAATGGTATACAACTGTTCCTCGGACCAGTTTGTCACGCCAAAGAAAGTATTGGTGGTGATAGTGATATAAAAAAAAAGATCGAAAGTATCCCAAATGAGGACAGTACTAACTGCGTGCGTCTACCGAGATTGACTGCCTTTTAATCAACAATTTTAAAACAAGATTGTTCGATGAAAACACAATGATTCATAGCTGGAGAAGATCAATCGGCATGAGCCGATTTGAACTCATGCTTGGCCATGCACTAAGATGAACTTCTCTAAAAATGTTAGGACATGATAGAGGAACCCAGTGAGTGGTTCTGAGATCGTCCGAGATATTATGAAACAGGAACGACCCCTTAAAAGATAACGAGACCCACATATTTATACATATAATGAAACTTTTCTCTTATCGTTCAAAGTGTGCACATCTTTCTTCAAATTTGTTTCTCAGAGTAAGGTAATAATCTACTTGTCAAGGTTATCAATACAACTCATCAATATTAATGATATCACTTTAATAATAATAACGGCTGAGATGATGACGAAACGAAGGACCCCCATGGTCTGGTGGTGAACGCGTTACTCCCCGGAAAGGACAATAACGCGTTCGTTCCCCACCGCAGACATCAGCCGTCCGGAGCTTTGCAAACATTTCAGCATCGTTATGTTAATCCTACTCCCATTCGAAATTTTCTTTGAAATAAAATTTTCAGAAAAACCAGACCAATGTACAAAGGTTTGGAATTTTTAACGAAAATATTGCGGTTGCAAATAACAACGGTGCATTATGGGAAACCAATTCATTCTGCTGGATGAAATCGTGCTTGTTAAATTGTTCCTTCTTTAAAAAAACATCTACATATTGCGAAAACACACTTCTTGTTGCTTCAGAAAATGTAGTTTTATTCTATTTTTATTTTATTTTTACTTAATATTTTTTATTTATTTTTATATTTATTCCTAGAACTTCACCTTTTAACACCAATAATACTTATCTGAAAAAGCCTATAGATGCCGATTGTCTCTGTTATAGTCGTATCAAATAACAAACATCACTGATTGCAGAGATGCTTCTTGAAAATTCAAAGGCTAAAGTACCTTCGGCCATCTGCCATATGTTATAATGATATGTTCAAACAAACTAAAAGCATTATTGGATACGCAAAAGCCCCACAGCGATCAGGATTCGAACCTACGCGGGCAGACCCCAATTGATTTCTAGTCAATCTCCTTAACCACTCGGACACCGGTGCACCATCAGTCGTTCTCATCATACCACTTATTCTTGCGTTGAACTGGCTTCACATCATTTCAAAAAACGAATAATTTGATTTTTAGCATGTTACGACAATACGCAAAACCAACTCAGCGAACAGGACCCGAATCTACCTGAACAGAACCCAATTGAACCCTAGGCAATTTACTTAACCACTCGGACATCGTTGCACACCGCGCGTGCCTCACTTCACGACGTATTTTTTGTTTAATTGGCTTCATAAATTTTCAACAACGAAGGAATCTGCTTTTCAGTATGTTATAATCATATGTTCAAACTAGCTAAAATCACTAATAAATTTGCAAAAGATTCGCAGCGAGCAGGATTCGAACCTACGCGGGCAGAGCCCAATTGATTTCAAGTCAATCTCCTTAACCACTCGGACATCGCTGCACCACATACCACGATCATAATACGACTTATTGTTGCGTTGAAGTGGGTTCGTATGTTACCACAGCATCAATGATTTGCTTTCTAGTGCGTATATTGATATGTTCAAATCAATTAAAAGCACTAGTGGATCCGCTTTCAAAACTTCCACATCGAGCAAGGTTCGAACTTATGCGGGCAGAGGCCATTGAATCAGCGAGAAAAAAAATGGTAAAGTAAGGAATTTCAAAGCACTCCGCTCTTCAGTTCGTATATAGATACTGTGAAACGTCAAACTACTCAGATCTGGAGGCGAGTAAACATGCGAACAGGCAATTTACTAAAAAGTTAGAACAACGGTTATCCGGTAAATCAGGAAATATGTGCTAAACCAAAGATCAAAATAAAACACCACTGTCATTACGTTAGCTTTTTTATTTACTGCCTGCTACATTTTTTTTTCCAGGGATTTTATGGGAAATTTTTTTTCACAGCAGGGAATTATGTGGGATACAACCGAAAGGATACCGAGATATTTGCTAAATTCCGGACCGCAGGAGCCTGCGTCATTGTTTTGTCATCGACGGCGATGGCAATCCTTTTTTTTTAATCTGGTAATAATACCGCGGTAGAAACATTCTAATACAGTCAGCAGAAATGCAGCAGAATAGGACTAAGGTAGATCTACTTACAACTGCTTAATCGTAAGGCTCGCGTACTAGTATATGTTAAGATAGTCACGTGTTTTGCGCTACCTCATCCAAAACGAACGACTGAAAACATAAGAATCAACACCCACTTCTAAACTCTGCTTATCTAGTCCCAGCAGAAATCCACTTTAGAAATAACCTTGGTCATTTTCTTAAGAACTGAGTATTCGAAATATTATAAAACATCAGAAACTCATTCTAACATGCCTTCAAACCTAAGACTTTCCATTTCTAAGGAAAAAGAACTCAGAAAGTGAACGACGTTTAAAAATCTGCTCAACTAATAGTACTCACTTTGACTGAAAATATTACTTTTGATCACTAAATTATGGCTGTTCAAACATGGTTAGCAAGAAGAAGACAGTATGTCACGTGTATGGTACTGTTCCTGTCGGTTGAGCGACGAAAGCCCGTTGAGTGACTGTGATGAGCGATGGAGTTGTACTAAAATTACTGCTACCTAGTAAGTTCGGTTTCTGTATCGTCCCTCAGCAGTCAGTCTATTCCGCTTTAATTTAAGACTTCGATTTAATATCGCGTTTGAACCAACTAGACTAAATCGGTGCCGAAACAAAAATTGCCTCAGATTCACACCGCGGTGAAGGTGTGGAGACGAACTTGTAAGGTTAAGTTAGCACTCCTGGGAAGATCAAATTGCGCAACCAGCAATAGGCCAGGCTCAGTACCCCATATATTGGGTGCTTCCGTCTATGACGTGGGGCGGTGAAGCAACCGGTGAAAGCCCACAAAATTCCGGATTATGCAGGACGTCACTACAACCGGATCTGACTAACGCACAGACGACACGCCATGGAGATCGTTTTCCTACTCTTCACGTGTAGTACCGGAACGCCCCCCTCGGATATCGATCTCTACGATCTTCTTGAAGCCGCAGATCGCAACAAATCTCATGTGATCACCCTACAAGAAAAAAAGCAAAAAGGCTAACATAGGTTAACTGGACAATAGGATTCTTGTCATCCGCTGGAAAAAAATGTCCTGTCATGAAATGTCAGAAGCGAAGGCTTTGTCGTCCACCCAGCCATTGCCTATGTTGTTCACTTACCAGATCCTTTTCACTCGCATAGTAGTTTTCTGTCATCCACAAACGTATCATAAGAGACTTCATCACCAGAATAGGAAAGGCCAACGAAAGCGAATGCAGGATCAAAAAAAATTTAGATTAGAAGAACAGGGACGAGAATGGAAACTATTTCACAGCACTCTTGTCTGCTGCACCTGAAGAAAGCCGCTGCTCGACATGGGAGTCTCCTAAAGGCACGATTTATGCGGTGATCGACCATATTCCCACGAGCAGAGGATGATTCCTACTTAACACATTGGTGTTCCATCATTCTACATCGGGTCCGATCACCGCCTCCTTGCAGATTCGATTCAGCCGCTAGCTGTAAAAGAATTCAAGAAAGTATGGCTGTATATGACGAAACCATTCTGGGCGAAACACTGTCAAAACGTGATTGGCAGACTAAAGGGGACTCGTCCGAAGACTACGAGCTGTTTGTCGAAGGACTTAGTTTTGCCGAATTCCCCACAATTCCTCAAGCAGGAAGATCAGATCGCATCTCCATTACCACTAAGCAGTTGATCGATAAGAGACTGAAGCTTGATCCTACTTGCAACACAATTAACACGGCTAGTAATAAATGCCAGCTGCAGAACAGCTTCGAAGATTTGCGTCGGTACATGCAGAAGAAAATGTTAGAAGCAGCATAAAGAAGAACCAGTTTGAAAAACTACCGCTTGGACTTGTGCGAGTACAATGCTCCGCTGTCAACCTTGAGGAACGAAAACGGTATTACTAATACTTCCCGTCATGGTATCCGATTGATAAGGAGAAATTTCTACACTGAAGTTTTCCGTCCCACTATCCCCGTAGTGGACTCAAAAATCCCCGCTGCAGGAAAACCACCCGGAATTCTTACTCCCTGAGATTCGAATTGCGATGGAAAGCATGAAGAAACGCACAGCTCCAGTACCCAACAATATTACCTCCGATTTTATTAGACCTGAAAGCCACAATCTGCACACAATTCTCGTGTGCCACATAACATCTAATGTTCAAAAGAAGAAACCTCAGACCAGTGGAGGACATCTCGCACGGCCGTCATGCTCAGGAAGGTTAACCAAGGAGATTTTTCATAACTATCGTCCGGTTTGCTTGTTGAATGCACCCTATAAGCACTTCATGAAGATTATCCCGTCACGCATATCAAGGACTTTGGACGAGGTATAATCAGTTGAACGAGCAGGATTTCGACAGGTATTTTTGCTGCATTGACCACATCCAGCCCACATCTTAGGTCACAGAAGTTCATCATCAATACCACCTTCCCTTTGTTCTAACTTTTATCGAATAAAAGGGAAGCCTTTGACAGCGTCGAAACGAATGAAATCCTATCAGCGTTAGTCGACTAAGAACTAGTCCCGTCCTACATAAGAGCTCTATCTGACTCTAATCGGAAATGCACCAAGACAATACACCAAATCCTTACTCCTTACCTTAATCATGGAGAAAGAGATTCGACAAGGCAACACCATACTGCCAAAGCAGTTTCCCTGCCACATTGCAGTGGTTACTTTGATACTTGATACTTGAACGGCCCGTACTCACTAGTGCGGCCCGCGGCATAACCACCATTTTTCGGAGATTTGCTGGTTAAGCCACTGTAGTTCCCTGGAATCACGAGGACAGCCTAGCCAAAGTCTGCCCCACGTCGTCACCACCACAGGCAGTCGCCGGCCTTTGTGGATCAGAGGGAGATTTGCCACCATGCGACTTCGATACCAGGACTGCGGTGGATCCTCGTATTGGTTTACTCTTAGCTAGGCTTCCTGATGTAAACGCCGGACTCCTTCTCAGTTTGGGAGACCCTGCCGGGGGGACGAATCCGTCCACTGTACATCGCAGTCCGACACTCAGGAACACCTACCACCCAAGATGAGGCGGTAAACAGTTGGGAAGATTGACTCAATTTCAACCTGAGCCGAAATTGCAGTGGTTGGTGAAATAAACTAAATTGGCGCAAGAAGGACATACATATTAACGGAAAATTCCTATCAACCTACCAAATTTTCGTTTTGCTGACCACCTCTTCAAGATATGCTAGCGAAACAGAAATGATGGTCAATGAACTCAGGAAGACAGGAAAAACAGAACTAAACATAAATCAGAAGAAAACGCAGTTGGTGGAAAACCCGTGGTACGAAGGCACATAGATCGGACTGTATGATTCTCCAATTATAGAGACGATCTCGTACGTGTACCTTGGATTTTTAACGAGGATGGAGAACAACGTGAAGAAGGAAACAGACAGATGGAGTGCAGCACAAGCCGAAATTGAACCTCTCAAAGAAGTCAATGACCAAATAAAGCATGCGAAAATCAGCGCTCACCATTTCGATTCGACAGTCTCCTCAAAAATTTTATTTTATCCAAGAGAATGTGGGTTGATGCTTCAACCACATCAACAATACTACGCACTACTCACATAGCTTTCTTCTTCTGAAATATGTTCTCTCCTCTATCTCTATCTATTTATATCTTCTCTCTATCTATCGCTATCTTCTCTCTTCTTCTCACTCCTCTTTCTTCTTCATTCTTCTCCTTCTGTCTTCTGAAATATAAGTGGCACACACAACATCTAGTCGGAATGCGGAGTTTTGTTTTAATAGTCAGGAGCACACCACACACAACGCTGGCGAAACATAGATGCGTGGTTTATATAATGAGAAGAATAAGCGATAGACGGACAAAAAGAAAGGTGCGTGGTTTATATAATGAGAAGAACAAGCGATAGGCGGACAAAAAGAATTGCAGAGTGAAATAGATAATGATGGAGGCGTCCCCTAGAGAAGACCTACGCGATATGCGGACGATCGACCAGTTGTACTCTCATCTGCAGTTGTTTTATAAACCACGGTATGCGACTCGCACCCGTCACCATGTTCGAAACAAACTACCACCATGGAAGACTACTGCGACAGAAAGAAACCAACGGCAAATGTGCAGGTGTCCACATCACTCGTGAACACGGGCCGTCCAAGCAACCAAATAAGTAGGCTACCAATTAGGGTCATTCAGTAAATAACGGGGTCCAACTAACTCAGTGTGAATACATTTACATGCACTGCTCTTGGATTACTTACTTATTATTCTTAAAATCATGAAAAATGAATGTATAAATGCGAGTAAAGCGAACCCCGAAAAACAAGCAATGTCGTCAGTGCTTCAAGTAACAGTCATGTTTTAATTGATAGAGACCACAAAAACAAGCGAAGTAATAAAACAGATGCTAGAAATACTTTTGCATCAATCAATGCTGTGAAAAAATGTTCCTGCTTAATACCTCAGCTTCACAAGCTTCCAAATCCTCATCAACTCGTTCACGCATCTGTTGCCGTTCACGTTGTCGTTCCTCAGCGGCCCGACGTTGTGCTTCTCCTGAAGAAATTTCCGGCTTATGTCCACTAGAATTCAGTAATCAAAAAAATAAGATGATGATGCAAGACTCGCAAACAACTTAAATCAGCAAGAAACCCATCAATTAGTAAATCGCTGGCATACTAAGGCCAAGAGACAAGAAAACTTCAAATTTTTGGTATAATACCATTTATTTTTCATCTTTGGTGAGATGGTAGCCATAATACTTCTTTGGACTTTGCGGTTGCAGAGGTTTACTTTGACCTTGGCTGGCAATGAGGATTGTTTTTTCTTCCAGTTTGAAAAAAACTACCTGGTGACAAAGACATTGCGGTTGGATGCTGTGTTTAAACCTAGCTATAATGAGACGATAAGAAGCGCGTGTAGTGCAGTGGTCGGGGGAGCTCCGCAATAGATATGGGATCGATCCATGCGTCCCAGTCTCACCAATCCCTCCAACTTCCGGGGGCAGCAAATTGGTAATAGAGTTGTCTGGGAGGATAGTAGCACTGGCTCGATACATCAGTAGAGCACCACGAGCCATTGTAAAGGCCAAATATGCATTCAATCACCTCCAACAATGCTCAAAGAAGTCGAATGCATCATTCGTACACTACATCGCTCAGGGATTGATCAACGCCGAGAGTTTTACCTTTTTTTTTATAATGAGGCGATAAGTCATCATTAGGTACTGTAATGGGAACAGCTCAAAAAAATTTGGGATTGATGCTTCATGTACTTCTAAACTATAAATCAAAATGTGAATTCTTACGATCTCTAGCTTCTAAGCACGTCCGTTTTGCTCTGGCATAGATGTAACTTCGTACACGAGGATCAACAACAAGCGGTTTCCAACCAACAGGAACACACCGTCCTTTGTCATATGAAACTTTCGCTCGATGTCGAGGTGCGTGCATCAATGGTACTGTTCAGATTTCACAGGAAATACAAACAGAAGAAGACATGAGAAACTAAGATGATTTTCGATGCACGTCTGTTGAAGCTCAACGAGGTATCCCACCGATCGTCGATTAAACAGCGAGGTGGTCTGAAATTTTGGCTATGTCGATTAAGTACCAAAATATTCATAGCAAAATAACCCGTGCTGTCGGAAACGCGCCGACAAAGATCATCAAATCGAAGATAGAATATTCGATATTTTACAAGACCAGCAATTTCACGTGAGAACCAGAAAAAAAGGTCCTTAGAAGTTTAAACAAAGCAGTTAGCTATAAAACCACGAATCTTACTCGCATATAACCTACAAAGACAAAAATTCCGAACAATTAGATTGACACAGCTGTTAAATAACAAATAGAACACGTAAAGGATGAAAAACATTCACATGGTCAATCAAATATGAAGTTATAAGGAGTAAAACTCCATGCGTATATGTGAATTCAGGATCTAGAACAACTACTTAGGGTTCAGAATCCAATCCTTCCGTTGCAAGTACGACTTTGTGCCAAAAATTCGGCATTTTACGACAGTGGTTGAGAATGTTAGCAGGTACTTTATCCTTGCTGTCGTGACTGATCTCCAACAACGGGATTGGATACTCAGACAACGTTTTCACCATACGAGACAATTCATCTGGAGATCGGAAAATGAACCATTGATACATGGCATCTACACGAAGTACAAGAGTTTCATGTGATTCGGCATGCACGATCCAACCTGACCGAATATCAGGCAGAGGGAATGACTGAAAGCATTCACGTTCTGTTATAAAAGCTTGTTATAGCTAATTGTCAAAACCAAAAAGAAAAGCAGTTAAGAGAAAACATGCTTTGAGAGCAGCGATTCACCAGACCCTCACTATACAGATAGTGAATATGAAGGAAAAAATGACATGAGTGCTAAGACATCTAGGAAAGAGTATGAACCTGTTATCCGTGGATATGATTTGGCGGTATGTTACGTACACCTTAGTAGAAACAAACATAAACCAAGCAACTTTAATCTCACCAACCGTCCTCGACGAGCTAATTAGAGGTTGACTGCTGATGCACTGACTGACATCAAAAACACGGCTGACAGAAAGGCGAAAGGAAGGACTCGAATTGTGTAATGGTGAACGCGTTAGGCGCCGGAATGGGTTATAGCGTATTCGGTCTCCACCGCAGACACCAGAGGTGCGGAGTTTTACAAATACCTCTGCATCACTATGATAATAAGAGGTTGTTAACATGTCATCAAGGGCAGTTCGTAAGAACAAAACAACTTGATTATCAGTGTTCAAGCTAACTTAAAAAAGGGCTTTCGGATTAAACATACGCCATTATCAAAGCGGAGGACATACCACCAGAGTGCGAATAAATCCGTCCGTGAAACATTTTTCGCCTTCTTGAGCGACAACGAAATCGGTGTTAGTTATCATCACCATACATGCAGCTGCATCATCGTCATTCTAGACAAAGCATTATAAGAAGGTCCAGTATTACGTATTCGGAGAAATTGCACGTAACTACAGAACAACTTAATTGGACACCTGCGAGTTCATCGCCAAATTTACTAAATTTATCCACTTGTTCATCTCATCTTTACTCGGGCATTGAAGTTGTAGGTTACCATCCGGTAAAACTAATTCGAATCCCCACTGACAATCGTTTCTCAAATCCAGTTCATGTGTTTCAGAGCAATTACTGAATTGAAAAAGAATTATATTCGGAAAGCCAATTATTCACAGTACACTTGACCTGTCTCTACCCACCATAAATTGATGACCATTTCTCCTTCCTTACAAGTTGAATCTGCGAATACATATATCTTCGAACCTCTAGAATCAAAAAAGAATGAAAAGCTCGTATAAACTAAATATGAGATTGACAATTCAGTGACTGTTTGCCGTTCCTTACATCAATACAAAATAACTTTGAATCCACTCGGCCTGAGGTCTTCTCCACCAATTTGGAAACACCATTCTAGAAATATAGGGAACATTTTTTAAAATCTAGTCCAAATAGAAGTAATATTTAACAAATACGTTCAATATTGACGTAGAGCTGACCTTCTATAAAGATATCCAACATTCTCAGCACTCTGCTTTTCTAACGTAGCCGAAGACTCTCTCCAGTAGACGAGAGAAAAATGGCATAATTCAATATGAGGTGATCCATTCAGTTCCTTTGCTAGATATCGCTTGATCATCAAGCAATAAGGTGTACTGTCTGTGAATACCGCAGGAGGTTCTCGATTTCCGCTCACAGAAGTCTACGAACTTTAGTTTAAATAGCTAAGCGTAGTTTACGATTGTTATTTCAATAGATGAAGAAAGCCAAGAATCAACATGTGCTTAAAATGTTGAGTTCACACGAGGTTGATAATATGGTTCATTCGGCTAACGTTTCGACGTCTTCATTTTCACAACTGTGGAGTACCGACTTGGATCACCGGCTCTGATGACGACGAAGACGTGGAAACGTTAGCCGAATAAACCATATTAGTATCAACCTCGTGTAATCTCAATAATTTAGACACGTGTTATTTTGCTGCCATGTTTCAATAGCGGTGCGTTTAAGACCAAGAATACCCGTGAGAAATCAGAGGAAAGACTTTTTCTCTTTATATATTGAACAATCTAAACTATGTGGCAACAGATGGGTGCGAAATGCAAGTATGTAAAATTAATTGCACCTATCCATGATCAGAACGCACATCTCTATACAAACAATGGCTAAGGAAGAATGGGAGATTTAATGAATACACAGCAACATACCGTCGTAATAGCTTTTACGATGGCGTTTCCTAATTGAAGATCACCAGTTGCAATGGCACAGGTCTTATCTTTGTTCCCATTTGTCTCATTAATTGTTCGAAAAAACATTCCACTTTTTGCATAAAGCACGAGCACTTGTGAGTCTGTGGAAACCTACAAAACGAAAATTAAATAAGAACTCAACGAAAGAAGCACTAAATAAGCAATCTAACTCAAAAATTTGGTTCTTTTTCTTTGTTTCGAATGGCTCTCTTAAAGAACGTCGTTTCCATACCGCTATATAATCAAGTGTCGGCAATGGGATAATAACATGGGCTTCATATGACACGTTACGATTGCCACCCTCCTCAAACACGCCTTGCTGCACGGATTCATCCAGAACCACGTTCTGCGCTACAATGTAGATGTTGTGATCGGTGATGGCAAGGAACCTTGCCAATGGCATTCCAGCAGCAAACCTTTGATACACATAAAACATTCGCAACAACCGTTCACCTTCATCAACATAAACATTCATAGCCAGATTTAATATGTCACCAGAATCTAACCTGAGTGTGTTTCCATACAGGAAAATTTCTACACGTCAGAAGCAGACGACAGTTTTTAAATTGTTATAGTGAGACTCACAATACTTCTCCCTCAACCAGCACGTCCTCTTCGTTACATTTATCCTGTTGTAAATCGTCATACTGAAGGAGACTGTCAAATGACATTGGTTGGACTCCATCACTCTCTATTTGGACTTGCGATATAGTTTTCCGTAGGACCTGACGTTTTCATATCTGATCGTTTGAAATAGAGATAAACTACAAAAAAATCCTACCATCAAGAATAGACTATGTTAATCATCTTTCGTCAAACAACTTTACCTCATCAAAACCTTCGCTTCTAACAAGCGGATCAGATGAATTTCCACTGTTATCCATTGCGGTGTCCTTTCCCTGGTTATACAGAACAATAATTTATCGCACAAATCTAATTATAAGTATTAATTAATCCTTATACCCTCCAAAGGGCTACCGCCTCATCGTGGCTGCGAAGTGCTCCTGGGTGTCGGACCGCGATGTACAGCGGGGGTATTCATCGCCCGGCAGTCTCTCCCATGCTGAGGAGTCCGGCGCTTCCGTCAGGAAACCTAGCTACCACCACCGTTCTGGTATCAAACTAGTCGCATCGTGGCAAATCTCCCCCTGATCCGCAAAGGCAGCGGCTGCCTTTGGTGGTGACGACCAGTGGCAGAGTTTGGCCAGACTGACCTCAGGACTCCAGGAGAACACAATGGCTAAACCAGTAAATTTCCGAAAATGGAGAATATGCTGGGGGCCCGCACAACCAGCGAGGACGGGTCGTCCAATTTTCCAAATATCCAAGTAATCCTTATACAGTTTTGTTAAACATGAGAGAAAAAAACCCTACCTTCTCAGTAGTGGCACAATCTTCAAAACAATGTATTCTGTCTTCTCGTTTCCTCACAAGTTCTTCCAGTATCACTTCCTAACACAAAACTATACTGGAATTACAATTTCTACAGAAACATACAGAAGCCATGATTGTGCAAAAGATCGAATCCAGTAATCACTACTGCAAAGAGATGCTCAGATATGAGACGAAATATTAAAATGGGAATAAAAATCCAACCTGGTCAAGTTGTGAAGGTAATGCGAGAGTGTGCACAGCAGCAGGCGGTGTTTCATTCAGGACAGTAGGCTGACTGTGATCGCTCTCCTGTACTTACAAATGGATGTGCTTTCGTTATAGATGATATACAAAATAAGAAAGTTCTGTTCATTTGAGAAAGACAGCTTCCTTAACGAACCTTCCCACAGCAAAACTTACGGCTCTCTTCCTTCTTTTCGCGCGCTCCATCACGATTGGAGTGACTGGTGGCTCTACCACAACCGCTTGCGTTGGTTCAACACGAAGGTTCAACGTTGACTGAAATATGGATAACACAATGAGTTTCCCATAACCACCACTACATGTGATCCTTTAACTCCTTGTCCAAAATGTGAAATATACTTGGCAGAAAAATAACTTTATGTTTCAATTTTTTTAACACATTCGCCGTCAAGAGTCATCTGTATAAAGGATAAAGCTCTGGGCGTTGATCAATCCATAAGGCATGCGCCATACATTCGACTTCATTAAGCATCGTTGGAAGCGATTTAATGCATATCTAGCCTTGATTTTACTCGGCGGGTACCGATGTATCGGGCCAGTGCCGCTATCCTCCCAGACAAGTCTGATAGCAATTTGCCGACTCCAGAAGGATGGAGAGCATGGTGAGCCTGGGGCGTGCGGACCGATCCCATGTGCATTGCAAGGTGCCTCCGACCACTGCACCACACGCGCTACTGATAAGCCTTAACTGAAAAAAAGTCCCACAGAAGATCACACTCCAGAAAATCACAATTTCACTACATATATAAACAGAATACGTAGCTTATATCTTGTTGACAATGCAACATGCAGATTTAAAAGGTGTTCACTTCAATCAATGAACTTTACGAAGGACTACGAAATGACTCTTTGAATTGAAAGGTTCAAATACTTACTTTAGCATATACTTTAGCATACTTGATACTTGATACTTGAACAGCCCGTTCTCACTAGTTGTGCGGCCCGCGGCATAACCACCATTTTTCGGAGATTTGCTGGTTAAGGCATTGTGGTTCCCTGGAATCCCGAGGACAGCCTGGCCAAAGTCTGCCTCTGGTCGTCACCACCACGGGCGGTCGCAGCCCTTGTGGATCAGAGGGGGATTTGCCACCATGCGACTTTGATACCAGGACTGTGGTGGATCCTCATATTGGTTTACTCTTAGCTAGGCTTCCTGATGTAAACGCCGGACTCCTCAACTTGGGAGACCTTGCCAGGGGTGGAGTGGAGGGCGAATCACCCCCGCTGTACATTGCAGCCCAACACCCAGGAACACCTCCCAGCCACGATGAGGCGGTAAACCTTTGGGAAGTACTTTAATATAGGTGCATGAAATGGCAAATCTCCAGGCAGCTGGTATACTCGTGGATATCTTACCCGGTTCTGCTGGAGCAGGTGTGAGGTCCATTTGATATACGGATTGACTGGAGCAGATACAAGGCTTATTTGCTGTAGGTGGACCCAAAATGCTCATCACTTACACTTTCTAGTAAATACTCCCTTCCACTGGAGATGTTGGTGGCTTTTTGCTTTGCTTCTAACTCCTTATTTGCTATCTAGTGGTACTTCATACAGCTTTTGTATTACTCAGGCTGACATCCTTGATTTAAAAACATCTGACACCCTTGAAAGAAGTTAAAACAATGATGAATGGTAAGTATTTTACCAGAATAAATTTCTTAAGGCATAAAAATCTACTAACAATGAAATCAGAGTTTGGTAACTCACATAAAATGCAAACTGTACATTCATTAAACTGCCGATCATCTCAGTAACCGCTTCAAACATGCCACCATTACACATGCACGCATTCCGATGGTAGAAACGTGAAATAACGTTCCTAAAGAAGCAACACAATACGGTAACCAGGGGTGACTCGTATGGAGAAAAAAAAGGTGCTGGTAGTTGACCTGACAATAAGTACACTTCCAAATGCTCTCTCAGATTAGATGGACATTTCAAACAAAAAGCAACATCTGTAAAGAATTCAAATGTTTGGACAATATTAGAAGGAATTAATGGAATGAGAGAGGCCAATGATAAAATCAAGGTCACCACTTTTACTAACTGCAAGGAAGAATTCCTGACGAAAAAGTAGTGTAGTATTGTTATTCAGTTGTGTACTAGTGAAGCTGATGTTGCTTTCTATACTTAAAAAATCAACAGAGCAAAAAAATGAAAAAAAGCTCTCGGGGTTGATCAACCTCTGAGGGATGTGCCATGCATCCGACTCCATTCGTAGCATCATTGGAGCTGAATGGATGCATATCTGGCCTATATAATGACTCACTCTGGCTCATCGATGTATCCAGCCAGTGCTGGTATCCTCTTAGACAGGTCTGGTACCAGTTTGCCGACTCCGGAAGAATAGAAAGCTTAGTGGGCCATGGGCGCGGGAATCGATTCCATGTGTGTTGCAGGGCTCTCCCGACCACTGCGCTACACGCGCCCCATCTACAGAGTAGTAAACAAGTAAGTAAAAGTAATGAAAAGCGGAGAATATGGATAATCTACAGCAGAGTTCATCTTAAAAGCACCAAAAACGTCAAAATGACAAAAATATGAACGTGAGAAGCCAAGAGGGAAAAGAAGAGGTGGGTGAGTTATCAAAACCGACTGAATTCGGGTCTCTTATTCGATTCAGAAGTAGTGCAAGCTCAATTTGCTTCCGAGAAAATGCAAGTTTTATCGCCTTTGCCAATAACGTTAAGGATAAAATGAAGCATGAACTAAAGATGTATTACCTCTTTCCAAAATTAATGTCCGATTTCAACCTAAGGTGGCGTATCTCAGCTTAAAACAAACTTTACTATTTCAAATAAAAAACCAGAGGAATCTAAAAAATCATTAAAGACTTTTTTTCTGCAAGAAATAAATTCACTTATACTCACTCCTTAAAATTCTCGCCTTCTGGAGGCAATGAAGTCGCAGAAGGCAGTTTCGTCCTCGGCTTGGCTTCTGAAGCGTTTCTCATACAGTAAATTATCTAGGTAGGCGAGATGTATTGCAAACTTTGGTGGATGAAGCAAAGTTCAGTAGCTCAGGTCTTATCAAACTTTTCCAGCGTCAAATGTGGGACTTGTCGAATTGCGAAAGGTGCTCTTCCGCCGCAATCGCTTCAAACGGACTCAGTAAATTGTAATGGATTAAACCAGCTGTTGACCAACAAACACTCAGAATGACCTTCAATTGGTGGAATTTCAGTTTTAAAAGTGGTGCAGAGCCTAATCCTGTCCAACCATTCCATCGATCGTTTGCGGTTATCGTAAAGGACCCATGTGTCGTGCTGCCTCATAATACGGCCAAGAAGCGGAACGTTCTGATTGCAAAGAAGAAACGCTGACCATACTTCAAACACGGTGACTTCTTTAATCGTTGTTTAATTCACTCCGCATCCATTTTTCAAGTCTCTTAGATTTATTAATTTGTTTAAATATTCCAAAATATATCGAGACTCTTCACGGGCGCATGTAGTGCAGTGGATAGCGGTCTCCTGCATACACATTGGTGCGATCATATAGGCCAGACATGCATTCAATCACTTCTAGCGATGTTTGTAGTCAATTGCATGGCGCATCCCTCAGGGATTGATCAACGCCAAAAGCTTTATCTTATTCTTCATTAACGCTTCCAAGCGTTTGGCTGTATTACCTCCCAGTTTGAAATCGTAGAAGCAAATTCGTCGAAATTTGCCCCTTCGACATCTCAAATTCCATTCCTTAAGATTTCTTAACATAATTTATATTACAATACAAGTTTACACGGTACTGCATGAAATCAGCTTTGCAATGACATATAGTAGTACTGCATTGGAAAGAAAAAATGTTGCTAAAACATATAGAAGAAAAACGAAGTCACAAATCGGACATTTATTTTGGAAAGACCTAAAAAGTGGGCAACACAACACAGGTCACCTCACTATATCCTTCACTATACAACTCACCGATTATTCCTAAAGGAAAGCATCTGAAAATGGAGTGTGCCTTTGTTGAACGCATCTTTGAGCCACGCGATTGATAGCCGACGATTGTCGACGTCTCCCCATTCGGCACGTAACAGTTCTTGCTGTGTCTTCGGAAGAAACTCTCTTACAAATCGCCAGTATACTCTTTCTCCAAACAATAACCTTAAAAACCAGAATTACCTACTTTGAAAAGAAAGCTAGTTACAAAAAAAACCGCTGCATGGAAACATACCCGTAAGAAAAGAACGCATCCATTGAATTGAACAACATTCTACCCACTGGATGAGCCAAATCAACAATTTCTCGCTCACTGGATAGCTTAAAACAGTAGAATTCATTGGAGATTTCAAATACAACTCTTAATCTTTTACTTTTCATTTTCTGCCTTCTATAATTTTTATGGCAGGTTATTACGCGAAATACAACCACAAGATTGCTGAGATATTTGCAAAATTCCGGACCGCTGGTGTCTGAGGTGGGGAACGAACGCGGTATTGTCCTGTACGGGGAGTAACGCGTTCAGCACCACACCATTTGGGTCCTTCGTTTCGCCTGCCTCTCAGGTGGTTCTATCGATCAGTGCCGTAAGCAATCACCCGTCAACGGGATTGATCTGGGGAGCCCAGTCCGGAGTTTTGCAAATATCTCAGCAATCTTGTGGTTGTATTTCGCTTAATAACCCGCCATTAAAATTATAGAAGGCAGGAAATGAAAAAGTAAAATATTGTGAATTCAACTACAGCCCCAGCTTAACTGGGTTCAATGCCGATGTGGGCTCCCCAGATCAATCCTGTTGACGGGTGACTGCTGACGGCACTGATCGATAGAACTAGCTCAGAAACATGCGAAACGAAGGACCTGCATGGTGTGCTGGTGAACGCGTTACTCCCCGGAAAGGACAATAGCGCGTTCGTTCCCCACCGCAAGCACCTGCGGTGCGGAGTTTTGCAAATATCTCAGCATCATTATCGTTAAAACTCCTGAAATCGCGAAAAAAAACTAGTTCAAAAGAAACTTTTCGCTTCGAGAACGAACTTTTTCAACGAGTCTTGCTATTTTGTTCTGAAATGGACCATGTTGACTTCGACTCGCTCGGACATCCGGCTTTGCTGATAGTGGGCTCAACTGATACCTACAATGCAGAGGAGAAAGTATACTAAGGAAAACAGAATACTGTTGTCTAGACCAACTTACATTATTCCATCTCAGGTTGTATTACTTGACCGAATGACTGTTTTGTAGTAAACCTTAAGAATGAAAATTCTGCCAGAACTGTCAAATACGAAGAAGAAAAGGTGAAAAAGCTCGGCTAAAATAGCAAGGTAAGGATAGTATGGGCTAGAGCTACCACAAATAGATCATCGAGTGCAGATAAACGATGCCTATAAGAGAAATCCAAATTACGCACTTATGGCCCTCAAGGATGTGGTCCAAAACATTTAGATCGAAGAAATCGTGGAAGACATTCAGTACATTAATAAATTCCTTCCACTGATAAGCTTCATCTTCAAAGGTATAGAGGATAGAGCTCTCTACCCTCTCAGACAGGTCTGGTACCAATTTGTCGAGTCAGAGGCAAGAAAGGCTTGGTAAGCCTGCGGCGCGGGGATCGATCCCATATGTACTGCACAGCGCCTCCGACCACTTCGCTACACGTGCCCCACTTCAAAGACTTATATGTATTTTTATCTTAGCAGTGGAACAAGGTACATTGGTCACTTATGCAAAGGTTTGAGGAAAGTGGGTTTACAATGAAATCAATAACCGTCTAGACAAAAGGGATTCTCTGCTGAGATGATAGGAACACACAGTACCACAAAGAGCCAGCCTAGTCAAGCCACAATCTCTGCAAAGACTGGAAACCTCACGTAACATGATGAGAGATGAGTGATTAGCTATGCTTGTCTATGAATAACTACTTCCACGACCGACTACGTATCAACCTCGGCACTGATTGAACAATTCTTTGTATTCTTGTGGAGCAAACGAGAGGTTTTATTTCATTTCTTTACTAATCATTCAGTCCAAGAAGCATAGATGTCAAAGCTGTCGACATAACAAAACCCATACCTATGTCGTTTTCCTGTTCAGCAATCACAAGGTCGTTATACAGGACACGTTTATCGCCGTACAAAAGACACACAACACAACGGTAGCTGACGTTTCTACAGTATCGCCTTCTTCAGAAGAAGAGGAAGGAGGGAAATGAAGAATATTTGTAATCCGATGCTGATGTTAACAGAAAGTCGACCATGGGAACTGTTACAAAATCCATAAACTAATCTGTGCTTCGCAGCTCATCTACTCGTCTTTACGCATCCTCACATGTTTTCCTGACAGCACAGACAAAACAACTAACGAGTTATCGCTTTTATTACTTAGATTCACATAGAATTAATAAGAATCAACTAGAAAGTCCCTGAATGGGCATCATATGGTGTGACAATCTCAAAGTCTTATTATTTGATTGGTAACCTCAACGGGCATGAAATTGTGCAATATTACGTCAACCGACGACATTCTAAGTAATTTTACGGATATTCGCGTGGTGCAGAATTCGTTTTGCATTTTCGATGTCTCCTTCTATTCATAGTGAACTTCGATTTCTTAAACAAGAAAAGATTTCTCACTATCCTTTTACCACCCTCGATTCTTAGGGTCTTCCTTGTTTTGATTTGGGAACTGTCATGACTCTCCTTAGCAATGAGGAGTTTCTCAGCCAGTTAGGAAGGATGTACATGGATGCGCGACTTGGTGGTCCGAAATCAGTCTATGTGACAATGAAACCGTGTGAGTGTCGTTCTGAGCTTCAGACTAGTTGGCTTTCTTTTTTGTTGAATTTAAAAGCCGCAGTTTGGCGTAGGCCTATTCAAAACATAGCTAATTATAACTATGTATGTACTTGTTTTCGTACTACCTAAGCATAGCAGTAAGTGTGTCTGAACCTTAGCGATATTCAACGAGTCTTAATTCTCTTATCGATTGTTTAGATGATGGTCGTACGAAGCCACAACCCAAGAATGCCGCTTCCCAATTGGATTGCAACAAATGTCTATTTCGTGCCAAACTGGGAAAAAGGCGTATCAGCACTGTGGTTAGCTTCGTAATAAACACTTATCAAATTTGACCATTTCTTCATCTGCGATGTAATTCCTTTCATATGCCAGAGGATGGGCGCATGTAGCGCAGTGGTCGGAAGAGCTCTGAAATATGCACGGGATCGATCCTCGTGCTCCAGGTCCAGGCCCACCAAGCCTTCCATCACCCGGAGTCGGCATATCTGTACTAGACATGTCTTTGAGGATAACAGCACTGGTTTGGTACATTAGCAGGCCACCGCGAGTTATCCCGTAGGCCTGATAAGCGTTTATTCACCTCCAACGGTGCTACGAATGGAATCGAATGCATGGCCCACCATCTGGGAATGATCAACGCCGAGAGCTTTATTCTCTATCCTTCATCCCAGAACAATTGCTGTTGCGACTTGTTCCAAATCTTGAAACCCTTCGTGCATATCTTCTGATATGGGTATTTACTTAAATGTATCTTGGTCTTCATGTGTCATGCGACGTGCTACACTTCTTTCAGTTGATTCGTTGACTTTCATCCGTCATTCACGAACGTCTTCGAATTTACCTGTGAGCCCAGTTGATTGCTGAAGGTTTAGGTCTTTTTTATGGACATCGTTGGTTTCTGGGCGAATAGATGGAATCTTGGGATAGCTCTGTTGCGGTGTTCAAAAAGTATTGCAGTCGTCAGCCTTTGTGGTTGGATTGGAACTTTTCCCAGATAAGTATAATTCCAATAGCCTGGCTCCGGAAAGATGGAAGGCTTGGTTGGCTGAGCGTGAGATCTAAACGCAGGTTTACATTTATTGTTGGGCGGCACCAGTACCATTAAGTTATTCGTGCTTTGGCAATGCATGTTGTTGTACGCGTACATACGTTTATTCATAGGCATATATATTTATGTATATATATATATATATATGATATATATATATATATGTGCATGCATATATGTGTGTATACGAAGGTGCACCAATATGTATGTTTGTATATGTACGTATACATACATGCATATACACAGGGGCGTGTGTAGCACAGTGATTGGAGGTACCCTGTCATACACATGGTTCTGATCCCGTACCCCTGGGGTCACTGAACCCTTCGCCACCTCGGGCTTGGGAAATTTGTACCAAAGATGTCTTGGTGTGGATAGCAGCACTGGCTCGATACATCGGTACCCCACAACGAGTCGTTTATAGGCCACATATGCATTCAATCACTAAATTGATCGATACCGAGAGTTTTATCCTTCAAATGTATGTACGTATATATATATATATATATATATATATATATATATATACATAAATGTGTATATATATAGACTATATATATATATATATATATATATATATATATATATATATATGTGCACATATGTGAATGCACATTGAAGCTCTCGGCGTTGGTCAAATTCTGAGGGATGCGGCATGCATTCGACTTCATTAAGCATCGTTTGGAGGTGAATGAATGCA
The DNA here is from genome assembly GCA_018806985.1 of Angiostrongylus vasorum. NCBI lineage: Eukaryota > Metazoa > Nematoda > Chromadorea > Rhabditida > Metastrongylidae > Angiostrongylus > Angiostrongylus vasorum. The sequence continues at coordinate 627,368 of JADANN010000202.1, read as the reverse complement.
TATCTGGTCTTCACAATGACTCGCGGTGGCTCTACCGATGTATCGAGCCAGTGCTGCTATCCTCCCAGACAAATCTGATACCAATTTGCCGACCCCGGAGGGATGGAAGGCTAGGTGAGCCGCGGGCTCGAGGATCGATTCCGCGTGCGTTGCAGGGCGCCTTCGACCACTGCGCCACACGCTGCCTATGAATATATATATATATATATATATACATATATATATGTATATGTATATATATATGCTTGTGTGTTTGCACATGCATATATATATATGTATATATATATATACATATATATATATATATATATATATATATATATATATATATATATATATATATATATATATATATATATATATACGTATATTGGGCCAGACTGGCCAGGCTGGCCTCGGGATTCCAGGGAACTACAGTGGCTTGACCAACAAATCTCTGAAAAGTGGTGATTAGTGGCCCGCAGAACCAGTGAGGACGGGCCGTTCAAGTATCAAGGAAATATATATGTATATGGTGTATGTATGCATATACGTATATGTATATATACAAATATGTGTATAGATAGCCCCACACATTTTCCACCTGTCCTTCTTCTCCGCTGATTTTCGTTTATGATGGTAATGTGTTTATGTCATGCTTACATCTATGAGTACCATTCCTTGATATGTAGATCGTTTTACATTCGCGGATATCGCCAGTTGCGATCACCAGCGTTTTCTTGCTTGTCGTAGATTGTCGGTATAAAACACGCCGCTATTCATATGGGGTCCAATCTACGCTATTCTCATTCTCGAGGATAGGGGATTTTTCGAAGTTCTGAGCTGTGTAGTTCGGCTTCATAATGTGGGTTGTGGTAAGGATGCGAAGAATTGTCGATGTGGTTTGAGCATCAGCCCGCATCTCAATTTCCATAACAAAACGCTGTATGAACCACTGCATGAGGGCGGAGTTTTTGTTGTGTTGATTGATCGAGCTTTTTGATTGATTCATGGTACTTCTCGAAAAGATGGTGATGGTTTAAGGAAAATGAACATTTGGTGGAACTTTCCACTGACAATTTATTGAATAATTTCTACCAAATTTAAAATTCTTTTTTCCTTCAAGAAGCTTTTTCTACGGTGATAGTAAGAGGTCAATGAAAGTGCCTTTTCGAGATGTAGTTGTAACAACTGTTGGCTAGACTCTGTGTCTAGAACATCCTACTTCTTGGCTGACGTTTGTTTACTAGAACCACATGTGTCTCGACACTAAAATACACTTTTTATAGTCGAAAAGGATTAGAACAATCCGTAAGTTGTACCCGGAATGTATGTCCATGACGCTGGATATGCTATAGATGTTGCCTGTGCAGCTGAATCCCTTCCAGAATCCTACTTTCTCAATCGGTTGACTGTGTAAATTGATCGAGCAAAGCGGTCTCATATTTTCTGTATTTCTCCATCATGGATTTTTTTACACTAGCCCTCACAAGCATGGCTTTGCATTCTTCAAACCAAACTGATTGCTGGTACTTGTGAATCAGAGGTGGATTTACCAGATTTACCACGTTGGTGTTAAAGTACTAACAAGACTACGATGATTCTCTCCATCGGTGTATTTTTTTAGCTGGGAGTCTGAATAAAGGTATCAGATACCTCAACAACTTTTGGGAGACCATGCCGGGGTTTGAATGCTTACTGTACATCGATGTTAGAAACCCAGCTTTGTGATGTGGTATCTTTTGAATAACTTGCACTCCCGTTGATTTGTTCAGGTGTCGTCGAAAGAAGTGAATAAATTTCACTTGGCCTATGTATCGGTTCTACGAGCGAACATGGATAATCTTGAGAGGCGAAAGAAAACGGACGCAACGAAAACGAAGCCGACATCTAAGAATAATATGGCGTAATGCTCAACGAGGTCGTAAGGTGGGATCTTCGTTGGTCTGCTTTTATATGTTGTTGATTCGGGTTTACAAATTGAACATTTACTTTGCTTCTTTTTATGTATGAATGGTTTTGAAACAATGGACTCATCGATTCTATAAGGTAAGTAGGGTCAGGATTCCCATAGTTCATATGTCGCCTTCGTGCATTGACGACCTGCACGTCGTGTTTTCTTTTTACATATTCGTGTAGTAGGGGACTATTCAAGGGAAAAGGTGAGTCCGAAGTTGTAGTTGTGCTTCTATTGATCGCTATTTCGGTAGTGCATAGAGCTTTGAACTTCACTGTATTGATGGTTTGTATTGCATCAGCTTAGTGTAAAACGAAGGCTACTGTTTTATGGATGACTGGTACGAAGTTGCAGTTCTCCAATTTGGTCACTGTTGGTTTGTAAGTGCTCAGCACTGGTCTATGCAACTCTTTGCCAACTATTTGGTTCTAACATAGCTCGTTCACGTTACTTTTCCGCACTGTAGCCCAGCTCTAAAGGCTGCAGTGAATTGTGAATTTTTGGCGAACTTCTCTTGTTATAAACTCTGGAAGAGAAAGCTGTAGGTGTGCTGCAGAATCGTCAACACTTATCCCTTTGTTTCCTTCCTTAACTCAACTTTAATCCAACTTCTTGTCACGAATTTCTTTCATTTCACATTATTTTGCTTGTTCATTATTGTCAAGCATGGTTGCAAAAAGAAAGTATGTCGCTTAGGATTGCGAAGACTACTTTTAGGTTGTTCGGAAGTTAGTACAAGATTTCCGACCTGTATCTTTAAGGCGTTATATCTCAGTTCAAAGTTTATTACTCGAAATAAGATTCCGGTTACTGACAGCTGGAGTTCTGAAGTGACGAAGTTATTTAAGCGAACATCGGCTTCGGCTTCGTTTCTGGAGCATTTCTACCGCAGGAGGTTCTCGAAATATTTGAAGAAGTGGTAGTCGGTAGGCGAGATGTGTGATGGGTATGGCGGATGAGGTAGAATTTCGTAGCCCAGCTCGTCCAACCTTTGTAACATCGGCAATATAACATGCGGTGGCGCATTATCGTGGAGGAAGGCCGTTCAATTCGTACGGCATCCGTTTGGCGAGCTTCTTCAACTTTCCAATTCTCAATAAAATTCGTCGAAATGGCTGTTTTGAAGTCGGAATTTATAAGTATAAAACTTGTCAAAAATGCAATATATGTTTTGATTCAATTATGCAGAGGGAAAGTGCGTAAGCATGCACTTCTGATTCATAATAGCAAAGAATTTGAAAAAAAAAGAGTTATTGGTGAAACAGATAGAAGGAAGATAAGGCTGAAAATGCTGCATGCATTCTCGAACAACCTAATACCTAAGCTTTCTTTTTCGCTCATTCAAATGCGTTCAGTTGTTTGAAATTCCGTGCTTTCCCTAATACTTGCTGATGTCAGTACTAGGTAGGTTTTGGTGTTGTTTCTTTAAGCCCTTTCTATTGGTAGATAACTTTTCTTGGCTGTACTTTTTTGTAAGGTTTTAGCCTTCATTTATTACTTCACCACACCATTTGTTCTTGTGAAAGATATGTTCGCTGTTGTATTACGTGTCATTGATGAATAACAGCGACCACTCTTCTTGAATATCAAAGAACTACCTGGAAAGAGAAATGCAAAACGATTACTGTTTGATGCAGATCTTCAGAGAACCAGTACTGTTTTAGCTACGTAAGATTTATGAAAGAATTAGGAAATGTGCAGTTAGTCTCGTGCTCGATCTTCATTTAGAGAGCTTGGTCGGAGTTTGGTTGCTTATTTTATTCACGGCAGCGATTTCTGGTGCTAGTTAATTCTTGATTGGGTTTGTGGATACAAATGTTGAACAATTTAGCTTGAATGAACTTGTTGTTGGAGTCAACTTTATTCTATATATCGGACTTCGATGCCTAAGAATATCCCCATTCCACTAAGAATTAGCGTTTTGAGATTCTACACGAAGAACTCCCTTTGATATTAAGAACTTTTGGCGACTGTGGAATATTAAATTTTTACCGAGAGGATATTTCTGCTTTTGATTTTTGTCGTACCCCGCATCTGATGAGGTGTTTTTCAATTCTTTTTCTTTATTCATGCGTTCTTAACGACCTTAGCTACAGGTAACATCTCAGCGTATTCCAGGAAGATTGTACTCCGGTGATGTTGTTTTATAATTTAATGCTTGATATCAATCGCTTTCATCCTTTTCTAGGTTTATACAGAGGCAAATTTATAACGATGTTTGACCATCATGGAAACAGGCACTTCAATTTCAGGAATGGACGTATTGGCTTCTTACGTAAAATATACAGTAGCCACAATAAGTATATTTCTCATATTTCATCGGATGTGAAGTAGAACGTGTCCATCCACTTTATCATATGTTTGTTTGTCTTCTGCGTTTTATACTGTCTGTGATAAGGTTCATATGAGTTCCATTGTTTGTGCATGTTTCGAATATACAACAATGGTCAGTAATGGTATTGTTGTTTCGTATTACTTTTAAATCTTTATTGATTACCGTTTCTTATTTGCTTACTTGTTAATTGCCGTGAAAAGTCTTCAATTGTTAGCACTGAGTTGTTTAGCATCAAACAAAATTCAGCGTTATGTTATGTGTGGATTACCATAGCGGTAATTACTTTATGAACCGTTTTCAAAGCAACCGGAAGAAACTGGTTCAATTCCCTTATATTTGACATCATTCGTATAAAAAGATTTATAAATATTCATCTAGTTAAAAAACTGGCCAAGACCAAACGGTACAAAATCATACAGCAAGCATGATTACTTAATAGGAAATCATGTTCGACAGTGATTAACGAAATGTGAGCTGAGCAAAAGTTACCAGTGATTAGACCCGGACGGAAATAATTCAAAACATCATGTTATTGGGTTATGTTATACTTTGAGGGTGTCCACGTGTTGGTAATATGGATAGGTAGAGTATTAGATAACCATGGATTCCAATACTCTACTTTTATGGAAAAAACGATAATACTGAAGAATTATGCATCAAAGGATCAAGAATGTTGAAGTTAAAAGGGGATTGCAGTACCTGTACACGATATCTTTCGTATATAGTGGACCCCCTTAATAGTACAGAAAGTAGTTTGTGCTCCACACGAAATTTATATAGCGGAAATGTTTCTGTAATCTCTTCAAATAAATTTCAAGTGGACCCCAACGTCATGAAAAGGACTGCGAGAAAAGGATAAAGCTCTCGACGTGGATCAATCCTTGAGGTATACGCCATGCATTCGACTTCGTGAGATGTCGTTAAAGGTTATTAATTTGGTGATTTGGCCTATTGAATGACTTGCGGTGGCCTCTCGATTTATCAAGTCAGTGATGCTATCCTCTCAGACAAGCCTGATTCTAATTTGCAAGCCCCTAAGTGGTGGAAGGCTTGGTGAGTCCGAGGAGCGTGATTGAAGTAACGTGTGGATTGCAGGGTACCTCTAACTACTTCGCTACACGCGACAAGGGATTACTGTTAAAGTTCCCGATTGTAATGCAGGTCGTAAGGACACAGCTTTAGAATGTTGGTGCTGCTGCGGTTTTTTTTACAAATAGAATACAACGGAACATTATCAGTCGCAATATAATGCACTGTTGACGGTGTGAGCTCAGCATACCTATATAGCCTTTTTTTATAAAAAAGCAGTCTCCGTTACAAGTCCTTCTTATCTAACGATAAGCTACGAGGAAGGCGAGGGTCTTAGAACGACGACTAGAAATGGATGGATGCGATGACATGCGTTTCAAACTGGCTGTCATTTCATTGGTGTGAAGAGATATATACAGTTACGGACGGGTTTGCGTGATTCTCTGAATTCACAATTTGCCCTTTGATTTCAGTACGTGACAAATGATGAGAAAACTTCGCGACGTTACGGCATACTTCCCACTTTCATGGATGGACTGTGTCCTACGAGTATCAAAGCGCAGTATTCTGTGAGAATTTAGACAGAGTTCAGAATGGCAGAGTAAAATCATTTTGTACTCGTAGATGTTGTTTTCGACGGCTTGTATCACCCGAGTATGATGAGCGCATAGTTGTTCCATTCATTAGATTACTTCCCACGGAATAACGACAGCATGGTTGCAACTACGTGTCTGTCCGGTCACCTTCTAACTCCTTTTTGAAGATCTCAGGAACCTGAAAAAAAAATTTGAATGGTTCAATCAATATTAAACGCCACTAGCTACTATTTTACAGCAATGTCACTTATTCTCCGACTCCTCGTCGAGTCAAAGTCATAAGTTGTATGAGATTCCATAGTTTCTGAAGATTCACTATACCAATAGTGCTGATGCGCAATTTCCTGTGGGTGGCGCATTGGGCGACGCGTAATTTTTTGGTCGCTCTCGCTTGGAATTGCCTCGGCTAAAGTACCCTGTCTACAATCAAGTCATTCTGCATTCCTTATTGGTAACCTCTGTCTTCTCTCTATTCTACGTATCTTCTATGCACCGTTCTACGCCTTTGGAACATATCCAACTCTTATACGTAATGAAAAAAAAGAACTCGCCCACTATCCAATCACAATACTGTTCGCATCTAGTGAAGTTTTGCAAGAAATCAAAAATACATTTCCGTGGTTACTTTTTACCTACTGCCTACTCTTTTTTTCATGGCGGAGTATGTTGTGAAATACAACCACAATGATGCTAAGATATCTGCAAAACTACGGACCGCCGGTGTCTGTGATGTGGATCGAGCACGCTATTACACTTTCCGGGAGCTAACGCGTTCACCACTGCATCATATGTGTCTTTCGTTTCGTCCTTCTCTCAGCCATGTTTTATAGGCGCTATCAGCAACCATCAAAGTCAATCCCGTTGACGGTTTATAAAGGGATAAAAGAAGATCATAAAGATGGAAGAGCAACAGTTATGGTTGAAGCTGCGGGCGCTCGGAAAGCATTCGCAAAGCCCACCGAAGCTCTGTCACCTACAAAAAGCAAGACGATAACAGTCCGACGCCCAGGTGGAACAGTTACAGCTTCCAGAAAAGCAACGGAGAAAATCATTCAGCATTACTACTCGGATCTTTTGAATAGTCATGTTCTGCTATCCTCGTATGAAATAAAAAAGAGGATGGATATGTCGCACAACCAGTTCTCCCTTCCGAAATCCGAAGTGCTATTTTGTTGGCGAAGATTCGTGCACCAGGTTCAGGCAGGATAAGATCTGAATAGCTGAAGAACCTTCCACCAGTCCTCGTAAACACACTGGCTCGGCTCTTCACACGTTACCTGTCTAGATTCAAAGTCCCTATTTAGTGAAAGATCACCAAGACCGAGCTATTGTTCAAGACTGGTGAGATCCACGATATTGGCAACTATCGACCAATCTGTTTACTCTCTGTCGTCCACAAACTTTTCACTCGAACCATTCTAAACATGACTGACAGAATACTGGACGAAGGATAAGCATGTTAGCAAGCAGGGTGTCAAAAAGGATTTAGTACGGTAGACCACACCTATACGAAAGCGAGGCTCATTGAAGTATCGCGAGAGTACAAGACACTGCTATCTCTCATTTCTATCGATTTAACGAAAGCTTTTGAATTAGTTGCAATGGAAGCAGTCATGGAAGCTCTGAATAGCCAGGGCATGTCTACTCAGCATATAAGGATTCTTCTTGAGCTGTATAAAAAATCTCACAACCAAAATATCACCATTCTATGACGTTATTACCACTGACGAGAAAAAAAGGGGTTAGGCAAGGCGATAGTACCTCACCAAAATTATTCACCGCCACTCTTCAGAACGTCATGCGAACATTGGAATAGGACAACGTGGGAGTTAAAATCGATAGTCGGCAGTGACACCATTTTCGCTTCGTTGATGATATCGTTCTTATGACACCTTAGCCAAGCGGAACGAATGATTAGCGGTATTTATAAAGCTTGTGGAAAGGTTGGTCTTCGACTTAATGTGATAAAATCGATGTTAATTAGGAATGGAGTGGTTACGTATGTCCCATTCGCGCCCAACGGAATGATTCTCTCCCAGTGCTCCAGTTTCGTCTTTACAGGTCGGGAAACCAACATGGCGAACAGCTTAGCTCCAGAGTTGAGCAAGAAGAAGCAAACAGGTAGCCTTCAAGAGCATCGAGGGGTGTAGTGAAGAGATGAAAGAACACTCGACTCGATGCCCACCTTTTCCACTCCACCATTCTCCCTCCCTCAGCTTATGCATCAAAAACCTGGTCACTGTTCAAACAGGATGAAAGATACCTAGCGTTATTGAACGCACTGTCGAAAGGGTCACACAAATGAGGCAAAGCTTCCGACGCTCCGACCTGCTTCAACGATCAAAGACCAAAAACGCCGTTTTATACGCCAATTTGTCGAGGATAGGGTGCCCCGAACACGTAATGCGTATGGACGACAACCTATGGACAAGACGGGATGTCGAGCGTACTCTAGGAAGACCACCGATCCCGATTGTCAGATTTCTTCACGAAAATCCTGTGAGTTACTCGACGGTCGAGGAGACGACAAATGGTACAGGTGATAGCTATTGGGAATGAAATCAGTTATTCAGAAATAAATTGGTGAAATCAGCAGTCAACTATAGTTTAATGTTTTAATTTTACAAGCATGAATGCCGTCGATAGATGAAGAACAACCCTTCAGCTTCCATTGACTGCTTATCTAAAGTGAACCGATTGATTCTCTTGTGCTAACGAATGGTAGTAAATCTGAAATATATCGGAAGAAGCCCAAAAGATATGGACAGGAAAAAAAATAAGTTACGGAAATCGACAAGAGCCGAGGAAAAGTCGAAAGTTTCCTTTCTCTATGCGTTGTACGTACACTCTACGCAATTCCACATGCTTTCACCATTTATCAGCCGATTTCTCAGCATTTTTATTATTATCCATATACCTACGCGTACATCTATAGCATGGCCTCAAAGTTTTTTCTACCAAAGGTGGATCCACATACAAAGTTTTGCATATTAAAGAGATTTCCAGGAAAGGAAATATGGCTGAATATGTGGTTTTATGGATGACTTACTTGATGAAGAGGGCCAAGTTTATATTGATGGTATATAGCCTCTTATTACTCAAAAACTTAATAAAGAGGAAAATTCGTTTTACTGGAACTTGACATGAAAAATCGAACTGGGGTTCAGACATCACAAGCTGAGCAGACTGTGAAGGCAGAATTCTATTCGAGTTTGATTCAAATGAACACAGAGAAAATGTTTGTACGCTTTAGGTATTCAATTACTATAACATGGCTATCAACAATTAAGGATGAGAGACTTGCTTTTCTAAGAAATTACCCAGATGTAGTGGCGCCAAATCTGTTAGTAGATATCAAGCAAGTGAGGACTAGATGGAGCCAATGTAATGAATAGTTTTGCTTAGATTGCTTCATTAATTACCAGAGAAGGGATTAATAGTACGGATTACGGATGATGAAATTGTATGCGAAAACTGTAAATTGTAAAGGTTAAGAATTGCAGTGTTTTGCACTAGCCAAAAAAAATTGTAGTCATTCCAACGGTTTACCGTCCCATCGTGACTGGGAGGTGGTCCTGGGTGTTGGGCTGCAATGTGCAGCGGGGGTTGATTCGCCCTCCACCCCCCGGGCAAGGTCTCCCAAGCTGAGGAGTCCGGCGTTACCATCAGGAAGCCTAGCTAATAGTAAACGAATACCAGGACCCACCAAACCTCCCTTTAATCCACAAAGGCCGGCGACTACTTGTGGTGGTGATGACCTGGGGTAGACTTTGGCCAGGCTGACCTTGGAACTCCAGTGAAGCACAATGGGTGGGTCAGCAAAACTCCGATAAAACGGAAATTATGCTGGCGCCCTCACGACCAGTGAAGGCGGGCCATCCAAATGTCCAAATAAGTAAGAATTGTAGTGGTTGCACTTATACATATATTAAGCATAAGAAGTGCATGCTGAAGATATTGTGTGTTTTGTTACTTGCAGAATGTGGAAAAAAGTACTCATTGAAAAAAATTATTGATTGTGGAATACAATGGTACAGTATTTCGCAACGCAACATTTACAACGACAACGAAAAGTTAGGGGAATAAGACTGAAGAACACTTAACGTTTGCAAAGACACACTTTGTGTAAACACTGATGAATTTTCACTTTGTGTAGTCTTCAAACAACCTACAGACATGATAAAGTGTCCAAAGTTGCGAATTTCGGGTGCGCAGGTCCAGAAGACGTGCGAGTTCTTGCCGCAGGATTCAAATCAGAGCAATGAACTCGTCCGAAAAAAGATTTTTGTACATTTTCTAAAAACCGTAAAACTGTTCCTGGACGATGCTCGTTATAATATCTTTGTTGGATAAACTATCGAATGGCTGCAGAAAAGTGAAATGATAAAGCTTTTGCGGGAAAATAAACGCTCCTAGAGAAAATGAGTCGTATGTTACTCACGTCGTCATTAATGTGCTAAATTGCTTGTTATAGGTCAAATCATTGTTCAGAACATTGAGGCAGTTACGTCATGTTTGCAAATTAAGTGGAACTGCAGACTGTGCGTTTTGCTTCTAAAACCACAGCACGTTAACGTTTTGTTGTTAACTAACTTTGAATTTGCTTTTCAATATCTATCGTTTTTTCAAATTCGCACCCCATCGTTATCGCTTCGCTACCTATCGAAGTTCCGTGGAAGTCCAATACAACAATATTTTTTTCATCCCAATTCAACGTACCTCGTCCTCCTCGACACTCTCCAACGTGCTCGACGCGCTTTGGGATCGTGATTTTTCCACTTCTTCTTCGACTTTTGTCAAATTGTAGCTACCCGTGAAGAGATTTTTTTGATGGAGCGAAACCTATATTTGTACTTTTCGAACATGCAAACCGATTTCTCTGTTCTGAAAACAGGTTGTCACGAATTTTTAGTGAATACAATCATTTAAAGTAATATTGATTTTTTTTGTGCTTTTTTTAATATTTTATTTTATTATATTTTCTTATAATTTGTAATTGCCTGTTATCGTTTCATCATCTGACATCAGTTCGCCTTTTTAATAACAGTAGTTATTGGTAGGACATTTAACTTCTGGTTTTCAAACTATATAACCCAGACTAGTGACCGTCTGACCTGGTCTTAGAACTGTCGTTTCGCATGGATTCAAAATTCACATACAGATGAAAAAAAGAAACCTTTCATCGATGAAAATTGCACTGGATACAAGGTAAGGCATCTTTTGCACTGAATGGCATTGATAATAAAAGAATAAGGGTGTACTAAGATTTTCAGCGAGGATAAAAATTCCTGAATGAAGATGGTTTTGCAGTTTCACCTCAAAAGTTGTGAAGCAAACATTTTGACTCGATCGTAACAAATATCGCCGGGAATAACGTACCGTTTGATAAATCAAAGGCAGTATATGGTCGTTCCGGATCTCGATTCGTAATTACTGGCTTGACAGAACCCATATGAATCGGCTGGACAGAGTGTGCTCGTGGTCTGAACAGTTTTGAATAATGATAGCGGTAGTTACTACTAGTTGAGAGAAAAGTCTCACAGTTACCACAGTATGCTGTCAGATTTTGGAACGCTTAGGTTTAAAAATTCTTAGTACAATTCTTTGTTGTAGCCTGGCGCGTGACTGATTTCGACAATGATCGCATTGATCAACAGTAAACGCATCTGTTTGTTGTCGAAATGTTGGAAGTTACAATTTATTGCCATCGGATGACATTTGAACTTAGTTATCTTAGTATCAAAAGGATTACTTTCTGTTGCAGAACTGGTTGAATCACTTACCGTGACATATGCAGGGCACTGTTAAATTTCCGTCTTAAGCCAACCGTAGACAACGATCGAGGTTCGCGTGTGGTTTCTGAAATGGGCCATGTCTTTGAAAGAAAGACCGCGTTTTTTCTAGGTTTCTATGGGAATCACTGGCAGAAGACTCAAAAATGGAGTGATTTAGTGGGAGGTGAGTCATTCTCATCAAAACATTATGTCTCTTGGGAGATTCTTTGTGGTCCCATTTTTTATGGATATTTAATCGAGCCAACTGTCTTCTCCATTCTGGGCACTTATTTCATATTTTTTGCATGCGAAACAGGACCTGATGAATTGCGACTCGAAGCTCTGACATCCACTGAGACCATCCTTACATCCTCGTTTGAATCAATCAGCCTAAAAAATATCACACGTGTGGAAGTGAACGAGTTAAGGTCGCTTCATTGTCTAACACAATAATTTATGCTGCTTTGTTAGATCACAGGTGTTTCGGCAGTTTTCATGAGCACTGCAGTTTTTTGCTTTTTTTTTCATTGGTGAGGTGTAAGGGCATTAAACTTACATGATCCCTTCCGCTGAGCCAATTAACATCCCGTCATGTCCATTTTTTTGACTATCCTCCGAATACACAGGAGCATAGTTTGGATCCATGAAGCGGTCCGGTAACAACAGTGGACAAGAGTCGAATGTCTCATCAACAATCGAGAGACCTGTCTGAAAGGTGGCCGGTGATTTTTGGAAATGTTCTTGCTCTCTGACCTTCTAAACGTCTTTTTATGCCTCAGAAGCGCTTGATATCTACACTAAGCAATAGAATATCAGAATTCTCTGTAGAGATGTACTGTCATAATTTAAGTAAAAGGAGAAAAAACACTCGATGAGATCAAAGGCGACGTACGGCTATGTTCTTGTCGATGAGGAAGTTGCACTCAAAATCGTCATCATCTTCACCAAGGGGATTCAGCAGCCCTTCAGCGACCTAAGATTTGTGTAACTTAGTGTATAGACTAGTGTAACTTATGTGGATTAGAGAGCGTGGTATGAGTAGTCTTTTTAGAACGTAGCCAAATGGGTAATATAGAAAAAACTTATGGTTACATCTTGATTCTCTTCAAGAAATAACCACAACTGTTCTCAAATTATACTTTGCGTATCAAAAATGTTTCTTGGAATCCGGGCTGAACTTAACAATGTGCTACTCAAGAGGAGCTAAATACGAATTCATTAGCTAAAGATTGGCTCCACTGTGATGTATTCGATGTAGAAAATGTCATTCTGTGAAACGAAAGTGTGTACCGACAGGAGGATCCGTACTCGCAATCCACCCTTTTCGTCGTGTAGGCAAATCAGAAACCTATTCTATGGACACAGAAGACATGAAGAAAGGATTACTATCTATCCCAACAAGTGAAGCTCATTTGTATTACGATAAAGGGATAAAGAGGATAAAGCTCTCGGCGTTGATCAATCCCTGAGGAATGCGCCATGCATTCGACTTCATGAAGCATTGTTGGAGGTGATTGAATGCATATCAGGCGTTTCTCGTGGTGGCCTACCGATGTATCTAGCGACTGTTGCTATCCTCCCAGACAAGTCTGGTACCAATTTGCCGACCCCGGAGAGATAGAGGTGGACCTGGGGCGCGAGAATCGATCCCATTTGTTTTGCAGGACGCTTCCGACCACAGTGCCACACGCGCCCTTTTGTATTACGATAATGTGTTCTAAACCATCCTTAAGCATAGCGAATCAATATTATTTTTTGAGTCGACTGAGATTCTCATTCGACCGGTGCTCTACTTCATTGGATTCGACTCGATGCGACAACGAACAGCCACTTCGCGAGGATGACCACCCGTGGATCATCGGTACGGATAAATCCTGCTCAGAAGAAGACGGAGACGTCGAAATGTTAGACGAATAGACATTTATGTCAATCTCGTGTTTGCTTAATAATCGAAGAAGGTATCCGTAAGCATTTATTATGTAAAGAATAAGGAAGAACCTACCAATGAAGATCAAAAAAAGGAGCGAGTTCATCAACCTTAAGTAAACAGTGATGAAGAACCTAATAAACGTTATGGCTTCTATTAAAATGCAGTTTAATCCGACCTAAGCAGAACGCTTCCATTTATGCAGCGCTTAGAACAAAAAAGGTTTTCTTAAAACCATCTTGCACCAAAGGATTTGAAAATACCGTGAAAAATACTTCGTAGACTTCGAGATTCAGAAGAATTGCTTACTTCTCGTTGTATGTCGTGCTACATGGTGAACAGTAACACAAAAATAATCAATAGAATAATATGTAGAGAAGTACGGTTGGACCTATCTAATCAATATGATACTTCAGCACTGTCTAGAAAGCAAATTCATAGCCACTGTTACGATGGAAACGAAAAGAGTTATGGTAAAATTCGTAAGAAATGTAGCAGCAATTACTTTCTAGTAGTACCTCCTGGGCTTTCTGTTACGTTCACAGTGTGATATTTATCGTAATCACTATCGAAAACGTATGGAGAAAGCTTTTATCAGAACTGGACGACATTACCGAGTAGTTCGGGCTTTAAATTCTCTGCTGGATGGTTACAAGTGGTTGAAATATCTATGGGAACTGTCAGTTAGTGAAAATGTCCAAAAAATTGGCACTCCAAGTGATGAAAGATTACGTTAAATAAGATTGTGGCTGTAAAGGATTTGATGATTACCGGTTATGCCTAAAGATGAAGATTTGAAGAAGCGGAACAAATCTTGGCTATCGATGACGAATCTGTATGCATTATTATATATCTGGATCTAATGAAGAAGTTCCCTCTACGTTTAGCGTTCTTCTTAATTCTGAACTTTTGTTACAAAGGTGAAGGTCACCATGTTCGACTCCAGTCATCACTTCCATTACACGACTCCTCCCGTCTTGAGCTCATGTACCACTTACTCATGGCAGGCGCTATCAATGCCGCTAGCAATCGTACATTGTTAGGACTTAATTGACTTGTGCACATAAATGGTGAACTCAAACACTCCTTGGTCATTGACGATTAAAAAATTCTGCTGCATTTTTCATGAGTTCATGACAGCGTGAATCTTATGGGAATCTCTACGGTAAATGATTGATCGGCAGTAATACAGTTGAATGCAAATACGTAAGTACAACTATATTCAATGGAGAGAATTTTTCTTATATACCTTCATCCATCCAACAAGGAAGACAAATTGGAGAATCGTCATGAAGGGTACGTAGAGATCAATCTAAAGAGGAAATTGTAAGAATAGGAGGAACTCTGATAGGGTATATATCATTTTTTATTTCATTTTATATGAGCCGTCTTCACCTTTACTGTACGGATCCCAGCACTTCTCACATTCGTTTCGTCTCCTCGCATCCATTATGCTTGAAGATCTTCCAACTTCACGCTTGGTTTCGGTTGCTGGTTGAGGATTTTCATTTCATCTTGAATGCCGTAGAATGCTGGTTGGCAATTCTCTCTGGTGTCCTGAGATAGCGATTGCAGAGAGTGATTTCTTTTCCAGACAAGTCCGCTACCAATTTCCTGACCCCGGAGAGTTGAGAGGCTTGGTTGGCCGGAGCAGAATCGAACTAGCACCATGCTCGTGTTGACGGACATCACTACCACTGTGCTATCCGCCCCATATACATCACCTGTGTATCACCTGCGGTCCCGTTGATCGTCGTGTGACTCGAGCTGGCGCCAGTAAATCTTCCATTTTTCCTTTTCGCGTACAAGAGTAGCCCAGTGGGTTCTCCTGGCTCTAGGGACTCGTCGAGCAACATATCTTTCTTTTACGCTTTTCGTCAAGAACTCTGACCATCGAGTCGGTGGTCTTCCTGCAGTACGTTTGACATCCCGAGGAATCCAGTCACAAACGGCTCTTGTCCATTGTTGTCATTCATACGCCTTACGTATCCAGCCCACCTTATCTTCGATTGTTTGGCGTACAGAACGGCACCTTGATTTTTGATCGCTGAAGTTCCTCATTTGAAAGTCTGACTTGAAGTCGGAGTTTCGGATCCCTTCCCTTACTTGTGTGAAACGGGATACTTTTAGCATCGCGCTTTCGACTGCGCGTTCAATCACGCTGAGTGGTCTTTCATCCTGCTTACGCAGCGACCAGGTTTCTGACGCATACGTTATCGCAGGAAGTACTGTTGAGTCGAAAAGGTGGGCACGGAGTCGGGTATTCTTTGTTCTCTTCACTACATCCTCGATGCTCTTGAAAGCACCCCTAGCCGCTCGTTTCCTTCTGTTCAGCTCGTTCTGGAGCTAGGTCGTTCATCATATTGATTTCCCGACCTAGATAGATATAACTGGAGCATTCGGAGGGATCCGTTCCGTTGAGCGTGAATGGTTCATACGAAACCAATCCGTTCCTCATGAACATCGTTTTTGTGAGATTTAGTCGGAGAAAAATCTTCGAAGAGATCGAAGACCGCTTAGCTAATGTTTGGTGTTATAAGGACGATGTCATCAGCAAATCGAAGATGGTGTATTTAGCGACCATCGATTTTCACTTCCATGTTGTCCCATTCCAATGTTCGCACGACGTTCTTGAGGGTGGCGGTAAACAAATTTGACGAGATGGTATCGCGTTGCCTAACTTCTCTTTTGACGTCAATGTTAATATCGTTGTAGAACGGTGATATCTTGGTTGTGAAATTTTGTACAGCTCACAAAGAATCTTTATATACAGAGTAGGGACTCCCTGATTATCCAGGGCTTCCATGACTGCTTCTATCTCAACTGAGTCAAAGGTCTACTTTAAATCGAGGAAAGTGAGACAGAGCGGTCTTTTGTACTCTCGCGATACTTAAATGAGTCTTGTTACCGTGTTGATGTGGTCTCTCGTACTTAATCCTTTCCGAAAGCCTGCTTGCTCACATTGCTGTCCTTCATCCAGTGTTCTATCAATCCTGTTTAGGATAATTCGAGTGAAAAGTCTATAGACGATAGACAGCAAGCAGATTGGGCGATAGTTGCCGATATCGTGTAGGTCACCCTCCTTGAACAACAACACGGTCCTGCTGGCCATGCACTGAGTAGTGACCTTGTGTTCAGACAGCTAACGTGTGAAGAGCCAAGCCATTGTGTCTACGAGGACTGGCGGAACTTCTTCAAGTGCTTTGTTCTTATCCTGTCCGGACCCGGTGCTGTTCGATTTTTCACCGACGAAATGGCATATCGGATTTCGAGGGGGGAACCGGTGGTACAACGTATCCATCCTCCATTACTTCATATGAGGGGAGGTGATCGTGGCTATCGAAGAGATCAGTAGTATTCGTGAATGATTTTCTCCATTGCCTTTCTGGACGCTGTAACTGTTCCGTCTGGGCGTCGGAGTGCAATCATCTTGGTCTTGTAATTGGCGATGCTTCGGTGGACTTTGCGAATGCTTTTCCAAGCCTCTGCAGCTTCGACCATTACTGCTGCTCTTCTCTCTTTAAGATCTTCTTTTTTTCGCCTGTCTGCACTGTTTTGCAAGTTCGGACGTTAGTTCGCGGTTGCCTGCAGCTATGTGATTCCACGCTGGCGTATCAGCTCGAGTGTTTCTGGAGACAGACGTCTGCTGGTGACTTTCGAACGCTCAGCTTTCATAGCGCTAACGCGAAAATGTTGAGTGAGCCGATCGTATTCCTCGTCGATGTTATCGAGAACGGCATCTTCCCAACAGCCGACTAATGAATTGAATAAGTTCCAGTTAACGGTGGTTCCAGGACTTCGGTTTTTTGAATTTAGCGGCTTTTTCTCCCTTTTGCAAGAAATAGAATCTTGCACGAAAGGTGGTGGTCTGATCCCGCGTATAAAAACCTTCCATTTACTATGATATGGTCTATTTCGTTATGGTGCTCTCCATTGGGAGACTCCCACGTCCAGCGTTGAGGGTGGGGCTTCTGGAATTGCGAGTTACCATGGATGGTCTTGGTCGCCATGATAAACTCAGAGAGCCGCTCACCCTGTTTGTTCCGTTCTAATCCGTGGCTCCCAGTGTGACGTTCTTCAGACGTTCTTAACCTTGAGGAATGCATGGTCTTCTTCGTAATAGTTTGATGTCGACACGTAAACGACGGAGACTGTCAAAGCTTGAATTGATACACATGTTTTTTAAACGTAAACGTCCGATTCGGGCAGTTAATTGTTCGAACGAATCAATGTTCATGGACAAACTCGTGTTGACGAGAAGGCCGATGCCGCCGACTCCTCTACTGTCGCATGTTCCGAGGAACAGTTCTTCCCCGGTGTCATAGACGGGCGCTAAATGGTCGAATCGTCCCGTCTCGGCCATGCCGATGACATCGTACCTTATACTCCTTGCTTGCGTGAGCAAGTCTTCTATCGAGGAATGATATGCAACTGTACATGCATTGTAGGCACAGATCGTCACCATAGTTCTTTGCAATCCAGTCAGCTTCCATTGGCCCTCAGATTTTAGCAGCCGCTCCGTACTCGTCCTACCCAACGATGGGACTCTTTCGGGGTCAGGGGAATGAGGGCTGTTTCCTTTACTGTGTTTAGCTTTTTTGATTCCCACGTATAGCCTGCTGAGCACTGAACGTGGGACTGGGTATACTCACGGGTAGCTTGCCAATCTCTTCTAGAGTGGACATGGAGCTTAATTGTTGGAGGCGACCCCTAACCGCCTCACATATACTTCCCTGTCACCTGATTGCAGGCTTTCAGCCGAATTAACTGGTAGAATAGAATCCATGTAAGCGAGAACGCACCCACACACGCGTGCATGAATACGCTTCGTAAATACAGAATGTATGTGCCGAAGCGGTGCAGCAGAAACACGGAGTCCATCTCCTGAATCCACCTGCGTCTCAGGGAAGCAAAGGTCGCTTTTGGTCCGCGATTAACCCCCCTATCCACTTGCCTACGCGCCACGTAGCCTCGCGACTAACCGGCTATCCGGATGCCTCATATGATGGAGATCCTTGGCCCCCATATACATATAGTTAGGAAAAGGATAAAGCTGTGGACGTTGGTCAGTCCGTGAATGATGGGCCATGCACTCTACTTCATTTAGCATCGTTGGAGGTGATTGAACGCATATCTGGCCTTTACAATGACTCGTGGTGGCCTACCGATGTATCGAGTCAGTGGCGGTATCCTCCCAGAGAAGTCCGGTACCAATTTGCGGTTCTAGGAGGGAGGGAACTCTGGTTGTTCTATGGTGCAGGATCAATCCCATGTTTATTGCAGGGCGCCTGTAACCACTACGCTACACACGCCGGTCATATTTCAAAATATATCATATTGATCGATGTCGATGGGAGGGTTGATCAATCCAGTGAAAATATTGAGCCAACGGCCCGTGCATGTATTGGACGTATTGGACGGCATTCGTAACCAGTGCGCTCCCAACAGTGCAAGGTCGGGCTAATTATTTTAGTTTCATATGCAATAAATCTTACCACACTTCTATTGTTGGCCTCATCGCTAAGTATGTATTGACGTGAAACAAGACATATCAAGAAGTAAACGCGAACGGCCAGAAACACAACCTGAAACCTTAATCATTGCGTGTTCTGTAAAGCGAAGATTTCTCGTTTTCTAACATAATTATTTTGCCACAATTTCATGTATAATACATAACTACAACATACGCGTGTAGAGCTAAATGTAGTTAAAGAAGATTACTGAAGTCGTAACATCCAAGAAACATACGAAAAACTATCATACTTGTGGGTATGCGATAGGAATTGGCACCCAGTCGTAGTTACACAATTGAGCGAGTTTTGCTCGAAATGTTTTGATTTCCTGAATTCATCAAGGCTTCAATGAGAAAACATGATTGCTCCGATAGAGCTGGATCACAGTAACATATTCCATAGTTTGGAATTACGTGATTACTCGAAGTTACTGATCTACTAATAATGAAGACGATTGCAAAGCTAGAGCTGTGTGATTGCAAGTCAACACAGTCAACATAACACACAACTAGTTGGGCTCTTGCTTACCGTGTTTGTAAGGCAGGCCAATCACCACACTCATTACGGTGGCATCGCCCATCTTAGGCACGTTCAAGTGCTGATGAAAGAAATTTCTCAATAGTTTCAAAAGAATGTTTTGAAAGTAGAGTTTTCTGTTCTGATAACGCTCGTCCGAACAACCACAACAGCAACTTACTATACGCAGTCACATAACTAGTTAAACTGACAAATAATTAAGAATGCCAACCGTATATAATACAAGCGAAATTTCTCTTAGGCTTAAAGTCCCATAAAGAGCATCCAAATAGCGAAGGTAGGTAGAACAACCAGCTTTGAATAACTCACAGGGGTTTTGAAGCCAGTCAACTAGTTAAAGTTCTTGAATCTTGGACAGTCTTCTCAATTCCTCGACTTGTTAACGGTACTGAGCACATTTAATTCGTCTGCTATTTAGTTCTCGTCAGTGTTTGTTTCCAGAAAACTCTTGTCGCTCACAGAGACTGTCATAACGTAGTTCTTCTGCTATGGGTTGGTAATTCCAAACAGGGTAAGCTACTTTATGACACCTTTTACTCCAACCCTTACGAAAATCATTGTGAGATTCCTCGTAGATCATTTCTGGAAGGTTTTCTCTGTAAGCAAGCTCTACCACTTTTCAGTCATAGTTTGTCAAGAATTATTTCTAATTTCAATAGTAACGAAACCACTTACGTTTATGCATGAATTCATTGACGGTGGAGCAGCAATATGTCCATCCTTATGGGCACGAAAAACCAGTGTGAGTGCCCAATTAACAGGAGCCCAGTACTTATTGTAGACAATGTCGATCTTTTCCAGTTCGGCTTTTTTCATTCTCGTGTAGGAAGCCTTTAAATGATGATATCACATTTGTTGTTTTAGTAGCGATAATAGACATTGTCACACTTTTGAAATGGATTGTGTGGCTTTTTTTTAAAGAGATACGAATTTTCCAAATGGACGATTGAATTCACAGCTGTATCACATATTAGGGGGCTCTTTGCTTACTTCAACTTTCTGTTCAACTTCTGTTATTCATGCCACCCTCAACAGGTCCACTGCGACATCGTGTTCTTACACTGCAGCAGTTATCAATGCTGAGCAGTGTGGCACATGTGGAAGCTTAGCGGGAAGTAAACCTAGGCCAAGAAATATTACCGTTTCGGAAGACGTCTGTTTCATGATGATAAAGGTGCTTCAAAATCACAAATGTCAATAGTGACGACCCTAGAACGCCTTGTCACGGCTATCTTGAGAGTCTAACCAAAAAATTTAGCGCGGTGTCCGATCAGTGCCATCTCGATCGAAGCAGATTTTGTCTGATGCTCCGGCAAGTCATAGATTTGAGTTCTTTGTTATCAACAGAGTGGTATGATGATACTTGATACTTGATACTTGAACGGCCCGTCATCACTAGTTGTGCGGGCCCCAGCATAATCACCATTTTTCGGAGATTTGCTGGTTAAGCCATTGTGGTTCCTTGGAATCCCGAGGACATCCTGGCCAAAGTCTGCCCCAGGTCGTCACCACGATAGGCAGTCGCAGCCGTTGTGGATTAGAGGTTATTCCAAGTATCCAAGTATCCAAGTAACACAAAATAAGAATAAACTGAGGGTTGTTACGGACCAGACTTAGCACCAGCCCAGCAATTATTACTTACTTGATAATTGATACCAATTCTTACTAATAGTATACCCAATTCTTAATTAGAGGATATTTATGTTTATCATCATACCCACATTGCAAGCTTTTCAACTGTTTACCGCCTCGTCGTGGCTAGGAGGTGTTTCTGCGTGACGGTGTGCAATGTACTGCGAGGGTATTCATCCCCACAGCAGGGTCTCCCAAGCTGAGTAGGATTCCCGCGTTTCCACTGGGAACACCAGCTAAAAGTAAATCAGTGGAAGGATCCACCACCGTCCTGGTATCAAACCAGTCGCAAACTGGCATATCTCCCTCTGAGTCACAAGGGTCTACAACCGTCAGGGATCGTAACGAGCTGAGAAAGGTTCGGTTAGACTGACCTGGGGGACGTCAGGCCAGCTTAATGGCAAAACAGGCTAAACACGGGAGAATGGAAATTATGCTGCTGCCCGCAAAATCAGTTAATCTGGGCACACCAAATATCCAAATATCCAAGTATCAATTGCAAAACAAGGATAAAACTTTTGCAGTTGGTGAATCGCCTAAGGAAGCGATATAGGCTGGGCGCCATTTAGGATGGCGTAGGAGTTCCTGTATGCATGTTTGGCTTACACAACGTCTTACAGTGACCTCCAATGCAAAAAGTATCAACTTGCGCTGACTGCGAAGGGATAGTGGGCTTTGTATGCGTGGGGGCCCAGAATCGAACTTACGACACTGTGTTTATTGCAGAGTCTAACTACCGCGTACATTTTGTAAAAAGCAGTGAGATTTTTGTGACCATTAAAGTTCATTCTACAGAAAGTGGATAAAGCGTAGATGACATATTATGTGATTTTATTGAAAAAAATGGATTTTTTGTGGAATTAATCCATAGGAATTAGACGAGAAGAATACGTCACCGGCGGTTACGATGGACTCCATATTAGGAAAACGTCGTCTCACCCGCATCGATATATCGCGAAAAACTAGAACCTAGAAAGTCTTCGTTCGTTGTAAATTTTGAAGACCATTGGAAGTGGAGAAAACTCAGAAAGGAAATTATCACCTACCTGTGAAAGAACCATGTATCGGATTATTGTACGACGTGTAAGTATTATTTCATTGCTATCACCTCGTAAGAGTGTGGCAATTGTTAAGGCGACACTAAAAAAGTGTAATCTCTGTAAAAGTACCAGAGAATCGATGAATGGACTCAAACAATTATTGATTACTATCTGAAATCCATTTAATTAACGTTGAACACAAGCTACAGCGTTAACCTTTTATTTGCTGCCCACTATAATTTTTCACGGCAGGGTATGATATGAAGTACAAACACGACATTGGTGAGATATTCGCGAAACTTGGACCCCGGGACAGATCAAACCACGAAACTCTTCCCGGGGCTCGCGTACTGCACACTGCACCACGGAGGCCCTTGCTTTGAGTTTCTTTGAGCTAGTTTCAAAAAAAAAGGGTTAACATTGTGATTTCGACTACAACCTCAGCTCAACTGGGTTCACTGCCGATTTGTGCTCCCTAGATCAATTCCACTGACGGGTGTTTGCTGATGGCAGCGTTAGGTAGAAAAGTACCTGAGATAAACGCAAAGCAATAGCGTCCGTGGCGCAATGGCTATTACGCGAGCACCCTAAAATGGTTATCATGGTTCGACTGGCCCAGGGTCCAAGTCTCGCGAATATCGCAACAAGGTACAGCCTCTTTTCCGTGCATATAAAAGACAGTAATGAGCGTGAAACAAAATTTAAGGAAATAAAACAGAATGGGGACACATGCAATTTAATGAAAAATTTGGAACGTATGCAGTAAGAAATATTTCAGCAAAACTAATGAAGAAACAAATCACTCCTCTATCCAACCCATATTGCTGAAAATTTGACGCCATCGATCGACGACGATCGTCACGAAGAAACCGAGCATGAACGTAAGCGGAATGTAGTCGAGTTTTGTGTCACAGTAGGCTGCCAGCCTTTCGAATATTCTGAATTTTGAACACCTTTTTGAATATTCGAAGGCGATGAAAAGTCGGCCAAACTGTGCACGGAGTTCAAATTTTAGCGAGAAAATGCTTAGCATATCTCAATAACTGCAACTTGTCCGTTTCAAAATTCGAACACATCCCTTTTTATGATATATTTGTGACTTTCTAACGAGTTGAATGCACACAAATAACGTGAGTTACACAAGGACTGTATTTAACAGCACAATGAAAAGGAAAATGAATGCGTCGTTTTCTTGTTCAGCAATCGCGAGGTTGTTAAACAGCATACATTTACTTCCATAGAAAAACACAATACAATACAACAGTAGCTGACGTTTCGGCAGTATCGCCTTCTTCAGAGCCTGGAAGGGTATACTGACATACAATTTACTAGGCCAAACGCTTCAATGACACTTACAAAAAGACGAAAAACTCTATGGTAATTACATGGTCAACAGCTTCTCGAAAAAACTCACCGCTTTTTTACGTGCCGTGTATCCGTATAAAAGAACACCTAGATGGCAAACGAAAACTAAGACAAAGTACCCCACTAGGCACGCATAGGATACAAAAAGCACAGCGGGGACGATTTTGAGGTAAAAGTCAATATCCTTGCGCAGGAGACTAGAACACCAGCGCGAAAACTTCTTGAGGCTTTTTGGATAAATGCCAAAAACCCTACAATGAATAGCAGGGATGAATGCCAAGAGTTCATACGCGACCTGACCCCCGTATCTTCGCATCAATTTCTGATGTGGGATGGTGCAGTCATCAACCTTATGCGACCATAATCAGCTGTTCTAATCTTCCTCATTGAAAGGCACGTAAAAAAGCGGTGAGTTTTTTCGAGAAGCTGTTGACCATGTAATTACTATAGATTTTTTCGTCTTCTTGTGTCATTGAAGCGTTTGGCCTAGTAAATTGTATGTCAGTATACCCTTCCAGGCTCTGAAGAAGGCGATACTGCCGAAACGTCAGCTACTGTTGTATTGTATTGTGTTTTTCTATGGAAGTAAATGTATGCTATTTAACAACCTCGCGATTGCTGAACAAGAAAACGACGCATTCATATTCCAATGCCGGGGTTAATAGAAAGTCGATCCTGGGAACTGAAAAGGAAAATATTTTTTTTCCATCTAGTTAAACTTGTTTAGGTTAAGCCTAGGAAAATTTCTCGTTACTCACCTTTTTTTCATCTTCATCCATTGCATATCGATACACGTAGGAGATAATCAAGAACGAAATTATCCATATCGTTAGCTCGACGACTACCGATTTCCATATAGAGCCACGCCATCGGAAGAGAAGACGAACGAACGACAGTGTTGTCACTGACGAGATGTCCAAATTGTACGAGACGGTCATTTTAGTATTTTAGGAGATCTAAAACGGAAATTATTTTATTTGGAAAGTGAGAGAACGAGTGAGTACGATGATGAAACGGGAAAAGGCTTTGAAAATACTGAATAACAAAACAGTAACAATGATAATGACGACAACCTAGGGCCTATTTGTTTTGCAACAAATCGAAAATCTTCGACAGATCTAAAACATAGAGAATATCTGTGTAAGACAATAATAATAAGGTCGATAATAATGAAAACGATAATAATAATAGCAGTAATAATGATAACCTCCTAACGGTTTACCGCCTCATCGTGGGTGGGAGGTGTTCCTGAGTGTCGGACTGCGAAGTACAGCGGGACGGGATTCGTCCCCCCCCGGCAGAGTCTCCCAAGCTGAGAAGGAGTCCGGCGTTTCCATCAGGAAGCCTAGCTAAGAGTAAACCAATACCAGGATCCACCACCGTCCTGGTATCAAAGTCCCATGGTGGTAAATCTCCCCTCTGATCCACAAGGGCTGCGACCGCCCGTGGTGGTGACGACCAGAGGCAGACTTTGGCCAGGCTGTCCTCGGGTTTCCAGGGAACCACAATGCCTTAACCAGCATATCTCCGAAAAATGGTGATTGTACTGGGGGCCCGCACAACTAGCGATGACGGATCGTTCAAGTATCAAGTAATAATGATAACAATATCGGCCCAGTTAAGTTTCCAGTGATTTGAAGGATTGGGTTGGTAAGGTTTCTTATTTCAAATCAGTTCCAACAGACCACTTCTTTTAGTTGCAACTTTTTTATGTACATAAAGAAGTTTTGCTTTCGAAACCATCAATGATTTCAAACATGTTAGATATCAATGAAAATGTAAATTTATTCTGCTGTTACGGTTGACGTTTCAGTTCTATTAAATGATGCAGATGTAGAAATCTGTTGCAGAAACGTAATAGGATATTCGTCATATCCAAAGAAGAGCAAAAAGGAAGCAGTGAAGCTACTGGAAATTCCCTGAATAGAGATGAGAAGCTAACGATTATCTTTCACCTCCAGATTTCGTCTCTATGGGTTAATTATTAATGTATAAAGGATAAAGGATAAAGCTCTCGGCTCTTTGCTATGACCTAACTAACTGTCCAATGACGAACTGTGATTAAGAAAGTAAAGAAGGAAGAAATTGTGCACTTTTCCTTTCTCCATTTCCTCCTTTTTCATACGTTTGTCTAGCTGTTTATTTGCCCATATCTTTCATTCTTCTGATGATTTCTCAATTATCTGTGATGATTCTTATATTCTTGCTGAGCAAACACTAGGAGCAATTCTGCTCTTCGTTCCGGTAACGCTGGCGTTCAGGCGAATTTCGCTTTCTTCCGAGCTTGGAAAGGTCAATTTGACAGCAATCTACCCAGCCAAACACCTTCATAACCAAACAGAGAAAATGCTAAACCAAGATTTCAGTCGCATTGAACATAGAACAGCCTCTTTGTACACTCACCGCTTTCTATGATTTCTATCTGATCCACAAATGCAGAGTAGGGGCCAATGATGAGGTCTACATTGCGCCCTAACACAACTCTTCGGAATTTCAGGAAAAAAACACGCATAAAAACTATTCAGTATTTAAATGAGATGGGAACACACCAACCCATTAAACATCGGCTAAAGCCCTAGTGTTACCATTTCTAACAGCTGTAGCACAACAAAACCAACGAGGGCAGTCCATAGGATAGCACAGCACTGGCGTACTGATCGTCTAAAGCGCTGGTTCAATGAAAGTACGACAAATATTCGGAGTACGAGCAGCACGTTAAACAAAAAGGTTAACAGCAAAGAGCAAAGAAATAAAATTGCCTTTAACTATCCGATAATAATGGCGTCTACGTGTAGGATCGGATCAAAAAGGACTAATATCATTGTTAAAGAGTAAAATGGCAAACTTTTTTTTCCAGCTCATATTTGAGACCTTTGTATCAACAGTATCACTTACAATGAAGACCGCCTATTAAAGTAAAAAATAAAACCTAAATGCTGGTTGTTTGGTGAAAGTGAGTTTACCATACGGCATGATTGACGCTTCCGTCCATTTATTTTGAGAAAATAAAGAATTTCGCAAAAAATTTTTGACAGAGATTATCTGCGAAACTATAAATGAAAGATACCGAACAATATAACTTCTATGAAAGCTGAGATATTTGCAAAACTCCGGACCGCAGGTGTCTGCGGTGGGGAACGAACGCGCTATTGTCTTTTCCGGGGAGTGACGCGTTCACCACCACACCTTGTAAGTCCTTCGTTTCGCCTGTCTCTCAGCTAGTTCTATCGATCTTTTGCCATTGACGGGTGATTGGTGATGGCAAAAGATCGACAGAACTAGCTGAGAGGCGGGCAAAACGAAATACCCGCATGGTGTGGTGGTGAACGCGTTACTCCCCGGAAAGGGTAATGGCGCGTTCGTTCCCCACCATAGACACCTGCGGTCCGGAGTTTTGCAAATATCTCAGCTTCATTGAAGTTATATTTCGCAATATACTCTGCCATTAAAAAGAGTAGGCAGTAAATAAAAAAACAAGTCCAGATAGTTTGGAGATGGTAGAGATGCTATCAAATGGCAAGCATGAAGGCTTAGTTCGACCATTCTCTATGGTAACCAAGTTTCCTCTCCTTCCGAGGTCAGAAAATTGATAACAGACTTGTTGAGAAACAGTATATACGTTCGATAAAGGCCGGCCGACTACTGTCCGTGGCACAGACCTGTGAACGCTATAGCTCGGCTATACAAGGATTCCAAGAAGAACCAAATCGACCAATGTTCAGTAGCGTTCACAGAGAATGGCTCACTCTTTCAAAGAGTTGTAAAATGCAGATCCGGAAACGTTCGTGGTTGCAAAAAACGAATCGAATGAAGACACTGTTGTGATCCCTATAAGGAGTCATCATAAAAATTGAACGCGGAATTTAGATTTCTGGGATTTCCAACACAAGTGAGGCGCTTGAAAGACATTGTAAAGCAGCAGTATAGGAAGCATCGTCTCCATCTGGATGAAATCCCGTTTCTGCACTCCTAAGATAGCGCGTCGACAAAAAGAGAACAAAAGAAGCGAACGATTCCAAAAGTTCCTATTTTAAGAGTACATAATGAGCTGAGAAATATTTGTTCACAGTTGACAGATTTCAATAAATTCTGGAAACACATGCCTTGAAATTGATGTACCACGACTGGAACGACGTTATAAGTGTTAGTCAAATGAAAGCCGCGCAGTCAAAGAGTAACGAAGGCCACCGAATGTCTGCTCGTTTGCAAAATCATAAAACTACCTATCGAATTGGTGAAGGCCATTTCGTACGATCATCAATGAAGGTCGTCCTCGACGTCGACACGAAACTGGACACGTCTGATCGGTAAATTAAGCGATGATTCACTTCTTTCCGTTTATGCAAAGATTCTTCCTAGTTATAATAAATCTAAGCCAAACGAATTTTCCAAATTCTTAACGACATTTGACATTGAACATTATCCGCTTTTTTGTGTTTGGGTTTTCTATGAAGTGTTGGGATAAATGAAATAAATTCTAAACTAATGTTTTCCTTGAACAAAAAATTGTGTTGAATAGGAGTTCTCAAAGCACGAGTTCTCAATGATTGCTAAACAAGCTAACGGCTTGATAAATGGAAAAAAATTTACTTGAATACTTGGATGGCCCATCCTCATTCGTTGTATGGGCCCCAGTATAACCTCCAATTTTGCAGAGTTTCGCCTGGTTTATCCACTGTTTTCCTGGAGCCCGAGGTCATCCAGGCCGAAATCTGCTCCAGATCTTCACCAACACAGGCAGTCGCAGTCCTTGTGTATCAGAGCGAGATTTGCCACCATGCGACTAGTTTGATACCAGGTAGGTGGTGGATTCTGGTATTGGTTTACTCTCAGCTGGGCTTTCCTGATGGAAACGCTGGACTCGATCTCAGCTTGGGAGACCCTGCCAGGGGGTGAATCAGCCGCTGTAAATCACAGCCCGAAACCCAGGAACACCTATCAGCCATGATGAGGCGGCAAACCGTTGGGGAAATGAAAAAAAAATGGAAAAAAAACCAACACTTCCAGTATACAATTTTAAAAATACATGTAGAACATTGACTATGTATGGTTATATTGAACGATGTAAAATTCATTGCATTGAGCAATCTTATTAAGATTCGCCGTCAACAAGATGGCTATTCAAATATGTCGAAAATTCCCGAGCCATGAAATAAATGCCAATTTACTTTAGGAGCGCTGGAGATTCATGAGCAGTTGAATATAAAGTAGATTGATTGGAATCAAGTTCTCATTTCTAACAGACGAGAACTGAAACAGCGACTCTCACTAAATCTTCCTCCGTCTGTCGTCTATGAACACTTCACTCGAGACATCCTCAACAGCAGTAACAGAACACGGAAAGAAGCAAAGTCATGTGGACAGTCAGGGTTTCTAAAGCGAGATAACGAAACTCTTTGAGGTGTATAACAGACCGATTTTCCTGGCTTACATCGAACTATTATAATAAATGCGTTAAAACATCGACATGAAGAGGGAGGTTCGACAAAGCGTAGCATATTACCAAAATTATTTACAGCCATAACCATTCATTGGGGCAGACTTTGGCCACGCTGTCCTCGGGATTCCAGGAAACCACAATGGCTTAACCAGCAAATCTCTATGGTGATTATGCTGGGGTCTGCTCAACCAGTGAGGACAGGCTATTCAAGTATCAAGTAAGTATAACCACTCATTTCGTTGAGACAGCATGGTGTGGAAGTCGATGGTTAGCAACCACGTTCGCTTTGCTAATGACATCTTTCCAATGACATCAAGCATTAGACAACTCTTGTAGAAAGACTTTTCTTCGACTAAATCTCATGTGCATGATGAACGTATTCGTTTCTGATGTCCTAGTCACGCGTAACGAAATCGGTACCTTCCAACGCCCCGCCATGTAATCAGTTATTCAGAAATAAACGAGCGTTTTAAAATATTTGTTGCTTTAGTGTGTTTTCCTACCAATAAAATGTTCATGCACATTGCAATGTCATCGCCACTAGAAAGGTAAATTTGTATTCTTTCCGGCCATGTTTTTTATCTTTTGTCAAAAGCTCAATTTTTTTTTACCAGTTTTGAGCTTTGCAATTTTAAACGCAAGAGACGACTTTTGGTCAAATTTTTTTACGAGTTCGAAATCGGTCGTAGTGCAGAAGAGACGGCTCGAAACATTGGTGAAGTTTGGGGTGAAGGTAGTGTTGGTGAATCAACAGTACGAACGTGGTTCCAGAAATTCCGATCTGGTAATTTCAACCTCGAAGGTATGGAAGGCCACAGACGTCCCAATGAACTTGACTACGGCGGATTGAAGGCACTAGTGGAAGCAAACAGGCGAACAACTGTTTGAGAGCATGCAGAAGAGCTTGGCTTTAGCACAAAAACAATTTCCTCTCACTTAATCACATAGAAAAGACAAAACAAACTCGACAAGTGGGTGCCACACGATTTAAACGATAATGAAAAAAAATCGCCATTTTGAAGTGTCGTCTGCTCTTGTTCTGCTCAACAAAAACGACCATTTTCTTGATCGAATTGTGAGGTGCGACGAGAACGGATTCTGTACGACAACCGGCGACGTTCAGCACAACGCTTGCACTTGGATCAGGCGCCACAGCACTTCCCAAAGCCGAAATTGCACCAAAAAAGGTTATGGCGACTGCTTGGTGGTCTGCAGCAGTGCTGATTCATCACAGGTTTTTGAATCCGGGCGAAACCATTACGGCAGAGAAGTATTGGCAACAAATGAGCGAAACGCACCGTAAATTCAAACAAAAACGACCGGCTTTAGTCGGCAGAAAAGGACCAATCCGTAAAGACAACGTGCGTCCTCAGGTTACGGAACCAGCGCTGCAGTAGTTGAACAAGTTGGGCTACGACACTTTGCCTCATCCGTTGTATTCGTCAAACCTCTCGCTTAGCAACTATCACTTCTTCGAGCACCTTGACAACTTCCTGCGCGAGGAATGCTTCACCACACGATGACGCGAAAAAAGGCCTTCAACGAATTCATCGCTTCCAGAACCTCAGAAATTTATGCAAACTGGAGTAAATAAAATTGTTTTTGTTAAAAAATATATGGATTTAAATATTTTATTTTAATTGATAAAATTCTGTTTGGAGCAAGGTATGACGTTTTATTTAATATTTCAATAATTTAAATAATAAACGCCCATTTTCTTCTGCGCAGCCTAATATATCTTTGTCATGAAATCAAAATGATGAACGACATAGGTCCAGAGTTGTGCAGGAGGAAACGAGCGCGGCTTGGGAAGCTTTCAAAAGCATCAAGGAGAACAAAGAACACCCGACCTCGTGTTCATCTTCTTTAGTAAGCGATGCTTGCTGCCTTAACGTAAGTGTCAAAAGCCCAGTCGCTAAGTAGCCAGAGTGAAAGATCACCCAGCGTTATTCAAAAAGCAATCAAAAGGCCGAGATATTAGGGGTACCCCATACTACGTAAGTAAGAAAGAGATCAGGAGTTCCGACCTACGCCAATGGTCAAAGATCAAATTCTGGAGAACAACGGATGGTCAGGAGCTGTTAGCGACTGGATTCCTTGGGATTTCAAGCGCACGGCAAGAAGACTACCGACCCGATAGTGAGAACTGTTAACGAAAATCAGATGCTTAGAGAGTTCCAACAGCAAACCGACCCTCAGGGCAACTCCTGCACGCCACAAAAATTGGAGACTTTATTCGGAACCTCACTACGACAGGAGAGGTGATACAAGTAATGAAATGTGGCATCCTGACGACAGCTGGCATTTTCCGAACTTTTTCTATGTCTTCGCGTCATTTCTGGAATAAAAGATAAAAGGATTAGGCTTTTCGGTTTTGAGCAATCCCTGAGGGATGCGCTATGCATTCGACTTCATTAAGCATCGTTTGGAGGTGATTGAATGCATATCTGGCTTTTTACAATGACTGGCGGTGGCCTACGGATGTATCGAGCCAGTGCTGCTATCTTACCGGACAATTCTGGTACCAATTTGCCGCCCGCGGAGGGATAGAAGGCTTGGTGGGCCTTGGGCGCGAAGATCGATTCCACGTTTATGCTGCAGGGCGCCTCCGACCACTGGGCCAGACGCGCCCTTCTTACTTTTCTGGGAACTGATTTAGATCCAAACTAGCTTAGATGAAAAAATTCTAACCAATTGGCTAGACTAGTCGGCGCGCGGCAGAAGGTTAGTAAAGTTCTGTATTAAATACAACCACTGGATGATGTACTTTTCGGTAGCAATGCCTTATTGCACTAAGGAATACCAGTGAGCTTACTTCGGTGTAGATTCACATCGATAATGATACGGATATGTAGAAAAAAGTCGTCCTCTTACGACTCCATATTTGACCATCGGTAAATAAGAGGAAGGTTATCTTGAACGGCGCTAGCTACGTTTTGAACATTCTATTGCCGTGAGAGAAAATTGACAGTATTTCGCTGTCGAAAACCGTCACTGCTATTTTCACGTCATTATTAATTCCCTTTTATTCCCTCTGCTTTATTGTTTACGGTGCCCCCATGTAATTTTTCATTTGTGTTTTGTCGACGAATACGATGAGATTCCCACAGGTGTTCTCATTCGTCTACGATATGACTCATCCATTCACACACTTTTGCAGAAAACCGAAAACTTCGTGATACGAATGGATATGAATCTGTTGGACTTCCGACGAATGAAAAATGTGCGAAAAATTGTGTAAAAAACACAAAAATGGTTGACGAAGGGAGATTTTAGGAAAACCAAGGATGCAATCACAATGGTGCTGAGATATTTGCAAAACTCCGACCGTAGGTGTCTGCGGTGGGGAACGAACTGCGCTATTACCCTTTCCGGAGGCTAACGCGTTCTCCAACACACCATGCGGGTCCTTCGTTTTGCCTGTCTCTCAGCTAGTTCTGTCGATCAGCGCATCACCAATCACCCGTCAACGGGATAGATCTGGGCAGCTCAAATCGGCACTGATCCCAGTTAAGCTGAGGCTTTAGTAGAAATCACAATGTTAACTTTTTTGAAGAACTTTTAAACAACCAAAGGTATTACGTGAGTCGATTACGATGTTTCAGTGATAACTAACTTTTCTGAAAAGTCCCAAGAATTCAGAGTAGTAAATGGAAAAGATGAAATAGCGTTAGTGAGAACCATACTATGAAGAAAAGTACAGTTCTTGTAAGTAGAAAACTATGAGTTGCACGCTTAGTTGCGTTTTCTTCCATGAATAAAACTTAGTTGCAAGGGCTGAAATGGTCTTTTTTGTATTTTTTCACATTTGTTTTACATTACTATTTTAATCATAAGGTTTTCTTTATTTATAGTCCAATTCAATCCTCCGTATAAATCACAGATAAATGCAGAGTGAGTAGCGCAATGGGAGTGGTTCCGCTCATTACGCGTACGGGCAAACCTAGCCAGGCTCTGGTTCGACACCGCCCCTGCCTAATAAACATCTCATCCATTCGAGTAATGAAGTTGGCACCTCAGTTGTATACGACAAGCCCACTCCTTCTAATCCACATGAAAACGCCTTAGCACGGCTACTTCAGGATTCCAGGAATTCCAGAAAGAATCGACTCCACCAGCATTCGGGGACATTCGTGACAAAGGCGAAGAAGCCAACAAACACGAACCGAACCCAAGCGCAGAATAGTTCGAAGAAAGCCGTAGATGGTGGTTGCAAGGAAGCGAGTTGAATACAGCATATGCTGGGATCCGCATGGTGTTATGCATGTGATGCGAATTCATGTACTAAGTGCAGTAAAAAGAAACTTAGTTAGTTTCTTAGACACTTAGATGACCCATCCTCATAAAACGGGTAAGCTTCAATACCTTACACATTCATTTTGTTTCCTTCTACTCGTTATCATTTAGAATGATTACAATCGTCACTTTCGTGGACTGGTTTCCACTGTAACTTCAGGATGCTCCGACATGCTTAGTAATTATTGATTATGGTCCTACTTATCTACAGCAATCGCGAGGTTGATATTCAGCACACGTTTACTTCCTTACTCATATAACAGAGAACGACAGATTTATAATCCATTGCCGAGGTTAATAGAAAGTAGATCTTGGGATACTACTTATATTCCTAAGCGAGCTGTGGTAGGACATTCCCAGGTTATTATCTTAAGGTATTATCTGTTTTATGGATGGGAAAGAAGGCTTTCTGCGTTTGGGTTGATTTTCTTCAACGCCTGGCGATATTCTTCCCATTAATAAACCACTTAATCGACTACTATCTAAGACATAGAATTTAACGTGATATGATTTTAAAGCACTGAAATAAAGATATGCGTTTCTTTACCGATAAGTTCTTCGCAACGGTTTACTGCCTCATCGTGGCTGGGAGGTGTTCCTGGGTGTCGCGCTGCAATGTACAGTGAAGATTCTTCCGGCTGGGTCTCCCAAGCTGAGAAGGAGTCCGGCGTTTCCATCAGGAAGCCCAGCTAAGAGTAAACCAATACCAGGATCCACCACCTACCTGGTATCAAATTAGTCGCATGGTGATAAATCTCTCTCTGATCCACAAAGGCCGGCGACTGCCTGTGGTGGTAAAAACCTGGGGCTGACTTTTGGCCAGGCTGACCTCGGAATTCCACAGAACCACGAAGCTAGCAAAAGTCGGAAAAATGAAAATTGTTCTGGGGTTCTTACAACAAGTGAGGACGGGCCATCTGAGTATCCAAGTAAGCACTGGTAAGTTAATGAGAGGTTGATATACAACTTTGCTTGGCTAACGTTTTGACGTTCTCGGCTTCGCTAGGGCCTCTGATTATTTACGCCTAGGTTAAAGGAAACCCGTTTTTTTTAAATGAAATAAAAACATTCAGAACAGGATCGTGTGTGCACTAGCGAAGAAAACTGCGACTATTATGCTCATTTAAACTTGATGGAGAAATTTCGCTGCTCCTAGTGTGATGCCCCAAGCAATACCCCGAAGTAATGGTTTTTCCATTTTGGTGTCGCATTACAATCTAATTATACAAAGAGCAATATTTTAGACCCAGAATTCTAAGCGATAGGAAGCGTTCAGTGTGACGTCGTCAACTATCACGTATCGATATAGCATGCGATGGCGATAATAGCTCTCATCTTGAACGTAGAAACGTCAGAACGACGAATGATGACTATCGCAGATGAATAACTGTGATCTTGCACGACATAATGGACGACGCATAAGTGTTTGTGTACTGTAAAGTCAACATCGACAACTTAAAGCTGCACTGTATGGATGACAAGTGACTGTATTAATCGTTCCTGTAGCAGGCAAACAAACATCCGGTTTTTTCCTCAGCGGACAACCGACTGATGGAAATGCTAATAGCGGTTGAAATTCTGCTGACCTAAGTCAGTGAAATGGGCGCGTGTGGCGCAGTGGTCGGAGGTGTTCTGCAGCACACACATGGGGTCGATCCACGCGCACATGGTTCACCAAGCCTTCCATCCCTCCGAGACCGGCAAATTGATACTAGACTTGTCTGGGAGGATAGCAGCACCGGCTCGATACATCGGTAGGCTAATGCGAGGTATGGGGGTAGGCCAGATATGCCTCCAAACGATGCTTAGTGAAGTCGAATGCATGGCGCATCCCCTCAGCGATTCATCAATGCTGAAGACTTTATTCTTTTAGCTTTTACTTGAGTGAAGAGCTGTCGTTCTCGTATTTTGAAATCGTGAACTATCACATTGTATTCGAAAGTCCGCATCTTAAACGGCAATCTTTGCGCAGAAAAATCTGATACACACGTGGCGCTGTACTTTCTTTCATCCTCTTTGCGACTCTTCCACAGTAATTCGATGTGCGCTATAGTTCTCGCCATGTCTCAGATATTCTCCCTCACACAATCAAGTCCTAACAACATCATATTCCCCATTTTTCACGGTGATGTTTGCTTGTATCATGGTTCTGACTAAGTGAGCACCAATAACATCACAGGAGTAAAATATCCGTACAGTTGTACATTCTTACACTATTTAGTCCATTGTACATTGTTCAATTCATATAAATACCAGAATAGGTTGTGGCGATATCGTTACTGGTGGGCGATCCTGGGTGTCAAACTGCTATGCAGAAGGTCTTCATCTTGCAATAAAACCTAGTAAAATCAGAGAAGGTTCACATTTCCATCTGGAAGTCTAGCTAGGAGTGAACCTATGCTAAGGCAGAGTTAATTAGGCATCCTCTACTGAATTTCTTGTCGAAGTTATGAAAAACAGTACTATCGTACTCTAGGTGCCTTGTATTAATCTAGTGAACAAATGGACCTTTTTATACCCTTTTGCATTACTCGACGATCAAGGGATCAGAGGTGGTAAGTTTTGCAATATTGTATTGCTATAACCATTTTTACTCCTTTGAAACTACAAAAGACTGGAAAAAACGAAATAAGACAAGACGAAGTAGAAAGCAAAAAAGACCTTTCTGTGGACAAGAAGAGATGAGGAAGTGATGAACGAAGAAATGGAAAATACCGCAAAAACAACGCAGTTTATTGGATATCAAAACCAGAGTTTATGAAGTAGAGCGAGTTCTTCCAGTGCCTCGTCCACAGTAGCGATTCAACCAGAGGGTGGCCAGAATCAGATAAGTCGTGATGTTCGCCACGAACACGCCCACATGATGATAATGAAATGATTCATCCAGAAGGAAAATGAATAACGAGTGAAGTGAGAAGGTCATTAGAAAGTGAAAAATGAATAATGACAAATGGATCAGTAAGGAAGGAAGCCTATCTACAGCTGCCCTCAGGAATGATGTCGAGAAGTGGAAATTCATAACATGCATTTTTGCGCAGTGCTTCTTCTTGTAATGAAGTAAATCGTGCAGCATATTTTTAAAAAATGCACAACAGCTGGTGATCTTTAACCAACAAAAGACTATTTCCCAGTTACCATGAATGTTTTGTTCTTCATGAATCATCATTTATGTTGGAAGCAGCTTTGACTTTGGCTTACTACAGGACGATAACCGCAGTCGAAAATACTTTGGAAAACGAGCAAGAACGTTATGAATCCTCTTAGTGACTAAGGAAACCTCCGCTGTTAAACCCACAGGAGAATTTTTGCGCTACTTTTAGCACTTTAACTTTAAATGTTAAAACGGTTGAAAAAAGAGTAGCGAGTTGAGTTGTTTTCGAAAACACTAGCCAAAAAAATCAAACATCGGCGATAGTACGATTAATTCAAATCGAAGAGATATTATCTAATTTGTTATTTCCTTATCGTATTCACGAAATCACAAGTGGTGTTTATGGTGACTCCAGCACTCCAATCAATGTCGTAGTTCATGATTTGAAGACGACGATAGGGTAATTTGACGAAATGGTGAATGTATACGGTACGGGTTACGGACATGCACAGTAGCGAATGTGTCGCTTTGAAAAGATCGATCGGTAGATCGATCACGAAGAGCTGCTCCATACATTTTGAGAATGCCCATCGAACAACGTGATTGTGATCGGTTCGGGAAAACAGGTTAAACCACTCCGATATAATTACATATCAAATTTTATATTAAGTCGTATGAATGGCCAACTGGGACATTGTTCTTGAGGACTTCAATGACCTAGCGATAAATCATTAAGCGATCGGCATTTGTTAACCCTATGGGGATCAGCTATAAATTTGATTCGATTAAGCTTCGTAGACGTGATTGAACGCATACCTAACCTATGCAGTTGGTTAAGCGGACCTGCCGCTGCACCAGTCCAGTGTTTTATTCCCCCTAAACATGCTCGGTGACGACCCTGGAGCGATGGAGAGCTTTTTGTATTTAGTAAGTGATTAGACCAGTAACCCACCATGTGTCTATTGTAGGACATCTCCAATCACTGCATTGCACGAGGTGACACGGTGCAGATAAAATTGAATAACTTTGCCCTGCAGTATGACTTCTATGCTTCATTCCGGTAAGATTCAACAAAGGATTATATGAAATACTTTTTTATTACCCACTTCTATAAAAAAAAGTGGTCTTTGGAAAACTGAAGCGCAATACTTCGACACTTGGACACTTTGACGGTGGCGGATTCTGATATTGGTTTGCTCCTAGCTGGGCTTCCTGATGAAAACGCCAGGTTCCTTCTTAAATTGGGAGACCCTGCCGATGGGATGAATCCCTCCGCTGTACATCGCAGCCCGACACCCAGGAAACCTCCCAGCCACGATGAGGCGGTAAACCGTTGGGAGGGAAGGAATAGTATAGAAACGAATGATCACGTTTAATACTATGTGCGACTGATTCAATCATTCATTGTGAAAACGTACAAATGGTAATATTTGCTCTACGTTATCGTTATCACAGAAAAAAACGGAATGTTTGGCCGAGAACGGTTTGCCGGACGACATCCAGCCGTTTACTTAACGACACCGTGAATTAGTTCATTGTATGCAATTCGCCGTAGTATGGGCATTTGAGGACGTCCAATACAAAAATAAGATAGCACCATTGATTACAATAATATCTACAGAATCTCAAAAAAGAGTAGTTAGACTAGTTAGACTTGAATTTGAGTGTTTGCACGATCGTAGCAAGAAGAATCGTAGCCACTCGGCACAGCTTCCAGCTAACAGACATGTTGGTACTTCTGCAATATTTTCGCGACCGGAATCCCGAAATCACCTTACAATGTCACTGCAAATGATCGAAAAGTAGTCGGTCATTTACTCGGTCATCTTTCTAATGGATTTCTACTGCAACATATGCGACTAGGAATAGGAATGCCGGACTTCACTTTAACTTGGATGACTCTGCTAGCGAGAAACAAACCTAGCTGTTCGTGGCAATTCGAGTGCTACAATAAACTCTAGCCATAATGATGCGGTAATTCATTGAAGGTGGTCATGAGTAGGATGGACTGAGGAAGACGTTTAAATTCACTGTTAGTTGTTAGCCATTTAGAAAGGAGAAGTTTTCACCATTCGTTGTATGACGATATCTACTGCTAATAAGTAATGTGGTTCCGATCATCCGGCCTGTGTTTCGTGCAGAATAATACCATCATTTATTTTCACTGCCGCATAAGTTTCCCATTCTGGAGCGGCCATACAGTGTAATGATGTATCTTCAAGAAAAAAAGAAAGAACAACTTCTGAAAAGGGGCGAATGATGAGATAAGGGAATGAGCGTGGCAAAATGACAAAAAAATCTTTATGAGTGCGGATTAAGTGTGATAAAGAAGGAACCCTTGAAGAAAATATGAAGTTCGCAGATTTACCTGCTATCTTCTCCGAATTTCGTCAAAAAGGCTATCGATCTTAGTCAATTTGCATTCAGGTTAAACTCTTGCATAACAACATTATTACCATCCTTTTCAGAGGTTTCATGACTGGTCGTGCTTGGACGGTATTCCTGGATTTCAAGCTGCAGTGTACAACAAGCTAGGTAACCACAATGGTGTTGAGATGTATGCAAAACACCGAACAGCAAGTGTCTGTTACTTTTTTGTCTGAAACGATTACTAAATGATTTTGACTTATTTACTGCCTACTCTTTTTAACGGCAAGGTATATTGCGAAATATAATTTCAATGATGCTGAGATATTTGCAACACTGCAGACCGCAGGTGCCCTAGGTGGGTAACGAACGCGCTATTACCCTTTCCGGGGAGTAACGCGTTCACCACTGCACCATGCGAGTCATTCGTTTCGCCTGCCTCTCAGCTAGTTCTATTGATCAGCGCCATCAGCAATCGCCCATCAACGGGATTGATCTAAGGAATCCAAATAGGGCAACGAACCTAGTTAAGCTGACTGAGGCTGTAGTCGAAATCACAATGTTAACTTTTCATTTACTTATAGGCATTATAAATTATTAAATGATAATAGGCAGTAAATAAAATGCTAACAAGGTAAGTGTTTTTGATGTGGTCAATCGAGCTAAGAAGGGGTTCAACATTTTGTGGAGCTCCTGCTAAAGCAAATTCATCTCGCTACAGAGCCTTACGAGCTTTCTGTTCCTACCTTGTCTCCAAAAGCTGTAGAAAAGGTATCAGAGAGATAACATAGTTCACCTGCTGTCATTTAGGGAAATTGACTCACTGAGCAATTCTGAGGCCATAAAGTGAAGAAAGGTGTCCATCATTGTCTTCTAAACTCCATGGGATGTCAACAGGAATGCAGACGATGCAGATAATTTTGTATAATGGCTGTTATTTGAGAAACTTGAGCTGTTTTTCATTCTGTTGGAACACGTCGCCCGGTTTTTTGATACAACCTTTATGGTTCCGGTGCCGTCTTTCCAAACAAAGATGCAACGTTGACGATCACAGACGTGCTAAGGTGCTGAGAATAAAAGGAATTGCCTTGCATGTCTACAGTTAAAGGTTTTCCTCTACTATGAACACCTAATTTGATCACACAGATTAACAAAACGGTCGGTTAGCAGGGTCGATTGCGAGATTCGTATGCAGGAGGTACCTGTGTATTGAGCACGTAACTTCCTAGTTCTGCCTAATTTTTGGCTGCCTACGGTATTTTTTATGGTAAGCACTCTCTAGAGGTTATGGTATTTTTATAGTTCTTGATTTCGAGAAATACTTTTGCTACCATCTACAAGTCCATAACTTTATAATTAAATCACGAAGTACACGAAATCAAGTCCCATTATTGCCTCATGAAAAAGAGGGAAACGACTTACAAAGTGGCGACAGCCAGCGACTTCGTAAAAGGTTATAAACAAAGTTCAGAGAGAGAGAGAGTTAATGAAAGACAGTGAATGCCCTATGATATGACAAAAGATTTTGAATGAAGAGTTTAGATAATGTGAATTATTCGAGCAACATGAAGGACTTGCTTTGAGAACAAGCGACAATTGTGTCGAAATCTTCGTCAACTCTATACACGACCACAATGACGCTAAGATATATTCTTTTTGTCGTCTACTCCACACACAAAAAGAGATGGACAGGTGCTTTGACTTCTTGAACGAACGGTCAGAGTATAAGAAATCCACTCAGAAGAAACCGAAAAAATAGTGGTTTACACTTTTGGAAGTTCAAACTAACCTACTCGAAAACGGCTTTGTCAACAATTAGCACCAAAAGCCGAGTAACAAAGGTATACTGACGTGTCACCACCTCTCTCACAAAAAACAGAAAGAGAACAGAACGCGGATCTATGAACTTGGAGCTGAAAACATCCATTTCCAATGGCTTCAAAACTGTAGCCTCTCGGTATGGGATTAGAGGAAACACAAAGCCTCTAACGACAAGTCTAGCGAAAACAAGGTCCCTCCCATAGCCTTCACTGTAGAAATGGTGATTGTATGAGCACGGGTACGGTTTTTCTGATCTCTTGTAAAACATGGGGACGAGTATATTAGTGAAACGGGTAGATAACCTTGTCACCATATAGAGGAGAACCTAATTGGAACACCTAATGCTCATATGACGCTTAGACAAAACAAAGAACACTTTGAAGTAAAAAATCACTATTCTCGAAACAGGAATCTGGAGTATCAGTTGCTAAAACTCTCGGAGCGTTTTGGATTAATTCCAAGAGTCAGAAAATGAACTATAGGGAGGAATGCCTTATAATCACACGTGATCTCACACAGTGTTTAAGACATATTTTCATGTAAGATAGGCACATTGCACTTCCATGTGAACTCTCCGCAGCTGCCCTCCACGTGATGTACTCAGTGGAAGACTTATAGAAAGCGGTCAGTGAGAAACGAAGTTATTTTGTTTTCAATGGGATTGAAATCTTGGTTTAGCATTCTCTCTCTGCAATCAACTTGACCTTCCCATGCTATGAGGAAGGCGAAATTCGCCGGAAAATGGCTCGCTCTTGAATGAAGAGTAGACCAACACCTCGCTTTCGTTTAACAATAATATAGAGAATTAACTGGAGAATTCATCTGGTGATCATGTGTTCAGATCAATGGCATCACCTCCATCTACAAAATGACAAATTTCACGATTTTTTTTATAGATTTGTATCTGCACATTCCATCTATCTTATCTGTATTCAAGGGCACATATAGCCCAATGATTAGAGACACCCTGGAACGCAAAATGGTTGTTGGCTCGATCCCACACTTCGGCCTCACCAAGACGTCCCTTCAAATTTACAAATTGATAGTTGACTTGTAAATGAGATAATAAACTCCGACTTATCCTACAGTAGACCACAGCAAGTCATTCTATAAGCCAGATATCCATTAATTTAACTCTACGTTGCTTAATGAAGATGAATGCCTTGCGCATTCTACATTTCAGGGGTTGATCAAGGCCGAAAATAACTTCCATGACATAAAGGATAAAGCTCTCGGCGTTCAATCCCTGCGGGATGCGCCATGCATTCGACTTCACTAAGTATCGTTGGAAGTGATTGAATGCATATCTGGCCTTTACAATGACTCGCGATGGCCTAATGATGTATCGAGCCAGTGCTACTATCCTCCCAGACAAGTCTAGTACCAATTTGCCGAACCCGGAGAGATGGAAGGCTTGGTGGGCTATGTACGCGTGGATCGATTTCGATTCCACGTTTGTGTCGCAGTGGCGCCTCCAACCACTGCACCACACTCGCCCTTTTTTTCCATTATATGCTTTCTATTAATCCTGGAGTTGGTCAGCGAGTCAGTATTTTCTTCCTGAGCAGACATTGTTAATAACAAGATCTATTCAATACACGCTGACGTTTCGGCAGCTTCTCCTTCTTCAGGGCTTGGAAGGGTTAAATGGACACGTCCTGTCTTCAGCCAAACATTTTCAAAACATCAGCGGATACTACTTGATGCAAAAAATGCAAAAAATTTTATTGGGATAACGAACAGCTTCTTTTAAACACTCACCGTATTGTTCTTCACAAGTCATT
Source organism: Angiostrongylus vasorum (assembly GCA_018806985.1). NCBI lineage: Eukaryota > Metazoa > Nematoda > Chromadorea > Rhabditida > Metastrongylidae > Angiostrongylus > Angiostrongylus vasorum. Next base: position 584,885 of record JADANN010000202.1, on the reverse strand, counting down.
CAATTATTTCTGTAGAACAGTAGCAGAGAGTCCTGCATGGTTAAGTACTTCGCCTATACCAGCTCAAAAAAATTAGCTTGATATATGGCACGAGGTTAGGCGTTACCATAAAGCACTCCTCGCTGAGGTTCATTTTTGGATTTCTGGAACCAAAACACTCCGAGAGTTTTACTAGCTGATACTTCAGATTCCTGTGCGATGATAGTGATTTTCAGTTCAAAGTGTTCTACGTTATGCCTAAGCGTCTTATGGACGTTTAATAAAGTGTTTTATTTGATTTTAAGTTTCCCAACTAGGCTCTGCTTCATGCCGTTACAAGGTGGTCTACCCGCTTCACCAATGTATTCGTTCCCGAGTAATAATCGTGGACCATTTTCTCCAGTGCCTTTCTGGAAGCTGTCTGTTCCGTCTAGGCGTAAAAAAGTACAACCATCTTCGTTTTGTAATTAGCTAAGTTTCGGCAGGCTTTGCGAATGCTTTTTCCAGCCTCTGCTGCTTCGGCCATAACTGTTGCCATTCTTTCTTTAAAGTCTTCTTTTTATCGCCAGTCTGCATTGTTTTGCAAGTTCGGTCGTGAGTTAGCGGTTCTCTATAGCTCGTGAGATTCAACGCTGGCGTATCAGCTCGAATGTTTGTGGGAGACAGGCTCTGGAGTTTCCTGGTAGCTTTCGAACTCTCAGCTTTCATAACGTTGACGATATGTTGAATGAGCTGATTGTAATCTTATTCTTCGTCGATGTTGTCAAGAATGGCATCTATCCAACAGTCAAACAATAAGTTGAATAAACCTCAGTTTATGGTGGTTCTAGGAGTTGGTTTTTTGAATTTAGCGCCTTTTTTCTCTTTTCCGCGTGAAATGAAATCTTGCACAACGGAGATGGTGGTCTAACTTTACGTAGATTTTGGGATAAAAAGCGATATCGGTGAGGCGAAACCTTCGATTTTCTTTAGGCTTTTTGGATAAATGCCGAAAACCCTACAATGAACAGTAGGGAGGAATTCCCCGAGAGCACAAGTGATCTCGCCCCGTACTCTTCCTATCGATCGTTGATCTGGGGAGGTGCAATCGTCAGCCATATGAGACTCTGAACAGCTGCTCTTCCTCAGTGGAAGGCACGTAAAAACGGTGGGTTTTTTCGAGAAGCTGTTGACCATGTGACTACCACTTAGATTCTCATCTTTCTGTTTGTGCTAATGAAGCGTTTGACCTAGTAAATTACATATTAGTGTACCCTTCCAGCCGCTGAAGAAGACGATTCTGCCGAAACGTCAGCTATGATTGTGTTGTATGTGTGTTATTGTACGGAAGGAAACGTAGGCTGTTTAACAACCTTGTGATTGCTCGGAGTGAAAACGATGGATTTATAATCCAATGCCGAGGTTAATAGGAAGTCGATCCTGGGAACTGTTACAAGATGTACCAGCAGAATACTTTCGACTTGTGAAAGAGGCCTTTTCACTGCGACAAAAGATTATCTTAGGCAGACAACAAATCAACTTTCTGCGCCGCTGTTTTCAACAACGAGTCGTGCCGAAGTTTATAAAACGAAAGCGACTTCACGAGATATGCGGTCAAGCAGAGGGCAGCCAACAAGTACGACGCATCGAAATGGACCTACTTAGAGTCACACTACGAAGCAAGCGGAACGAAAGTGTACGCCAGAATGAATAAGTGTGTGTCGAAGGAACATTTTTTTTGCTTTGTATTTGGAGGATCACCTTTGGACGAGAGTGGTTGGTGGGTCAATATTGATATGCAATAATATTAGGTCTAATGCAAAAATAACTCTACGACGAAAGTTCGAGAATCTTTTGAGTAACTCACACATCTCAGCTTCAAGAAACCATAAAAGAACTGTTTGCGCTTTTGATTGCAGTCAAAATACGGTTGACAGTGCACCAAGGAAACCCAGGGTCATCATACTTGGGGGTATGACCATACCTGAGAGCCCGCACTCACTATTCGAACTGCGCCCAAGCTTTGCACCATCACAACCCCTTTCTAAGACAACCGTGCGTAAGATCGCATGCAATTTGTATGAGCTTCAAGATCGACTCAGCTGTCAGGCCAAGGAGGAATTATTGAATAAGAAAGAAAGTCAAGAAGTGGCGAGACTACCACCGTATCCTTTTCCTAGAGCGTTTTTAGACAGGACCCTAACGTGGAAGAAATCCCGAATGTTTTCAGACGGCGTTCTCAAAATCTTAAATCACTATCGCCGTAGAAAGTTTGTCTCTAACCTTACAACCCCCGCAAAAATGTGGTCTGCGAGAAATTATAGATTTAATTGATTCAAAGACCATTAGACTATCAGTCAGTGATAAGGCAAATAGATCAACGTGTTCCGTGTTATATTTATTAAAACACGTAAGTTAGTCTCACCTGATGACCTTGCGTCAACCAACCCAACATCCTTCAAGGTTAGACCCATCGTCAGCTGCGTAGACGGGCCAACGGATAGAATAACATGATTTCTAGGCCTAATACTCACCCAGTTGCTTAACCAAATCCCATTTCATCTCACGAACACCGAAATCTTCCTAGAACGTCTACGTAACGCGTCTCCTAATAACGCGTACGTGATGGAGTCTTTCGATGTTTCCGCGCTCTACGCTAACGTATCGTATGACTCCGAAATGCAAGCCATCCACGAACTTCTTGTTAAACATGAAGGAGGAATACATATACGTGGCCTGTCTATTCAGCGGCTTATAGCTCTCTTAAAAGAGTGCCTATACTGCTCGATTTTCAGATGGTCTGGGAAATATTACGCGCAAATGAGAGAGCTGGCAATGGGACAGCGGTTGGCACCAAGCCTTGCCATTGGGTTTATGTCTAGTGTAGAAGCCCAGGTTTTCGATCTCCGGCTGCTACTCTACTGCAGATACATACATGACTGTTTTGTCATTTTCTCTACTCAAGAGGAGATGGACAAATGCTTTGAATTATTGGATGAGCAATCTGAGTACATCAAGTTCAGCCGGGAGAAACCGAAAGAAAACTGCCTTCCGTTTCTAAACGTCCAAATAAACATATCAAGTAGCGGTTACCCGACAAAATGGTACCGAAAACCAAGTAACGAAAGCACCTTCGTTCATTTCCTCTCTTCCCATCCCTCAAACACAAAGAGACAAAGAGGGCGATTATGAGAAAAAATGTTTCGAACAGCCACCTGTGTGTGCACAACTAGGGAGCTAAAGTAAGAATCGCGCGACTTGGCTCGGCAAATAGCTATCTCCAATGGTTCCGAAAGTACTAACCCCGACGAGATAAGTTTAAAAGGAGAGCGACGCCCCCAAATCCAAACACTTGGCCAAAAGAAAATCCCATTTGTGCTGCCCTTTATTAGCGATGAAGTAAGTATAGCTATAAAGCGATGCTAAAGAAGGGCAGGTCTAGAGGAATCGGTAGCGATAGTAGAAACACCAGCCGATGCTCTTCGTCGTCAATTAGTTCGTAGCCGACTGCATGACAGTCTATGTGGAACACAAAATTGCGTAATTTGCCCTTATGGTAGGAACGGTGACTGCATGAGTTCAGGTACGATTTGCCTGATCTATTGTAATGGTTGCGGAGATGAATACATCTGCGAAACGGAAGGCGTTTATGCATCCGTATGAAAGAACACCTACATTGCAAACGAAAATTGAGACTAATACCGCGCTAGGGACGCATAGGATACAAAATCATGGCGGAGACGATTTTGATATAAAAAGCTACTTTCCTCGTGCTGGATCCTGAAACACCAACGCTTAAGCTTCTTGAGGCTTTTTGGATAAATGCCAAAAATCCTACAATGAATAGCAGGGAGGATTGCTCCGAGACCACACTTGATCTCGCCCCGTACGTTCGCATCGATCATTGATGGGGGGGTGATGCAGTCGTCGACCATATGCGACGGTGATCAGCGGCTTTTCCTCAGTGGAAGGCACGTAAAAAACGGTGGGTTTCTCGAGCAGCTGTTGACCATGTGACTACCATTTAGACTCTCATCTTTCTGTTTGTGCTGTTGAAGCGTTTGATCTAGTAAGTTGCGTATTAGTGTGCCCTTCCAGGCTCTGAAGAAGACGATTCTGCCGAAACGTCAGCTATGATTGTGTTGTATGTGTGTTATTGTACGGAAGGAAACGTAGGCTGTTTAACAACCTCGTGATTGCTCGGAGTGAAAACGATGGATTTATAATCCAATGCCGAGGTTAATAGAAAGTCGATCCTGGGAATTTCGATTTTCTTTTTCATGGTTCATTTTATTATGGTACTCTCCACTGAGAAACTTCCACGTTCAGGGTTGAGAGCAGAGCTTCGCTTATGGAATGATAGAGATATAGTACTGATAATAAATATGCTGCTTTCTACTGTGGTTTTTGTGAAATAGAAGAATTGTGTCCATATCTAGAAAAAACAGCTGTATTTTCCTGGGTGATCAAGCAATACGAAGTCTTTCATAAAATTTTATTCAGTTAACTCACACAAAAATCTCCTTTACCACTCGTGTCCTATGTGCGAGTATGCTCTTTAGCTTTAATTTTACCCACTATGTGTTCATTCCTATGGGCGCGGAGTGGTCCACTCACTTCCTCTTTATATATTCATTCCGCTTGCTTAACAAAAGACCAAGTATACCGTACCCAAGCTCATGCAAACGCCGCTTGTATGACCGTCTATGCATGACGCGAAATTACACACTCTGTAGTAACGGTAGAAATAGATGCCAGGAACGCAGAGAAATTCTGTTGCCACTGGTTTTGTCGCCCATTAATTTACAATAGAAATTAACTATTGTATACATAATAGTTCCTCCTCGAAGTGAGCACATAAGACAACCAGCAACAACAATATCAACTGAAAAAATCTGCAATTTTTTGAACGACATTAAGCGTGTGACACTACATTAACACACATATTTCTCGTACTATGGTATAATTAGGGCGCGTGTGGCACAGTGTTCGGAGGTGCCCTACGGCACACACGTGGAATCGACTCCCGCGGCCCACCAAGCCTTCCATTCGTCCAGGGTTGGCAAATTGGTACCAGATTTGGCTGGGAAGATAGCAGCACTGGCTCGATATATCGGTAAGCCACTGTGAGTCATTGTAAAGGCCAGATATGCATTCAATCACCTCCAAACGGTGCTTAATGAAGTCGAGTGGATGGCGTATCTCTCAGGGATTGATCAACGCCGAGAGCTTTTTTAGCTTTATGGTATGATTACTATCCATGACAGACCTGTTAGCAAGGATGTAGAATGAATTTCAGGGTGGTCCATTCTTCACATTTGTCCAATATTTCTGTGCATCATTACAGAAAAAAACAAGAAAAACAAATTGCTATCTTTCAAGAGTGGAGGACTCTTAGCCATCATAGTAAAACAAGGTCTCAGCAGATCTATTTCGGCATCATATGACCAGAACATTCATTTTATACAGTCATATACGGTATGCAACGTGGATTAGGTTTATTACATTGCCCTTGATTGGTCGGTCGGCCAATTACATGCACTGCTGCTGCGCTGTAAAAATCCTAAAGTGAGGTTGGAAACCTCTCGTTGATCCGGAACAGTTGTGATTATCCGTGCTCAAGATCTTGAAAAATCGTACCTAGCACGGCTAGCAGAGTATTACGAAAGGAAATATGCTCAACTAGTATTTCAAAAACTGGCTTCCCATTAATAAACTCGGTATGACTGCTCAATATGTACTCCTTCACTGATAAGCTAACAAGAGATTGATCCACAATTATTCTTTCTTTCAATGTGGGTCTTCGATATTGCATCGAGTTGAATCAACTTGAACACAGCTCGAGGTCAACGGAAAATCGGTTTTTGATATATTTTTACGCTCTCTGCTAGCTGAAAATGATAACGACTGCTGTAGTACGAAATTTCCGGAGAAAAACAAGCGATTATCAGCGGCCAACCACTACCAATAACAACTACCTTGTATAAAAAGACCGCCGCCGAGTGAGTTTGTTCATTCGGTGGTCCAATGCGATCATGAAGACCCACATCGGAAGAAGGAAGATTTGTGGAAAATCGACTCGGATCATCCCGACTCTAAGAAAGCAAAACGCGCCGAAACGTTTGCGAATATAGGTTTTTACCAACCTCGTGTTAGTTTATCAGTGAAAGAATACAAGCTGAACAAGTGCTCATGGTGTCATTAGCGAAAGAATAGAACAGATTCTCAGGCCGCAAGCAAGATTGACCTTCTGAGAGAACGAATCGAATAGTTGAATTACTCGTGGTCGCATATGTAAATGCATCCGTAATGAAATACCCTCATATTTTTGACAGATGTCTAACGACGGTTGAGATTGCAGGTTTCTTTTGTACAAGCTTTTTCTCTACGCTAAGCGGTTTTGGATCAGGTGAACGATTCTACGGCTTTCAGTGAACATGGGATAAATTGTCAACAACTCGCTGAAAAGATGTCCATGGTTGTCTCAGTGCAGCAGTGCTTCAACATCAAAACTAAATGAAAATAATAGTTTATGTTATGTTAATAGTACCACAAAAAACTTTCTCAAGTGTGTTAGATAATTAACCCGACGCCTTAGAACAATGTGGATAACTGCGAGAAAAGAAAGGTCTCATTTTAAATTATTAATAAACAGTAAGAATCAAATCACACACATCAAAGAGCCTAAAGGAATGCAAAAAAGGAAAAAAGTATGAAAAAGCAGCTCAGAAAATTCTTAACAATTAAATGAACGCAATTATTATCAACCACTATACCTTAGGAAAAGAACTTAATCCTAAGAATGGATAGGCGCTTTGTGTCGATTAAAGGTATCATAAGCGTATCTGAAGAGGTGCTCACCGAAGATACTGCTACAGACAGGCTTCAAACAATTATAACAATGGGTGCCAGTGATAGCATCACACATTCAATGAACAACGCTTCAAAGTTCCAGACTACGAAATTACCTTTACAATCTGTGGCGTTAGAAGATAGCCATCACTAGGGAAGTGGGAAATTTGGAGCCGAAGCACTACTCACAACACTACAACGTGATAGTTCGTAGAGCGTCCGCCTCGAAGATCTCCAGCAAAACTTCGGTGCCGTTGTTGAACGGGATCTTCGTCGCACCGTCCAACACCAAAAATCCTTTAGAGCACTTAGATTTCAGTCGAATGCGTCGAGCGAAGCCACGTACTTTTGTTCGCTTATAGGTCCCGTTAAAAATCGGCTCGCGAATTGAGTACGCGAAATCTGGAATGGATTACACATTTATCAAAAGGCTTTCGTTTTTTCCCTTAATTTTCTTTCTACAAAGACATGGTCGACATGTGTTATAATAAGATAATTTAGCACAGTGTAGTTACAATGTTAACTTTTTATTCACTGCCTATTACAATTTTAATCCCGTTGACAGATGATTGCTGATGGCGCTGATCGATAGAACTAGCTGAGAAGGAGGCGAAACGAAGGACCCGCATGATGTGGTGGTGAACGCGTTAGCACCTGGAAAGGGGAATAGCGCGTTCGTTCCCCACCACATACACCTGCGATCTGGAGTTTTGCAAATACCTCAGCATCATAGTAGTTGTTTCACAGTGTAATTAATTTATTAAGACTTCTTTTAGTAACTCTTAACTACGTGTTGCTGTTCATTACAACTACTGCCGAACTTTTTATCACAGTCGTTATTTCTCATTCGTTCAACATAAACATAAATGCATGGCAAAACAAATGCGAGTCATATATGACAAACGCTGTCGGAAATATTCTAAGTATGAGCTATATATGATTCATGTTGTTGAAAATATGGCAATTGTATTCTATAAAACACTGTGAGCATCACATGGAAAGTGAATTTTAAAAAGTCGAAATGACAAACTTGGATGACTAGGTTCGAAGACGATCTTGTCGTTCATCTTTTTCGCAATCTCGCTAGCTAATTTGCGCATATTCGTCTTCACCTCAACGCCAAGGCTATGCATAGCTTCCAGAATTGCCGCAACGCTCTGTTCTTCTACCCGATTCATACCGTAGTACCTGTTTTCAACAAGGATTATGCAAAATACTCAAGCAAGATGTGAACATCGAACATTTATTACACTAAGCCATTCTGGCAAGTTTTGACTTCGAAGAATTCTCAACTTATTCTAGGAAATGGATATTGTCTTGCTTTGGGCAAACTACGTTCCTTACTTCCCACTAAATCATATTTTATTACTCTCGATCACCAAGCAGCCCTTTATTCAAAGGATTTACTTACCAACTCGTACTTCCAGTACCCGTCGATACGATGAGACCACTGCTCTTCTGCTTAACCATAGGTTGATCATCGATCGAAATCGAGTATGTAGAAACCTTGAAGCATTAAGAAGTTACTTATTCGATATCTGAATGGTCAACTCTAACAAAAAATGATCGTGAAATCTCTAACGTGACCTAAACATCGTACAAGAGATTCCCATTTCGTCACAAAAGGCCGTCACCTCCTCTTACGAACCAAGGGATATCAGTTGTCGTGCTATTTGGTATCTTCAAGAATGGCAACACGTCACAACAACGGTTGCTTACATTTAACATGGTTTACAGAGGATATGTTATGGTTCGCTATAATGCCGGTTGTTATAGATGTCTAATCAATTATAATCTAATATTAAGTGTGTAATAAGGTTGATAAGCAAAGAAATCGCTGCCATCGTATCATAATCTTAGTGATCGGTTAAGTGGTCTTCCTTTCGATCCACAAGAGGTGGGAACAGCGTATGGTGATGATACAGAAAGTGCAATCATGTCTACATCTGATTCAAGGAAAAACCGACACTTTATCCATTAATTTCCAATTGTTTCTGAGGAGAGAAAACGACAGATGCTCAAACACTCACCCAAACCCAACCAATTCCTCACACGAAGTATATGTGACAACGAAATTATTGTGAGAAGTTTTAAGACCAGCACATTTGATGAGCCAGCGTAATATGCTACTGCACTGTCATTACTTATTACATACAAGTAGGGTGGAGACTAGTGCAGTGCTTAGTGATGCACTCCATTAGGAATCAAGTTGCTAGTCCGACCTCTCCGTAGGCTCTCGTCCGTCTTATCTCGACTTTTTTCAACATTAGAAGGAGAAACGACTATACCAGCATTCTACGAAATTCATTAGCACGACGAAATACTGAACCAGCACAACACAGGAAATGTTCGAAAACCCTTATGGACAATGAGTTCAAGGGAAATGAATAGAGTGAAAGAAGTGCTTTGATTCACGCAATAAATGTGATGACGGATCATACAATAGAAAAAAATCACATATTAGTCACCTTTTGCCGCTTCGCTTTCTCCCACAAAAACCTCATTCAGCGCTAAGATACAACCGTTTTTCGTCGCTGATTTTCTGTTCAGAACAGTGACTCGAATTCGACTGCGCTTCGCATACATGAAAGTTTTCATGTTATTTTCTTTTATAACATTAATAACATAAATCCCAGCAAATAACAGACACAATTATAACAGTAAGCATACTATAATCAATCCCTGTAGGATGCGCTATGCATTCGACTTCATTAAGCATCGTTTGGAGGTGATTGAATGCATATCTGGCCTTTACAATGACTAGCGGTGGCCTACCGATGTATCGAGCCAGTGCTGCTATCATCCCAGACAAGTCTGGTACCAATATGCCGACCCTGGAGGGATGGAAGGCTTGGTGGGCCATGGGCGCGGGGATCGATTCCACGTGTGTGTCGCAGTGGTGCCTCCAACCACTGCGCCACACGCGCCTTTAAGCATATTACAACATTAATATTTTCTTTGAAGTAAAAGTATTTCACAACAATTTAGTTAACCACTTTTCTTCAGATTTACCACTTTTGAAAATTGGCTGACACATTTCAACATAAATGCATTGAACACAATGCGTTCGATGCGAAAATGATGGCCGCTTTCAATTTCAAAGCAACACATCTCAGATCATACCAGACTTTATCAGTTGAAACAAAAAATATTAGCATCTACAGAATTTGGTCAACAAGGTGGAAATAACTTTCATTTACCAAAATAAAACCATGATTGACTAAAGCCCACGAAACTAATTTCTTCCAGATTTTCTGCGCCAAGGTTCCCATTTCTAACAAGAAAACAATTGAACAAGTGGGATTTTGTCCAGCAGGATACCATTGTGTCTGTTGGTGTGTCGTTTACCTTTCTGGTTGCTGCATTTACATTGGAAACTTAGAACATTTGAATTCAGCTTAAAATGTTTCTAGAAATCTCACATTTTCACGTGCTTAAAATTGAAATAACAGAACGCGTGAAAATTGTGTGTACAAGTAAGGCAATAAAGCAAAGTAATTTCTGTCAGACTACGTATTTCCCAACTTTTAAAATGCTCCACTCAGCTTCGAGCGTTACGTGTTAAGCCATTACAAGAAAAAAAAAGTTTTGAAAAGATAAATCCATAAATGAGATGAGTTTTTTATTAAAGGTTTAGAAAACTTAGAAATTATAAAGATTAATAATTTGTAGCAAGTTATAAAAAATAATGCAACTGTATATAATGGGAAGATTTTGTAAAGACCACGCTTGAGTTGAAGAAAAGCCAACCGGAATTTTCCTTCGACAAGTCGCTGGAATAGATCGGGTGGAGGATTCTTTCCACCAATACAAAGATATCCTTCAGATCTGAACACGACTACAAATTAATCGCCAATCCCACAGAGTTGATAGCTTGTGTTTTCATTATCAATTGGTAACAAACAGCCAAAGCAAAAGGGTGAAGCCCTTTTGTTCTCTCTTTTCCAAAGTCATTCTTATTAAATCTAACACGATAGGTACCTTACACTTTTAGTTTAAGCTACTATATTTCCATTATTTTTGGCAAAAAAGCAGAAACAAGTGTTTACAAAGTTTAAAACAACAGTTCGGTAGAAATTAACTAAACGAATAAGCTAGAATGTACCCGACAGGATCGGTGTTGATGCCGACGACAGGAGTATGATCAACCACAGCGGCGGCTGCAGTGAGGAATGTGCCATCACCGCCTGCCGACACCACCAAATCCGCCCACGGAATCGCCTCGCTCAGCGACTGCCGATCCACGAGTTGCGTCGTGATGTTCGCATCCCTTCAAAGGAACCTCTTACATCAGTTGTCCAATTCTCCGAGTACCTAACGTGATCGTCGAGATCAATAGAAACTAAACACAGAGAAAGTTTATGACGGCGTAGAGCGTGAATAGTTAACGCACAAAATGAACACAATCTCAGGCACGATTATCTCCAACTGGTCTTCGTGAATCACTTTTTCATCGCGTGGTTTCCAGAACAGTTACAATTTCAGTGTTAATTTGTTCACTTAGCAATATTCTCCCTTCCACTAAAGTCTCGACACCCGTGCCATGTCCGCACCATTTCCTAACTAGTTGACTACAAAATTGTCGTCATAGAAGCGACTTCTGGCCAAGATTTACTCTTAGCCGGGATGCTCGAGTACATTTTTGAACTTTTCTCAGCATGAAAGAGCCTATTGGAGAATTAACTCTGGCTGTGCATCGCGCAACAAAAGCGTCTGTGAGCTATTTACGGCTACTGCTGTCGTCGACGTGATAATACAACACTTTAGAAAGAAAGGATTTGAACGAATTTGAAATTTGCTATGCAACATTATAATCTATGCAACAAAAATTAGATGGGATAGCCAGTGGATAGCTAGAAGACCTTTCATTATGATACAGATGAGAAAGGATCATCAATACACTTAGGAGTGGATGTAAATTAAAAAAGAAAAGTAAAAAGCATAACTCTTTCTACTTCTGTTTAGCAAACACGAGGTGTTCCACTATTTCTTTATTCACGCACACGCTGACGTTTCGGCGGATTTCGCCTTCCTCAGAGCCTGGAAAGGCCAAGTTGGCTGCAATCTACACTGCCAAACACCTCCATAACCAAACAGTGAAAATGCTGAACCAAAATTTCAATCACATTGAACACAGAGCCTTTGCACACTCACCGCTTTCTAGGAGTCTTTCACAAAATATGTCACGTGGAGACCAACCACACAGTTCACACGGAATCGTAATGTATCCATCCCATCAGAATAACAGGCTTATATACTGCCCAATATCCCCAGTTCGAAGACCTTTTGAGTAAATTGCATAACACGGCTTCAAGAGCATACAGAAACACCGTCAACGAAGATCAGACGAGTCACAGTAGGATAAATAATGTGCAAAGGAATTCAAGGCTAACCGTGTTAGGAAGCATAACTCTCCCTGATGGTGCGCGCTCGTTATTAGAATTGGGATCGAGATTCTCCCCATTTGAACCCATTTCTAAGGTAACCTTGCGTAGGGTCGCATGCAGTTTACACGAACTTCAAGACAGACTCCGCAAAAAAGCTAAGTATGAAGCTCTAAATAGGCGCGAACAACAACAAGTAGGGCACTACCAGTACCACCATTTCCTCAAGCAAGAGACCAATAATGAAGTTGATGTTAAATTTCGGATGTTTACGAATGAAACTTTCAAGGTCCTTAATCACTATCGCGCAAAGAGATACTGCTCCAACCTCACTGAAATGCAAAAACGTGGTATGCGGAGGTACGAAAGCTGAAAAGACCGAAAAACATAAGACTATCGGCTAGTGATAAGGGTGGAGAATTCGTTGTAATTCACCATCAGTTAGATGTTGAGATAAAGGAAAAGCACCTTGAAGATGCTTCCCTTTATCGGCCGTCGTCTGAGAAGGAATTTGAAAGTCAATACAGAAAGTTAAACAAGGAATGGGTTAAAATGGCAAGAGCGGCTGGGATAAAACGACCAGTTATCTCTCAACTCAAAGATAACCTGCCAACATGTCCCGTCCTGTACTTAATTATCAATACCCATAAGTTACTATCCAGCGATGATCTCGGGTCTACCGACCCATCGTTATTTAAGGTCAGAACTATCCTTAGCTGCGTGGACGGGCCTACGGATAGAATAACTTGGTTAATAACCCTAATGCTTACCCAGTTGTTGAAGTACATTCCAGCCCATATAACGAACACCTAAATAAATGTTCCTGGGTCGTCTACGTACTGTTCAGCCCAACACCGCGTACGTGATGGAGTCCTTCGACGTCACCGCCCTCTATACAAACGTGTCGAATGACTCCGTTATGCAAACTATCCGCGAGCTCCTTATACAACACCAGGGAGCAAAAAACATGTATGGTTTCTCGATTCAGCAGTTGACGACACTCTTAAAGGAGTGCCTAAACCGCTCAATCTTCAGATGGTCCGGGAGATATTACGCACAAACGAGAGGGCTGGCAATGGGACAACGATTGGCACCAAGCCTTGCTATTGCATTCATGTCTAAGATGGAAGCACCAGTGACCGGTCTCGGGCCGTTACTCTACCGTAGATATATAGATGACTGCTTGGTCATTTGTTCAACACAAGAGGAAATTGGGAAATTGACAGATGTTTCGAGTTGTTAAACGAACAGTCAGAGTATATTAGTGTCACCCGAGAGAAACCAAAAGAAAACTGGCTTCCATTTCTGAACGTGCACATTAACTTATCAGAAAACGGCTACGTTACGAACTGGCATCGAAAGCCAAGAAGTAAAAATATCTTGGTTCATTACCTCTCCTCTCACCTTTCTCACACGAAAAGGGCGCTTGTTGAGAACCATGTTTCGAACAGTTACCAGCGTGTGCACAGGAAAGGAGCAGAGAGAGGAGTCCCGGAACTTGGCGTGGCAAATAGCCATTTTTAATGGCTACGAAACTGTAACTCGGTATAGGTGTAGAGGAAACCACAGGCCCCCCAACGACAACTCTAGCGGCAATAAGGTCCCGTTATATCCTACCCTTCATTTCAAATGAAGTAAGTGCAGCTACGAAACGCCGTTTAAGAAGGGCCGGTCTAGAGAATTCGGTAACGATAATTGAAATCCCATCGAGTAATGTAAGACGCCAACTAGTTCTTAACCGCCTATACGACCGTCTATGTGCAACGCAAAATTGTATAATTTGCCCCAATGGTAGAGACGATGGCTGCATGAGTTCGGGTACAGTCTCTCTGATCTCTTGTAAAGCGTGCGGGGACGAATATCTTGGCGAAACGGGTTGACCACTCTGCGTTCGTATAAAAGAACAACTAGTCGGCAAACGTAAACCAAGTACCCCACTAGGCACGGATAGGACGCAGAGATATAACGGAGAAGATTTTGAATTAGGGGTTACGATCGTGGCGCAGGAATCGAAAACACAAGCGCGCAAAACTCTCGAGGAATTCTGGATCAATTCCAAGAATCCGAAAATGAACCGCAGCGAGGAATGCCTCATTATCACGCGTGATATTGGGGAGTATATAAGCTTGTTATTCTGATGAGATGGGCACACCACGATTCCACGTGGACTGTGTGGTTGGTCTCCACGTGACATATTTAGTGGAAGACTCATAGAACGCGGTGAGCGTGCAAAGACTCCGTGTTCAATATGATTGAAACCTTGGTTCAGCATTTTCCCTGTTTGGTTATGGAGGTGTTTGGCCGTGTAGATTGCAGTCAACTTGATCCTTCCAGGCTCTGAGGAAGGCGAAATCCGCCGAAACGTCAGCCTGTTCGTAAATAAAGAAATACTAGAACACCTCGAGTTTGCTAAACCGAAGTAGAAAGAATTATTTAATCAATGCCGAGGTTAATAGAAACTCGGATGTGGGAGTTACTAAAAAGCATAAGTTATGAAAAATAAAAAAAAATAACTAATAATAGATAATTAAGAGGAAACCGAATCATATAACAGTTCAGAAAATGGAGTTAGTAGAAAGCTATTTTTGTGTAACAAACACATCCGAAATATAAAGATATACAAGAAAGCCCTCATGAACACATCCACGACGATGCAGCTTTTTCAAGAAATACTACACCGGAGTAGGTGGATCTCTTTCTTCGGCACCGTGAGAGCCCTAAATAGGTTGCGCTGTCACGATTGTGTTAACATATAGAATAATTTGATTTTCATTCCTGTCACCAATTTCCTAATTCAGTTTAGTGCCCAGCTTTATGTTAGATCTTTTTTTTCACATGTCGTCGAATACCTTAAAAGATAACATCGGTATAACTACGCATTCATTAACACTAATTATATGCTTATATGCTCACCGCAGCCGTGACAGAATTTCAGCGAGAGCGGCCTTTTGTTTCTGATCGTTCTCAATCATACTATCAACATCATGTCCTGTACGTCGAAGGTAGTCTATAAGTTTTGCTGCAGATTTATGCGGATGCTTTTGTTTCTCCCAGTCCAATCGTGTCATCTTTTGCAGAACAACGGCTGTACGGAAATGCTGAAATAACTGAAGTTCCAAAAATACAAACTCCCACCTTAAAATCTTCAACTGAGCATAAAATCGCTCCGAATGGTGAGAGAAAGCACGAAGAATGGAACTTCGACAAAGCTGTGATTTCAAATTTCATGGTTGTCTGATGATAATCTTTTATAAAACGATTCGTAACTGTTTCTCCACGGTGGTGCTGTGAAAATTTTTACTGTTTTCGCACTGAAGCGAAGGCCTCGACTTGCAATGGATACAAGTTTTTCTTTAAGATATTAACAACAGTCCATATTCTTCAAATTTTGTATTCAGTTTACATCAAACCCTCATTTTCTAAACATTGATAAAAAGGAATTAGTAGTGCAGTGATAGTGGGCCCGTTCATTATGCAGATGGGCCAACGCGACCTGGCACTGGTTTGACTCCCCACTGGCCCGGCTCACCAAGGCTCTAATCCCATCGGGAACGAAAAACTGATACCAGACTTGCCTGAAACAATCTGATTTCCTCCAATCAACGTGCGAACGCTTTCTAGCATGGCTATGCCAGGATTCCAGAAAAAAATCGACAACCATCATTCAACAACATTCGTGACGAAAACAAAAAATTCTCAACAGGCACACACGCAAAAAAAGTTTGAAGACCTTCGTGGATGGTGAATGAGAGGAAACCAGCCGAATGCAAGAAGTGCTGCGATTCACACAGTGTGATGCATGCGATATTGGGTTATGCAATGGAGAAACATCGAAAAACAATGCTAACTTAGGTATTCAGGTAGCCAACCCTCATAAACGACACAGTTGATTTCAACACATATCCATTCAAATATTATTTGATGATATGACGAGACTATTCACACGAATTCTTCAGAAGCACACGGTAAAAACCCTCCCAGGACTGGCCTTTATGATTCGACGAGAAGCTGACCACCTTGGAACTACTGTTCTAACAAGCCAGCTGTGAATCTTGGAATTGATTCATTCTTAGCTAGGTTCTCGTTTAAGAATGTCAGATTCGCACATAGACTGGTGAACACAACGAAGTAAATCCCACATACGACCTTCTATTAACCTCGGCATTGATCAGATAATTCTTCGTATTCTTGTTGAGCAAACACGAGGTGTTATTTTTATCCTTTATTCACGAACAAGCTGACGTTTCGGCGGATTTCGCCTCCTCAGAGCGCTTTCTATGAGTGTTCCACTGAGTATATCGCGTGGAGACCAACCGCTCCACGCGACATACTCAGTGGAAGAAGACTCATAGAAAGCGGCTCTGACGAAAGAAATCCGCCAGCTAACGAGTAAGGAATCCCGCTGAACCTTTCTATGCAAAATATATGAATATTTAGAGCCTGGATACGGTGTAAACATTCCTAAAATACAAATGAGTACATAAATTTATGCATATTTGTTCAAGAATATAGTAGTGTAGAAATATAGATATGCACATAAATATTACAAGAAAAGTACGGGTGTGAACCAGTCATGGCAAAAACTGCCGCCAACGTGTTAAAATATAACGACTTCACATTGTTGTAAAACATTACACCTTGGCAGCTCTATTGGAACCGTAGCTCTTTTTTAGATGTCAGGTTCTTATTTTTCATAAAGAACAGCCTTACGGTTCCAGTACGAGACCTCTCTTACTTTCTTACTACACCGTAGCTATAGTCGCAAATTCTTATGGGGGAAAACAGCCATAAAACCATGTGATTACGGTGACTTTTAGCTGTACCATTGATACAAATCAATAGTAACCTTTGTCACGAAGGGATGATATGACCGTTTTATCAAAGAATTTCACAACCTTTGAATTCGCGCAATATTACATTTAAAACAGTCCCGATTACCATTCAGGAAATCATCGTCAAGATCGAAAACTCGTCATTCACAGAACTGAAAAAACGAACATGTCTCTAGTTCCTTAGAAGGCACTCAGTGGCGCACAGTGGTGACTCCTAGCATATTCTAATGGAATGTGAACTTTCAACATAACAATTTCCTCCCTACATTGTTGCTGGTGCCAAAAAAACTTAAGTCATGTGTCGACTAATGATCGACGAATCACGGCCGACTATGGTCTCATTTCGGTCCTATTTTGTTCTCGTGATATAACAAATTCTACGTAGTAGATTCCAACGAATAAATCCATACATAGGTGCCAAATTATTACAAATATCAATACCAGTGAATCCGACGTTTTCTTTTTGATAAGTCAAATAAATTACTGAGCTGTTCCGCTTCGCTTTTAGACAACTATGGAAACTTTTTCAACAACAAGAAATCTATAATTCTACCAACCTAACGAGGCGCGTGTATAGCGCAATGGTTGGAGGCGCACTGCAACACACACGTGGAATCGATCGCCGCGCCCATGGCCACCAAGCATTCCATCCATCCGGGGTCGGAAAATTGGTACCAGATTTGTCTGGGAGGATAGCAGCACTGGCTCGATACATCGGCAGGTCACCGCGAGCCATTGTAAAGGCCAGATATGCATTCAATCACCTCCAACGATATTTAACGAAGTCGAACACTCGGCGCATCCTTTAAAGACTGATCAACGCCGATAGCTTTCTATTTTTTATTACCAATCTACGGACAGTGCCACTGCACTACTAACTTTAGAGGCAAACAATTTGACAACACCATTTCAAGTGCATCTCGTCAAAAAGCCAGGAATGGATATGTACACTTTAGAAGAAAAAACAAAGTAATAAGAACTGTAGGAATATGAATGTTGCATCAAAAATTAACACACCTGCGACGGATTACTGACACTTGGAACCTCCGCTTCGGGTAATGTGATTATCGCTGGCTGAACTTTAACAATAGCCGTCATCTCCTTAACATAAATATGAATAACAAATCGGAACAAATCAATCTGAGAAAAAAGAACTGATGATAACTGTTCGTCGAAACAGATATAGAGAGTAATCACGAGAAATCCACAACCACTCAAAAGGATTGTAATCTCTCAAGCATTCATGAACACTGCATAGAACATTTAGAACGACGTAGTTGAACTGAGATGAAGTAGTCTGTGCGTTCCTACGTTTATTGGAATACAGGATAGGAAATAATTTTCTTAAGAGAGCGTTCTTCTCCTTCTTGAAACTGATGATCATTTCACAAAACATTTGACGTTTAGTGAAATCAACGAAGGAACCCTCAAATTTACTACCATCTGTTGCAAAAAATAAGCGACAGCAACTTTAAAAAGCCGCAAAACCGTTACATAAAGTAGAGTTATAGAACAGCAGATGGTGAACTGGAGAAGGTGTAGAAGTGACGTGAAGTGGGCCAGTTAAGGTTAGGTTTCTTGCTGACTGCGATAAGAATGTTTAACAGTTGCGTCATAGAATCTCTCAGTTGGGAAGCATAACAGCAAACAAAAGAAACAACAACACAACAGCATGATGAAGGGAATAAAAGCAAGAAGAATGATAGGCAAGAAAGATGATGATGTGGAACAACAACAATAGTCATATTTGAAGAAGGCTTCACTGTGATCGCATTCAATGAATTGTTGGAAACATAAATTAACGGGTAGATGGAGAGATAAAAGTGAAGCCATGAATGAATATTGTTTGATTGGTTGGTAAATCATTGCGATGTGGTTTTTCGTAGGTCTGACGTTTTACTTTTAGCTAAGACATTTCTACCCATGCCACAGCTCATTTCAAACCATAGCTCTTCACTTTTATGTTAACCTTGAATATTTCTACTTTACCTGTGCTCAATTTATATTACTGAAAAGAAAATGAAAAAAAATACAGGCGGTTATTTTATATGCATTTAATGGGAAATATCGCGCACATAGCTCACAATAACAATATATTAGGCCATTCCGGAACTAATATCCAATTTTAATCTGTACTTTTAAAGTGTGGCGCGTGTGGGCGCAGTGGTCTGAGGCGCCCTGCAACACACACGTGGAATCGATCCCCACGCCCGTGGCCCACCAAGGCTTCCATCCCTTCGAGTGGGCAAATTGGTACCAGACTTGTCTGGGAGGATAGCAGCACTGCCTTATCGGTAGGCCACATATGGTCCCTTCTAAAGGGCCACATATGCATTCAATCATCTGCAAACAAAGCTTGTGAAGTCGAATGCATGGCGTATCCTGCAATGATTGATCAACGTCGACAGCTTTATCTTTTATCCTTTTTTATTTTTAAATTGGCATGCCTCGGATCACAATAAACATTACCAGTCGCAGTAAAAAATATTGGAATGTACACATTTTCGTCAACGAAAAACAAGTCCACATACATCTATTCCCCAAAAATTCTAAACTTTTGGATCCGATTAAAGCGTTGACAGGCAGCCACTCGAGGATTTTCGGTCTGTTTTTCTCAAATGAATTTCGTTGAATGCTGATCAAGCCGTTGATTTCTTGATGAGCCAATACGAGGTTGTTACTATATTATTTTTCCACAATAGCATGTATTTCGGCGGTTTCCATTCTTCAGAACCGTATCGTTCTCTCTAAGCCCTATAGTTATTTGTTGGAGACAAGCCGCACGGAGTCTTAAGTGGGCGAGGAATGTCACCCCATGCGGTGGAATGGAAGGTAACTGTGAACAAATAAAACGCAGCTTCGGCTACGGCTTGGTTCCTGAAGCATTTTAAGCACAGAAAATTATCAAAATGCTTGAAGAAGGTCGATGGGCGAGATGTTTGGCAAGTATGGTGGATGAGACAAATTTTCGCAGCCCAGGTCGCTCAACTTTCCCAGCGTTCGTGGGGCAACATATGGCTGGGTGTCATCATGGAGAAGAACTGATGCCTTTTTTGTTGACTATTGAAGCGCAGCGGATAAAGGTTCTGGTGGATTTTGCCGATTTTCTAGACATGTCTTCAAGCTGTAATCGTTTCACCTGGACTCAGGAGGATATGACGAATGAAACCCAGCTGTAGACCACCAAAAACACTCAGCAAGACCTTCGTTTGGTGGATTTTCGGTTTCTGAAGTGCTGGAGAACTTTAACGCGGTCCAACCACTGAGTTGATCGTCATCTGGTTACCAAAGAGGTCACCATTTATCGCTGCGCCTCTCAATACGGCAGAAAAATGGGCCGTTCAGGTTGTAAAGATGAAGTGCAGACGATACTTCAATATCGACTTTTTTGATTGTCGTTCAATTCATGTCGCATCCATTTTCAACTTGTTCAAATATCCCAAAACGTATTGAAAGTCTTATACCGAGTTCTTCTACAAGTTCTCGAGCAGTTGCGGGCGTATTTGCTTGCAGAGAAACCGATTCATCGCGATTTATAGCAGAACGACGTCCGTGAACACTCTCATCTTGAATGTCGAATTCGCCACAATGGAACTTTTCTAAAACAATATTGCACCCTGTGTTCAATACAACTCTTTTCTCCTTCGACATCTCAAGTTCCTAAAATTTGCTAAAACTGCAATATGTATTATAATCAGATGATATGGAGCAATGCACATGAAATGAGCTTTGTAATAGTATACAACAGCCCAGTATTGGAAAGAAAAGCTATTGCTAACAAATCTATAAGAAAAATGAAGCCGCAATCGAACGTTAATTTCGGGAAGATCTTACTGGATTTCACCATGAAACCGTTAACGACCATTCGGTACAACTAAGTATATATATGTATAGATATATACACGTATATACAGACGTAAATATATACATGTATATATATATATATATCGGTACAACAGTGATATATATATATATATATATCTTAGAAATTTTTGTATTAGAGATAAGGACGTTTAATAGAGAACAGAAAGGTAGCGAACAACCCAGTTGAACAGATGGTGACCATCTGAAAGGGTACAAAGATCCACTCACAACAGCTATACAGCAAGATTCAAGAAGAACAGACTTTTTCTCGAAAATTCTAAACGAGGAACAGGACGATTTCCGCAAATTTCTTCGTGAGCAGAGCACATTGGTCAGCTACGGTGTGCGATGGAAACGAATGGAGAACTTGCAGGTACCTATTTCATTAGTTTGACCTACAATGGGAGAACATATGATATTGTAATATTATCACACTGATTATAAAGAGCGTCCTCGAAGTCAAAATTCACCCTAAACTCTCCATTATTGAAACACTTTTTCAAAATTTTATTCATGAACATTCAACAGAGGAGATAAAATGAATACAGTAAGTGAAAAAATATACAAGAGCGATAAAGCAAATAGTAATTTTTGAGCTTTAACCTAGGTTTTTTCACAGCAGGGTACAATGTAACAAACAACCACAAAGTGCTGAGGCATGCGCAAAACTCGGGATCTCATGTGGGCTTCAGAATCCCCGTTAGGGCTCACGTGGTTGTATTTCACATAGTATCATGCCACGAAAAAGGAATGGTCAGAAAATAAAAATGAAGCATTGTGATTACGATTGCAGCTTCAGCTTAACTGGGTCCAATGCCGATTTATGCTCTTTAAATCATTTCCGTTAACAAGTGACTGCTGATAGCACCGATAGAGTAATAACTGTCGGAGAAAAAGGCAAAGGAAAGGCCTCGGTCGCCGTGGTGGATAGCACGTGAGTCCCCGATAGGAAGTAATATGGCACCATTTATACACATAGGTATATCATGCAGTTTGCAAGTAGTCGCAAGTAAATCCAACTGGCACAAGTACATTAAATTCCTCTCCGAGCATCAGAGCCGCCAATTTGGCTCTTCTCAATCAATCCATGTACATGAAGAGCGTTACATGTAGCATAACCCTCCACCCTTTTTTATTTTAAACGGTTTTGGCAAGAAGACAGCCATAGATGGATAATGTAATTCTGCTTAGTGTAGGGGATAGTGTAGTGTATCTGAAGAATACGGCGAATGAGTTGTGTGCTGCTCAAATTGTCATTGATTCGCTAACCATGAGTTCTAAAATCAAGTTCTATAAATACAACTAAAGGCATTCAAGAATAGTTTGATAACCTACATTTTAAATTGAAGCAATCTGAGCGCGTTAAAATGGTTGCGGTTATTTTTTATTTCTTAACGTTGATCTATGAATGGAGAGGGGTAGCGCATCAGTTTGTGATGTAGTCCATCAGGAAGCAAAGTGCTGGGTCGACCTCTTATAAAATGTTCTTTTCCAATCCATGTGGGAAAAGCCTGAACTCGGCTTCCTCTAAAATCACGGAGAACCGAGTCGATGAGCATCTTACCACATTAAGATGAAATCCTCAACAGCAGCCGAAACAACACGTGAAACGTTTGAAGACCTTTGTGAACGATTAATGCGAAGAAAACGAATCTAGCGTGAGAAGTTCTGGGATCTACAAAATATATGCGGTGACGGGTAGTGTAAAAAGAAATAATGGTGATGTAAAGTCTCATTCATGAAGCTGAACTTGCGATCTTACATAAAAAGGAGACAAACGGGGAGAAATATAGGAGAAGCATATAGAAAGAGAATGTGCTTCGAAACAGATGGCAAACAAAAGGCGAGGCGTTTTCATTGTGCTGGAAATCTACAAGAACGAACTAATCCTCTGGAAACAGTACGAGTGTAAGCTCTAAAGAGCAATTGAAAAGGGAAGCATCACAAGAGTAGACGGGAAAAGAATTGAAGTATGGATGTTTCCGTCAATATGAGCTGAGACCAGTGTCAATAAGGAATAAACTTCACGCTGCCATTCATCTAGTCGATCAACGCGTTCGAAATATATTGGCGGATTGCAGAACTGTAAAACCAGTTGGTGGCTAACATAAAAACTCACTCTTACCAAAACAATTTGACAACTATGAAGTCGTTGTAAACCGAGATTTAATGATATTTCAAGGAACTATAGAATTTCTTTTGTAGTACTGGAAAAAAACCGAGTTATTTGTAAATAAAATGAAAATTTCCACCAGGAATCCTTGCTAAGAGTAAACCAATACCAGGACCCACCACCGTCCTGGTATGAAACTAGATCCCATGGTGGCAAATCTCCCTGTGATCCACAAGGGCGGCGACTGCCTGTGGTTGTGAAGGCCTGAGGCAAACTATGGCCAGGCTGACCTCGGGATTCCAGAGAACCACAATGGCTAGACCAGCAAAAATTCCGAAAAAAAACGGAAATTGTGCTGCGGACCGCACAACCAGTGAAAACTGGCCATCCAAGTATCTAAGTATGAAAGTAAAATGAAAATTTGAACTAAACGTTAACAAATGTGGGTGAGTACTAATGGTGACCGATGGATAGTTGAATTAGTAAGACTGAAGATGGCAAGTTTTATCAATTCGTCAACTAACTGATCACGCGACGAATGAAGGTAAACATCATAACGAACTTTAACCGGAAAAATTGAGAGCAATCCCGACAGTACTAGCACTGACTAAAAACATAATCAAAAGAAGAAGAGAGAGCGGTGGTTGTCAATCATAGAAGAGACCATAAGGAAAAACTCAGTAAAGAAGAAAAAATGATTTATTAACATGTACTTGTAGAGTTGACTCTGAATACTCACGAACATCTCACATGGCATATTGGGAAAGGAATATTTTAAATCAACATCAGACCAGAACGTGAGAACGACTGACACAATAGAACACGTAATAAACAATAAAGAAAGATTGAAAGAACACTATTTCAACACCAAGTGCTAGTGGTTTGTAAAATTCTTATGTCTCCCCATTGGTCGTGTTAGATCGTTCTTAATCGATGGTTGATCGACTAATCGCTGAAATCACAATGTCTTCCAGGAAGAATTCTAGCTACAAGACCGTAGAATTCCCATAAGATCTATGGAAAATATAGGAACACCCTAATACGGCAATCATAGGATTCCAGAAAAAACACGCTCGACCAACATTCAAGATGTCATTGAGAAGAGAAGAGAATGACAGATCGTCAAACTACAGTCTACCCCGAACCCACACATGAACCCAACCACGTTCAGGCACGGCGCTCTCAACAATGACGCGAATGGGCGGTTCGCCTAGGTATCTAAGACCACAATTTACGCTACTTGGAAAGTAAAATGTTAGTGAAAATCTGTAGAATAAACCATTAGGCCAAATGATTTACAAAGTGAATACAGTTCAAAGAGAAGGCCCAATGTCTTCACCTCGAAAAAGTCAAAACAACATCGGCATGACAGAAACATGGAATTTATGATATAAAGACTTCAACTAAGGGAAGACATGAAGGATGAACAACAAGCCGTAAAAAAGTTCACAATAAAAGATTTTATCAATATATCGATTGTAAAAACAATCGATATAACCCTAACATTCTTATTATTTATCACAAATATTTATAAACAAAAAATGAATTATCAAAATTGATTTGCTTATGTTCGCAGCAAATACGGAAAACTTTAGTAGATCGCGAAACTACATGAAGTAGCCACTTAGGTAGAAACAGGGTCCAAAAAAAACGCGGAATTATGAAAGCGTTACTCCCGGAAAGGACAATAGCGCGTTCGTTCCTCACCGCAAACACCTGCGGCGCGGAGTTTTGCAAATATCTCAGCATCATCAAAGTTTTTGAAAGCGTTTGAAAAATGTCTAGAAGGATATTCATTTAGATGTAATAATAAAGAAATACATCATTGTGCACAGAATCTCTCTATGGTAAAAGGATAGAGCTCTAGCCGCCTTGTAAAATGATCACAAAATCCAGCATAAAAGTTCTTGTTCTCGCAAAGCCTTTGATAAGAATACGTTCGAGCAAATCTGCAGAATCTCTCATTGATTTCAGTGGACAATCATTTCTGCAAACTTTAGACCTGTTCACGAAAAGCTGGAAAAACATGGAATGAGCGTTGTCACAAATCAATCTACTACAACGACTAACACTCCGTAATGACAAAGCGAGCCACACAAGAAATCTGGTTAAACGCAGATTCCATCTATTTGCGAGATTTCTCATGACGATTACAACCATAAAACAGTAATAATAGCAATTAACAAACAGTGGACAATAACAATACATGAAAAACATAATAAAAATAATGATAATGACGTATCTGTCTTATACCTGTATTAATATCTGGCGTCTCATTTATCATCGTTCTCAATATTTTGAGAGCAGAGGTCGAGACAGCCAAACAGTATATATTTGGATACTTGGATGGCCCGGCCTCACTGACTGCGCAGGCTCCAGTAAAATCTCCATTTTTTCGGAATTTTGCTGACTAAGCCATTGTGTTTCTCTGGAGTCCCGAGGTCAGCCCGGCCACAATCTGTCCCAGGCCGTCACTCTACAGGCAGTCGCCGTCCATGTGGATCAAGGAAGATTTGCCACCATGCGACTAGTTTTGTATCAGTACAGTGGTAGACCGTGGCATTAGTTTACTCTTAGCTGGGCTTCCTGATGGAAACGCTGGATTCCTTCTGAGCTTGGGAGACCCTGCGAGGGGGACAAATCCCCCGCTTTACATCGCAGCCTGACATCCAGGTACACCTCAAGCCACGATGAGGACGTAAACCGTTGGAGGTATATATATATATATATATATATATATATATATATATATATATATATATATATATATATATATATATATATATATATATATATATATATATATATATATACTTACTTGGATACTTGGACGGCCCATCCTCAGTGGTTGGCTGTTCCAGCGGACTACGCGAATTTTTTATCGGCTGCGGACTTTCTGGTTTTTCGACAACAAAAAATATTTTCCTAATAAATAGAGAACTTGAGGTATTTTGAAAATAATAGGATTGTAGAACAAACTTTGCGCTATCGTTCTATGAGTAGGAGTGATATGTACATTACTATATGTTATGTGTTCCTATGGTCCATATTGCAAATGCACTGCTGTCGGCATTTGGAAGTGTTTTGTATTCTATGCTGAGACTGCGTCCATGCATTCCATCAATGACCATGGTAATGAAGTTGAAATAACAGTTAGTTCTTAACAAAATCATCTCTCAATAAACTTTTTAGAAATAAGATTTGTGTAAATCATTAAGTGTAGAGAATGATTTTCCCTGGGCTCACTCTCTTCGAGTTTAATACGCTTTCGATTAACCATCGAATGAGTATCACAGTGCGGTATGAAAAAAAATCCTGGAACCCACTAAACTCACTATGGACATTATAGTGCCTGTAGTTTGCTTGGTCTAGACCGCTGTGGGTGCTAAAGGGTACATACAAAGCGAAATAAGTTAGATGAGACCGGAGTTCAATGACGGACAGATGTGTTACGGCGTCCTAAGCAAACGCCGTATGTGTGATCGAAAGTCAGGCAGATGCGATCTGATAGCAACACCCTCCATCTCGCCATCCGAGAAATTTGGCATCACTTCGAAAGCTCCAACTGGGAAGCCCGTGAGAGAATTCCGTTTTTGTCTCACTATAGTTTTTTCTACTTATTATTTTGCTTTCCTTTCTAATTTCATATAACAAGATCCCACTCTCTTGACGTTCATACTGAGTGACTGGTCGCGAATTCTTGCCAGCTGCCAACATGGCTGCCTTTGTTTCTCATAATTCGATGCTATCAGCTCTTTTCCGAACTCTCCCTCTCTATACATATACTTACTTGATACTTGATTGGCCCGTTCTCACTGGTTGTGTGTGCCCCACCATAATCTCCATTTTTCGGAGATTTGCTGGTTAAGTCATTGTGGTTCCCTGGAATTCCGAGGTCAGCATAGCCAAAGTCTGCTCCAAGTCGTCACCACCACAGGCAGTCGCAGCCCTTGTTGATCGGAGGGAGAGTTGCCATCATGCGAGTAATTTGATACCAGGACAGTGGTGGATTCTTGTATTGGCTTTCACTCTTAGCTAGGCTTCCTGATGGAAACGCCGGACTCCTTTCTCCTTCTCTCTCTCTCTCTCTCTCTCTCTCTCTCTACATTACTTTTACCATTTATAGTATCACCTTATATTATCACTAGCGTTTAATATTCAAATTCCTCTTGGATAGAAGTGCAAACTACTGGAAACCTTGATAAGAAGCCTTGCGCAATATAAATACAGTAGAATGCGAAATGAATAAGAAGCATGAGGAAAGAGATTTAATATGAAAAAAATGATCATTGAAAATGAAATCATCTGCAAAAATGTTTCCCGGAACAGCTACGAAGTTCCTGAAAACCAAAACGCTTCATATGTTGTATTTATTGCAGAAGTAACTCATTTTATATATATATATATATATATAAACATATGAATGAATTGACCGATTTAGCTGCAACCTCGCCAATTTTACTTTATTCACAATGTAAAGTGCAAAGGAATACACTATTATAACGGGGTAGACAAGTGTGAAGTACGGTAAAAAGCAAAGAATTTGTATAAAAAAAAAGGCAAAAGGAAAGTCGCAGAGAACCGCCTTTGTTGTCGTCCATTACAAAAATTTGATGCTCACTGCAAAACGCTATTTGTTGCAGAACTGTCCTGTTTGTTGTCGAAGGAAAAACAAAACAATGATTTGTTGAAGACACAGTGCATTGTTGGAATAGCGAACTAAAAATCATCCACATTTGAAGAGTTATATCATAGAGAAAAGGGACCAGCTTTCTAATAAGCTGCTCTTCCGTTTGGAGTATTCTGAAGAAAACTTCCTAACTAAACACTTAAAATTATTCCCCAGTATGTTCTGTCAATCGTTAAGTAAGACCTCTAATAAAACTACCGTAAATATACTAAAGAAAGCACCATTCAGCAAAAATATTTTGATGTGAACCTCCACGAAATTATTACTAAAGTTCTTTATTGTCGCTAACGTTTTCGGCACTTTGCAATGACTCGCATCGGACATCACAGTGATCCACACCAAGGATTCGACCCGTGGTCACTACGAAGATCCACATCATAGGAAGGTATTGGTGTGAAGATCCGATTCAAATCATTGTTGCTGTGAAGAAGGCGGACACGTTGAAACATTAGCCCCAATAATGAGTTCTTCGCAAATCGCTCGTTTAACCACAATGTCTTAACTTTTATTTACTGCCTATTAGTTTTTCATATTAGTTTTTCATAGGATAGCACTATATAAAAACACAACCACAATGGTGTTGAGGAATGAGCAAAACTCGTATCCTCAGTTGGGATTCGAATCCGCGATTACCCATTACGGGGACTCACATATGTGGAAGGGGTTCGGTTGGCGCAATGGATAACATCCATTGGAGTGGAACACTGTGTTGTCCGATGCGAATCATTGCAAAGTGCCGAAACGTTAACGACAATAGAGAGCTTTTAGTAACGAACTAACTGAAGTTCATGACTACAACAAAATATCGATCGTTGGATGCATTTTATTTCATTCACGAGCTAAAATGAGGTCACATAGATTCATTCGTCCTGAAAAGTTAGCCAATTAGATCTTTGTAATAACCCCCGTATTAGCTTTTATTACCAGTTAAAAACCCATTGACTATTAATATTAAAGTTGAATGAACGTCGATCCTCAAAAAATATTAAGTATTCAAGAGCAAGTTAAGTAAAAGTCGGGTTAGAAAAAGTAAAGGAAAATTTCGGCAGAGTTTGCTGCGGTGGTGGTATTCATAGGTACCTTCACATGACGATTGAACGGCATACCTTAAAACTATCTTCAACTTTTTTTGACTTATTATTTACTGCCTACTCTTTTTAGCGGCAGGTTATGCGTTGCGAAATATAACTTTAGTGATGCTGAGATATTTGCAAAACTCTGGACCGCAGGTGCCTATGGTGGGTAACGAACGCGCTATTGTATAACTAACTGTTAATTATAACTGCAGCCTCAGCTTAACTGGGTTCGTTGCCGATTTGGGCCCCCCAGATCAATCCCGCTCACGGGTGATTGCTGATGGCAAAAGATCAATAGAACTAGCTGAGAGACAGGCGAAACGAAGGACCCGCATGGTGTGTGGTGAGCGCGCTACCCCCGGAAAGGACAATAGCGCGTTCGTTCCCCACCATAGGCACCTGCGGTCCAGAGTTTTGCAAATATCTCAGCATCACTATCTTCAACCTTAAAGAAAGAGGATTTCTCCAAATCAATCTTCAGAACAACTCGTAGCCCTAGTATACTACATTATATTGGACTAATTTCGTTAACATTTACCCTAAATAAAGTACAAAAGGTAACAAATGAATCGGATGACTGACGTAGTGCTGTGGCGAACCAACCATTCACGTAATTCGCAGTCGCTCTTTAGACCTCTGCACTCACTGGTCCCACAAAGTTTCTTGTTATTACCTGATAGGTCAACAATTTATTAGTGAACTTCTAATAACATCTTCATAGATTGGATGTTGGTTATTCTACAATCTAAGTTCGTTACCTTAGCACTTAGCACAATTATTAATAAAACACAATTTTATCGGAGTACTCTTCGGTGAGCTTGAAAATCACAGGGTGCTAATTAAACGCATAACATGGATATCGATCGTACTACCACCGTAACTTCTGCTACTGCAGTCCTAACTAATGATCTTAAAAGAAGGCATTCTTGAATATAGGACATGTTCCTTCAACAAGCGTGGATGAAAGTAGAAATAATAGAATGAATTACAAGTGTGAATACGGATAGCCCTTAACAGACAGAAAAGAAAAGAAAAAAAGTAGAGGCAAGTGATCCCGTGGAAAACTTAGTACTGTGAACGATGAAAAAAAGAAACCATATTTGATAGAAAAAATTCACTGCATCAATCATAAAGCTAAGGAAACGTGAAGAAAATTGGGGGGAACGTGACATGTGAGAAAAGAAAAAGAAGAAACATAATGAACCCAACCTCATGAATCGTAAATCCCGTGCAAACGACACAGTTGATTCTGGCGTCTCACACACTAAAGCATTTAACAATTTGCGTGGTTAACACATCCACTAAAGTATACATATACATCTATATATGTACATATATATAAACATATATATATATGTATGTACATATATACATAAAACATTTTCTTTCCGGTAGGTTATTTTAACATACATATATTCCCCGCAGCTTTTTGATATCAATTAATAGCTTGTAGAACACCGACGTTGTGTTGGCAATTGGTCGGGAAAAAGCTCTATTCTGCACTTGGAAAAATGTATAAAACCGCTTTCCAAATGAGTTCACCAACCAGAAATTTGGGTGCTAATCGACTACCACTTCAGTTCTAATAGCTATAGTGAATGGTATTTATCCTATGGAGTGTGTGGGTATGAAGAATACTAAAATAGAGACCCATAAATTGAAAAACACATCCAAATGCTGATAGTAATGTGATTGTATGATGTACTATAGCAAAATATAGTAAAAAAGCATCATAAATGTCATCCATGCGTATGGAACAATAGAGCGAAGTCTTTTTTCTACAACCAACTCATGTTCACAAGCCACGAAGTCCTCTAGTCACCGAAAAATTAATATTCATTTTCAAAAAACCAGCAAGTCCATAAAGGCTGATAGTTAGGCGTCGTCCATTGCGCAGCAAACCCGTGATTAAGCGTCGTCGCCAGAGTGTTAAAGAATGTGATGAAGAACCCTGATAGGAACCAGGCAGAAAGGTCAGATCGATAGATAGAGTGTTAGCAAAACTTTTTGAAACCAATGACTACACAAACGTCGGGATAGCAATTTTAGGCAAATTTAAGATGCTAATCGACATAATTTCATATGCACAATGGTATAGAAGCCATAAATAAGCACCTGAAATGTATAATGTTACAAGAAACGAAAATGAATGCTCGTAAACCGTTACCAACCCACATAAACTTGCTTTAAATCGTTTAGAACAATAAGCCGAAGAACAAAACCGAAAAAAAAATGAAAGGAGTAGATCTGATATCGTATCAGGAATTATGTAGAAGACAAACACTAGAGGGCAACTTTTTAGAGCGCTTGGACTGCGTTTGAAGTTACTAGAGGATTTCTCACAATATTAAATGGTTGAGATGACTCGTTGCATGAACAATGTTGTCAAAATTATAGCTGAATTGTAACGATTTACAAAACAAGTGCTTCTTTTTTTCAGCTTCGTACCAGAACAATGAATTTTACTAACGGATACAGTTAAACCCTACAGCATACCTGAGTGCGCTACTGCTGGTCAATTTTTTCCAAAAAATGTAAAAATAAACAACTTGTAGTGAAAAGTGCAATAATCTTCGTTTCTCATGAAAGAGTGGTGGAAACCCTACCGAACAGCTGTGGTTCGCGGTAGGGGCGGGTCGACACTTCAGTGGCACGCGGTTAGCTTACTCGGTGCCTAACCAGACTGTAAATGGTAGAGACGGCAGACGATGATGCTGTAAATACCACCACAAATTAACATGTTTGTTGTTTTCATGGAAACATTCTTTTCTCTCTTTCTTCTTACTCATTTCGCAAGCATCAAGTGCACACTGCACAATAAATGATAAAGCTCTCAGCGGTAATCAACTCCTGAGGGATGTACTACGCATTCAACTTCATTAAACATCGTTTCGAGGTGATTGAATGCATATCTGGCTTTTACAATGACTCGCGGTGGCCTACCGATATATCAACCCAGTGTTGCTATCTTCACAGACAAGTCTGGTGCCAATTTGCAACCCCGGATGGATGGAAAGGTTGGTGGGCCACGGGCACGTGGATCGATTCCACCTGTGTGTTTCAGGGCGCCTCCAACCACTGCGCCACACGCATCCTAAACAATTTCTAGTAACTAATTTTAATAAGAAGTCCGGAGCAAAAAAGAGTGCTTTCTAAATACCACTGGGATACAATGATTCTCTAGAATAGAAAATAGAAATCGACCGATTTTCTCCAATGAGAATCAGTATCTATCCAAGTCGTTGCTGCTATAAAGCAGAAGGAGTCGCAGTTGCAACAAGTAGATAAGTGGACTAGAATTAAAAACACAAAAATCTCCACACATATTTTCAGTGATTACATATGAAATATCTTGTAACAGATGTTCCATTCACAAGAAGATATTTGATCTATGGAAGAACGTTGCCATAGCTGACAGCAGACTACTTAATACCTGGCACCAGTTTTGAGCGTGAACATCTTCGTTGTTAAAACGCATTTGTGTTAGATCGATGTCATCATGTAATAATTTCATAATAACGCGAAATTAAACTGTTGTACGTGATTGACGAGGAAAGTTTTTTTTCCCTCATGTCGTAATCTCAGCAAATCCCAGCATTTAACGATATTGAGCCTATTCCGGGCTACGTATACCACACACTTACTTTCATGTCATACCTTCGTGTGTATCTGTGAAAAAATTTTTTTACGCCTAATGAACTGTCCTTGGAGAGTGACGACGGGATTCGTCATTCCTCGTGAACCAAACACGGGTCCTCTCATACTTTACAAAATGGAAACCGCCCTGAAGAAGGCGGAGTCACTGAAACCTTAGTCATGGAATTTCAAGGACACGTAATAACAATCTCGTGTCTGTTCAACGCGAACAGTTCGTAAGATTTAAGCATATTAATTATGACGAGCGAATAGCGCACTGGTAACGATGCCGTTCATCACGAGAACAATTTCAACCTCACCTTTGGCTCATCAAGCTTCTCATCCCTCCGGAATCCAAGAAGGAACGCTCTAGCTCGGCTATTCCAAGGCTCCAGGGAAAATTGACTCTACCAGCATGCAAAGACATCCATAAAGAAGACGACAGTCAGCAGCCGTACCCTCACACGAAACGTTCGAAGAGCTTCGTGGAGTACGGATGCGAGAAAACAAATCGAATGCAGGAAGTGCTGAGATCTGCACAGAAGATGTGAAAGATGGATCGTGTAAAATAAAATGCCGGGATTTATCGAAAATCGGTTTTTCGAGTTTTGTTTATAGCACCTTTCTCTCAGTTCGTCATGGCGCAACCATTCAACCTTAGTTACTCTCTACAGTCCCATTTCCAGGGCTGACCTTCTGTTAGTCTCAGATTTTATGAAAAACATATTATCCGTGATCTTATTTTCGATCATTATCATAGAAAACTGTGATGTAAGTCAACGAACTGATAGAAAACTTAACACACCACAAGCATTACCGACCAGTAAAGCATTACCACTATCTCCTGTGGGCCGAAATCCCTGCTAATTACATAACTCGGTGTTCAAAACACAATTATTAGCAAAAAAAAAGAACGAAAAGGGACCACTCTCGCATTGCGCACTGCAGAGGCCTGGTACTTCACTGTGATGAAATATTGAAAAAAAACATACACTAATCAATAACCACTACGATGCTCAGATATTCGCAAAACTTGGATCCCGGGACAGATCAAACCACGTTTAACCTTTCCAGTACTCGCGTATTACAAATTGCACCACGGAGGCCCATGCTCTGCGTCTCTCTCAGCTAGTTTTGTACCTAAACCTACCATCAGCGATCATCCGTCAGCGCGATTGATCTGAGGAGCACAAATCGGCATTGAACCCAGTCAAGCTGAGGCTGTAGTCGAAATCACAATGTTAACTCTTTATTTTATCATTATTATTTATTATTATTTACTCTCTTATCCCACTTACGAGTGATTGTTGATGGCAGCGTTAGGTATAAAACCAGTTGAGAGAAACGCAGAGTATGAGGCTCCGTGGTGCAGCGTGTAATAAGGGAACCCCAGAATGGGAAACCGTGGTTCGATCTGGCCCGGGATCCAAGTTCCGCGAATATCGTAGCATCGTTGTGCTTCTATTTCACACCATAGTCTGCCATGCCACGGACCTCCTTCATCTGAGGGATCTCCCAGCCGGTTAGTGGCGAGGCTACGTGGCGCGTCCCCAGGTGGCGGATAGGAGGTTAATCGCGGACCAAATGCGACCTTTGCTTCCCTGAGACGCAGATGGATCCAGGAGATGGACTCCCCTGTTTTGCTGCGCCGATTTGGCACATTCCATATTTGCTAGGCGTATTCATGCATGCGTGTGTGGGTGCGTTCTTGCTTATGCGGATTGTATTCTACGAGTCAATTCGACCAAAAGCCTGCAATCAAGTGACAAGAAGTATATGGGAGACGGTTAGGAGTCGCCTCCAACAAATAAGCTCCATGTCCACTCTGGGAGGGCAGGCAAGGTACCCGTGAGTATACCTATCCCCACGTCCAGAGCCCAGTATGCTATACGTGGGTATCGAAATGCTAAGCACAGCAGAAAAAACGGGCCGCATTCCCCTGACCCCTAAACAACCCCACTTTCGCAAGCGTTGGGTAGGATGAGTACGGACAGGCTGCTAAAATCTCAGCGTCAATGGAAGTTGCCTGGATTACGAAGAAATAAGGTGACGATGTATTCCTACAACACACGTACACTTGCATCCGAGTCCTCGATAGAATACTTGCTTATGCAAGCAAGAAGGACAAGGTACGACGTCATCGGCCTGGCCGAGGCGAGAGCGACGCCACCCATTCAACGCCGTCTATGACACCGGAGAAGAAATGTTCCTCGGAACATGCGACAGTACAGGAGTCGGCGGCGTCCATGAACATCGACTCATTCAAACAGCTTACAACCCGAACCGAAGTTTACGATTAAAAAGAGGTGGATCAATACCGGCTTTGACAATCTTCGTCGTTTACGCGCCGACATCAAACTATGACGAAGAAGAAGTCGAAGCGTTCATATGGACTTGGAGAAGTTCTACAGAGAAGACCACACATTCTTCAAGGTCATCACTGGAGAATTCAACGCCAAGATTGGACCAAGAAGAACGTCTGAACAACGTCACATTGGGACCAGTGGATTAGAATGGTACGAACAGGGGTGAGCGGTTATCTGAGTTTATCATTGCGAGCAAGACCATCCATAGTAACTCGCAATTACAGAAGCCCCCGCCCTCAACGCTGGACGTGCGAGTCTCCCAGTGGAGAGTACCATAACGAAATAGAGCACATCATAGTAAATAGAAGGTTTTGCCTAAGCGATGTCGCTGTTGTCCCTAAATTCTACACTGGATCAGACCACCGTCTCGTTCGTGCAAAATTCTATTTCTCGCGGAAAGGAGAAAAAAGTCATTAAATTCAAAAACCGAAGTCCTAGAACCACCGTAAACTGGGGCTTATTCAATTCATTAGTCGCCCTGTTGGGAAGATGTCGTTGTCGATAACATCGACGAAGAATACGATCGGCTCATTCAACATCTTCACGTTAGCACTCTGAAAGCTGAGAGTTCCAAAGTCACCAAGAGACGTCTGTCTCCAGAAACATTCGAGCTGGTACTGTTGCTTGCTGATGCTTGCCTACTTTGACAAAGCCTGTGGAAAGATTGGTCTTCGACTAAATCTCACAAAAACGATGTTCATGAGGAACGGATTGGTTTCGTATGCCCCATTCACGCTCAACGAAACGAATATCTCCGAATGCTCCAGTTTTGTCTATCTAGATCGGGAAATCAAAATGATGAACGATTTAGCTCCAGAGCTGAGTAGAAGGGAAACGAGCGGCCTGGGGAGCTTTCAAGAGCATCGATGATGTAGTGAAGATGACAAAGAACACCCGACTCCGTGCCCTATTCGATCCAACAGTACTTCCTGCCCTAACGTTTGCGTCAGAAACCTGGTGGCTGCGTAAGCAGGATGAAAGGCCACTCATCGTTATCGAACGCGCAGTCGAAAGGACGATGCTGGGAGTATCCGATTTCACATAAGTAAGGGATGGGATCCGAAGCTCCGACCTGCGTCAACGATCATGCCGTTCTGTACGCCAAACAGCCGAAGATAAGGTGGGCCGGACACGTAATGCGTATGAATGACAACCGGTGGACAAGAGCCGTTAGTGACTGGATTTCTCAGGATGTCAAACGTGCTGCAGGAAGACTACCGACCCGATGCTGATGCTCGACGAGTCCCTAGAGCAAGCAGAACCCACTGGGCTACTCTTGCACTCGACAGAGAAAAAATGGAAGGTTTACTGGCGCCCGCTCGAGTCATCCGACCATCAGCGAGACTATAGGGGTGATACATGTGACAGTTTGCCATGAAAAATATAGTAGGCAGGAAATAAAAGATTAACTAATCAGTAAATTTCTTTGGATTGCTCAGCTTACACGAGGTTATCATACAACTTTTATTCTAATTAATTTGCCTACTTTGTATCAACTAATTTATTACAACTGATTTATTTGTAAATTATTGATTAGTCATACCAAGGTTAAGTGAAAGTCGGTTTTGTATAGTATTATTACACTTTGTGCTAGCTATTCTAATGCCGACTGCTGCAGGATGGATCCACATGAAAAGAAATCACTATCAGTCGTAATCAGTCAGTCAACAACTGTCCTGTATAAAAGCACGCCATTGGGGGAGTTTGTTTCATCTGAGCGGTGCTCCACTGAAGAAAAATCGACTCGATACAACCACGAAGATGCCACATCGATAGTACAAAGGACTGTAGATATCGGCTTGGATCATCGGCTTTAAGAAAGATGAAGACGATCAAACATTGGCTGAATAAAAATTGTATGACAAGATTGTGTAAGCTGAACAATCCAAAAGTTGGTTTAGCACAAACATTAATGTTTTTTTCCTTCTAATTAATCCTGTATGGTTTGTTGATGAGTTTACACGAGGTTATCACCTTCTCATGGATCGTATTGTATCCTGGATAACAACTGTTGGGTGAGGTAAGGTCAACTCAGCACGGCTAGAGTGGTGTATAAAAGGATAACCTCTGGTGATGATACTTCATTCGTGTGGTGCTCCACTCTACTCGTTTCGTCTTGGTACGATGGCTACGACAAGCAACAACGCAAGAAGGAACAACTGCTATGTACACTTGACCTGAATAATCGTGGCTCTAATGAAGGAGAAACCTTCGGAACGTTAGATATAATAAAGATTTGTAACAATCTTGTGTAAGGTCACCAATAAACCAAAATGTTGATTATTCACATCGAGGTTCAATGAAACTCGATATTGAATATACAGTTAATGAACTAATTACAAAATGAGTAAGCTTGTTTAATGTTAAACTACTAAACAATTCTCGGAAACATTTTAAAAAAGTTCACCAGCAGCACGAGGTTCACATGGGATAAGCAGTGACAACAGAATACTAGATTTTTTTCCCTGACGATGCTGTCATCTAACCGAAACGGTACGATGCGAAACCGTACGGTTGTCAATGGGTCGCGATCAAATACTTCCAGAAATTTTCTCGATAACTATTTAGCAAACTAGGGAGGAAAGCGTGGGAAGAAGTGAAATGTAAAGTGAGTGATAAAAAAGATGGACGCAACCGCAAAGTAAACTAAAACAAGTCGAAACCTAATTCAGTAGTTCCCGAATCATCTAAGAATTGTCCTTGTTATTCCACACTGCTTGATATCGCGAACATGACTTTTGGCATCAGTCTGTATTTTATTGTGTTTGAAAAATAACGTACCAAAACTATGAAAAGGATGATTCTGAAAGGCCTAGTACTCAAAAAGAGCAAGAATAGCAGGCACATTGAAGCGAAGTGTATAGCCCAAGTCTTGAAATCTGCGTTAAGCAGCAGCGTAATTTTTCTAAAGTAAAAAATTAAAGCGATCAGAGAAGCAAAAGTTGTTTTGTGAAATCAACATCACATTAATTAATTAGAACATCAAAAACAGTTGGTGTAGATGAACAAATCACTCCTAGGTTCCAATATTCGTTTATCAGAATCGATCCGAACATGAACGTTGCTCCTTGAAAAGTAAATCACGTTCTTTAGTTGAATCATTTCCATACGCTCCATCTGATGAAAATGATTTAAAACAATCTTCAAACAGCAGCCGAATGGAAGTGCAAAAAATGTTCCAAGACCTTCATGGATGAGGAAGGCGAGCAAGCCAACCCAATGCAAGAAGTGCTGGTATCACACAGTGTGATACATGTGAATCTATTTATTAATCTAATAACTTTCATGAACATGTTAAAACATAACTGGTTCTGAGTGGCTTACGTTTCAGCAACTTTGCCTTCCTTACAGCACTATTTCCGTTGTTTACAATTTTAGCCAACGAGAGCACCGATACTTTACCATTTGATGTAAACACTAAAAACAAATGTTAACAGTGCTATGTCAGGTTATTAAGGACACTTCATAAGAACAAGGTGACCTACTCGTTTATTAGTATTGACGTTAATTCGAAACCGGTCTTTCGAATCAAAAATACATACGGACTTTGTTTTGGTCAACAATGATCATAGTTGCACATTCAGCTCAGTTTCTAAAATCTGGCTCTTGAAACGCTTTTCTTCTGTATCTGTTTTTTAACTCGAAAAGAGCCCAGGTGAATGAGGTGGCTCAGGTAAACTATACATATCACGCTAAAGCTCAACTAGTTTTGTACCTGGTCATTTGAATTGCCCATTAAAAAGTTAACCGTGATCAATCTAACTCGGATCGTATATGATTAAATCTTCTACAACACATGAACTTTTGAAACGACAGTGCTATGTCAGGTCATTAAGGACACTTCATAAGAACAAGGTGACCTACTCGTCTTAAACGGGAATCCTTATTACAATTTCCAACGTTGTGAACAACGGGAACAATGAAACGTAGCCGAATGACCCAGTGTCACAGATCAAACAAAGAGAAAAAACCAAGTTTAAAATCAAAAAAAGCGGTGTTGCTATGGGTATCGCTTCGTCAAGAGCTTAAAAATAAAGAATATTAAACAAATGTAACGCTTAACGCTACATTGCATACTTAAACTCCAGCGCGCATGCGTGAGTCAAATGTGGTTATATTTCCCAATCAAGAAAATCGATATGAATATATTAACTTTCAAAAGACGAGGATGACAGTGAAATAAGGTCTGCCCGTGTTTGACCATCTCAAGATTTAAATAACATTAAAATTCCACTAAAAAAAGCTTCGTTTATTTTTTAGATTTCGTTGGAAGTGCCACTGAAAGCATAAAAATAGAGGAAGATTACGGCTTCCCCTAGCCATTAAAAAATCGCTAAGAAGTGAGCTCTACGGGTAAGCCATCCTGCTATCCCAAATATAACCCGCACCTTTGTCAAATCAGTGAAAATCTCCTAATGTTAAATCTGCTGTGGCACCTTCGCCACATCGTCCACCGGCTCAACCAACGCCACCATTAAAGGCGACACATCCAGATTAGATTTCGAATCCGTTCCAGAACCGACGACGACGCTTCTCTATTTTGCAGTTTAAGCACAGTTCTTCAGCAACGAGAGAGAAACCTCCGTTGTTCATTAAAGGAGAAATCTTAGTGAAGGGTACCAACTTAACATGGTAGTGTTCTAGGTAAAATGGCTTTCGTCTCTATGTGAATACATTGGCAATAACAGGAATTCTTCTTTAACAACTTTTGAAATATCTAAGAGTTTCAAGAATATTCATCATGCGTAGTATTCAGCTATTTGTTATTTTTTCCGTTTTCCTCTTCTGAATTTCGGATTCTAGCTCGTATGTCTCCGAAAGAGTACGAAGGTTCCATCCGGAAGCCCAGCTAAGAGTACACCGATACCAGGAAGCACCACCGTCCTGGTTTCAAACTGGTTGCATGGTTGCAAATCTCACTCCCATCTACAAGGTCGACGACTGCCTGGGATGGTGACGACTGGTGGAAAACTTCGGCTAGCGTGATCTCAGAACACCAGGAAACCAGGATGGAAAAACCAGCAAGATTTCGGCATCAGTACGTCACATAGTCGCAAAGGGGGTGCTCTAATCTTCGACGTCCTGCGGTGAGACAACCGATGAGAAGCGACCAAATCATGGGTTACTGGAAACGAACAAAACGAGCATACTCAAAACACCCCCATGAAGACTACTTCTCACTGTGCTCCTTGCCGCCAGAACATTACGTTATAACAGTCTCTTCAGACGCCCACCTTTATGCTTTCCCTTTGGGCAGCCAATCCATAAAATTCTGCGTTCGCGCTAGAAGAGGAGAAAAGCAAGAGGACCGACACATGTTAATTAGATGACGAAACCCTTGTCATTCGTGGAGGGAAATTTCTGCTACGAAATGTTGGAGGAGTCGGCACACATCTGTTTCCAATCTAGTTATCTCATACGAAATCCTATCACCTCAAATGACCAATCTTCGCCTCCAACTTGTGCGTCAAAAGAAAGTATCAGCAACTGCTACTCACCAACTTGTACAGCTGATGAGAGCCAACTGGACGCGTTTCACAACCCGCTGGAAAAAGTAATCCCGAACCAGATATCTTTCTACCAAATCGCTGTTGGATACTTTAACGCCAGATTGGGAAGGGCCAACGAAAATGGGTACAGCAAGGAAAATCGGCATAGGAAAACGAAATGAGAATGGAAACCGTATTGCAGGATTCCTATCTATAGCACGTCTCTACTGTCGAAATCCATTTTTTCGAGAAGACAGAAATGGACATGGGAGTTTCCTAACGCACGACTCATGCGATGGTCGACCACATTCTTACGAAAAGAAAACGGTGCCTTTTTGACACCTTAGTGGTATCTGGATTCTGTACTGGATCTGATCACCATGTGAACGTTCAAATCAGCCATAAGCTGGAAAAGAACTGATGCACTCGTGCAAGAAAAAAAGAAACAAGTCGGGTATGACGAGGACATTCTCAATAAAATCACCTCATTTGAGTGACCAACGACTACGCGCTGCTTGTCTAAAGACTTTATTTGCGCCGAACTCGCTTCAGTTCGTCATACAAGTAGTTCAGATAACTAATACGGCTGATAATGAATGTGAGCTGTAGATCTTTGCAGAACGATTTTCATCGATATAGGCAGTAAAAGTTATTGGAAGCAGCTCAAAAACAATGCAGTATGAATCAGCGCCGTCGGGATCTTTGCGACTACAACGTTCCACCATACGCCGCGACGAACAAAGATGGAACTATCACTATATGGCATGAATTATGGAGCTGAACGAACTCGAACCATATGATTGAAGTCTTACTTCAGCATTTTCTCCGATTGGTTATGGAGGTGCTTGGCTGGGTAGATTACAGTGAACTTGACCTTTCCAGGCTCTGAGGAAAACGAAATCCGCCGAAACGTCAGCATCATATCAATAAAGAGTAAAATGACACCTCGTGTTTGTTAACAAAAAATATGAAGAACTATCACTACATTTCGCCGTCATATCGAATTGATAACGGAAAGGTTCTGTACCAATATTTCTTCCATCATAATCGCCTTCTTGGACCTGCAAATCCTCGCTGGTGAAAAACTGTGGAGGATTCTATTCTCTGAACTTCGAGTTGCAGTAGAAAATATGAAGACAGGGACGCGCCAGAACCCCACAGCATCGTCGCACATTTTCTCAGACATCTTAGTTGAAAGAGAAAATCCAATACCAGTGGAGGACCTCGCACATTCATTCTACCCAATAGGAGTAACCAAAGGGATCTTAGAAACTACCCTCTAATATGCATGTTGAGTGTGCTCTACAAATTGTTCTCGTGGATTAACCTTTTACACATATCGAATACCTTGGATGAGGCACATCCACTTGAGCAAGCAGGATCCCGATATGAGCCACATCCAAACTGCATCACGAGTCATAGAAGTCTGCCAGGCGTAACATTTATCACTTGTCCCATCTTTAACGATTATGAGAAGGTCGAAAGGAATGCAATCCTATCAGAGCTCATCACCGAGGAGTGGATGCGTCCTATACACGAACACTGGCAGACTATTATCGGAACTGCAGTGGAAATATAAAAGCTTTTTATCGACCCCCTAGCCATACCCATAGGAAAAGGTGCTCGATAAAACGACACAATATCGCCAAAGCTCCTTAATTGAATTTTGTGTATTTAATAAAGAAACTCTGGTGGGATGGCAGAGGACGTTATCTGGCGACACCATAACTAAGTCACCTGTTTGTCTAATGGCCTCGATCATCTCCGTCTCTTCCCTGGTGGACACCAATGGTATAACGATGGGCCACATCAATGGCATAAGCAGGATGTCGTAGGTCATCTTCGCCCCTTCTCCAGCATAGCATGTCACGTTCACCGTACCTCTCCCTTTCAGTCCATAATTCAATTGTCATCCCTCTCTATATGTATATACTGTATCGCTGTTTTCATGCATAATCTCTAGTTGAAGCAGCGTCAAGCACTTGCTCAGTCACACTCTATTCTGTTTACACCTATTTCTTGCTCACTTGCTTAACTTCAATTAGTAGAAAAAAAACTCCATTTTTCGTTCACGTAAGTATTGTTAGATCATAGATTTTCTTAATCCCTTGCAGCAGTTCATCGATTTTGTACATCACCTGTATCACCTGTCGCCAGTAAATCTTCCATTTTTCCGTGTCGCGTGCAAGAGTACCCCAACGGGTTGTGCTCACTTTTGGGAACTTGTTGACTACCATACAATTCTACTAAGCTTTTTTCGTGAGGAACTCTTCCCATCGGTTTGGTGGTTTTCTTGCAGTACGTTTGACGTTCCGAGGTATCCAGTTCTTAACGGCAGTTGTCCATCCGTTGTCGTTCATATGCATTACGTGTCTACCCCCATCTTATCTTCGACAGTTTGGCGTCTGCACGGCACCTTTGATTTTTTGACCGTTGACGCAGGTCGGGGCTTCGGATCCCTCCCCTTACTTGTGTGAAACGGGATACTCCTAGCATCGTCCTTTCGACTGCGCGTTCAATAATGCCGAGCGATCTTTCATTCTGATTATGCAGCAACCAGGTCTCTGACGCATATGTTAGAGAAAGAAGTCTATACTACACAGTGGAGTCGACAATTGGGCACGGAGTCGGGTATTCTTTGTTCTCTTCACTACATCTTCGATGCTCTTGAAAGCTCCTCAAGCCGCTCGTTTCCATGTGCTCAACTCCAGAACGAAGTCGTTCATCATGTTGATTTCGGAACCTAGATAAATATAACTGGAGCATCTGAAGATACTCATTCCGTTGACCCTGAAAGGGGTATACATAACCACTCCGTTCTTCACAAACATTGTTTTTGTGATTTAGTCGAAGACCAATTTTTTTACATGCTTTATCAAAGCCGGAAAGCATTCGCTACGCTTGGCTAATGTTTAGTCTTATAAGTACTATGTCATCAGCAAAGCAAAGACGGTTTAATTGCCGACCATCCATTTCCACTCCTATGTTGTCCCACTCCAATGTTTGCACGACGTTCTGGAGGGTAGCGGTAAATAATTTTGGCGAGATGGTATGATCTAACCTAACTCCTCTTTTTAACGTCAATGTTAATATCGTTGTAGAATGGTGATATCTTGGTTGTGGGATTTTCATACTGTTCACGAAGAATCTTTATATACAGATTAGGGACTCCCTGATTATCCAGGGCTTCCATGACTGGTTCTATCTGAAGTGACCCAAAAACCTTTAAGTCGATGAAGGTGAGGCAAATTAGTCTTTTGTCCTCTTCGATACCTCAGTGAGTCTTGTAATCGTCCATCGTACTGAATCCTTATCGAAATTCTGCTTGCTCACATGGCTGCCATTCGTCCACTATCCTGTCAATGTCTACGATGACTCGAGTGGAGAGCTTGTAGTCGACAGAAAACGATCAGACTGGGCGACAGCTGCCAACATCGTGGAGGTCACCTTGTTTGAACAATAGAACGGTCTTGCTGGTCTTCAATTGAGTAAGGACCTTGCATTCAGACAGGTAATATGTGAAGAGCTGAGCCAGTCTGTTTACGAGAATTGGGGGCAAGGTTCTCCAAGTGTTCAAATCTTATCCTGTCCGCACCGGGTGCTGTTCAATTTTTTCACAGACGAAATAACATGCCGTATTTCGGATGGGAGAACCGGTGGTATGACATATCCACCCTCCTATATTTCATATGAGGGAAGAAAGGCATGGCCATTGAAGAGATTTGAGCAGCAGTCGTGAATGATTATTTTTATTTTGTACGTAACCCTCTCTGTGTTAAGATACGCACCATTTGTACGATAACACTTTTAATTAATCAATTTATAATGCAAGCTTTCACGTCATGTTAATGTGGGGCGACCCATTAGTTAAATGCATCACTGATCATTCAATAAGTCCTCTTCACCTTGCACAATGCTTGAACCTCTTATATAAGTCTTTACTATATTATTAATGCAACTTATTCTTCCGTTCCTCCACAGAATGCGTCGCTCTATATCATGTTGTTGTATATGGTCTTCATTGAATAGTAATTGTATTAAATCCCCCTTCATTTTCCTTACAAGGTAAACTAGTCTCGTACTGAATAACCATCTATCCGCTTACTTTTATAGCAATTATATTATAACATCTATTCGCTCATAACATTACTTCATATACTCAGTGAACACGTATCATTTTCCAACGCTAACTGTTCGTCGTTCCATATAGCTGTTGTACGTTAAGTACATTAATCCCGGAACACTACTGCTGTCGTATTAAAACCGGTATTATGTAAACGAAGGTTTAACTACCCAAGTGTGAGGTATGAGAGAAATACGGTTGCAAGGGAAAGGTGCCGCGTGGCAAAAAGTTCAAGGCGAGCAATCGAGACTACA
The DNA here is from genome assembly GCA_018806985.1 of Angiostrongylus vasorum. NCBI lineage: Eukaryota > Metazoa > Nematoda > Chromadorea > Rhabditida > Metastrongylidae > Angiostrongylus > Angiostrongylus vasorum. The sequence goes on along the minus strand of JADANN010000202.1, from coordinate 540,248 downwards.
CCCACTACTTCACCACTGAATCAACCAACACAGAAAGGCATATGTATTGATGCAAAACTATTGAATATTCGTTTCGCGGAGGATATCGCCATCTTTTCGATGAGTACAACTGAAGCAGAGATGCTCAATGAACTCAATGAAACAAGAAAAAAGATTGGACTGCGCATAAGTAGGACGAAGACCTACTTCATGAAGAACTCATTGTGCGAAGGTGAAGAAATCGAACCAGATTGTTCTCTGATTACAGAAGCCACCTCGTACGTGTACCTTGGATGTTCAATGAACATGGAGAACAACGGAGAGATTAAACAGAAGAAAGAGAGCAGCATGGTCCGCATGCGGATATCTTAAAAAGAGCACCGACCCAATAACAGAATCAAAACTCCGTGCTCCCATTTTCGATTCAATAGTCCTCTCAGCCTTCTGTTGTGCAGCAGAAACGTGGGATGATACTTCAATCACGTCAAAAAACTACGCACCACCCACAAAGCGCTCGAACGATGTCTTCCGAAATAAAGCCGGCATTCGCCACGCTTAGCCAGAACGAGCAGCTCAAATATTCAAAACCCTAACCCATCTTCGGGATCCAGAAGAACATATATCGACTGCACGAAAAGAACAGTGGCGTGGACACCAAGAGAATGCAAGCATCCTCTTCAAAGAACAACGATGTGCGCATGTGTTCGTGGCCAACGTCAACCATCTGCACTCGGGGATGGCAACGATTTGAGGATTACAGAATAGGCCTCAGGGACGTCACCATATTCGAAGCCGATCACCACCATGGACGACGATTGGACGAGAGAGAAACGAATCGAAAATAAGCTGGGACCCGCGCAACCAGTAAAGACAGGCCATCCAAGTATCCGATGTGTCATTCGATCACACCATTAACTCCACTACAGCAAGCGCAATTACGTTAAGCATATTTCCATTATGTTTGCACAAATTCAAGATTTTAAGACACATATTAAGCGATAAATGAATCAAACTGGGTTCGGCTATCCTTCCGAACTACACGTTCGATGTTTCTCACTCAACAAACAGCTGCTTTTCTCCCAATAGCTTTCTTTTTTTCAAAAACATGGCATTATTGAGCTTCACAAGAACAACCAACTTTACACAAATACCACTGAAATCGGTAAGATGGCTAGACTGCTTTAATGATATAAGAACGATGTCGCCTTAAAAAAAAATAAACGACGATATAACTTCTGGCTACTAATTCTGACTTCTCTTATAGTACAATCGTTTTCGCATGACATTCTCGAGAGTGACGTTGAATAATTCTACCTAAATGATATAGCATGTTTTGACACCAGTCCTTACAACGACAAGCTTCCCGCTGTGAAATGGAGAAATTATGGCCTTACAGTTGTTGCAATACTTATGAAGGGCATTCGTGTAAAAGTTACTCTTAGAACATGTAGTTTTCTGCAACCATTAATTACTAATTTACACACATTGATACTTAGAAGGCCCGTCCTCACTGGTTGTGCGAGCCCCAGGTAAATTGTCATTAGTTCTCTCGCGCAATCGTAGTCCATGGTCGTGGTCTGATTCGAACATGGTGATGACGTTGGCCACGAACATGTCCGCCCATAGTTTGGTCCTCCTCGACCCTTCGCTATCGATCTTTATTTTTGCTGGATTCCGAAGGTGGAAAGGACTTCCAATGCATGAGCTGCGCAATCTGGCTAGACTTTTAAGTGTCGCAATTTTTACCTATTATTTACTGCCTAGTCTTTTTAATGGCAGGATATGCAAATATCTCAGCATCATTGGAGTTTTAAATGTCGGTTAACTTCTAGAAAACATCGCTCAAACGTTCTGTGGGTAAAGCACAGACTTCTTGACGTGGTTGAAATCTCACCCCACGTTTCTGCTGCGTAATAGAGTGCAGGGAGGAATACAGAATCGAAAGGGTGTGCCCGCAGTTTTGGTTACGTTATAGGTTTATTGGATTCTTTGTGAGGTCTGGATGCGGCCCTTGCTGTTCTTATTCTTGCGTAATACCTTCTTCGCGTTGTTCTCCATATTCGTTAAAGAATAGGCTTTTTGAATCAAAAAACCCTAATGCGAACAAGTGCCATCATATAACCTTGTGGTCCTTTAAAGAATATAATACTAATATGGCAGAGCGAACTCCATCTGATTAGAAACATGGTTGAATTTTAGTTTACTCATCGTCCAGTGCTTTGCCGGTCATGTTGACGATGATGTGGGTAAAAAAGCTGTAGCTCTGAATATGTGGCAATAAAGTAATTTGCGGGATAACCAAACCGAATTCAACAACTGGAGTTTGGTACAATGAGAACTGATACACCTGAACCATAAATGAACCAAATCCGTGTTTTCGATCCTCAATAGCTACTAGTGTTTCAGCAAGTTCGCCTTTTCCTCCATTTTACCACCCTTTATGAACAGTATAAGGATGGTCTCCTTGCTTAGAATACGAAAGTGTTTCTGAAGAAGAACCTCGTGTCAATTCATCGAGAGTTCATAGGAACAAAACAACTTCATCTTCTAAGCATGTGTCATCATTGGTCCGACATTAAAATACAAACTTGCTTGGGGAAGTAAGCAAATAAAATAAATAGTAGGTTGGGTGTGGAACTGAGTTGCCATGCAGATGAAGAACAGAGTTTAATTCCTGCGTTTGGATCAGAACCCGGTGAGTTGGCATGCTCCACTATCTATCACAGTAAACTGATAACATACGTGTTTTATCGGTTGTATTCTCATTACGGACAGTACACTGTATATAAACTGCCTCTCTAAGGTTGGTCGTTGTTGGTCCTTACATCAACAGATGGTGGAAAACAAGTGCTTCTGTGGAAAAAATTCACGTAAGAGTGAGTATAGTTTATGCAAAAAAGTATAGTCGTACAAAACTTATATTTTTAAAGCACATGGCGTTAAAGACTAAACTAGCAAAACTTGGGTTTCGTAAGGTTTAATTAATTTAAAGCATATAAAGACAACAGCCGCGATATTCAGACCGGATCGCGGGTCCTAGCCGCTATATTTTTGGTGGTTACCTGTGTTAACCTTTTGAATACGCTCGGATTCATCTCAGGTTATCCTGGTTCGCCGATTAGGTGAAGTCTTACTCCTACAATTTTCTAAAAGGTGTCGTGTATCAATCTGAATACTAAAAGAACTCAAACAAACATATTAGTAGAAAATAAGAATGCGCAGTTGAATTCTCGATATGGATTAGCCTCTAATTACTCACTAAATTTCTAGCTCTCTTACAATCTTTATTTGTTCTTGGATACTGGTATACGGTGTGTTCTATGAACGGCGATATTTCATACTACCTATTCTCATATTACAGGTATTTTCCGTCTTTTACTAGCACCGTTTCCAAATCGCACAAATTAATGCTTTTAAGACTCAGCACAAAGAGATTAAAAGGGGACGTTAGAAACTAAAGACCTTATGGCTGCATAAAAATCAAAAAGCATAGGATACACTCATATCACCACATCTCTTTCTACGTCTTGAAATTCCAGAACCATCACATCTTGAGTGCGTCCTTCTCAGCATTAAACCATTCCATATACAGTGTACTCCCACTAGGTTACTCCGTATACTTGAATTTTTGCAAGCAATGAAAGTAGATCTTAGGCAGCTCCCTAAAGCTGAAGTTGGACACAGCATGTTTGCTTTGTACATTACCGACTCATGTTCAGGTGTTCGTAATATCTGTTATTCTGATCAGCTTTCTGTTACGAATAGGACTAATTATGGCATATGGAGAACAGTTACCTGAATTCGCAGACTACCTGTTGATCAATGACCTAGTTTCAACAATTTCTTTGGACGGTAATCACTACCACTTTTCTACAGAGCACCACTTATCACCACTATAAGACCGTTTTCCTAGCTCTAGCACCAAACTACCACAGCTAATAAGGAAGATGTTAAAGTCCACATCAGTTCGCTTTCAAAGCTGAACTTCTATTTAAAATTAACAGGAGGATAGATTCATCCAGAAAATTATTTCCTTTTCCGATTCATCTCTAACACAGATTTCAGGCAATCTTGTGAATATTCTATACTTAGCAATCGCTTTCGTAATAACCTTATTCCTGAATATATACATTTTCACGGTGAATTCAGTTACTACCCCAAGCACGCGCGAAGCTATAATGATTCAAATTGTCATTGTAGATATTCTTCACCTACTATTCCTTCCTTCGCGATCGTGAAAAAGCACTGCTGGAAGAACCTCGGGATTCCACGGAGTACTGCCCATTACCGCAAAACCCACACGCCTTACACCAGCTAAATGGTATTCAAATGAAACGCATCTAAAAATGAATATTTTTGTAGGTAACTGTTTCGTTCAACAAATAACAGCCCCCGAAAAACTATTCACAAAGAAATCTATGCAAACAATATTCAAATACCCAGTCCAATTCATGCACAGAAAACAAAGAATTCAGCAAAATAATAATAATAAAAAATCTTCACAGTTCACACTGATACAGGATGTGTTGAAAGAGGAAGGCAACAAAATCGTGAAAATCAGTTATATCTGTAATCACTGCTGTCTAAACCACCTACGCATAGCTAATACAGGGTCATCATCCGAAATATCCTCATCTGCTTCGTATTCCACCACTTCAAACATTTCCAAACGACGCCGCAATTGATCTATCCCGAGCGAATTATAGTCACTGAAGAGGTGTCCACGACTCTAAATAAGAAATACATTGAACATACTACGGAGTTGTGCAATTGAACTTGAAATTCAGGGTTAATTTTTAGCGGCAAGGGCCGTATTACATGTAAACGATAAATCGAAAACACATTTCCAAAACCAGATAGTACGTTGGTCGCAGATTCTCAAGCCAGGTTATGAGGACATTAAAGAAAAGTTGAGGCAATGTCAGCTCGTCAAGCCTGGACGTTGTATAGATACTGAACTAGGCGGTGCTATAACACGAGAACAAGGTGTGGAAGATTTCAGAAGGCGAAAATTGACTTCGACATAGTAGCTAGTGGTCAAGTAGTATTGAGAACACCGATGAACACGAAAATTGCAAAAGTGAGCTTAGCTTACGTGGGCAATGATGCTTAGATTGAAAAATTACACTTCAGGGAAGCTATGAATGAACAAAGTATTTCAAAAAGTTAATTCATTAACAATTTACATCAAAAGAATATTGCAAATCAGAAGTAAATTATCGCTGAAACGAAACTGAGTACAGGAAAGTACACACTCTAAGAACTAATATAAGGGAGATATAGGATACTGAAGTAGGAAACATATTCGGAAGACATCAATGAAAATATGTGATAGTGACTGGACAGCTGACTTCTGAAAACGGTTAATAGTAAGTTAACTGCGAGTGAAAAGGACTACACCTTTTAGTGAAAAGCGAAATTTAAAGCAAAAAGCAAAAAAACAAAGTCATGCAAAAAGAATTTTCTTGACATTTCGAAAAAAGAATACGGTTCATTTCACTCATAACATGGCCAAGTGCATAAAAGACTTCGTAAATCCGCACTGTAAAGATAACCATTGTGAAGGGGTAGGGGATTGTACCTTAAGTCCTGACCGGCTTAGTCGGAAGCTATAGGAAACAAAATGGATAATAACTAATATATGGTAACTCTATACTTCTATTTTGTAAATAACATTAAATGCTGGCCAAAAAGAACGGACGTTAAACATTCAGATCCTTTTCATTTTGAAATAACCAAATTGCAGCTAAGTCTCATGAAAAAGATGTCAATAGAAAAGGTGGATCACCACTTGCTACAGAACCAAGCTAAATAAAACGACCATGAACGAAACCTCCTGCAGGGTACGCTTACATCTAAAAGTAAGAATGAATAACGTACTGGAAATACAGACGAACAGAGGAACAGAAGTACATTTGGGACACAGAAAGCGCTAAATTAGCAGAAAAGACAAAAAATGTCGAGTATAAAAATCCTTATTCGTGCCTCCATTTATGACGTGCCAGAAAAGTATAGGCTTAATGGTAGTGTCCAAACCAGTTAACGATACGGAAACGAAAATATACCTATTCCACTACCGATTGCCGAGAAAGACAGATAAAAAAGGGAATAATATTCACTGATAGTCATAAAAGACTTGTTGAACGGTGATGGATCTAAGCCGTGTGTAACCCCAAGAATAGTCAATAAACTTGGTCAAGATAAAGATGCTAATAAAGTTGCAGACGTTCGCATCCATAAGGTTTTCAGAAGTAAAAATGGATAGAAATTACGCAGACTAACAACCGATGCAACAACAACGCACTGTATGGTATGTAAATGTTATTGCTTGGATACTTAGATGGCCCGCCCTCACTGTATGTGCGGGCTCCAGCACAATTCCCATTTTTCCGGAGTTTTGCTGGCTTATACACTGTGGTTCCTTGGAGTCTTAAGGTCAGCCTAGGCAAAGTCTGCTCCAGATCGTCACCACCACAGATATTCGCCGCCCTGGTAGATCAGCGGGAGCCACCATGGTAGTTTGATACCAGGACGATGGTGGATTCTGGCATTGGGTTACTCTTAATCGAGTTTCCTGATGGAAACGCTGGACTGCTTCTCAGCTTCGGAGAGCCTGCTGGGGAAACGAATCTCCCCGTTGTACATCGCAACCGACACCCAGGAACACCTCGCAGCCACGATGAGGCGCTAAGCCGTTGGACGAAGGAATGTTGTTAAGAACGAAAGAATGTAGTAAGACAGAAGTTGAATGTTTTTGAGAATACAGAAAGTTATGTCATTTCGATAAGGAACGTACTAAGAACTTGCAACCACGGAGTTGTGAAAAAATGCGACGAAAAAGAAGTATATTTGTACTGAACCCACATAGTTACCATCCATGTCATGGTCGACGCTATCGTTATCAGTGTCGTCACCGTCCTCTTCTTCAGGATAATCGTTTCTCCAATTATTTTCATCATTAGAATCGTCATCATCGTCGGCCACACGATCACTTTCAGAGTCCGAATTGCCAAGAAGGAGTGATTGTTCTTCTCTGGAAGAAAATTATAAAAAACAGCCCCACGTTTTCCTATGCAAGCAGTGGTTTAGAGGAACAGAGGATAAAACTCACTCAGTAGCAAAGCGAAGTTCAAGCTCAGAATTCCAATGATTTATTGGTTCTGTGAATGATCCGCGGTATATCTTGTAGTAGTCATACTCAACACTTTCTTCAATGTCATTACTACTACATTTTTCCTAAAACAACTGTGCCACAAACCAACTACGGTGTTTTTCAGAAAAGGCAAAATAAGCTTATCAAACCAATAAAATAAGGGAAAGTATGAATGATAGCAGTGAAAAGTTCATCATACCATTGAATCATTATTCTGTCCAGCTGTGCCGTCGTCATGCTCAGCAATAAACTGCAAGCCTGTAGAGCCCCCATGATCTAAATTGTGCTAACAAAATAAAGCGACCAAGAATTAAAGGCTTACTGAATACAAGAGAAATGATTTCCACTTAGCACGAAAGCAGGATAAGACAGCCTTTCTATCCTTCCTTCCTAGCAGTTTTGTTGCTGAAGCGCCTTACAAGGAAAGTGAAACGCATAAGACTTACGGGTATCCAAAAAGTAGTTCAAATTTTGTAATAAGGTACAAGTAGAGCTAGGCTTTAAGCAGCAACTGGTAACTATTTTGTCCTCAACAATACCAAGCAAGACGACAGTGTTAGTTTTTACTTGCTGCCTACTACAATTTTCCACGGCAGGGTATTACGTGAAATACAACCATTACGATGCTGAGATGTTTGTAAAACGCCGGACCGCAGTGGGGAAGCGCTACACCATGTGGCTCCTTCGTATTACTGTCGTCATCATATTACCTCAGCATCAGTGTGGTTTTACCTTACAAGGTGACAAGTATTATTTTCCAACAATTATGCAGCAAATCCATCTTCTCGGTTTAAGATTATTCATTCAGAGGACCGATGGTAGTATAAATGAAACAAAAACCTAGCCCAATTTCAAAAAGCACTCCAAGGCCCATGATGAAATGGCTCTCCACCACGGAAACAAACTTTCTTCTGACGTCACCTGGACAATTCTCGCAAACAGAATTCACTACAAATCATAAATAGAATAAACGAAACACCGACCTAAAGATCCAAGTTCGAATTCGATCACGCGTGCACCACTGATCCCACAATCCCCTTCATCTTTTCTTACGGATTTAAACAGTGAAAACAACAAAGGATCATCCTTAAAAGGAAAAACCATCATTTAAAGGCAAGGAAATGACCAGCAAACCAAATAATAAAGCCGAATTAAGTGAAATGATCAGTATATTTAGGTTTGGAAGTGAGTTTATTAAAACACTTCCAGCAACAACCCTAAGGGAATATGACACGGAGACGACCGAATGAATATCAACGTAGATAACGGCTAATAATACAGACACCACATAACGAACTTTGTGATCTTACGTCAGGTAATAAGTAAAAGCTCTCCGCGTTGACCAATCCCTTAGGGAAGCACCATGCATTCGACTTCATTAAGCATCGTTTGGAGGTGATTAAATGCATATCTACCCCTTACAATGACCCGCGGTGGCCTACCGATGTATCGAGCCAGTGCTGCTATCCTCCCAGATAAGTTTGGCGCCAATCTGCCAACCCCGTAGGGATGAAAGGTTTGGTGGGCCAGAGGCGCGGGAATCAATCTCATTGCGTATTGCAGGGCGCCTCCGACCACTGTGTCGCACACGCCCTATCAGATAATAAACAGTGTAGATATATAGTGAAGTGGTAAAGCAAAGTACAGTGATAAACAAAGATAGTAAACCGAAATAGGGCACCCTGCGTCTCTTCTTTTCCAGGATAAGTGCTGCCTGTGGACTAGCGGAACGTTTGCGACGGACACGAATTATTGGCATTTTGTCCACCATATTGCTCTGAAAATGAACAACAGTATTGAAGTGATGTAAAAGTAACACATAAACAGAAAAATGAACATAAATCACGAACACAGCACACAGAGGCCAATGAATGTTTCGAAGTGTGAGTGCAGTAAGACTTCCACGGAAAACTCGTCCGCTCTTCCGCGCGATTCGCAGCAACTATTGGCCGTGAGACGGCAGTGAATGCTAATGTGATAGTGTTTAATTCATTCCTAAGATTTCCGACCGCGTTAGATTTTTCTTCACTGGCTGTATGGAACTCGTATCTGAAATACTCTTCTCTCTTTTGTGGCTGTCAACCTCGGATCTGAAATATCCATGCACAGAACAAAGACATGTTAGTATCATCGGTACCAGTAACAGCGTTCTTTGTTAGTTCATCTGTCCAGTATTCAAAAATCTCCACTGGGATTCATGGAGATAAACAAACTCGTCCCAATAAATGCTTTCTATAAATCGTAATGGATGTAAAGTAGCCGTTCTCAGAAACGCTAGGCACCTAGCATCTGTAGTACGGAGGCTATCAATTTGATACAAAAGGTACCACAAAGATTCAATTACAAAAATCGAAATCAATACTTACTGTTGTTAATGTTAAAAAAGGATGAAGGATAAAGCTCTTGGCATTGATCAATCCCCTGAGGGATGCGCCATGCACTGGACTATATTAAGCATCGTTAGAGGTGATTGCATACATATCTGCTCTATAGAATGACTCGCGGTTGACTACCGACGTATCGAGTCAGCGTTGGTATCATCCCAGACAGGTCTGGTACCAATTTGCTGACCCCGGAGGGATGGAAGGCCTGCTGAGCGTTCAGCGCAGGATCGATCCCATGTCCATTGCAGGTCGCCTTTGACCATTGCGCTGTACGCGCCCATTTATTAATGTTCATACTCATTGATTCTAAAGCAGAAATCCACTCGTTTGTTGTGAACAAGTAGGATAGCCGTTTTTGAAAACGATGATATAAAACATATACGACCTGGTGGCTGGACAATGTTCAATGTACACATAGAGCGACAAAGACGACACTAGTAAAGAGGGTGATCGGTGTTTCTATCTTAGGGCAACCTCATGAATCATATATGAGTCACACACTGCGTGGCGATGGTGAACATCACAACTGAGACATACGCGACACAACCTAATTTTGGTTGCCTGTACCCGGCACCCAATCTCTACGGTTGAGGACAGCATTGAACTCAATGCACGTTATCCGTGTTGATTACTTCATCTATCATCCAAAACATACCGCTGTTAAACGTTTGTGTTAGAGGGCTTCTTTGAAGCACACGACATGTCGGAGAAGCACGGTTGTTATAGTTATGCAAGGTCCTGATTGGACTCTGCCTGGTTGATGCAAGCTTCTCATCCTTTGAGGTCAGAAAATTTGACGAGATATTTTTGCTAAAGCTCCCTCGGCCCCGAAAGGGGCTGGTGGTAGTAAAGATCTTGGAGCGACCCAACCAGGCCATCCCAAATATTCATAGGATGAACTACTCAACCAGCAGTCGACGCCACTCATATAAGGATAAAGAAGAGCAAAATCGGTAAGCGACAGTCGAACCCACATGCAAATCCGAAGACTTTCGTGGACGACGGATGCAACGAAGCGTATCGAATGTAAGAAGCTTTGGAATTTGCACAATATATGAAATCAGGCGCCGCAAGAATGAAAAAATGAGAGAAGTCGACAAATCAAATAAAAAAAAGTAAAAAATTTAAGAAGAAACACGTGAATATAACATGACCAGCTAAACGTAGAAAATGAATTATCTCATCCTTGAGTGAATGTGAGACACGGATTTGCTTTCTCAGACGTAACCATTCTTATTAAAAGAGTACAGATTCTTGATTTCCCTATGCCTTCAAACTCGAAAAGCCTGTCTGCGGTTACTTTTATCTTATCCCAGTGATACACCGAGTTTACGAAATTGTTGATGAAACCGTGAGTACAATAAGCACCATGTCACAGATGATGGTGCCGTGAATGTTTGAGCCACCTAGAAATTCGGCTCGCTGAAGTGACTGCTGACAGAATATAAGAACTAACTAAGACTATCGATATTGCATAAGGGATAAGGATAGGACGATGTTAGATGAATTCACCTTAATTCAACCAATTATCATTGCATATAATATTGCTATAAATGAAAACAGACTTCATTGTTTATTGTAATGCGACTACAAATAAAGTAGTGTATGAACGTCATTTGCTCTTCGAATGCGGCAGAATATGGTTGCAAGAATTGTTGGTGAGGTCTTACTACTTAATAGTATTCATCTGCAAAGGGTGGACAGATAAAAAATAAACTTGTTGTTACCAGTAGTTAAAAAGAATTTTCAAATAACAATTGCTGTACTAGTACGACCCTTCCAACGGTTTGCCTCCTCATAGGGGCTGGGAGGTAATTCTGGGTGTGGGGTTACGATGTACAGCGGAGCGATTCGTCCCACCGGCACGGTCTCGCAAGTTGGGAAGAAGTCCGGCGTTTCCATTAGGAAGCCCAGCTAGGAGTAAACCAAAACCAGGATCCACCACTGTTCTGGTATCAAACTAGTCTTATGGTGGCAAATCTGCCTCCGATTCACAAGGACGGGGGACTGTCTGTGGTGGTAACGACGTGGGGTAGAGTTTGGCTAGGCTGACGTCGGGACTGCAGAGATCTACAAAGGCTAAACAAGCAAAAACTCCGAAAAAGTGGAAATTATGGTGCTGCCCGTCCAACCAGTGAAAACCGGTCATCTAATTGTCCAAATATGGTAGTGACACAATTAACTTCGAAGAGGAGCGACGGAGTTTTTAATTGATGTAAGATCTTCTGTTCCGAATCGTCACCTATGGCTTTCTATTAAAACAGAGAGAAGGCGTTCCACGTTCAGTTCATCAATGCCATGGGCTTTGGAATGTCAGCCAGTGACGTAGGATCGTACCGAAAACCACATGTTTATTGGAACTTAGCTATAACCAATGCGCTAAACACAAACTGACCATAGCTTACTGTTATAAACACCAAATGTTTGTTCAATCCAATGGAAACGTAAATGGACGTAGGATTTTTGCTTAGGAGATAAGAGAATTGGAAATCTCTTGTAAGGTAAATCTTTGCCCAACTTGCGGAATAAAGGCTAATTCCATGATACACTTTGATATCACCATCTTGGTCCACTATCTCCTAGAATTTTGCCCTTGCTCAATGGGACTTCCAGCTTAAGATATTGCATTGAGAATCAATGACGGTTTATTATTAACCCATAACGGACGGTATGGACAACACGGCGTCTATATTCGGTTTAGTTGGTTCCAGAGTTCTTTTCTTACCGCACTAAAGATAAATACATATGTATATTAACTCGAAAGATAATCTAAAGAAGATCGAAATAGGAGTGAGAGCGAAAACGACGTTCTCTGCACTTCATAATCCACGAAAAAACACCCTTTCGAACGAGTTCTACGACACTTCGAAAAACTGCCTATACCTAAGGAAATAAGAAGTCGAGAGGACTGTATGCATGTTATTTAGTTATAAATACACAGTTGACGTAAATAAAATTACACAGAGTGTGTGGGAAGCGCTGGGCATCAACAAAATGGTTGTTCATCGATGTGATTTATCGGATTGCATGTTTGAAAACAGTCTCCAATCACTACTCTCATAATTTTTCAGTGTTCTGTAAATCGTTCTCAAAAATACCCATTCGATCACCTAAAGGCTTCGGAACTTATCTCGTTACTCTTTCGCAAAGATCGGAGAGCTTTGTTAGGCTCAGCAAAAATCGAATGAATTCCATGCGTGAAACTCGGATTTGAATTCTGGTCGATTCTATGCATCCCATCTCTGTGTCTTAAGTCAATCATTGCAAGCTGTTTGTGCTCTTATTGTGGATCATTTGGAGGTAGAAGTCAAGGATTCATACCGAGAGGCTGCGTATATACAGGAATATAGACCGTACCGGTAAACATATATTGAGAAATGAAATGTGGCTGAAAAAGATAGTAATGGAATCCGTTGTCGATGTGTTGAAACAATGGAGGCAGTTGCACACAAACAATTACGAGTGCATTTTTGGCAGAGGGATTACTCGCATAAGAGGGGCCACCTGGCTTGTAAATGGGAACGTAAGAGAAGAAAAAAATGAAGGCTCAATAAAATCAGAAAAGCTCAAGAACATTTGTTTTCTTAACTACAAGATAAACAATTTATCGCTTCTCACGAGCCGCCAGCAATGGGCCATGAGCAATCAGAAAACAATAATAACTCTATAATACTCGTGTTAGGTGTAAGTAGTCCTAGTATCTATGCCTATAATACTTCACGCACGTAGAAAGCATTAGGTGACTTTGTGAAAGAGGGGTTCATATAATTAAACTATGGGGGAGAAAGATTAGTAAGAACAACTGAAGGAAAATGTTCAAATGCTTACTTAGTTGTTCCTTCGAGAGTAATATGTCACATCGTCCTTTGCGTTTTCACCTTCGCCACAAACAACTTTGAAATGCTAGTTGATCGAAAGGGACCCTCAACCCTAGAAATCTCAATCATTGAATTACGATGAAAGACGAAGAGATAAACGACGACAAAAAAACAAGAAAAAAGGTAAAAAATGGGATAATGAAGTAACATTGAGTAGTTACTGTAAACTCAGCAAATCCTTCGCTTAACTCAGAACATGCTTCCTCTCAGCAATGTCTTCAGAATCGTCATCATCACTAAGCAGCCAGAGTTAATCGAAGGCTAAGCCGAGTATTTCAATTCCAGCTATACTTGGACACCATATAATTGAACCGTTGAACAGATTAAAATGATAAGGCAGGATCTCAGAATTTTAAAAACATGTAACGCATTATTATCAAAGCGTGCGAGTCATAGGCAACATAGACGGAGCCATCTTGGATGAAAAGATAGACCATATGTAACGGAGTTTCAAATATGACTAGTAATTATTTTGTCCTATTCGTAGCTTTACATAAAGGCCAGCGTGGAGCGTTGGTCGGAGGCGCCCGCCAACACACACGTGGGATCGATCTCCGAGCCCCCTGGCCCACTAAGCCTTCCATACCTCCGGGGTCCGCAAATTGGTGCCAGACTTTTCTGAGAGGATAGCAGCACTGGCTCGATACATCGTTCGGCCATCGCGACTCATTGTAAAGGTCAGATATGCATTTAATCACCTCCAAACGACTATTAATGAAGTCGAATCTATGGTGCATCCTTCACGGATTGATCAATTCCTAGAGCTTTATCCTTTTTTCTTATCAGTTTACACAAAGTAGATCAAAACGCTGTGTACATTGGACCCGAATCGTTGCGGCTCTGGGAAAGGCGAATGCGCCGAAATGTTGGCCACATTAACATTCCGTATCTAGCTCGTGCAAGCTCATGAATAGAAGAAAAGCATTGACTACTCATGCCGAAATTAAATGGAAGTAGGTTCTTAAAAATACATTTAAATGCTTTGTTCAAATGCTAACAACAATGGTATATCCTACCTTAAAATGAGAAACTAACTGCCATCTGTAATACCTTCTAAGATAAAAAACGAAAATTTGGATAGGTGCAAGAAATTACTTACATGTTTAGATTCGCCAGCTCTCTATGTGGAAGTAACGTAGTTTGCCGTATACGAACGATGCTGAATGCTTGAGATGGTTCTGCTTGATGCGCTACTGTCGGCTATAACACAGTTTGAGAATGGAAATGTTGAATAAATGGCACCTTAAGAACGAAAATGCTAAAAACATTACGACTAAGCTTTTTGAATAGAAACGGGAATGGAAGCGAAATAAGCAAACCATTTACCCTTTTTGCTCTAAGCGGTGACGAGATCTAGGGCACGCAGAATGTCGAATGCCTCAGGATGACTCATTAAAGTGGAACGAAAGACAGAAAATTCAAAAACATGCGTAAAAAAAGACGAAAAAATGCTATCGGCAACATATATACATCCAAAACAATTGGAGGAAGTACAACTATAACGCATAGTGGACGTATTGCAAGTGGAGACTTACTTACTTAATTGATACTTGAACGTCCCGTCCTCACTAGTTGTGCGGGCCCCAGTAAAATCTCCATTTTTCGGAGATTTGGTGGTTAAGCCATTGTAGTTCTCTGGAATGCTGAGGTCAGCCTGGCCAAACTCTGCTCGGTCTTCACCGCTACAGGCAGTCGCAGTCCTTGTGGATCAGAGGGAGATTAGTCACCATGCGACTTTGATAATAGGACGGTGGTGGATCCTGGTAATGGTTCACTCTTAGCTAGGCTTCCTGATGGAAACACTGGACCGGACTCCCTTCTCAGTTTGGGAGACCCTGCCAGGGGGGATGAATCCCACCGCTGTACATCTCAGTCCCAGCCACGATGAGGCGGCAAACCGTTGGAAGGGCAAGTGGAGGCTAGAGCAATAAAAACAGATTGTAAGTGTAAGAGCAAACCAATCAATTTCTATGAGTGTGTGATGATCTCAACTCATCAAATTTTTGGGCAATAAATGAGGTGCTAGGATTTGTAGAAATAACAGCAACGTACTTTATGCGAAGGATAAAGAAACTGCATACTCCGTTAGGTCAGGCATATAATGTTCAATTTTTAATCGACAACCAGTTGTTAATCCTTCTGGTGTCAACTCGATGAAGTTTTGATGGTGTATGGAGTGTAAAAAAGCGATGAAGAAATTGGAGACACGTTAAATCCGGTTCCTTTCGTTATGGGTTAATCCGAACATCATGGGTTCGAAGACGCGTATACCACAGTAGTTAGAGGTGACAGGCAATAAACAAGTGGTCGTTGGTTCAGTCTCACGTTATGGACAAGCCAAGCCTCCATCCTTACTTCTTCAACAAAATGGTAACAGCCTTGTATGGGCGAACAGGAAACATTAACTTGTTACAGCGGTAGTGTCTATCCTTTATCGTTTAACCAAATTAATAGAATGTTGTTCTGTACGCAACTAAAGTTTCCGAAGGCGTTGCGAATCACATCAATACACTATTCAACCGAGAGAAAGATTAATAATAAATTACTCAAAACAGGGCATTTAGGAATTGCAGAGCAGTTGATCTCCTCCACAGTATTGCCGTTACTTGTCATATCTGCTGCCGTACTCGTTCTACTACTTTGTGACAACAAACGTGAGAACATCTTTTACGTCACACTGATGAGCTGAGTTTAACCTATAGAGAAAAAAATTAGTTGGTTCACAACTGGAAAACTCATTTTCCTTTGCCTTAAATCTAAAGCTTTGTACAAATCGCAGTCTTTTTTGCTGTATTTTTTGCTTTTGCATTCCATGTGAAATTTGCAGATCATCAGCGCTTCGAAGACGATGACCGTAAGCTGTTTTGCTTCTTATTTGTCTACGTAAAGAAATGTTTGGATATTGCGCATGTTCTCCCAATTTCTTGATGAAGAGACACGAAGTTGTCATTACAGTATTTCCCCACAACAGCAACCCGTTTCGGCAGTTTCGTCTTCTTCACAGCCCTGAAGGATCAAATTAACCCGCAATCTAGTCACCCAAACGTTTCCATAATCTCACCAGAAAAGGAATTAATACACAAATTTTATTCAGATGACCATAAAGGTGCGTGATATCAAAAAAAGCTCCGGACCTTAGCTGGGCTTTAACCCGTAATTACCCCTTCTGGAGGCTCACGTTCTATTCACCACACCAACAGAGGTCCTTATTTTGCCTTCCCCTCAGCCTGCTTTTTACCCAAACGCAGCTACAGCAATCAAACACTAAACGGGAATGATTTGCGAAACATAAATCGGCATGAATATTATCAAAACTAAGCTGTAGTTTCGGATCACATTGTTTTACGCAGTGAATAAAAAAGAACGCACCATTTCGTTATTTATAAACCGTCCAGGTATTCATACACACCAGTCGCACATACTCTTACATGGATGAGGATACTCCTTAGGGTTCATTTTTTGGATTTTCGGATTTTATTCAAAGTACTTCATAAGTTTCACACCCCGATGTTTCAGATTTCTCTGCGAGGAAAGTGACTTTTGTTCGAAAGTCTTCTCCAGTGTCTTTCCCAACTAGGTGTTTTTTTACGGGCACGGAGCGCTGTACCCTCTGCTTCGTGAATTTTTGAAAAAAAGGGTTATTAAGTAGGAAGAGCGCCACAATTTTATATAGAATGCACTGAAATAGCTTGAGCTTTTGAAAAAGCTCAGGGAAAAACGGCCGCCGCAACTGAATACGGAGTTCATTTTGAGTTGAAATTTTATTCTTGTAAATAATTCCGTCTCTATTGAACAAATCTCACCCAATCACAATAAACGCTGCAGTTCAATAATTGATGAACAGATCTCACAAAATATGTCCCAATCTTTATTAAACGCCCATAACACAGACTCGCATCCAATAACTGGTGCCACATCCGTGCTGTTGTCATGCAATCATCATCTCTGCGGTTAGGGGCATATTATTCAAGTCCGCGTTTCGTATACACGACCATACAGACAGTTACGAATTAACTAACGTTTTAAAGTGTTCGATTGCATTTCAATGACTGTTACCGAATTCTCTAGACCGGCCTTTATTAAGCATCGTTCTATACCTGTGCTCACTGGATGCAAGATGAAGAGTATGTTAAACGAGACCTGGATTCTGCTGAACTTTTCGCTTAGGAACTTCCTTTTTTCTACTAAAGCTACGGTCAGTAGCTACGTGCTATGGCAATTGAAAGTGGCTAGTTTCCATGATAACTTCAAGGGTTCCTCATTCTTCCTACTTACTGTACAAAGAGTTGTGGTTTCTTAAAACGTGTTTTTCACAAGTACCTTTTTTGTGTGTGAAAGATGAAAAGAAGGATGGTGGGCCAGTATGCTTCTTGTTACTCGTCCATTGGCGCCTTTTCGCGATGTAGCTGCTTTTGCTAGGTTAATGTGAACGTTTCCAAATGAAACCACTCTTTCTTCAGCTATTCCCATGTGAAATTTATGTACTCTAGCTGTTCGTTTTGCAATCGAAAACATTTGTTCATTCCTCTTGTGTTAGGCAAATAAGAAATTAGTTGTCGATGTGTCTACAGTAAAGCAATGGCCATCAATCAAGTCGAGAGCTTCTACTTTAGACGTAAAACATTGGCAGGGCTTGGTGCCAGTCGCTATTCCACTGCCAACGCTCTTATTTGTGCGTAATATTCCCGGGCTACCTGAATATTGAGCAGTTCAGAAACTGCTTTAATAAGACCATCAGCTGATAAATCAAGAAGCCACAGATATTTATTGTTCGGTAGAGTTGAATAAGGAGTTCAAAGATGACTTGTATAGCGGAGTAATTCGACACATTTGTGTAGAAGGCGGTAACGTCGAAGGACTTCTTCACGTACGCGCTGTCAGGACGAGCTTTAAGAAGATGATCCAGGAACATCTGTATGTTCGTAAGATGGGCTAGAATGTGGTTCAGATACTCGAGTACTAGGTTCATAAACCAACTCGTTCTATCCGTGAGGCCGTCAAGCTGATTACTGATCTAGTCTTGAACTTCGAAAGGATCAGCAGATGCAAGACCACCGGTCGCTAACTTCTGGGTTTTGAAAAGTGTGTATAAGAAGAGATGTCGATAATTCAATTTTAGATTGAGAAACAACTACGGTTTTAACCTCTCGAGCTGGTAACTTTAATAAAGTATTAACTTTTCGGTTTTAACTTCTGAATTTCTTTCCAGATGATAAACTACAAAACGAAGCGTCCTCGAGATGACCTCTCATTGACTCAACATCTAAATGATGAGGAATTACCACAAACTCTTCATTATTATCGAACTGATAACTTAATAGTTCTCGATTTTATTGGTCCTCAAACCTTTCGCATACCCGATTTCTTAGCTTCTGTAAGGTTGGAGCTAAAATGTTTTTTTGCGACAGCTCTTAAGGGAGCTCTGAGAGTTTCGTCCAAAAGTATGCGAAAGTTAATATCTACTTTGTCGTTGAGTTCTAACAAAGAACGCTCCAGGAAAATGGTGAAAATACCCCGACTTTTTGTGCTTCGCTCTTATTTACTTATCTGTTCGAATTTTGCAACGAAGCTGATCTTGAAGCCCGTGCATACTACGTGCTATCCACGCAAGGTTTCTCTAGAAGTAGGTTTCGTTGGTGGTTAATCTGCTCACAGCTTGCGCGCACTATCAAGGAGAGTCGTGTCCCCTAACAATGTGATCCTTGACTTATCTGGCACGTTATCGACCCTAGTTTGACTCTTGAGACTTTCGTAAACGGCGTTCCATCGTTTTCTTAGAACTAGTTTGTGCGACTTGTTAAGTAGATTTTCCATTTTTCTACTTAAAGCTACTTTCGCAGATCAAAACCTAGTAGAATTTTAAATCAGCAATGACCCACCTACTATTCTGTTTCAAAGACACTCCACCAAATATTGAACACATTGGCTTTCGTTCGACATCCACTTCTTCAATTAAGCGAACATTTCATTCAGCTTGCACTGCCAACAGGCGCGGAGTGCTCGCATTTAGATATCCAGTACTTAATGGCTGTCCTTCATTACACTGCACAGTTTGTTTAATCGTCCCTAATTTGGTCAATTTTGGTACGACTTGAAATTCCAGGCAGTGACGGAGAAAGTATGTCGTCTTTATAACGGGATCCTCAGCGGCATTCTTTAAAAAGTCGGAACTATTAAAAAGTGGGAAGAGATGCCCGCATCACCAAATGGAACCAAAAGCCAAGAAACAAAAAAATAGTAGCTCATTACCTCCCCTGTTATCCTAGACACAAAAAGGCGCTTTTGAGAAACATCGCTCGAACGGCCACCAGTGTCTGCAGAGGAAAAGGAGCAAAAGGAGGGATTTGACGCGAGAAAAAAGCGGTTTCCACTTAAAACAAAGTCCACAAACGACAAATCTAATGAAAACAAATCTTCTCTTAAGCTGCCCCTTATTTCTAAAGGAGTGAGCAGAGAAATAAAGAGATACTTAAAAAGGGCTAGTCTAGAGAATTTGATAGCAGTAACTGAAATGCCACCGAACACTCTAAAACGAAGCTAGTTCGTAACCGACTGTATAACCATGCAAAAATACAAACTTCCATAATATGGTTAAGAGACGATAGATGAATAACTTCGGGTACGGTGTAGTTGATTTCTTGTAAAGCATGTGAGGACGAATACGTTGGCGAAACGCAGGGTAGACCACCCCCGCATCCGTAAAAAAGAGTACCTTCTTGAGTATCTTAAAGTCAAGACGAACACTTCGCTAAGCAAGTATAAGACGTGAAGACATAACGGAGAAGATTTTAAAGTAAAGGTCACAATCATCGCGCCGGAATCTAAAACTTCACCGTGCTTAACTCTGAAGGCAACACAACTTTGAGCGCATTCTAGAAATCCAAAGATGAACACTAGAAAGGAATACCTTGTTATCGCGTGTGATCTCACATAATATCTCAGACTATAAGATTTTAAACCTTGGAGAAGTACATCCCCCATTTATGCAAACTGTGCTTGGTTGATTGTCGTCAATAACTAGTAGGCAACATTGAATGTCTGAAGAAGCCCGTCTCCAATGTCGTTCAGATATAGGTTTCGAACTTTTTGTGTTGATGTAGTAGAAGTATTTGCCTGACCAGAATGTAATTAACTTGACCTTCCTAAGTTCTGAAGAAGGTGAAATCCGCCGAAACGTCAGCCGCTGTTAATAAATAGTGCAATTACGTTATGCTTGCTCATTAAGAAAACAGCGAATTATTGATTCCTGTAGAGTTTTATAGAAAGTTGGTCTTGGGAACTGTTCACATTGTTGACGTATTAACAATGCCATAAAGGACAAAAAAACCAAAATAAAAAGCTCTTGTTACTCTTGTTTTACTATGAATTTTCAGCTGATTCATCAGCACATGTGAGTGTGATCTTGGATGAGCAACTCGTTCTCGTAGTTTTCATTACTTCTTTAAAGTTCTTCTTCATTACTTCTTTCTATTAGTGCAAATCATTTTTTGTGATTTCTTTTTCAGAAACGAAAAAGAGCAAGTCGTGAGGTAAATTTGCAACTTTGTCGTTAATGTTGAAGCTTGGCTAAATCCAATTTTAAAGAGATTTTATTTAGAATTATGAACACTGTATTTAGTTGGGGCACATTCTATTGAAAACTTCAGAGAACAGCCCAGAGTTAACAGTTTTTTGGTAAAGGTAGTAGTGTTAAGGTCTTCAGGTGCAAATTAATAATTTACTGTCAGTTGAAGAGTGATAATAGTAAGTTGAGAGCCCGAAGATGGCATCATCTGCTGAGGCTATAGCATGTGCACCTTCTACGAGTTGGCGAACATATCTATTAAGACTACAACACGTGCTGCTTGTATGCACTTTTTGCGAGCTCGTGAACATCGTTGTCAGGTCCGAGCGCGACATGCGTAGTGTATGAAATCTCACAGACCAGTTCATGTATAGTGAGGCTACGGCACGTACAGTGCGTGTTAACTCCAAATTCTGCCTGGATGTTCACTTAACACTGTTTTAAAAGACGTGTGTAGCATGGTAGTTAGAAATACATTGCCATTCACATAAGGGCTTTAGTTGAAATCCGGTGCGCAAGGCAAACATAGCTCTCCATTTCTACGGATTCGAAAAACTGCCACCTGCTTTTTCTGGAGGATAGACGCATTGACTTGATTCACCATTGGGGGCCACTTCAAGTCACTGTGCTCGTCAGATGTGAATTCAGTCACTTCTACGATGCTTGATAAAGTCGAATGCACAACAGCAATTAATGAACTTGAATGCTTTACTTTCTATCCATTTGACTGGTTTAGAAACTAAGGAAGAAAGTTAGAGAAGAGCGAATACGTATGAAGGAAGGTCTTCTAAAAGGTGTGTGAATATCGACTGTTAACATGGAATACTTTAGTTTCAGTTAAGAATGACGAACTAGGTTTTTTCTAATATAAAGTTGTCACTGAATTGTTCAGGCGAGTATCGTCCTGCTGATAATAATGAAACAGTGAACGAGGTGGTTAGCAATTGGGGCGTAGCCCGGGCAAAAGCGGCGGCTCGACGGTTGGACGACTATTTCGATAACCCCCTTAGAAAAAGGGTATGTCCTGGGCAATACATAAATCAATTCAAAAACTGTTATCTGGTTTTGTAAGCATTTCCTACTTAGCATTAGTGGCACTTTAATACTCTCGTGACGACGCCGAATCTTCAGCTCGTATGGATTAGCTGGTTTTTTTTTGAAAATAAACCATAATTTTTTTGATACAACCACAACGATGTTGAAATATTTACAAAACTCCGTACCGCAGGTGTCTGTGGTGGACAACGAACGCACTATTACGCTTTTCTGGGACTAACGCGTTCACCACCACACCATGTGGGTCCCTCGTTTCGCATATCTCTCAGCCACTTTTTTCGATAAGTGGGAGATTTCGAGGGTTGTGAACATGAGTGGGTTGCTGTACCGCATTCTATGGGTATGAACGACATTTATGGTGTTATTTACCATATGTTGATATGATCCATCATACAAGCACACTGTTAGCAACTGCAAGTGTTCTGCGAATTATAGGGCTCTATTTCGCTATTTTCCTGTACCCTTAAACACTCTCCAAGATAACTATCGTTCGTTCAGAACCCCCCACCTTCTTTCGAGAGTAACATGGTGATAAATCGAATATTTTGACTTATTATTTACTGCCTACTCTTTTTTAGCGGCAGGTTATGCGTTGCGAAATATAACTTTAATGATGCTGAGATATTTGCAAAACTCTGGACCGCAGGTGCCTATGGTGGGGAACGAACGCGCTATTGTCCTTTCCGGGGAGTAGCGCGCTCACCACCACACCATGTGGGTCCCTCGTTTCGCCTATCTCTCAGCCAGTTTTTCGACAAGTGGGAGACTTCGAGGGTTGTGAACATGAGTGGGTTGCTGTACCGCATTCTATGGGTATGAACGACATTTATGGTGTTATTTACCATATGTTGATATGATCCATCATGCAAGCACACTGTTAGCAACTGGAAGTGTTCTGCGAATTATAGGGCTCTATTTCGCTATTTTCTTGTACCCTTAAACACTCTCCAAGATAACTATCGTTCGTTCAGAACCCCCACCTTCTTTCGAGAGTAACATGGTGATAAACCGAATAGTTCTTTTGAACAATATCTAGTTGTTATCGTTTTAGCACGTTTTGGCAACCCGGCTCCTGATTGCGATTATAGAAATGTGAAACTTCCTAAATGAGAGCTTTGTCATGAATAGAAAAGGATATTGGGACATAAGGCTTAAACATAAAATTTGACTGATCGAAATTTTATTCATTATTTAAGAAATAAGACTTTGTCATTGTTGAATTAGAGTTACTGATCACGTTTTATTTCAGAGAATCGGCGCCAAGTGAGTCTTAAAAGAACAACTTGGAAATTTCGTTTATAAGAAAAACATTTGTTTTTCATAGAAGGTTCGAACCAATCTTCGGAAGAATACATTAAGAAATCGCCATTTTACACCACAACCACCACCGAAACCACCACCAGTACGAATACCACGTATGAGACCGTTTTAAAACTGGAGATGGATATGCTAGCTAAGCGAATAGATTAACATGAATATATTTTGAAGAGGGATTTCGACCACGTGACGATAACGAGACAATTAATGAAGCAGTCAGTAATTGGGGGTGCAGCACAAGCAATGCTGCAGCAAAGGTGGTGTTCTCTTTCAATGATTTTCACTTCTCTTCATTTTTTACTAACTTGATTCCCATTGTAAACATCACCTTTTCAGGAAGGAACAACCTCCCGGTAAGACATTAAACATGATTTTTTAATGAATTTTAAGAATTGAGGAAAGACGATGACTTACCATGCTTAGTACTGACGAAGCAGCCGTCGCCTGGAAAGCCTCCTGCTATGGAGGCACAACGTAGGGAGTTTTCCCTTCTTCGATTTTTTCTAATACACGGAAAGTGTTTCTCGATTTTAGCAAAATTTCGACCTCGTAATGATAATGAAACGATCAATGAAGTAGTCAGTAACTGGGGTGCAGCACAAGCAATGCTGCAGCAAAGGTGGTGTTCTCTTTCAATGATTTTCACTTCTTTTTCATTTTTATTAACTTGATTCCCACTGTACACATCACCTTTTTAGGAAGGAACAACCTCCCGGTAAGACATTAAACATGATTTTTTAATGAATTTTCAAGAATTGAGGAAAGACGATGACTTACCATGCTCAGTACTGACGAAGCAGCCGTCGCCTGGAAAGCCTCCTGCTATGGAGGCACAACGTAGGAGTTTTCCCTTCTTCGATTTTTCTAATACACGGAAAGTGTTTCTCGATTTTAGCAAAATTTCGACCTCGTAATGATAATGAAACGATCAATGAAGTAGTCAGTAACTGGGGTGCAGCACAAGCAATGCTGCAGCAAGGTGGTGTTCTCTTTCAATGATTTTCACTTCTTTTCATTTTTTATTAACTTGATTCCCACTGTACACATCACCTTTTTAGGAAGGAACAACCTCCCGGTAAGACATTAAACATGATTTTTTAATGAATTTCAAGAATTGAGGAAAGACGATGACTTACCATGCTTAGTACTGACGAAGCAGCCGTCGCCTGGAAAGCCTCCTGCTATGGAGGCACAACGTAGGAGTTTTCCCTTCTTCGATTTTTCTAATACACGGAAAGGGTTTCTCGATTTTAGCAAAAATTTCGACCTCGTAATGATAATGAAACGATCAATGAAGTAGTCAGTAACTGGGGTGCAGCACAAGCAATGCTGCAGCAAAGGTGGTGTTCTCTTTCAATGATTTTCACTTCTTTTCATTTTTATTAACTTGATTCCCACTGTACACATCACCTTTTAGGAAGGAACAACCTCCCGGTAAGACATTAAACATGATTTTTTAATGAATTTCAAGAATTGAGGAAAGACGATGACTTACCATGCTTAGTACTGACGAAGCAGCCGTCGCCTGGAAAGCCTCCCTGCTATGGAGGCACAACGTAGGAGTTTTCCTTCTTCGATTTTTTTCTAATACACGGAAAGGGTTTCTCGATTTTAGCAAAATTTCGACCTCGTAATGATAATGAAACGATCAATGAAGTAGTCAGTAACTGGGGTGCAGCACAAGCAATGCTGCAGCAAAGGTGGTGTTCTCTTTCAATGATTTTCACTTCTTTTCATTTTTATTAACTTGATTCCCACTGTACACATCACCTTTTTAGGAAGGAACAACCTCCGGTAAGACATTGAAACATGATTTTTTTTCATGAATATTCAGAATTGAAGGAAAACGATAACCTACCGTGTTTAGCACTGACGAAGCTGCCGCCGCCTGAAAAAGCTCCCGTTATGGAGGCACAACGTAGGAGTTTCCCCTTCTTCGATTTTTTTAATACACGGAAAGTGTTTCTCGACTTTTAGCAAAATTTCGACCTCGTAACGATAATGAGACGATCAATGAAGTAGTCAGTAACTGGGGTGCAGCACAAGCAATGCTGCAGCAAAGGTGGTGTTCTCTTCCAATGATTTTTCACTTCTTTTCATTTTTATTAACTTGATTCCCACTGTACACATCACCTTTTTAGGAAAAGAAACAACCTCCCGGTAAGACATTAAACATGATTTTTTAATGAATTTCAAGAATTGAGGAAAGACGATGACTTACCATGCTTAGTACTGACGAAGCAGCCGCCGCCTGGAAAGCCTCCTGCTATGGAGGCACAACGTAGGAGTTTTTTTCTTCGGACTCGCTAACGCATGGAGAGTTTTCCATTCTAGAAAAATTCCGACCGCGTAATGATGACGAAACAATTAATGAAGTGGTCAGCAACTGGGGTGCAGCACAAAAGATGATGCAAAAAGTTGGTGCTTCAAGTCCTTATTTCCCTTTATATATATATATATATATATATATATATATATATATATGATATATATATATGTATATATATATACCTGTCATTTCTTACCTGTATCACCTGCAGTTCCGTTGATGCTCACGTCACTCGAGCGGGTGCCAGCAAATTTTCCATTTTTCCATGTCGTGTGCAGGAGTAGCCCAGTGGGTTATGCTCTCTCTAGGGGACCCGTTGAGCACCAAATCTTGCTAAATGAATTTTCTTGAACGGTTCTCATGAGTCAGTGATCTTCCTGCTGCGCGCTTGGCATTCCGAAAAATCCTGTCGCTAGTAGCTGTTGTCCATCGAATGTCGTTCAGACGCATTAGCTCTGACGCAAGAAGTACTCCGTGGGTTCTGCTCGCTCTAAAGAGTCGTTGAGCATCACATCTTTCTTTTAGGCGTTTCGTGAAGAACTCTGACCATCGGGTCAGTGGTCTTCCTGCAGTGCGTTTGACATCCCGAGGAATCCAGTCACTAACGGTTTGTGTCAATTGGTTATCGTTCACACGCATTACGTGTCCGGCCCACCTTATCTTCGACATTTGGTGCACAGAAGAGCATCTTTGATTTTTGATCGTTGACACAAGTCGGAGCTTCTGATCCCTTCCCTTATTTGCGTGAATACTCCTATCATCGTCCTTTCGATTGCGCGTTCAATAACTTTGAGTGATTTTTCATCCTGTTTATGCAGCGTTTGACCAGGTTTCTGACGCAAAAGTCAACGCAGGAAGCACCGTTGAGTCGAAAAGGTGGGCACGCGCTCGGGTGTTCTTCGTTCTCCTCACTACATCCTTGATGCTCTTGAACGCTCCCAAAGCCGCTAGTTTGGTTCTGCTCAACTCCGTACCTAAGTGGTTCATCGTTTTCATTTCCGGACGTAAATAGGAGTAATTGGAATATTCGGAGATATTCGTTCCGTTGAGCGTGAATGAGGGCATACGAAACCACGCCTCATGAACATCGTTTTTGTGAGATTTAGTCGAAGATTAGTCTTTCCACCGGCTTTATCAAAATCGGCCAGCATTCGTTCCGCTTGGCTAATATTTGATGTTATAAGGAAGATATCATCAGCAAAGCGAAGATGCTGCAATTGCTGACCATGGATTTTCACTCCCATATTATAGCATTCCAATGTTCGCATGACGTTCTAAAGGGTGGCGGTAAATAATTTTGGCTAGACGGCATCGCTTTGCCTAAAGCTCTCTTTTTGACATCAATGTTAATGTCGTTGTAGAATGGTGACATCTTTCTTGTGAAATTTTTGTACAGCTCACGAAGAATCTTTATGTACTGAGTAGGGACTCCCTGAATGTCCAAAGCTTCCATGACTGCTTTTATTTCAACCGAATCAAAGGCCTTCTTTAAATCGATAAGGGTGAGACAAAGTAGTCTTTTCTACTTTCACGATACTTCAGTGAGCATTGTTATGGTTCGGATGTGTTCTATCGTACTGGAATACTTTTCGAAACCCTGCTTGCTCACACGTCTTTCGCCCAATTCTCTGTCAATCCTATCAACTCGAGTGAAAAGTTTGTAGACGACAGGCAGCAAGCAGATAAGGCGATAGTTGCCTATATCGTGTAGGTCACCTTCTTGAACAACTACACGGTCTTGCTGGTCTTCCACTGAGTAGGGACCTTGCATTCAAACAGGTAACGTGTAAAGAGCCGAGCCAATGTGTTTACGAAGACTAGCGGAAGGTTCTTTGGGTGTTCAGGTCTTATCCTGTCCGGACCTGGTGCTGTTCGATTTTTCACACGCGAAATGGCGCATCGGATTTCGGAAGGGAGAACCAGTGCTACAATACAACATATCCATCCTCCTTCATTTCATATGACAGGAGGTGGACGTGGCTATCGAAGAGATCTGAGTAGTATTCATGAATGATTTTCTACATTGCCTTTCTGTACGCTGTTGCTGTCCCGTCTGCACGTCGGAGTAGAAACATCTTGGTCTTGTAATTGGCGAAGCTTCGGTGGGCCTTGCGAATGCTTTTCCCATCCTCTGCAGCTTCGACCATTACTGCTGCTCTTCTCTCTTTAAGATCTTCTTTTATCGCCTGTCTGCATTGTTTTTGCAGGTTCGGACGTTAACTCGCGCTTCCCTGCAGCTCACGCGATTCCACGCTGGCGTATCAGCTCTAGTATTTCTGGAGACAGACCTCTCTTGGTGACTTTCGAACTCTCAGCTGTCATAGAGCTAACGTGAAGATGTTGATCGTATTCCTCGTCGAAGTTATTGACAACAGCATCTTCCCAACTGCCACTAATGAATTGAGTAAGTCCTAGTTCATAATAGTTTTGGAACTTCTTTTTTTGAATTTAGCAGCTTTTTTCTCTTGCCCCTTTCTGCGAGAAATGGAATCTTGTACCAAGGAGGCAATGGTCAAATCCCGTGTAAAATTTTGGTACAACAGTGACATCGGTTAGGCAAAACCTTCTATTTACTATGATGTGGTCTATTTCGTTATAATACTTTCCACTGGGATACTCCCACGTCCAGCGCTGAGAGTGGGACTTTTGGAATTGCGAGTTACCATGGATGGTATTGGTCGTCATGATAAACTAAGAGAGCCGCTTCCCTGTTAGTTCCATTCTAATCCCGTGGGTCCCAATGTGAAGTTCTTCAGACGTTCTTCTTGGTCCAACCTTGGCGTTGAAATCTCCAATAATGATCTTGAAGAATATATGGTCTTCTCTGTAGAACTTTCCCAAGTTTATATAGAACGCTTCTACTTCTTCTTCGTCATAGTTTTATGTCCGTGCGTAAACGACGAAGATTGTCAAAGCCGGTATTGATCCACATCTTTTTAATCGTAAAAGTCCGATGCTGGTTGTAATCGAATTGTTGCAATGAATCGATGTTCATGGACAAACTCGTGTTGAGGAGAACGCCGACGTCGGCGATTCCTCTACTGTCGCATGTTCCAAGGAATAGTTTTTCTCTGGTGTCATAGACGGCCCTGAATGGGTGACGTCGTCTCATTATCGGCCAGGCCAATGACGTAATAGCTTATCCTTCTCGCTTGCATGATCGAGTCTTCTATCGAGGACTCGGATGCAAGTGCACGTGCATTGTAGGTACAGATCGTCACCTTAGTTCTTCGCGATCCAGGCAGCTTTCTTTGGTCCTGAGATTTTAGCAGCCTCTCCGTACTCGTCCTACCCTGTCTGTCGAATTTAGGGGGTCTTTCTGAGTCAGTGGAATGAAGCCCGTTTCTTTTTACTGTTTTTAGCTTTTTTGATACCCACGTATAGCTTGCTGGGCTCTGAACGTGGGGGGCTGGGTATACTCACCGGTAGCTTGCCAGACTCTCCCAGAGTGGACATGGAGCTTATTGGTCAGAAGCGACCCCTAACCATCTCCCATATATTTCCCTGTCACTTGATTGCAGGCTTTTGGCCGAATTGACTCGTAGAATATAATCCGCATAAGCAGAAACGCACCAATGCACGCATGGATGAATACGCCTCTCAAATACAGAAAGTACGTGCTAAATCGGTGCAGCAGAAACAAAAGGTCCATCTCCTGGATGCACCTGCTTCTAGAGAAGCAAAGGTCGCTTTTGGTCCGCGATTACCCAGCCTATCCGCCACCTGGGGACGCGCCACGTAGCCTCGCTACTAACCGGCTCGAGATGATCCCTCCTATGAGGGAGATCGTGGACATATATATATATATATATATATATATATATATATATATATATATATATATATATATATATATATATATATATATATATAGTATGCGAAAGTACAAAATACGAGTTAGATAGCTTTGTGGATATTAGTAATGTTAATCTAGCAGTCTTTGTCATAACGTCTCATCTATATTTTTCAACAGCAATCATGATTCCCTCCCAATGGTTTACCGCCTCATCGTGGCTGGGAGGTGTTCATGTGTGTCGGGCTGATGTACAGCGGCGGATTGATTCCCCTGGCAGAGTCTCCTAAGCTGAGAAGGAGTCCGGTGTTTCCGTCAAGAAGCCTGGCTAAAAGTAAGCCAATAACAGGATCCACCACCGTCCTGGTTTCAAAGTCGCTGGCAAATCTCCCTCCGATACACACGGGCTGCGACTGCCTGTGGTGGTGAAGACCTGGGGCAGACTTTGGCCACGCTGACCACGGGACTCCAGGGAACCAAAATGACTTAGCCAGCAATTTTCTGGAAAATGGAGATTATGCTGGGGCCCGCAGAACTAGTGGGGACGGGTCATTCAATTATCAAGAATCACTATTAATGTAGTGAAAAATGGACCACCGGAAGCAGAGGAATAAAGAGTTCGTATTAACATATTTAAAGTAGGAGTGAGGTCCAGTTTCCTAAACATGATATCAATAGTGAAATCAGTGAAAATATTGCTCATTTTTTTGACATTTCCGTTTTATAACCCGATCACAGAATAAAATTTGTAATTTCAGGAAATTTGGGACATAACTGAAATTCATTCTACCTTCTATGTTGAACTTAACTAGGGAGTAATTGTTAATTTCTAACAATCATTTTCAAATAAGGCCTTCTTTTCAATATGTCTACTATCGTAACATATCATCATACGATAAGCGAACATTTCGAAACTTGCGAGAACAAATTTAAGCAAAACAAACATTTTCGGACAAACGTGCTGAATTGGCGCGGAAAGTAGCGGTTTTGATGGCCGCGGTGCTTTTCAAACGGAATGGGTTAGCGGGAAACTCGTCCAGTCATAGAAACAACAACAACAACAACGACAACAACAACAACAAACAACAACAACAAACAACAACAACAAACAACAACAACAAACAACAAACAACAACAACAAACAACAACAAACAACAACAAACAACAACAACAAACAACAACAAACAACAGCAAACAACGACAAACAACAACAGACAACAACAAACAACATAAGGTCAATGAGCTGATTCATCGGTAGGCCACGCAAGTCACTGCACAAGACAGAAGTCAGGTCAAGCACTTCTTGAAGCGCTTGACAAATATAAATGCGTGGTGGATGAAGCGCGTGTGGCGCAGTTGTTGGAGGTGCCACTGCGCCACACGCACATGGAATCGATTCCTACACCCGTGGCCCACCAAGCCGTCCATCCCTCTGGGGTCGGCAAATTGGTGCCGCACTTGTCTGCGAGGATAGCAGCACTGGTTCGATACACCGGTAGGACACCGCGAGTCATTGTAAAGGCCAGATATGCATTCAATCACCTACGATACTTAATGAAGTCGAATGCATGGCGCATCGTTCAGGGATTGATCAATGCCGAGAGCTTTATCCTTTGTCCTTATCCTACATGGTGCATCCTCAAGTAATTGGTTGATTACAACCGCTTTGCCGTGTTTTATATCTCCACTCCACTTGTACGAGGTGCACAAATATTTTTTCTACACGAGATGGGCAACTTGCTCACGCCGTCACAGTCGGTTCTACGAACAGCATCGGCTCAAAGAAACTCTGATCTCTACTGAAGTCGGCAACTTACTGGTGGGAAGAGGAGATTCATCAGCGATGGATTTGAAATAAACCCTTTCATCGGCCAGCAATACTTATTACACAAAGGAATATCAACCGGCACCTGGATTGACAGCAAGTATAATTCTACCCAAAACTAAAAACTTCAGCATTTTTTTCTAAGTTTACACTTATTCATAATAAATTTTTATTGGCAATATTCTACGCAGATGTTTTTGCAATAGTGCTTTCTACTATAGAAAAACCACACTTATATTTGATGTGTTCATGTGAACAACGCATTGTAACAGGCATTGGCTAACAAGTAGACCTTGAAAGAGGACCTCACTAGAACTTATAACCTAGGAATAGTCGTATTATTTCATGAAAAACCGCCGCTTTTATCACATCGACCAGCTCAAGCCAAATGACTTCTGTGGCATGCCGTAAAAAAGTAAATTCTTTATGAAAATTAAGAACAACAAAACTATGCTCAACTTATAGAAAAACCTGTCATGAAAATGCCGTGGAAAAACGAGAAGGAAAAAATGAGAAAAGAAAAATACAGTAGCTATCAAAGCACCGGAAGAGGAATGCTATGCAATGCTCATGATTGGCATAGCATTATAATAATAAATGAAATGTCGGCTAGCAGAAGACATAGTTATCGAATTATTGAATAATCGATATCTATGTTCTGTATTGTTACCATATACTATGCGCACGCACTAGCAAGCCTTCGAAAACAGCATAGATCATAGAGCATAAAATATTTGAGATAAGAAAATTACATAACAGCGTACATCATTTAGTGACAACATTCATAAACTCCAAGTATGAATGTTGGAGATTATAAGATAAAGCGGTTCCAGATTGGAAACCAAATGGTGCCCTTATCTCGACGTAGGTCCGTTGGGACGGTCATCAACTTGGATAGTGGCCAATATTTCTTCGAGTTGTTCCAAGGCTTTCTCCTCCTGTATCGCCAACTTGTTCATTTGCTCACGATGCTCTAGCTGCTTCTGTTCCATCAAGTGTTCGATGCTAAAAATTTGTCCTGTCTACTAATCAGTAACAGTAACGAAATTTATCCTTGGAATGGCGCACACAGAGCAGTCGATCTCGCATTCTGGGCTCACCAAGCTCTCAGCTTCATCCCAAAGAGGTAGACAAATTGGTAGGACTTGTTTGCGATGAAGGCAGCACTGCCTTGCTACGTGCTACATCGCTAGTCCTTCTATAGTCTAAATTTGCGATCAAT
Source organism: Angiostrongylus vasorum (assembly GCA_018806985.1). Classification (NCBI taxonomy): domain Eukaryota; kingdom Metazoa; phylum Nematoda; class Chromadorea; order Rhabditida; family Metastrongylidae; genus Angiostrongylus; species Angiostrongylus vasorum. The sequence continues at coordinate 507,748 of JADANN010000202.1, read as the reverse complement.
CACCTCAAACGGTGCTTGATGGCCCGGAATGCATAGCGATCGATTTAATGTTTAGATCGAACAACCCCGAAGGCCTTATTCTTTTCCCTTTGGAATATACTCACCCTATTGAGAAACGCTTTCTTTCCTTATTGAACACTTGTTTACTAGATTCGTTCATTTCGCGCATCTTTTTCTCACGTTCTTCACGTGATCGAATTGAGTGATCCTGAATAGAAACTCTATTACTGTAGGTCTATTAGGTACTATAACAGTTTCAATTCAAACAGAACATATTGCTAGGAAACATACGTGGGAGTATGGCAAAGCATGGTGCTATACCTACTTCATTTGTGCCCGTTATGAGTTTTGAAAAATACTTCCTATATAAGAAGATGGTTTCAGGAATAAGGAGATCTGTTTCTTCCCCATATCTTTCTCTTCTTCTTATTTTTTATCTTGTTTTTTAACTGCTACAGTACACTCACCCACTTTTTGCAACACGGAGCTATTTTCAGAGAAAAGATTCATATACCATTGACAGACGTCGGAATTTGTTCAATGCCATGTCGGTTTGCATTTGTTCGAGTTCTTTAAGTCGCTTGTCCAACTTCTGCCGCATCGCATCCATTTCGGTGCGGTATGTGTCCTCACATTGTTTCCTTAATCAAAAAGAGTCATGCGAAAAACATCGCTGAATATCTCTTAAAATCTGCGATTACATAGAGTGTGATAATATCGAACAAGTAAAGTCTTTTATGGCTCATAATAGAAAGCAATTCAGGTTTTGTTCAAGTACTCGAGTAATCGAAAAATGAGAGCTGAAGCAGCTAACCAACATTTAGACCGGTCTTATCTTAAAGGATATTGTACTAAAGCGATCAAATAGATTTCAGTGTACGTTTTCGTGAGGATACCCGGTACAAGATCATACATATATAGACACACCGTCGTTGTTCAAATTCTCGTAGAACATGCACCCTACAGCGCTCAAGTTCGGTCAGCGCCTGTTTTTTGGCTTCCTCATAGCAACGTTCATCTTCCGCCATTTTTAAAATCCATGCTGGAATCTGAACAGAACGATTGAATCATTTATACTTTACTAAACACTCTTGTAAGTTCATTTGTTCTTTAATTGTAACATATGTACGAAAACTTGACCGGCCTCGTTGCCTCTGTTGGTCATTAATTTTTTTCTGTTTCCCAAGCTACCAATAGTGTTTTCTATCCATCACCGATTTAGATCTTTCGAGCGCTCCTCTTTGAAGTGGGTAGAATAATGGCCTCCTTAGAGCAAGTGGTATTCTTCAGCTCTATGTGAAAAACGTAGAAATAAGTAGCATATGGACCATCCTAGTGGAGCAAACATGGAAGGATGTTTACATTCTTTTTGGAAACGTCTTCAGAGGCGGCGGCTTGTGTTTACTAATGAAGTGCTTTTCAAAAAAAGTGCACACTACTTGCTGAAGCATTGTAAATGTGCTTCATGGGTGCCTACACTATTTCAACAACAATGAAACCATTATTTATAGTTGGTAGAGAAAGTGGAACAATGGGTTTAATAACTATAATGTTGCTGAGATATTTGCAAAACTCCGGACCGCAGGTGTCTGAGGGTTCATTGCCGATTTGGGCTCCCCAGATCAATTCGGCTGACGAGTGGGTGATTGCTGACGGCCGATCGATAAAAATGATCGATAAAACTAGCCGAGAGACAGGCGAAACCAAGGAGTCGCATGGTGTGGTGGTGAACGCGTTCGCTCCAGCTAAGGATAATAGCGCGTACTGTCACCACCGCAGACACCAGCAGCCCGGATTTTTTTGCAAATATCTCAACAACATTATGGTTAAACGTCACATAATATCCTATCATTAAAAAAATAGTAGGCACTAAATAAAAAATTGACAATGGGTTTAACATTCTCGAGAGGCCGATATTTTACGTTCCAGCCATTCCTGTTCACCGATTGTTGAGTATCCACGCGATTTTGTGTCTTCTGATCAGCCATGTTCAAATGTTAATGAGCGACAAGTGGATAACACACGATTAGTTGAGCAAACAGATTTTTTCTGTATTCCATGGCTAGCGAGATTTCGTTCACAGCAGTATCACTTGTATCACCTGTAGTCCCGTTGATTGCCGAGTGACTTCAGCGGGCGCCAGTAGATTTCTATTTTTCCCTGTCGCGTGCAGCAGTAGCCTAGTGGGTTCTGCTCGTTCTAGGGACTCGTTGAGCATCATATCTTTCTTCAAGGCGTTTCGTGAAGAATTCTGACCATCGTATCGGTGGTCTTCCTGCAGTGCGTTTGACATCCCGAAGAATCCAGTCACTAACGGGTCTTCTCCACTGGTTGTCATTCATGCCCATTACGACGTATCTGGCCCACCTTACCTTCGACATTTGGTGTACAGAACAGCATCTTTGAATTTTGATCGTTGACACAGGTAGGAGCTTTGGATCCCTTCCCTTACTTGTGTGAAACGGGATACTCCTAGCATCGTTCTTTCGACAGCGCGTTCAACAACGCTGAGTGATCTTTCATCCTGCTTACGCAGTGACCAGGTTTCTGACGCATACGTTAACGCAGGAAGCATCGTTGAGTCGAAAAGCTGGGCACGGAGTCAAGTATTTTTTGTTTTCCTCACTAGATCTTCGATGCTCTTGAAAGCTCTCCAAGCCGCCGTTACCTTCTGTTCAGCTCTGAAGCTAATTCGTTCATCAAATTGATTTCCCGACCTAGATAGACATAACTGGAGCATTCGGAGATATTCGTTCCGTTGAGCTTGAATGAGGCATAGTCCGTTCCTCATCAACATCGTTTTTGTGAGATTTAGTCGAAGACCAATCTTTCCACAGCTTTTATCAATATCAGCAAGCATCCGTTCCCCTTGGCTAATGTTTGGTGTTATAAAGACGATGTCATCAGCAAAGCGAGGATGGTGTAATTGCCGACTATCGATTCCCATTCCAATTTTCGCATGACGTTCTGGAGAGTGGGAATGAATAATTTTTGGCGCGATGGTACAGCCTTGTCTAACTCCTCTTTTGACGTCAATGTTAATATCTTATAGAATTATGATATATTCGTTGTGAAATTTTTTCTACAGCTCACGAAGAATCTTTATGTACTGAGTAAGGACTCCTTGACTATTAAGGGCTTCCATGGCTGCTTCTATCTCAATTGAATCAAGTGCCTTCTATAAATCGACGAAAGTGAGACAGAGCAGTCTTTTGTATCTCTCCATACTTCAATGAGTCTTATTATCGTGTGGATATGGTCCATCGTACTAAATCCTTTTCGAAACCCTGCTTGCTCACATGGCTGCCCTTCGTCCAGCGTTCTATCAATTCTGTTTAAGATGACTCGAGTGAAGAGTTGGCAGACGACAGAGAGCAAGCACCTTGGGTGATAGTTGCCGATATCGTAGAGGTCACCCTTCTTGAACAACGACACGGTCTTGCTGGTCTTCCACTGAGTAGGGACCTTGCATTCAAACAGGTAACGTGTGAAGAGCCGAGCCAATGCGTTTATGAAGACTGGCGAAAGGTTCTTCAGGTGTTCAGGTCTTATCCTGTCGGGACCTGGAGCTGTTCGATTTTTCACCGACGAAATGGCATGGCGAATTTTAGAAGGGAGAACCGGTGGCACAACATATCCATCCTCCTTTATTTCACATGACGGAAGATGGACGTGGTTATCGAAGAGATCTGAGTAGTATTCGTAAATCATTTTCTCCATTGTCTTTCTGGACACTGTAACTGTTCCGTCTGGGCGCCGGAGTGCAATTATCTTGGTCGTGTAATTGGCGAAGCCTCGGTGGGCTTTGTGAATGCTTTCCCCATCCTCTGTAGCTTCGACCATTACTGCTGCTCTTCTCTCTTTAAGATCTTCTTTTATCGCCTGTATGCACTGTTTTGCAAGTTCGGACGTTAGTTCGCGGTTGCCTGCAGCTATGCGATTCCACGCTGGCTGGCGTATCAGCTCGAGAGTTTCTGGAGACGGGTGCCTCTTGGTGACTTTCTAACTCTCAGCTTTCAGAGCGCTAACGTGAAGATGTTGATCGTATGCCTCGTTGATGTCATCGACAACGGCATCTTCCCAACAGCCGACTAATGAGTTGAATAAGTCCCAGTTTATAATGGTTTTGGGGCTTCGTTTTTTGAATTTAGCGGCTTTTTCTCTTGCCTCTTTCTGCGAGAAATGGAATCTTGCACGGAGATGGTGGTCTGATCTCGCGTAGAATTTTGGGACAACAGCGACATCGGTTAGGCAAATCCTTTGCTTTACTATGATGGTGCCTATTTCGTTATAATACTTTCCACTGGGATACTCCCACGTCCAGCGTTGAGAGTGGGACTTTTGGAATTGCAAGTTACAATGGATGGTATTGGTCGTCATGTAAACTAAGAGAGCCGCTCCCCCTGTTAGTTCCATTCTAATCCCGTGGGTCCCAATGTGACGTTCCTCAGACGTTCTTCTTGGTCCAACCTTGGCGTTGAAATCTCCAATAATGATCTTGAAGAATATATGGTCTTTTCTGTAGAACTTTCCCAAGTTTATATAGAACGCTTCTACTTCTTCTTTGTCATAGTTTTATGTCCGCGCGTAAACGACGAAGTTTGTCAAAGCCGGTGTTGATCCACATCTTTTTAATCGTAAAAGTCCGATGCTGGTTGTAATCAAATTGTTGCAATGAATCGATGTTTATGGACAAACTCGTGTTGACGAGAACGCCGACGCCGCCGACTCCTCTAATGTCGCATGTTCCAAGGAATAGATTTTCTCCGGTGTCATAGACGGCCCTGAATGGGTGACGTCGTCTCATTACCGGCCAGACCGATGACGTCGTAGCTTATCCTTCTCGCTTGCATGATCGAGTCTTCTATCGAGGACTCGGATGCAAGTGCACGTGCATTGTAGGAACAGATCGTCACCTTAGTTCTTCGCGATCCAGGCAGCTTCCTTTGGTCCTGAGATTTTAGCAGCCTCTCCGTAGTCGGCCTACCCTGTCTGTCGAATTTGGGGGTCTTTCTGAGTCAGTGGAATGAAGCCCGTTTCTCTTACTGTTTTTAGCTTTTTTGATACCCACGTATAGCTTGCTGGGCTCTGAACGTGGGGGGCTGGGTATACTCACGGGTAGCTTGCCAGACTCTCCCAAAGTGGACAAGGAGCTTATTTGTTAGAAGCGACCCCTAACCGTCTCCCATATATTTCCCTGTCACTTTATTGCAGGCTTTTGGCCGAATTGACTCGTAGAATATAATCCGCATAAACTTGAACGCACCCACACACGCGTGCCATGAATACGCCTCGTAAATACAGAAAGTATGTGCCAAAGGCGTGGCAGAAACAGGGAGTCCATCCCCTGGATCCACCTGCCTCAGGGTAACATACAGTCACTTTTGGTAAGCGATTAACACCCAATCCGCGACCTGGGGACGCGGCACGTAGCCTCGCGACTAACCAGCTCGAGATCCATCATATGAAGGACATCCGTGGAGTGGCTTTACACCAGCAGTTACTTTAAAGCCATAGTACTTATGAGGTCATAGTGGTCCTTCTTTCACATATCCTTCAGTCTTATGCCGATGTTGCAGAAGCGCAGGTAGGAGATGTAGATTCAGGGATATAGGTTCAAGCTTCATAATTCCTGTATGACAACGACTTCGCTGCCAATCGTTTAACTCATATAGTGCTCAGTTGTTAAGTTTCCTGACTTGGTGAGGTGTTTTTGACGTCGTTTTTGTGGTACGTATGTCAGGTCCATCGCACATTCTCCATAAATGGTTTCTCACTTAAGATATTAAGTAGTTATCTTCGAGCAGATGGGGTTGTTCCTCAAGCTCTTTATCTTGAACGTTTTCATCTACAGCACAGAACTGTTGAATCTGACAATCGTTTACGGTAGTATCATTAAATGGAAAGTTAACATCGCGAGTTGTTTCCACGGCTTTAGATCTAGTTTGAAATCGAATAAAACGTCGTCAGAATTTGCATTTTCTAACTTCTAATCCGCACAAAATATGTTGAATTCGTAATCAATCGTATGCATATCTGGCCTTTACGATCGCTCGCGGTGGCCTACCGATGTATCGAGCCAGTGCTGCTATCCTCCCAGACAAGTTTGGTACCAATTTTTCCGACCCCGGAGTGATGGAAGGCTTGCTAGGCCATGGGCGCGTGGATGGATTCCGCGTGTGTCTTGCAGGGCGCCTTCGACCACTGCGCCACACGCGCCCTTTTATCAATCGTAGAAGTTAATATAAAGTTTTGGAGCGAAATCTGCGCTCTGTAGTTGCTTGTAGCATAGACATAAAGAAAAAAGATTTTTCAAAGGAATATCCAGAATTTGAAAAGATAATGAACATTGCTTTCTGGACAACATTATGTGTCTACAAGGCAAAAATTGAATTTTTAATTTCCAAAGAAGTAGGGTAGTGAGCTCACATTGGACGCGTGAGGTGTTAATGACGTTTGATTGGACATATTATCTGTCACCTCTTCGTTTCTGCTCTGAAAATGAAAATGTAAAGGGTTCACACGTTGCATAGAATTAAACTATCACTTTTTTCTTGTTCAGCAATCGCGAGGTTGTTAAACAGCATACATTTACTTCCATACAAAAACACAGTACAATACAACAGTAGCTGACGTTTCGGCAGTATCGCCTTCTTCAGAGCCTGGAAGGGTATACTGACATACAATTTACTAGGCCAAACGCTTCAATGACACTTACAAAAAAGACGAAAAACTCTATGGTAATTACATGGTCAACAGCGTCTCGAAAAAACTCACCGCTTTTTTACGTGACTTGCAATGAGGAAGGTTAGAACAGCCGATTATGGTCGCATAAGGTTGATGACTGCACCATCCCACATCAGAAATTGATGCGAACATACGGGGTCAGGTCGCGTATGACCTCTGGGCATTCATCCCTGCTATTCATTGTAGGGTTTTTTGGCATTTATCCAAAAAGCCTCAAGAAGTTTTCGCGCTGGTGTTCTAGTCTCCTGCGCAAGGATATTGACTTTTACTTCAAAATCGTCCCCGCTGTGCTTTTGTATCCTATGCGTGCCTAGTGGGGTACTTTGTCTTGGTTTTCGTTTGCCATCTGGGTGTTCTTTTGCGCGGATACACAGGTGTCTGCCCGTTTCGCCAATATATTCATCTCCGCAATTATTACACGAGATCAGGTATATCGTACCTGAACTCATGCAATCACCGTCCCTGCCGTAAGGGCAGATTACGCAATTTGTTGTTTCGCATAGGCGGTCATACAGGCGGTTACGAACTAACTGACGACGTAGAGTAGCCGGTGGTATTTCAACTATCGCTACCGATTCCTCTAGACCTGCCCTTTCTTAAGCATCGTTTAATAGCTACGCTTACTTCATCGCTAATAAAGGGCAGCATAAACGGGACTTTCTTTTTTTTGGCCAAGTGTTTCGCTTGGGCGCATCGCTCTCCTTCTAAACTTATCTCGTGGGGGTTACTATTTCGTAGCCATTGGAGATGGCTATTTGCCAAGCCAAGTCGCGCGATTCTTCCTTTAGTTCCCCGGTTGTGCACACAGAGGTGGCTGTTCGAAACATGTTTCTCACAAGCGCCCTCTTTGTGTGTGAAGGGTGGGAAGAAAGGAAGTGAACGAGGATGTTCTTGTTACTTGGCTTTCGGTACCACTTTGTCAGGTAACCGCTACTTGATAGGCTTATCTGGACGTTTAAAAACGGAAGCCAGTCTTTTCTCGGTTTCTCCCGGGTGAACTTAATGTACTCAGACTTCTCGTTCAATAATTCAAAGCATTTGTCCATCTCCTCCTGCGTAGAGAAGATGACAAAACAGTCATCTACATATCTGCAGTAGAGTAGTGGCCGGAGATCGAGAGCAGGGGCTTCTATATTAGACATAAACACAATGGCAAGGCTTGGTGCCAGTCGCTGTCCCATAGCCAACCCCCTTATTTGCGCAAAATATTTCCCAGACCATCTGAAAAATCGAGCAATTTAGGCTTATCAGTATACCCTTCCAGGCTCTGAAGAAGGCGATACTGCCGAAACGTCAGCTACTTTTGTATTATATTGTGTTTTTCTATGGAAGTAAATGCATGCTGTTTAACAACCTCGCGATTGCTGAACAAGAAAACGACGCTTTCATATTCCAATGCCGAGGTTAATAGAAAGTCGATCCTGTAAACTATCACTTTTATGGAACAATTTGTTATGCCGTCCAATTTGAAGAGAATTACCACAACGATTGTTTCTAAAAAATGTTGGAAGAGCGCCAAAGTTTAAAAAATCGGAATTGTCATTGAGTGATACTGAAAGCTAGGAATGTTGAAGGTAAGGTAGAAATGAAGAAAACAGCGTGCAAAACCAAGATGGATAAAGTGCTGAAACAATGGGAGTGAGGAACAAGTGAATGGAAGAAAGAAGAGAGAGAGAGACGGAGTTGAGTATAATGACGAGCAAAAGAACTAATTATCTGATGAGTGATAGAAAACCTGAAAAAAGTTTTAAACAATTCGTCAATCCTCCTTCCAAGAATCCCTTAAGGGGTTGATGATGAGTTCTCCAGACTGAACACACAATATTTGCTAAGCTTACTTTGTTAAGCTAACATGAGAATGGTATGAAGCCTTATTCGCTTAACGTTTTTACGTCTTTGTCTTCTTCAGAGCCAAATTGATTCGAATCGAGTGTCCAGAGCCGTTCGTCTTCGCGTTGTGGGTCTTCATTGTCGCATCGGTTAGAATCCTCTGGAGTGGAGCACTGCTCAAATGGAATGTCCCCATTTAGCAGTGACTTTTTATGGTGGACCGTCCTGGTTTCAAATTAGTCGCATGGTGGCGAATCTCTTCCTGATCAGGGCGGCGACCGCCTGTGATGGCGATGACATGGGAAGACCTTAGCTAGGGTGACCTCGGGGACTCCAGAGAACCACAATAGCTGAACCAGCAAAACTCACAAAGAATGGGAATTATGCTGGGGCCCGCAAAACCAATGACGATGGGCCATCTCGTTATCGTACAATCGAAAATCGTGGTATTGTGATATAATGCACTTACTTGGATAATTGGAAGACCCGTCTTCACTGGTTGCGCAGGCCCCAGCATAATTTCCGTTCCTTCGGAGTTTTGCTGGTCTAGCTACTGTGGTTCCCTGGAGTCCCGAGATTTGCCACCACACGCAGTCGCCGGCCTTTGTCGATCAGAGAGAGATTTGCCACCATGCGAATAGTTTCGCACCAGAACGGTGATGTCGTGATGGAAACGTCGGAGTCCTTCTCAGCAGCTTGAGAGACCCTGCCGGGGGAGGGGGACGAATCTCCCCGCTGCACATCGCAGCCCGTCACCCATGACCACCTCCCAGCCACGATAAGGCGACAAGCCTTTCGAAGGATTCTGACATAATTTAATATCGAAATTATGGCAATATTGCAATACTATATTCAGTTTGAAAAGTTCCTTTCAGTTTTTTGAAAGTCTAGTTATGGTGTAACATAAATTTACACGGTGCATCTATTCTTATCACAGCTTGGTTGTAAAATGATGAGCTAATGAAATACGTGGGAGGTCCGTGTTTTTGAAGAGTCGTGAGAGCCGTACCCAATTTCACTAAACTAGTATTTTACTACTTTGGTGACATTTTTTCCTTCGGAATCTTGAGAAACACATTCTACAGAACCCCAAGTCTTTAGCACAAGCGGTCGTGGCTATTTGTTAGTGATCTATGCCACCTCGTGACTGACTTTCCCACAACGGCAGCGATTCTAGGAGATGGTTTACATTGACGAGCCACGGAGACAATTGAAATAAGAGTTTACTGGCGCCCTTTCAAGTCACTCGTCCTTTCAAAGGGATTATAGCTGTGGCGGGCGTTTACTTGTTATGTATTAAAATATGGAATTACCTTGGCAGAGGTAAATAGTGAAGTAATTAATGGAGCAAGGAAATGGATTACGTTCACACTGATCTGCATGGTTGAAAGGTATCGTCATTCGTAACTGCAAATGATATGTTCGAAAGACAAATCAGTATTTTCACTTCGTCAATCTACAGAACTCAGAGAGGTGGAGTGACCTAGTGGTTCCAGCGTATACTTGAAGCATCCAGAATGTGGTATTTCAAAAGTGCCACCAAAGCTAGGAATACTTTCTTAAAAATGAAAGAACTTTCTAACCCTAGTCTTTCAATCAAGCTCCTTTCTTCGTGGTTCTATTTTTTGAAATTCCTGGTTGATTCACAAAAAAGAACGAAAAGTATGCCTAGAAAGAGATTCTGAATCCCAGAAAGCCAAATATCCCCAGAGAATATTGCGGAACCCACACTTAGAAGATTAGAAATGATGGCGTTTGTTGAGTTTGAATCAAGTGACTTTTTTGAATTGCTCATGAGAGGAAGCGTTAGCGGACCATTTTCATAAAAATGTTTGGAAAAGTGCATACTTGGGTGAAATGTCTTATGAAAAATCGTGAAACAAAAGACGATCAAACGCATCACAACATAAATGACCGTTTACGTGTTTGAAAAAAAACTTCCTGATTTATTTAAGAGGAAGGGTAGTTCTATTTTCTAGGGAAAATTATGGGACTAAGTGCTATACGAAATGAACCAACGCTTCGCATACCAATCTTAATTACACAACATTAGGAACTATTCAACTGTCCGAAAAAGTTGTGTTAGCCTGCCATGAAAACCGAATCATATTTTTAGCGACGCAGAGGGTTGGAATTTATTTTTGTAGATTGCTGGATAATAATACCATTAGCAAAAAAATGAATCAGTTTCACAGTTGCATGAGTATTTGGGTCAAGTAATTCTGATGCTGATTCCGGCCCTGGTCCTGTGTTCACATTATTCATAAAGAAACTTTTTAACAGTGACCCTCATTCGTTCCAATCGTTCACCAGGGCTGTGTGAGCCTATAGTTGTCATATTTTGGATGTGGTCGCCTTTTTTTGCAGCTTTTCGCGATAATGAAGCCATTGGAAGGAAGTCGATCTCTTCTGTGGAATGAGCCTATTTTTTAGCTAGAAGTGTCAAACTCCTCTGCTTGGGACACCCTCATGGGTGATGAAAATCTTCATATGCATCAGAATTTCACTTACACGAACACTCGATGTAGGTGGCGAAGTCATATGTCAGTTAAACGTTCTGAGTAGAACAATTTTTGAACATTACTTTTGAATGTTATTTTCAATTGTGGAATTCCAAAAAAATGTTGTCGGGTGAAAGATTTAAAGGTAATGCAGTCACGACGTAACGAGATACCGTAATCTGTGCGAAATTGTCAGTGAACGAATTCGTCAAGTAAGGCAGAGGCAACAAGATGGCTTTACGAGGAGACTCTCCGGAAAGGAAAACAAAAGTGAAAAATGTATTAATATATAAAAAAGTTCAAAAGCTTCTGGCACCTGGTTAAACAAGTAAAAGGTCGAGACCGCAACCAACTTTTCGTTGTCTAAAATTTTTGGAAATACCTCTTTAACCTGTTTTTTTGAAATGGTCAATGTGATGAACAAAACACAAATTATAGTTATTAGAGATGAGCAGCCATATTGCTTCCCTCGATTCTTTTGTTTTAGTGCGGTTGGCAAAGTTTCGTTTGGAGGTTGGAATACGAAAACTAATTGGTGGATTGGATGAGGCAGTGCTTTTTCGCTCGTGGAATAGTTCTTCAATCTTCGTCGTTACCGTGATGGACGGCTTAATGGGTCTTGTGTGAGCCATACCAGCACCTACCGAAGCAATGTTATAGGTTCATTAAAGTATGCTGCAAACTTCGTTATAAGTCAATCCGACAATGCAATGATAAGAAGACCGCCTTGATTTGTTTGCAGCTATAAAAATGTCTGCAATGTCCCCTTAAACCTCTTACGTGCCATATGGCAGGCGCAAGTAGCCACGTAGTTTACGCGGTCTTTGGCTCGATCCCATGCTCTGGGTTAACAAAGTTCCTCATCCCTCTGCGGCTCAGGGAAATTGTTACTCGACTTACCTGGAAGGATAAAAGCGCTAGCTTAAAGCATCAACAGGCCACGGTATGTCATTGCAGGGTCAAAATTCTTTTTAACTCTTCAAAAAAGGCAACCTCTCTCCATATCTATTCTGCGGATCCCAGCACTTCTTTTATTCGATTCGTTTCCACGCACCAAGTCACCAACAAGAGACCTCGACCTTTTCGTGTATGAGTTCGGTCATTGGTTGAGGATTGTCATCTTCTTTATGAATGGCGATGAATGCTCATCGAATTGATTCTTCCAAACTCCTGGTCGATGTCTGGTATCAATTTTCTGACGCCGAGGGAAAGAGAGTCTTAGAGAGGTTGCTGCGTGATCCAAGATGTGACACGGGCGGGGTAGAAACTTTTTTTTTATGAATCTCCTTGATCCCTGTTAAAAAACTTCTATCGTTGAAAACAGTTCTCGGAGGTGAGGTGAGTAGCTGTGGCTCCAGGTTGTCATACTAACGAGGTCTTTTCAGATCAAAGAGGCACATCAGACAAACCACGAAGTAAATCAGTTCTACAGCAAAGGTAACTTGGAAACTTCCTTCAGTTGAAACAAAGCAATAAAAAAAGTAAAAATGACTAAATATAACGCAGTCTCATTTCTATTATTTCGAAAAAAAAGTAGTTGAAATAGAAGATCCACCTATCATTTTCCACTAGTGGAACACTTTGCACTTTGGATTTTTGAGCTCATCAGTTTATGCCACTAAAAAAATTTTTCTGAATGCATATCACTTTCCCGAGAGGAACGTTCAAATGCCAATCTGTCAACGATGATAAATTTCCCTTTGTAATTTTTTGTTTACCAGCACGATGGTGTACAAAAAAGGGTCAAGAACGGACTTCTAAGTTCGTGAAATTGGTATGCCTTCAGAGGATTTTGCGTCATTGGACAGAAAAAACTTGGGAGAGCTTGGAGTTGTTCGATTTTTTAATTAAATGAGTCACTTGAAATGCAGTAGATAAGAGGCGTTAGCGACCCATCCTCCTACAACAGCATCGATTTCACTAGCGGAAACGTAAGTCTGGATGGCAGAAAACAGTTCAGAGAGCAACGAGTTCTAACCGGATGTTTTTCTCCGAAATTTCATTTTTCAACGGTACTCGAAACAAAAGATCTCTAAAGCAATGTGTTTTTGAGCATTTTTTCGCAAACGACTGTCCTTAACTTTAGTATGTATAGTCTCGTTGTATTGATGAACTAACACAAGATTACTACAGAAATCTACTGCTACTAACGTTTCGCCTTCGCTTTCATCAGCGCCGGAGTGATTCTAACAGAGTGTCCACATCCGTTCAGTCTTCCGATTTGGGACTTCGCTGTCGCATCGACTCTTAAGAATGCGAAAGCGCCGAAAAACTAGCGACAATAAAGTTCTGTAACAATCTTTTGTTAGCTTAGTAATACAGCTAGACATCATCTTACTGAGTACCTTCTTGTCAAAGCTGGTCGTTGAAACGAGAATGTCGGAGGAGTTTTGTGAGGTGCCAGTACAGATGATTGCCTCGCTTTCTCACCAACCGGCACATAGGAAAGAAATATGTGTAGTAAAAGAGGAGACAAGAAAGAGAAGTGAATGGCTCTCCAGAAATGGTCGGTAAACAGATGTATAGTTTTTTTCGTTGAAGAGAAGGAAATATTTACTACAACATAAATAGAGAGGATATAAAATAGAATTGAATTGAAAGGACCACGAACCTAGCGTAAAAATGGACTATTTTTTTTCGAACATGTTTCTACAATAATCGTTCTATGAAAATCTATCTTGTATTCCACCTTATAGTCTCTTCCTTATATTTCTTTCACCTGGGTAGCAAAACAGAATCTAATGCATCTAATGCTTTACTCTTGGCAAAGTGCTGCTGGCATTTATAAGCAATAGGCAAACGTGACCCATTACATAAAAGGACATTCATTATCGCCTAAAAGAAAACTCCAGCTTTAACTATAGCAGTTTTAACTTCAACTTTCTAGCTTAACAATCCAAGAACGTATGACCCACTCTACTTCATCGCATGCAATTCATATATCACTGGTATAATTTTTCTTTTCTTTTTTCTTACCAAAAGTTTTTTGTCCCAACTGAGAAGAAGAACTGCAATGTTTCCTTGAAAAAAAAGCTGTGATAGGCAACTGCCAGAATCAATTGAAAAGTGTAAAAAGTTTACTACTTTTTTTGGAAAGGCTGGCGATTTAATTCGGTTCTTTTCGCATCTGTCTTATTTCAACACTGCTTGTCGGAATCTGATAGTTCATGTGACAAGAATGCCATCAAAATCCGCTTTTTGTGAGATCCCTCATTTCACTTGTTTTTGGAGAAATTGTAAGCACTAGCCACTTGTTTGGGGTAAACGCCCGCCCACTCTTCTTAGCCACGGTAACGCTATGCATTTTAGATTTTAGCGCTATTCACAGGATATCTCTGGAAAAAGATCTTTTAAAAGAAATTCTATGCTATTCTCTGGACGATGATCAATCTTCCTCTGTAGGTGCTTTTTTTCATGACATTCCCGACTGGTTTTCAGAAATATTAGCCAAAGGAGCGCTTCTAAATTCTAGAAAGTGACACATCATTAGAAGACTTTGCAGAATTGAAGAAGAAGGTTTACCATAACCATTATCACTGCTCTTCCAAATTCTATCCGAAATCAGGTCATCAACTCCTCGCAAGATTCCATTTCTCGTGGAAAGGAGGTAAAGAATCCAAGTTCAAGAACCCATATACACCACAAACTTGGATCTATTCAGATCATTATTCGGCTCTTGTGAAGATGCTGTTATTGATAACAACGGCGAAGAATACGATCGGCTTATTCAAGACCTTCACATTAGCGCCATGAAAGGAATCTCTTGAGGCACAAAAAACCACCAACTCACGTCCCACGATTACCATCCAGATGTCTTCAATATCCACATGCTCCTGCACTCACACGAAATATAGAAAAATGGATATGTCTTACCACCGGTTCTCCCTTCCGAAATCCGACATCCTATTTTGTAGATGAAGAATGGAACAAAAGAAGCTTCGGATAGGAAATGATTTGAACACCTGATACACTTTCCTTCACTCCTAATTCCTTTCCAATGGACGACTAGGAATACAGTGCTATTGTTCAAAAATGGTGACCTCCACGGTATCAGCTTCTATCGCATAATCTGTTTGCTGTCTGTCTTCAACAAACTTTTCATTTGAGTCCTCCCTAAACAGAGTGGACAGAACAATGGACGAAGGGCAGTAATGTGAGCAACCATCGTTTCGAGAAGGTTTACGACGATGGATTACATCCACGCGGTAACAAGACTCACTGAAGTATAGCAAGAGCACAAGACGCCGCACTTCCTCGCTTTTATCGATTTAAAGAAAGGTTTTGACCCACTCATATAGAAGCAGTCATGGAAGCCGTCCACAAGCAGGACATCTCTCCTTGGTGCGTAAAGATTCTCCTTAAATAATATAAGGATTTTATGATGAAAATTTTACCATCCCATAACGATACTGCCATCACTCTAAAAAGGCAGTTAAACAAGAAGAAATAATCTCGGCAAAAAATATTGTCACCCTCTAGAACGTTAAATGAAACTGGTAATGGGACAGTATGAGAGTAAAAAATCGATGGTTGGCATTTACTTCATCATCACTTTGCTAATCACAATGTTGTCATAACACTAAGCATTAGCCAACAAAACGAATGCTAGCCAACTTAGATGACGCCCGTAGATAGATAGGTCTTTGGTTAAATCTCACAGGAACGATGTTCATGAGGAATGGATTCGTTTCGTATGCCCCAGTCACGCTCAAAGGAATGGATGTCTCCGAATGCTCCAGCTACATCTGTCTATACTTCAAAAAATCGACTTTCCTTTAACATCGACATAACTAATCAAAACGCATTTCTTTTACTAATAAGCTTGTCAACCCCGTGATGTGCTTGCCTATTAATGAAAAAAAATATCTTTATCTAAACTGGTAAGTTAAAATGATGAACTACGCAGCACAAGTGCTGAGCTGAACGAAGCAAATGGCTTAGAGAGCTTTCAAAAACATCGAGAATGTAGTGAGGAGAACAAAGAACATCCGGCTCTATGCCCACCCTTCCCAATGCGCGATTCTTCTCGCCTTACCATATGTGTCAGAAACCTCTTCGCTACGTAGTGCAGGATGAAAGAGCACTCAGCGTTATAGAACGCGTAGTAGTAAGGACGATGTGAGGAGTATCCTTTATCACACAAGTGAGGGAAGGATCCGAAGCTGCAAATTACGTCAGTAATCAAAAAATCAAAGACGATGTTCCAAATGCCAAATGTCGAAGGTAAGGTGGGCCAGATACGTCGTAATCCGTATGAACGACAACCGATGGACCACAGCCGTTAGTGAATGGGCACGATGTCAAACACACTGCACCAAGACCATTGACCCGATGGTTGGAGTGCTTGACGAAAATCCTAAAAAACAGATGCTCAGCGAGCAGAACTTACAGGGCTGCATTTGAACGTCGCAGAGAGAAATGAAAGGTTCACATGGCGCCCTCTTCATTCACTCGACGATCAACGGGACGATAGTTGATAGGTGACTAGACTATATAGTGACGCCAAAATTAGGAAGCAATTTCGCAAAAGTCTGCAGAAGCGAAAAACACCGGAAATAAAAAAAAACGTTCGTGTAGCAGCAGTGAGAGCTACATTTAACAGTGACATTTATTCGTGAATGACATGATGAGCGGACATCGCATGACATCTTATAACAGTTATTTGTATAACTCTTCTTAAACCACTGGTCCATGGTGACTGCCTATTTTCGTCATTTGTGAGGAAAAAGAATAACGTCCTTAGAAATCCGACCAGCTACAAATTCTATAGCATTCATGTCATCATATGCTCCTGATACTAGGGCTACGAAATTTGTTTTTTTATTTATTTTTGTGTTTTTATCACGGACTTTGTGAAAATCGTGGTTAGAGGAAACTGAGTGTTAACATAACAATTCTCAGGTAGTTTAGTGGAAGAAATCCGTTATAATCCATAAGACATTGTGAAGTAGAAGTTCCATTGACAATGTTATGTCAGGTTATTAAAAATACTTTAACTTCTCTGCAAATGCTGAGCTTAACTGACCATTATTGGTTTTGGAAAGTGTTTCAAATAAATATCACACTTCTTGAAACTCTACTGAGAACCGTATATGAACAGTTTACGATGTTATCCAGGATTCTCATGTTCGAAAAAAAAGTTCTTATGAAATACTATGGACGCCATAACGGTTGCACTTTGAGTAACGTTCGCACTCTTTTGAGTGACATTGTATTCAATCACAACGGGACCAGGAAGTCTCAACACAACAGCGGAGCAAATCGAGCAGAAAAGCAGAAAATTCTATGGGTTGTTTGATTCTTGCACTCTTAAGTCAGTCGTGCTCAAAAGTTTTCATCTTGTATTTGAATGCATTGATGAAGTTTTTCCACTGGGAATAAAAGAACTAATTGAAAATTTACAGTATAATAAGTTAATGTCCTAAACATATACCTATTTTTAGAACCCTCGCCAGAAGCAAGCACAAGAAAAATTGTAACAGCTTGTCTATAACTGATGCTGTAGTGGCATTTTCTTGGCGGCTCTCCAAGAAGAGAATCGCTGTCTTTTAATTAATCTATAAGTAATTTCACTAACGAAACCTTAACTGCATTCGCAAAGATTGTCGCGCCGCTTTTGATGGATGATTGTAAAGAAGCCAACCAAGTCGACCTCCTCTCAAGGAATCAGACCGCTGCTACGGTAGGCCCACTTGAGAATGTTATTAATGTTAATTCCTTGAGAAGTTAATTATGTAAGCTGTTTGGTAACATTTATATAAATGCTCTTCGTCCAGTCACTTCAAGCTGAAAAACTGGCCCGAGCTTTAGTAATAATTCGAGGTGGTTCGTTAAATAAGAAGGACTTCTACCTGGTATTAGATCATAATGGGGCGAGTAGTGAAGTGGTAGTGATGTCGTTTATCACGAACATCGTGTTGGCTAGATCCCGCCCAGAACCAGGAAACCTTTCATGGAGTGGCTACCAGACTTGTCCGATCCGAGACCACTAACTACAATCCATATAGGGATGCTTTACGACGGCTATTTCAGTACTTTAAAGAGAATCGATTCGAGTATCATTCAACGGCGCAATCACAACGAGGGCAAAAATCAACAACCAGCAGCTGAACCCATACGCGAAAAGTTCGAAGAATTCTTTTGATGGAGGGTGCGAGAAAGCTAACCGAATGGAGGAATGCTGTAATCCATTTAGCGGAAGTGAAGACGAGTCGCGCAAAGTGAGAAATAGTAACAAAGTTATATCACAATTCCGCTTAACAATGTGACCATTATAAAACATACCGGTTATATAAGGCAAGGCCAACACCTTAACAATGCAAAGAAGTTTTACACAGTTAACTCTCAGAGTGGACGAGAAAAAACTGCTTGTGGAGGTTTAAAGCCAAGTGTCAACAACGAATGAAAAGAAATCGTCGTTACTTCGTTAACTATGCCGGCTTCACTGGCGCTTCCATGATTTGGTGTGCGTCAGAGAGCCTTATGAATTATTCAAGCCATCAGGACACAATCAGTCCTGTTGAGGCGAGCCGTGAAGCGGAGTAGTTCGGAATAGCAGACTACGATAACGATAAAAAGTACCCGAGTTCCGAAGCGAAAGAGCTTTTACTGCACACAGCGTTCGAAGATGAATGTAAACAACTGCCAATAGGCTTTTTCTCAGCAAGTAGAATGTCTTTTTCTTTTTAGTTTTACATTCTTCTTCTAATATAAATCGAAGACATTCTTGAGTGTCGTCAGTGAAGTATCGTCCTCCTTACACGCTAACCCAGCTTAAGAACACTTCTATAAAACTACTTGGTAGTGGAAACCATTGAAGTGACACTTTTAATTTGATACTCCTAAATATAACTACTTTTGTAGAAAACCTTGTTGAAGAATTTCTCTCTTTGACACTTCTGTTCACTTTTCATATATGCCGTTCTGATCTGAGTATGACCAGATGGGAACTGTAATGCCCATAATCAAAGCAGACCATCAGCATAACAAACAGGTAGACATGTGCTATGTAGTCATCAAGAAATTCGAGTAAAAGTGAAGAACTACCACAACAGAACCCAGACGAGGCCTTCAGTGATAAAAAATTAAAGGCTTTGTAAAAAAAAGGGTTGATGCCGCTTGTTTCACTCGAAAAAAAATGTTCTTAGGTAGTTCTGCTGCACATCTGAAAAGAGTGGACAGTTTAGTTAAACAAGCTTGAGTTTCTCAGTGATTGAAGAAATTGCGGTTGTAATGGATGCGCGAGATCAGCATAAAGTCGAAGTACTGGGTGTTCAAATGATTAGGGATAAAAGAATCAGCGTTGATCAATCCTTCAGGGGTAGAGCATACATTAGACTTCATTTAGCATCTTGCTAGTATGAGGTGAGCGGCAATATTTATATTTAACAGATGCAATGACTTAATGAGCTTATCGTCGCATTAAACCAGTGTTTCCACTTTCCTAGACAAGTTTGGCGTCAATTTGCCGAACCTAGAAGTATCCAGAATTGGTTTTGTGGAACGGGAATCACAAGAAAACATCTGTGTTGCGTTGCAGCTCTAAGAATTGCGCTACATATATTTCGAGCTTTTGGCTGTTAGTTCGAACTAAACGAATGAATTAACTAACAGATTTCCAAGAATTAAATTGTGGTAAAAGAGGCCATGTTACAAAGTTAATGTTTTTTTTAAATATGTCACATGATTCCCCTACGATTACCACACTTCTCTCTCTTGCTCTTTCCATCTTCATGTTAATCTCTAGCTCATGTTCGGCTAATGAAAAAAGAATCAGTGTTTTCTTTCAAATGTGTTCAAGTGCCTCAGTTCTAACTAAAGGTCATTAGACACTATGTGAACATCTATAGCTTTGAAATAACAAACTTCTTCAGAAGTCACAGCAACAATGTGTAAGCCCATGTGTTTATGCCATGTCTTCTGTTTACTTTGGCCGACTATTTTCAGGAAGTGAAATAAAATACCCTATGAAGCAATGATTAGAAGCTTGTAATAACAAATAACAGAAATGTCAAAACTCTACGAGAGTAAATCGTGGGCTACGTGTACGCCTTTGAAAATAAGGGACGAGCCTCTCAGACTTGATCAATTCCTGACGAATGCTCCACGCTTTCGACTTCAATAAGCATGGATAGAGCCACTTGAATGTTATCTGGCCTGTACAAAGATTGTCGGTGGCGCAGCGATGTATCGAGCGAGTGCTGTTATCCTCCCTAGACAAGTATGGTACAAATTTGCCCATCCCGGAGGAATGGAAGGCTTAACGAGCCCGGGGCGTCCAACCAACGACCACTTGTGCACTGCATGGCATTCGGAACACTGCACTACAAGCGCTCGGTGTGAAGTAAACGTTTGTAGTAACTTTTGAATTAAGGAACAAAGATTTCCACAGCTCTAACCTTCGGCTGTTTTAAACAAGTAATCAAGCTGAAATTCGAAAATGGTTCTCCAAACCTAATTATCACTCATTTATATTATATTTATCTACATGGGATTACATGCAGTGTAGTGACAGTTGCTACGCAATAAACATAGGGTTATCGGTACCGGCCTTCGCCAGGGCAGACCGTGCTCTTTTTTACACTAGGGTCAGCAAATTGGCACCAGACTTGTCTGGGAGCATTGTATTATTGAACTGATATATCGACAAATCATTGCATAGAACAAATAGACATTCAACCACTTCTATTATGCTATGAATGGAGTCGAATGCACGTCGCATCCCTGACAGATTGATCAACACCAAAGGCTCTATTTTTGATCCTTCCAGTGCATTTATTGCTTTGTTTGCTTCCGTTGTATCCAACTTAACATATGTTCATCCGATTTGATCAACCAGTGCCGCTGTCAGCACAATTTATCCCCCCTAGTTTATCTTCAGATTGATGGATTGATTAAGGAATACGTCGGGAAACAAGACACCTGGTCTATGTTTATAGAGAAAACGTCGAAATTTATTGCCTAGATGAAGTTCACATGTCAAGGGCGGTCTAAAAAATGGATCCAATATCTCACACTTCAAGAAAAGGTACTCGGGCAATATCCGTAGACATTCCATTCTCGTCTCTGTCACATACACCCTTAATTCTTGTAAAATTTGGTAGTATGGCATTAAAGTCAACACTAAATTAAGAGCCAAAAAACCTTAAGTAGCGTCGTTGTAACGAAATAAATCTTTCATTGTTTCTGGAGATGAAGAAGTTAGAAAATCCACGAAGAAACAGCTATTTTCTTCAACACGGAAAGAGCTTTTGTCGTAGCCGATCCGAAAATGTAAATCGAAGAAGTGCAAAATAAATAGCACAACATTCTGCAGAATGAGGTCGCGAGGTCATATTCTTGCTGCAAGGACCGTCCCGTATATAAAACAATCATGAGTAAAGCAACTTAATTTCTGTAGTGATCGAGTCTATTGGAACCAACTTGTTGCCAGTGTGAAGATTCAGATATGTCAAGAAGGAACAACTTCTTTGAACACTCGACTCGACTCATCGGGGCTTCGATGAAAGCGAAACCACCGAAACGTCCGCCATAAGAAAGATTTGCAACAAACCCATGTAAGCTCATCGTAAACCAAAGCATTTCTTATTTCAATTAAGAAAAGAGAAAAAAACCGACAAGGAAAACGAAGGAAGCAAGATATTAAACAACTCTAAGTTCTCTTCTTCTACGTCTTTCTTCTCTAGCTTTCTTTCATCAAAGTCAAACTATCAAATGTCATAAGTCTTCCTTAAGACTTTAAAAGAAGAATAACTATGAAGGAATAACACATTCTTATTTGTGCGGTCAAGCAGCTGCACCAAATAGTTGTTACAGTTACAATATAAGGTGTTACAAGTGGTTCAAATGCGGTCATGGGATCACAAAGCAATGCATCTACGTGAAATATTCGAAACCGGGCACTATAGTTCTACAGTTTACTGAAGAGAAAGTCACTGGCGCAATGAATGAAGAAACGTGCTCGAAAACAAAACGGATTCAAAGGTAAAATCACTTTAGGAATTTAAATGTAGAAAAAAGCAAAGAGCTAACAGAGTACCATTACCTACCGCTTTCTTCTTGTAAAGAAATCGATGACACGTATCTGATAGTTTTCGAATCATTGATGAGCTGAAAATTGGAATTTTTTTTTCTTGTAAAGGTAGGGATTCTCAAGCCATTCGGAGTGAACACTGTACAATATCACGCCACATAAGTGCAAGCAAGACATCAACGTGGTCTTGTAGAGAACAATGGCAATTCAATAAAAAAATTTCCACTAGATGTGCTAGTAATAAACAGGCATATCATCTAGACTAAATGCTTAGTTCTTCTTCTCCTTCTTCTCTTTCTTTTTTTCCTTTTTTCTTTTTTTTTCTCTTTTGCCAAATCGTCATCTACTTCCACACTTGTTCCGTTTTTAGGTGTCAAAAATTTCGATATAGAATCGCTAGTATTTAAGGAAAACAAACTAATCCCCGCCCATTTAATAAAAAATCCCTGTATGAGAGTGCTTTCAAAACGAAAAATAAGGTAGAGGAAAGAATGAGAAAAGGAAATTGAATGCTAAAGGGCAACGGAAACGCTATATTTCCACTCAATAGCGAAGCCCTTTCTCGCGGATATTAAAGTGGATATTTCTAAAGAAAATTGAAGAAAATTGGAAACAGATACATTTGTTGGAATTGATGTTGCAGCTCTAAAGGATTTTTAAAAAGGCATGTAGCAGAGAAGGGAGGAGGACAGGACGGGGACGGTGGCAATGGAAGGAACGGTGAAGATGTGTTTTTTTCGTCTCCTGTTCTTTTTTTTCTGCAGCGAATATTCTGCATAAAAGACAAATAGAAATAATACTGAACATCTTTAGTACTGCGTTATACTATGTTTTTTGGAACGTGCTGGAAATTTTCATTGGTGTAGGGGTGGCTATTAGCTCAATAAGAGACGAATTTGTTTTGTTTCCTTATGGATCCCGAAAAAACTCCAAAAAGTGTGTTTGAAAGGAACAAAGGCTTCGATAGAGAACAAAGTGGAACACTAAGGAATGTTGAGGCACAATTCTTCATCAGGGTCTATGCACGTAATGAAAGCTTAGCCTGTTGGAGAAATGCAGTGAAGGGGGGACGATTCGTAAAGTGACGCGCGTGATGCTTGTGAAATATGAGAGGGGCGTGTAGTTCGATAGAGGGGGCGAACAATTTCTACTCAATAAGTCAAAACAGCTTTGTTTGTCACCAAGTATATGAAAGCAATCCGGAAATTTCTGAACAAGTCAACAGAAAAAGCTACTGTACTCCATTAATACCATTTGCCCATTTTTTCGTTTGTTTAATGTTTTTGGGTCGAACTCATTGAATAAGAGCGAGGTGGGAGATTACGAAAGACCTTGAAGAGTGGCGAAGTACTCATGAAGAACGTTTACTATGAAAGGAGAAAATTATGGCAGGCCGATCACTGTTTTATGTGACCAGATTCTACGTATACCTACGAATGTAAATGAATATGAATTATGATATAAGAAAAAAACCTAGGAAAAAATTAATGAAAGAATTGACTTCTCTCGTTTCGCTAACGGCGGCCTGTGACTTGTCCTATCCCCATGAGATACAACGGAAATATTGCCTAATATTAAGTTATTATTTACTGCTTACTCTTTTTAATGGCAAGGTATAACGCGAAATATAATTTCAATGATGCTGAGATGTTTGCAAAACTCCGGACCGCAGGTGTCTGCGGTGGGGAACGAACGCGCTATTGTCGTTTCCGGGAAATAACCATTCACCACATACCATGCGCGTCCTTCGTTTCACCTCTCTCAGCTAGTTCTATCGATCAGCGCCATCAGCAATCACCTGTCACTGGGAGTGACCTAGCGAGCCCAAATCGGCAATCAACCAGCAGACACCTACGGTCTGGAGTTTTGTAAATCTCTCAGCATCATCGAAGTTATGCTACTGGCTGATAATTCACGGCCGGATAGAAAACGTTGCTCACAGTAGGTACACAACGATATCTTGAAATGGTGAATTGTTGCACTCAACGCAAGTTCGCCTTTCATAGTTTAGGAGAACTGTCTTATTTCCGAGACGCAGCGGAATACTTTTTTCAAGATATAGGCATAGATTGGCGAGTAATATGGTATATTGGGAAAAGAAAACGACGAGAATACGAGAAGGACGTTAGAGTGGATTATAAGGGATTCGAAACTACCTCGCCGAAGATTTCGAGAAAGATCATATTTGAAACCAATTTTTTGGTCCGCAAGCACGTCCGGTTCTATACGCGAACAGGACCGCTGTCATTCATAACGGACAAAATGAAGAGAAATGTTGAAAGTCAGACGAGATGACGGGTTATTTCATTACTCTAAGAATAGGATGCATGTTAGGTAGTAATAGCAAGAGTTTTCCTCGGATATCGAAGCATTCGTGCTAGTTTGCTCCCACAGGTATGTTGTCTGTCTTTGAAGATCGAAGGAAAGTCTGGCGATTTTGAACAAGGTCTCCTGCCGAAGCAACTACGATTACCTCCATAACTTGCCTTTAAGCTGAGCTTCCGGGTGCAAGTACAAACTGCTTCTAAGCTTGAGTGAATTTCTCGCTGTGAGGATGAACACCCACCCAGTTGTTCAATAGCATTAAAGTACCTCGAAACTCTCCTGTTAATTGTAAACCACAAAGGATAAAGTGTTCGGCGTTGATCAGTCTCCGAGGGACAACCATGTATATCACTTCATCAAGCGTCATTAGAATGAATCCATATCTAGCCTTTTCAATGACTTGCGGTGGCCTATCGTTGCATGAAGTCAGTGCTGTTATGCTTTCAGAGAAGTCTGGTATCAACTTGCGTACACTGGAGGGACGGAGGCCACGAACTATGAGGTAATAAATAGGATAAATACAGCACTCCGTTGTCAGCGGTGCCATTTCAGTTTGCTGCTCCAAATAGAATAATAGTAATAGGATTTCATTCTAGGCTGGAGCAAACACATGCAAATTGGGCCAAAAGGTGGATAAGAAACAAAGTACAAGCGGAAGAGTCTTTAGTCTACGAAAAACCGAACACTTTGCACTTATAACCCCAATAAATTTTAAATTCCTTCTCGTAAAACACTTCCTAGTGAAAAATATTGCTATTATAGTGAAAATAAATGTTAACTTCTAAACGTTTTGCTGTGTAGCAACTGCAAAGTGCCATTCATTGCACTGTCTCTTGCTAGTAAATAAACTAGAATATTTATATTTTATCTTATTATTTTATATTTTCATTTTATGGCATACAGTGAAGAATAAAAGATATCCTAGTTTATTTACTAGCAAGAAACAGGTGCAATGAATAGCATTTAGCAATTTCAGTGATGCTGAGATATTTGCAAAACTTCGGACCGTAGGTGTCTGCGGTGGGGAAGGAACACCTTATTGTCCTTTCCGGGGAGTAACGCGTTCACCACTACACCATACGGGTCCTTCGTTTCGCCTGTCTCTCAGCTAGTTTTATCGATCTTTTGCCATCAGCAATCACCCGTGAACGGGATTGATCTGAGGGGAGCCCAAATCGGCAACGAACCCAATTAGCTGAGGCTGCAGTTATTATCAAAATTTTTAGCTTATTATTAATTATATATTATAATTGTATTATAATTATATATTAAAAAATATTTTTTTATAACAAATATTTATAAAATTATAAATTAGTAATAACCTAAAGTTGTGATTATAACTGCAGCCGCAGCTTAACTGGGTTCGTTGCCGATTTGGGCTCCCCAGATCAATCCCGCTAACGGGTGATTGCTGACAGCAAAAAGATCGATAGAACTAGCTGAGAGACAGGCGAAACGAAGGACCCGCATGGTGCGGTGGTGAACGCGTTACCCCCGGAAAGGACAATAACGCGTTCGTTCCCCACCATAGGCACCTGCGGTCTGGAGTTTTGCAAATATCTCAGCAATCTTGTGGTTGTACTTTTAACATTGTTTTATCTTGGTAGACAGGGCCCATGGTTTTTCGTTGAACTGATCTTTGTGAAGTCCTTTGAAAGAATGCAAAAAGAAAAAACGAGCCAAGTGATGATCGTGTAAAATTGCCCACACGTGCGAGAAACAGATCACTAGAGAACAAAACAATCTATGTTGCTTTATTTTCTTATATTGCCTTTTTTCCGATATTTCTGCAGTGGTTCCTAATGGTGCGAGTAAACGTTAGTGGTTGCAGATGACCTACAATACACGTGTGGTCGCTAGTTCAACACCTCCACGTACCAACCACCATCACAAGTACATCCACAAGCGAATCCGAATATATTCATGGATGGCGAATGCCAGAAGAGCAAGCGAAGAGAAGTTCTACGTGGCTCACAATATGCTATGTCGGGCCATAGAAACAAGAAGAAAACGGAAAGTTGTCCCAGAAGTAGCAGACAACTCTTCATTTGTTTTCTAGCATTTTGTTTAAAATGTACTACTAATTTCATTCAAAATATCGCATGCATTGCGAATAGGAACTTTTCAACACTTTTTTGTCTAATTGCTTTCTGGCACTTATTTCTTCTCTGTCGTCAAAGATCATTGATGAAAAGTCATTTATTCGAGAAGTACAGAGATCAATTCCTTTGAATTACAACGTGATGACTTGTGGAATTGAAAGAAGTTGATGGATTAAGTGTCACTGGCCCATCACGAGAGTGTCGTAGGAATGATGTTGCGGATCTTAGAGAAAAAGAGAACAAGCTTAAAAAGAAAAGCTGAAGAATGCAGTGGGTGGTAAATTGAAAAGCTAAGAAACTAGGCAATGATATGGAATATGTTTTTTTCTACGAGAGTCGATGAGGGCTGTGTTTGCTATCCCAAATGAAAACGTTTTGAATCTCAGCAAGCGATGGTGACGTTCCATTGAAGGATTTACAGGATCCAAATAGCGTTATTCCTGTGTACCTATTTACTGAGTGAGACGAATTAAAAGAACGACCTCGGTGTTTTCTGGAATCCGGTGTTACAGTAACCGGATTAGCAACTTGAATTTTAATTGTTAACGACGTATAAGTTATCTATGACGATGTCCCAGGTCTCTATGAATAGAATTTAAGAGAAAGAGGACACCTGTTGTGTTGTCTTTTCTTTTTTGCAAACCAAAAGAAAGGGTTGAAAGAAAATCAATGCGCTTTTTTTGAGATGACGGCGCATCATTACTAATTTATGAGAAATCGTCCAACAAACTCAAGAATTTCAAAGACCACATTGAAAGAGAAGGGAGTGGTGATATTAATAGACGAGTAGGGTGGGTCGTCAGTTTGAATCCATAACGCCTTCGTCGGTGATCATGAATTAATTCGAGCTGTTCTTTCTGTTCTCTTAGTTGTTTCTTCCTGTAGTTCCGCGTATTAATGGAGTCTTGGTGACTTAGAAATCTGTCTATAGTTGGTTGTTGTACACCAGTATGCCATCATAAAGTTCTGGGGTAGCTTGCTAACGAATCTTCTTGTTGTCACAAATAGGACTTCAGCAGCGGGAAATAACAAAACGACAGTGAGGTACACCACAATCTATTCCGCTCGCGCAGTTGCGTTTACAGATCACTCGGTGAAAGTGTACGAAATGTTTCATACCAGGATCTATGGCATCGATTTATCTCTGATTTTGGTCCTCCTTCATTTTTCACATTCAGACATTGCGACGATTGAGAAAATGGGAAACTTGCGGATAATGGGCGATTAGATTTAGATCACGATATCGCCTTTGATTGTTTGCTACACTACATGTAGGAGACGCTACGACCCTCGAAGAATGTTGATCGACAATAAAGGGTGTGGAAAGAGGCGCTGGGAATCCTCACAAAGCATGAGAACAGGCCTTCTTAGAATTTAAGCAAGTAGTCGACAATCGATGGTTCATTCGTTGTTAACTATTTCACAGGATATGATTACAATGGTTCGAGCCTTCTAACGTTTAATATCCATCGCATTCTTTTGTCATTTTTTGTAGCTATGCACTATTGTAAGGTTGGGTTTTCAAAATGGAAACACCAGAGACAAGAATTGGATAAATTTTACCAAACCACCAGAATTCATGAATTGCAATTTTCTCAACAAAGTTGCATTTCTGTGGTCAGGCTTAAATCAGGTGGAAAGGATAGCAAGGATGACCCAAACATTAACGCATTCAGTAAAGTGCAGTTTTCTCAGGTCCCAACTGTTTTTTTTTCATTGGTCAGGTTTTAAAAGATGGTTGAAAGAGATTCCTCATATAATACTAAACGTAGAAAGCTACAACGATTTTATAGATCGATATGTATGTATGTACACTACGCAAAAATAAGTGTGAGCTGGAATGGCATACATTTACTTCAATATGCTAAAAAAATGGAAAAAAATTGTGATCAGAGGACGACTGTCCCATAGTTTAATACAATTGCAACAAAAATCGTTTGAACATATAGGTGGTTGTCTTTTTTGCTATTCTTCCACCTATCTGGACTTACTTCGAAGTGTTTTATTATAGATGCTGGTAAGGTCGGACGTAGGCGTTAAGGCCTTGACGTTCCCTATTTTCTTAGATTATTGAACAAACCCAAGATTGTTATAAAACCTTATTCAGCCGTCGTTTCGGCGCCTTGGTCTTTTTCAGGGCCTCCGCGATCCCACTCGATGGTATTCAGCCGGTCGTTGGCGGTGCAGCAGCACTCGAATGAAGAATCTCACTCCCTAGTGTCCCTTGTCAATCTAGGACAGTTGGTCCTCTACTGCTATCTATTTTGATCTGTTATTCTTCCCGATGTTAAATGGAAATCGGTCTTTAGGATGTTTACGTTCTTCGCTTAGGCAATAAGTGAAGCCCGTTGGTGGACATCAGTGTAATTGCGAGAATGTTGGCTGGCTGCACCAGTGTTATTGCTGTCAAACGAACGATGCCTTTTAGACAGCTGCCACCAAACATAGCGCTTTACGCTGAAGTCTTCCAAATAAGATTGTTTATAAAGGGTTTGCATTTATTAACTGCTCCTTGTTGAGCGTACGATCTCAGACGACTTAAAATGATTGCCTTAAAAATTGCCAGCGAGATTTTTTTGAAAACGACCTGAGGAAAAACTACGAATATACATCGATGTATTGCCTTATGATGATCTTTAAGTGTTTGATACCAATCTAGAAAGTCAAACTCGTTAAATCGCTGTAGTGAAACATGAAAAATATTACTCAAGTCCTCAAGTGCCGTTCAATTTTTTCGTTTAAAAATCCTCAAGGCTTGTTGAAGAGCAGTTCCCAGATATGACCACTGTAACGAGTTCGTTTGCCACAAATGTCGTTTGCAATCTGACTATCAATCAATCCAATTGTCAAAAACGAGATCGAACAAAATGTCTTGTGGATTCTTATCCTATAAAGGTACCGAGCTTAAAAGAAAATGTGATTAGTGCCAAACTTTCCGTAATATTTCTGCCTGTACATTTTCTACGGCTTTTGCGTTAAACTAACCAGAGGGCTAAACGCACTCTGTGCCAAGACAGAAACTTGCTAAAATTAACTGTGTTAAGAGATTTGTGTAACGCGGTGGTTACGTGTGCCTTGCAACACACATTGGATCGGCCGCTGGTGTGACTCCTCGCGTCGGACCCATCAAGTCTCCTTTGCCTCCGGGGTCGGCAAATTTCCGCAAGACTTTCTAGAAGAATAGAAACTCCGATACTGGTGATCCACCATATTCGAGTGTATAGGAGATATATGCATTTAGTCGCCTCTACAGTAGCTAATGGAGCTGAATTCATGCGATGTCACTTAGAAATTGATCAATGCCGAGCGCTTTGTTTTTTTATGCTTTAATTAGTATTCTTTGGCAACTACGGCAACTTTTTGCTCTGAATAAGGTTTCCGGATGGAAATGTCGAAAGTAGTTCGCTGTTGCTGTGGCCCCTCCCACGATATGACTGTCTGCACGTAATTCAACACTTAAGAACGTCTCCTTCTAGTGGCAAACAACTTGGAAAGGAGATGAAGAAGATGTTCAGTTCATTTGAAAGTATCTGCGAAATCAACCTAGAAATACACTGCAATTAAAGGCTTTGCATCAGGAGAAAAAGGACGAAAACGCCGCAGTGTTCTACGACAACAGACTGTGCAAAATATGGAGCTTGATCCACTCTCATTTGAAGCTACTGTAATAGGAGTCGACTAGCTCGGATGCAGGTATTTTAGACGAGCATGATGTTACAAGGTGTGCATTTGGCGCATTAGTTAGATTTGCAATATACATGTGTCTCTAGTTCGATTCCGCTGCAAGGTATGCCATCCATTACCTCCGTAGCTGCGAATTGGTGCTAGAAAAGCGTGGGTCAAACTAAAAAACCTCCGAATTGATACATCGTTAGAATCGGATGGTCACTGTATAGACCACATACGCATTAAATCACTTCCATCAGGTTTAATGAAGTCTACACATCTCTGAGGGATTGATCAACACCAGGTGCTTTGTCCTTATTATGCTGCATAATTCGACAGCTAAATGTTCTTTATGCCTTCCTTCCGATAGATGCAATGAGACCGCACTTAAGAAGACGCAGGATAACAACTGAGACCTTCTTTACACTAATCCATTCGTGAGGATTATGGCTTTAAACTATTTAAATAGGAGAATGTAGTGCAGTGAATGGAAGTGTCTTGCAATACATACGTTGTCACTGGTTCGATCCCAGACCCCTTGTCCCGTCAAGCTCTCTATCCCTACGGAGTTGACCAATTTGTGCCAAGTGTGTCTCGGGGAGAATAGCAACACTGAATTGATACATCGGTATGCCAGTGTTAGTCATTATTTAGGCGAGATATGCATTCAATCACCACTAACGATGCTTGACGGAGACGAATGCATCCCTGAGGGATTGATCAACGTCGAACGATTTATTCTTTATCCTAAATTGCTTAAAGAGTTCATTGTTGGATAAGCTTATTAAGGAGATGTTAACCCATTGTTTCAAACTCATGAATGGGATTTACTAAGGGTGTATGTCAGCCTCAATTTTTTTCCAGGATTCAGAAGAATTTCAAAGAATGGAAAAGAACGCTCAAGCTTTTTAAAGTTGGCAACGCATTGACCACATCTGAAATTATCGATGATGCATTCTGGGATTTTCACCGGACGACTTCCGCTTTATCAATCGGCTCTCTGTTCGCGAAATAGGAGCACGGAACAGAAATCCAAAAGAAAACCAAATGGGCAGCAGAAAAGTAAATTTTCATCATGGTTGAAATATGAAATTTGTAACTTATTATTTACTGCCTACTCTTTTTAACGAGAGGGTATATATTGCGAAATATAACTTCAATGATGCTGAGATATTTGCAAACTCTGGACCGCAGGTGCCTGGGGGGAACGAACGCGCCATTGTCCTTTTTGGGGAGTAACGCGTTCACCATCACACCGTGTGGGTCCTTCGTCTCGCCTGTCTCTCAGCTAGTTCTATCGATCTTTTGCCGTCAGCAATCACCCGTTAACGGGATTGATCTGGGTAGCCCAAATCGGCAACGACCCCAGTTAAGGTGACGCTGTAATTATAATCACAATTTTATTGGTGATTGCTGACGGCAAAGATCGATAGAACTAGCTGAGAGAGAGGCGAAACGAAGGACCCACACGGTGTGGTGGTGAACGCGTTATTTCCCGGAAAGGACAATAGCGCTTTCGTTCCCTACCGCAGACACCTGCGGTCCGGAGTTTTGCAAATATCTCAGCATCATTAAAGAAACTCATATTATTATCCATTATGAGTTTAGAAAAGAAAGTGTTGAGACTGATCATTCTCAGTTTCCCATTGCACACTTTAGCCTCTAACTGACGACACAGCTTTTTTCTAACAGAGGCGACGTGCTTGTTTTCGTAAAAAATATTATCTAAGAATTACCTCAGTACTACTTTGGAACAAGCGTGGATAAACACTGGAGAACAACCATCTAAAAGAGTTTAACTCTTAGTTCGCTAGATTATGAATGTAACGAATGCGATAAAGCCAATTTTCAGATTCTGGTCTTTCTTTTGGTAAGCGGACTGTCGACAAAACGCATGGTTCGCATTAATAATTGTTGTTTTGGAAGAAACCTCATCGCTAGGTAGAAAGTTTAGAAAGAGATAAGCACTTTCTTGAGGTAACTACCACTCGTAGTGCCTTTGGGCTTCAGAGCGAAATCGTGCTCGAAAAATGTTCAGCTTGCTAACGGAAGATGGTAGAAATTGTTAATAGACCTCGTGATAATAGAAATTGATAGTAGACCCCATGTTTGCTCAACAGGGAATAAAAGATGATAACAGGGTTTCAACTTTCATCCGGAGTGAAATACGCTCTTTACCACTTCTAGAGATGACGGGAGTAGGACAAGAAGACGAATGGAAGGAGTGCTGGAACTAGTCCGCTGTTTGGAAGAGATCACGCATGTATTACCTAAGTAGGAATGATAATAAATAATACCGCTAAAGTATTGCGAGCCTATCAAGAGCTTCAAAGAAAGCTGTCTCGCACTAGACTAAATAAATTCGAAACAAGTTTTCCTAAGTTTCATAACTCTTAACGAAGATCGGAGCTTAGAACTATTGGAGTACTCCCTACGCTACCGCGACGTAATGACGTAGAGGAGCTAACCTACACCGCATAAGTTGTTCAACTTTTTCGTGAGGACGCCTATTCTTCAGTCTATATGGACTTGCTGGTTTTTGAAAATAAACAGTGGTCGAAAAGAACGACTTTCTATGAGCCTCGGCATAAAAGTTGACATGTCTATTTAAATGATCTTATAAACCGATCTTGTTGAGCTGATGCGAGGTTGATAAAGGTTTTCGTTGTCGTTGTTGTTGTTGTTGTTGTTATTATTGTTCTTGTCGAAGCTGTTGGTGTTGGTATTGTTGGTCGGTGGCTCATGTTTCGGCGATTTCGGCTTCTCAGAGCCTGGATATATTTTGTACAAGAATAGTTTAATTACTCGGTGAACAAACCAAAGTATTAATGAGGATCTAACATATAAATAAATCCCGTATTGATCAAAAACTATTCACCGCACTGTTAGGAGTGGGACTGCTCATGTGTTGTTCACGTGGGATGGCGAGCCAGACCCATCCAGAGGGTCAAAAAATCATTTTGAAGTAAGGCGCCAGGTCACTTGTGATAGTGAGGCATTCGTCTTTTCCGGTTCATTTTTGGACTGGAAAAAACCTATACCAATCTCGCATCACCTCAGCAAGTTCAGTTTATAAGATTATATAAATAAATATAAGCAATAATCTTTCGATTACTAGAAGACCTCGTGGATTGTGAACCATGGATGAATTGTAGAAAAGGCTTTTCTCCATCGTTCCATGAATATGAATGACATTTATGGTGTTATTTACTATATGTTACCTAGTTCCATCATACACAAACACATTACCGTCAGCACTTGGATGTATTCCTGCAAACTATAGGCCTCTATTTCAGTACTTTTATACCGGCGTACTTTCTACGATAACTATCATTTACTATAATAATGGGGCGCGTGTGGCGCAGTGGTTGGAGGTGCCACTTCGACGCACAATTGGAATCGATTCCCGCGTCCCAGGCCCACCAAGCCTTCCATCCTTCGTGGTCGGCAAATGGGTACCACTTGTCTGGGAGGATGGCAGCACTGGCTCAATACATCGGTAGACCACCGCGAGTCATTGTAAAGGTCAGATATGTATCCAATCACCTCGAAACGACGCTTGATGAAGTCGAATGCATGGCGCATCCCTCAGGGGATTGATCAACGCCGAGAGCTTTATCCTTTATCCTTTACTATAACAATGAGGATTCAGAGAGTAGTGGACTAGACTCAAGTTTCTGACTAGTGAACTCTCCTTCGGAAAACGGTTTCTTCTCACAATGTTAACTTTCATTTACTGCCTGTTGCAATTTTTTACTGCAAGGAATTATGTGTGATACAACCACAATGATGCTGAGAAATTTCCAAAACTCCGGACCGCAGGTGTCTGCGGTGAGGAACGAACGCGCTGCTACCCTTTCCGCTGGCTATTGCGTTCATCACGAAATTTTTAATAGGCAGTAAATAAAAAGTTGACATTGTGATCTCGACTACAGCCTCAGCTTGCCGGGTTCAATGCCGATTTGGGCTCCCCAGATCAGTCCCGTTGACGGGTGAATGCTGGTGGCAGTGATCGATAGAACTAGCTGTGAGAAAGGCGAAACGAAGCACCCGCATGGTGTGGTGGTGAACGCGTTATCCCCTGGAAAGAGTAGCAGAGCGTTCGTTCCATCTCCACCGCAGAGACTGCGGTCCGGAGTTTTGCAAATATCTCAGCATCGTTGTGGTGGTTTCTGTTTATTTAAAAGCACAAAACGGAGCTTTTTCGGATCATCGACCAACGTGGCATCTGTGTTTTATGAGCTATTAACCGATAACAATTCTAAAAAGCTGAATTCTAAGCCGGATTCGAACCCGCAATTCGTACTACCACATGAAAGGGTAATCGTGGGTTCGAATCTGCCTTGGCATCGAAGTTTTTCAAATCTCTCAGCACCATTGTGGTTTTATTTCACAAGACACCCTGACGTGTAAAAAGTTCTTTCTGTGGAAATAAAACCACTGTAAAGAAAAATGGGACCTACAGAGTGTTTCATTCACCGGCCACTCTGGCTAAACCATTATGACCCTTTTAGGTGTCACTCGTCGCGAGGATGTTAACGAATCGCTGTGGCCGAAAGCTATTCTTAGTCGATGAACCACGAAATGCCAGCAGTGTCACCAGAGCTCAGAAGGCGGTCTCGTTATCAATAGGTGAGGGTATTTTTCGTTCAGTTAAATGGGTACAGTAAAATAGTTAAATACAGTATAAAGGAGGGATTAGACAGAAGAAGAACAGCAGCTTGGGCCGCATTCAACTAGCTGGCCCAGAACTCCGGCTTCACTTTCTCATGTCGGCAGTTCTTTCTGAGCTCTGTTATGTAGCGGATATACGACTTATACTTCAGTGATATCAGAAATACTGCTCACCACACAGAGAGCGCTGGAACGATTTCTCATGAATTGTGACCGGAACGCACACCGTCTAGCTGGAATGCATAGTTCAGATCTTTGAAACCTATCCCATCTTTGAAATCCAAAAAGAATATACATCCATAGCGAAGCCCAGCTGGGCCGTTAGTGTAATGAGAGAGGGTGATAGATGGACGAAGAGAGCAGTAGAGTGGAGCCGAAGGGAACGCAGGCGTCCTTCTGGAAGACCACCCATAGTTTCTTGAGGCTCACTTCAGTAACCCAGTGATAATGGATCGCAGGAAAAAGATGTGAAGGATATAGTTTATTGGAAGATTAATGTCGTTCTTACAGTTTCAATTTCTTGTATACGTTCTAGCAATAGTTCCCTTCGAATGCTGCACTGGATCAATGCGAAGCACAAACCTTTCGCTCCGTATGATTGAGCAATAATCTTGACTGGATTTTTGCAACTTCAACAGCTCAGAGTTTCAGAGGTCAAGGCAGCAAATTCGACAAATCCACTGTTACGAATTCGAACTTGGTTGCAAATAGCACAAACGACTTGAAATATCAATGTGGTATCATAAAACTGATTTCTATTAAACCCGGGCAGAGACAATCAATGACTTCCTTAATTATTCAAGTCAGTGATCGAAGAAGGTATTAACAAGGTGTGTGACAAAGAAATTCTTCGCAAATTCACAATGTAACACTGGTTCCAAAAATTTCACCACGGAGTATTAGATCTTGAAGATGAACGAGGTCGCGGACGGCCATTTGCAACTGACGACGATGCAGTCCTTGGTGGAAGCACAATTGTTGGAAAATGTGCTGATGAATTCGTCGCAAGCATCATGATTTTAAAGCAGAAAAAAGCTCGACAAACGGATTTCGTGGGAATTGGCCACGCGTCACGCCTGACACTGCAAAAGATGAACAAGACGGGCTAAGAAACCCTATCTCACTTAGCATAATAGCCGGAACTCTCGCTTCGTCACTACCATTCTTCAAGTATTTGGACAACCTCCTGTGCGCCAAATGCTTCAGAAACCAAGCCAAGTTCTCAACTGGTTTCGATGACTTCATCGCCTACACAAGTGCGGAATTTTATGCATTTGCACGGGCAGACACCTTCTTGTTGCCAAAACAGTTTAGAATCTAGTGGTTTAATGGTTAATAAACTTCATTCAGAACTGAGATATTCACCTTTAAAAATTGCAGGTTGAAGTATGCCATTATTTTCCGAACAATCCAATGCCTTCTATTAAGAATAATGCTTTGTGTAATCACAATAGCTCTTGTAATGATAATTGCACGGCATGTTTGAGCAAATTCCAACCTAATCCGTTTACTTTTCTTATGACTGTCGACCAAATCGATGGTCAAAGTTATATGTTTGCTTTCCATAGAAGTAATCTCGTTAGCTGCATTATTACCATATTGCAGACTTAGGTGGGGGGTCTGTCAGGGTTCTTTTGGAAAAGTGAACACTTTATAAAGGAACGAAAAACTTGAGAAGATGTCTTCTCATTCAACATTTCTCTTCAATAAGATGGTCTTTTCTTCAGTATACGATGAGGGCTCAATGTACTTGTAGATGACACTCACGCCAAACTCTTCCGTTTATTTGCAATGTAAAAAAATTTTTTTCAGTGAAATTTAGCTGCTTTTTTTTCGCAGATTTCACTAAAATAAATTTAAATTTCATTCAGTATACATCTTTCAGAAAATAGAATATAATAAGTGAACGGATGAAAAAATGAAAAATTATTAAATCAAAGCCTAGTAAAATTAAGTGCAAGGAAGAAAATAACAAAAACAAAACTTTCTTTGGTAGTCGACCAGGAAGTGTCATGTATTCTGGGACCAGCCCGGTAAGGTCGTGTCACGCCAATGTGGCAACCGTCTTGTATAGAACGGCAGCGCTGTGCGAGGATACTTCATTGGCCTGCTAGTCCCAATTTACTGCTATTTGACTCCGTGTGACGACTAGAAGATGCTCATCGCTAGAAGAAAAAAACCATCTAGTGCAGACGCTCGCCTCGAATAATCGCGGTTGTAGAAGGTTCTCACAAAATAGCAGTTCCTTCAAACTTACGTTGAATGTTCAAATACCACTCATTATTTACCAAGATTCTTCTGGTAAACATTTTTGAGAGCAGAACGAGGAGAACTGAAACAGATGAAGAACATTTGTTCTTTCTAAACACACTTGGAACACGAAGACTATGTAAACACGATTAGACTGTAGCAGGTTATCAGCGTGCCATCAAGATGCCGATACTAGGAGCACTTTGCCTCACGCAAATAACGTAATGGAAATTTAAAGACCCGATCTGCTTCTACACTAAAGATCAAACATAATGAAGTGTTAAATGTGGCACGATTCTCAGAAGCGCCATCTGGATCAAAATATTTTCCGTCAGATGATGAAAATGGTTATGTGGACTGGAACCTCATTTTTCCAATCTACATCTGCTAACGTTAGCTGTTAGCGACTGAATTTCAATCAGACTTTCCCACGAAAACATTTGAATGGACAAATTTGTTTTTATGAGGTCTTTTAAAGGAGCATAGCTTAACGGAAAGCAATAGTTGACTATAGAGACCAGATAACCGAACTAAGTGACAAGTGAATTTCCCAGATGAAGTTTTGCGTAAACACGGCTGTGATATGCGCGTGGTAAAGTGTACAGTTTCAACCAAAACTATTATACAGACTAGGTTTAACCATATATTTTTACACAGGGAGTTTGAACGCTGCGAAGTTGTGGACAAAATCCACATATCTCGGTGGATAAATATGACTGCTCCACTTTTCCTCTACTTTGTTATTATCATGCAGCTGTGCATTAGCATCGCCTTTTAGTGTATTATCGATCTAATCACGTGCTAGAGGAATGGGAGGTCAGAGAAACAAGATTTTTTATAGAAATAGGGCGCGACTGGCAAAAGAGATCGCGGAAGAGTTCTTTTCCCGTAAAAGGACTACATAGATACAGCCGTCAATTTCTACGAGTATCAACTGCTCAGGACCATGCTTCCATGGAAATAACGGTGCTTTGACCAAAAAAGGGTGACTTATGACCGGTTTGTTTTCAAAAATTACTGCGTCTTATTTCAAAGAGCTTCAGAAAATCACGTCTCAACTCATAGTAAACTTTGTCCATTTGTATAAAACCATTACCATTTGCAGGAATAGAGACTGTTCTCTACCTGTTAGAAAATGCTCTCCATCTTCTCATACCGTTGTATATTTCTCATGTTAGTTATACATTGTTACAGGTATGAGATTTGTTAGGTAATGTATTATTGGACCACGTCACTCGTTACTCCTACCCAGCGCCGGTACTTAGAGGTACCTAGCGGGCACAGTAGAATGATAAACCATAGCAACTTTGCTATCCTTTTCTGCCCCCAGTATAAGGCATCTCCGCTCCATTCACCCATCCCTTGTTCCCATCATCTCCTTCTACGTCCTGTTCCTCTGTTCTTTGAAGTAGCGTCTACCTGTAGATCCTTCTTGTCTCTATAGTAGGTCTCTCTTCTCTAAACAAGCCGTGAATCTATTGCTGAAGCCTCTATATTGTAAGTGCACTTGTTTACATAGACTGCTCTTGTTTATTGGTCATGTGACTACATATTATGTATAAACCTCTTGATCTCGCTGCGTATGTTACAACTGTCTTAATATTATATGTGATAACAAAGTTTGAGGTTACGGACCGCCACTGATGGAAATCTCGCGTGGCAGGCCTAAACGAAGGGAAGCCCGTACAAACTAGCCAACATAACAGGTCTCTACTAACAAGGTAGAGATTTTTTATTTTGCAACGATAGAACTCCGATTTCTTCATGTCCGTGAGCCTTTTTTATGATGAGGAGTTTATCTCGAAAGCCGAAGCTACTGAATAAGCGGGATTTCGTCCTTCAAGACTCGGTAGTGGGTCCTAGTGTACTATTAAATTAATTTTGCGTTTACAGTTGAAATGGCTGTATTAAACCGTAGAAAAAACTGATAAATTCAATGGAGATGTTGCAGAACTGCATTGTGACTAAAGTTTTGGCGCCATCGCTTTTCTCAGAATCGATGCGATCTCGAAGGCACATCTTAATTTTCTTGGCACATTTGTATTCGAGAGTTTGCGGTTTTGCTGCATTGCCTTATGTATTTAAGGTTTTCAGGTCTTTAACTACCTTTAACAAAAAGTGCGTTGGTACTCATGAAAATCTCGATTCATTTTTTGATAGCTAAACAATTTATTGGAGTCATGTTAATGGCTCGTCATTCTACAGTGGTGTGCTCCTTGGTATCGATCGATGACTTAAATTCCCATAGAGAGTTCAAAGCTGTAAGCAATTTCTATTCGAATGGAAAGCTATGAGGAAGCGAATAATGAGGATTGTTGTCGCTCCTGAAGAAACGCGGCAAGCAAGCGAACCTTTTGTCGATCCACAGCGACTGGACTGAGTTTGTCAAGTGAAAACGCTCAGGCACGAATATAACGGGGAAACATATCTGAAAAAACAAAACACATGAAATTTTCTGTTACAAAGAACATGTGTCGCTGCAACGACTTAAGCAAAAATTTGTTTTACTTTCGGGAAGAATATTAGCAAGCGCATCTACGTTTCCATTTCGACAAATTTCGCCGGATCAGCAGAGGTCTGGACCGCTGTGTAAACATAAGGGTTTATT
The DNA here is from genome assembly GCA_018806985.1 of Angiostrongylus vasorum. Lineage (NCBI taxonomy): Eukaryota > Metazoa > Nematoda > Chromadorea > Rhabditida > Metastrongylidae > Angiostrongylus > Angiostrongylus vasorum. The sequence continues at coordinate 468,013 of JADANN010000202.1, read as the reverse complement.
GAGCTGTGTAGACTTCAGACAGTGTCGAAATTGATCGTCCAGTGTGAAACTACCGCAATCGCCATATTGTGACATTTTGGGCGTGGATTCGCTTATCGAGAAGCATCCACTACTCCATTGGAGACAGTAAGGCTCTACATAGAAATGCTACCACTCCGGTTTTTTGTCGCTTTCTTCGCTTTGCTTGCGGTCGCCGTAGCGATTAAGTGCTACACACGTGAGTATTTTTTTATTAGAGTGTATGCAACTAGTATTCCTATACTCAAAATGGTACTTCGTTTTCGTAAACTCGAATTTTCCTTCTTCCTGAAATAAAGCACAGCAAAACGACTCGAAGTTAGTATATTAAGTAGCCCTTATTGGTTTTTGAACGTGATTTAAGATGTCACACTACATCATGCCGTGAAAAGGATAAAAAATAAAGCTCTCGGTGTTGATCAATTCCTGAGGAATGCGCCATGCATTCGACTTCATTAGGCATCGTTGGAGGTGATCGAATGTATATCTGGCCTTTACAATGACTCACGGTAGCCTACCGATGTATAGGGGCCAGTGTTGCTATCCTCCCAGACAAGTCTGGTACCAATTTGCCGACGCGGAGGGATGGAAGGCTTGGTGTGCCATGGGCGCAGTGATCGATTCCACGTGTGTGTTGCAGGTCGCCTCCGCCTACTGCGCCACACGCGCCCTCAATGCCATAACTATGCTTTGTTCTAAACACGTTACTCTATCCCACTACTTGTGTAAACTTTTCTCAAGATTGTTTTCCATCAAGTATAAATTTTGATTGTTACCCAATTTGAAAAAACACTGCAGAAACAACAACGGGCAATGACAAGCCAGTAACTAATGCGGAGTGTGCTGTCGGTTCAAAGTACTGCATGAAGTAAGATCGTTAGTTGATTTGTATTATAAAATTGTACATAGAACTAGAAGTTCATTTCTCAATCTTGGCAAAGGGAGTCCATATGTGCTCTAGTTTTAGAGGGTTTTTTGGCAGGCTTATCTATACTGTATGGTTATGGGACATATTCTTTCAAAACTCCAGCTAGTAGTATACCTAAACTAGTGCTAAGAAAGAATCTTGCACCCCAGTAATCTGCCTCTGAAAAGGAATAACAAGTTTATTCTCAGTCAAGCTTTCAGGTGAAAATGTTGAGCTACTCAGCCTGGGAGGGTCTGCTGATGGAATTAAAGTCTAGTGTGGAGAAATAATGATAGTTTGCTGTTTCCAGGACAAAAAACAGAAGCTAATGGGAAATCTATCAATAATTACTCGTGTGGCTCTTCAATTTGTACTGTAAGTGTTAAGCATTTCCTGCTTTCTCTCCACTTTTATGAACAGTTTCAATGTCAACAATGAAAAATTCAACTTTCCAAAGTTCCATCATTTAAGAAACTATAAAAACGTGTAAAATTCACGTTAAAATACAAAGAAAGGAAATGCGAGTGGAAGCTGCTTGAGAGGGGGAGGTGCGTTTGCATTGTGTTTTCAGTTTTTATGGAGTTCTATGCATGACAAAAATGAGCCATATATGGCTCATACACAGAAAATGGCTGCAAGGGTCAATGTGAGCCACTTGAATGTGCCGAGCAGATATTCCTTCAGAATTTTTTCCACACCAAAGTGCGATAGCTATTCGTAAAAAGTACATAACAGTGAACTAATGGAATTAATGAAGTATAAATGATCAATGGAAAAGCAAAGTGACATGTAAGGGATAATATTTCGCAAGTAAGTTAAAAAAACATTTCGGCTTCATGCTACAAAACTACTTTGAAAATGTAAGCACTAAGGCATTAATAAAGTAGTGTTCAAGGATGTTTACGTGCAACATGCAGCCAACAATCTAGCAACTACTACAATATTTCCGCAAAAAATAAATGAGAAAAAACTGTAAAAGATGACAGGAAAATTCCTCTGGAAAGGCATAAAGTAGGAAATGGGAAGGATACCGAGAAGAAAGATGTTCTCCAAACGTTTGTTTTAATAATGAAATAATTATAAACGTGTGAGGTATTCTGTTGAATTATTACACAACAACAAAACGCATTTGCCTGCAAGAAGAAAGGGTCCACTGTGCTCGAATATCGGGCTTACGAAAGTACCACAGAGACCGTTCGGAGTCGTGCAACAATCTGAGCAATCGGCGTCGCCAAAATGGCAACTAACCCGCCATCATAATACTTTAACGCCTATTTACTGCCCACGCATTTTCATGGCGCTGTACGATGTGAAACACAGCCACAAGGATGCTGAGCTAAGAACAATACTCGGAACCTCTGGTAAGCTTCGAACTAGCGGTTATTCTTTCCAAGGACTCATGTGCTATCCACTACAGCAACCGAGGCTATTTCTCTGCGTTTCTCTCAACCTATTTTTTTCATAATCGTCTACGTTACTAGTTTTTTATTTACAATTAGAGTGAAAAATTGGTTGCAAGAAAGAAAAGCAAGGACCTGGGTTGAAGCAGTGGTAGCACATGAGCATCCAGAAACGTTAATCTCATGTTCAAATCCAGACTGGAGTCCAAATTTTTCACATATCTCAGTGTCCTTGTGCTTGCAAAAGCCTATTATTAATTGCGTTTTGAATATGAAGACGTCGGTCACCATTTATAGGCCCTACTGTTTTAGCAGACCAAAGTCTACAGTGCTACTTTAGAAGTTCCCTGTAATTGGGTTATTGGAAACTGTGATGATAATGTTCCTGGAAAATGGTGTTGTTAGGGCACTTGTGTGCAAAAGTTCATAGAAACCGGTTTTTTAATAAGAATTACTGTTATAATTCCTGTTATTTTTTCAGACCAATGGATGTAGCAGTCCCCAAAAAGGAGTGAAAATGTGCTGCTGTGACAAGGATCTTTGCAATTCATCGACGAGATTGTCATTGATTTTCGTCGTCTTTCCAACTGCTTTTGCTAAGCTTCTTCTCTTTTAAGCAATTTTCCACTAACTGCCTCTGTTACGCCCTGGATAACACAGAAAGTCTATGCTTGTACATCAATTTTTGTGTTTTGTATTTGAACTCATATTTCCTCTTGTTAACCTACTGGATATAAATCGACGGTAATACGATACGTGACTGTTTATGGAAGTTGATTGGCCGTTGTACAAACAGTGTTAATAGCACTGCAAGCAAGTCTGCCGGTACTGCCACTGCTGCTGTCATACCGACAGATTGTGCAAGCAAAATAGCATGGTCAGCAAAAAGAATGAACAAGGGCTTTGAGGTCTCTAATTCGAAACGACAAGAAAGGGAAACATTTTCATTCTTTGGGCTTATTAGAGACGATTTCTAACTTTTTTCATTGCCTTGTCGTGTTTTGTAAACAACTAAGAAAGCTAGGATGGACGATCGACGTTCGCCACTTTATTAATGGATAATCTACAACCAAATTCTGGACACTGTAGGAATTGTACAGTAAGAAACCCGATGACTACAAAAAATGCATTAAAAAATCGTTTCGTCGCCACTTAATCGATTCTTCTTGGACAGAATCTGTAGATCAAATGCGAAAGAATCTAAGTATTACATGTTTTGGCTCATATGATGTTATATTATTATTATTATTATTATTATTATTTATTGAATTATAAGTGAACAGGACGCATTCTAGTCTCAGTCTTCTATTTCCAGCTCCTTGTTATTTTTTTCGGTTTAAAACTGGCGGCAAATTTCATTTGAGGAAGTCCTCGCTACCATTCTGGACTATGTTTATGCTTACCCACAGTTGTGTTCTTAGATGTGAGTATCGGAATGATGTACAGCGTCCAATGTAGTTGAGGGTTTTGTAGAACCAAACAGTTCTAGTGAGTTCAATCTCGAAACAACTTTCATTTCGGATCTACTATTTTTTTTCCGTCGGTATTCACACTAAATTTACTGAGTATCATCCACACAAAAGGCAGTGTCTTGATCCTTGTTGTAGTCATCTTCGCCTAATACTACCACGGTCTTGTCAACATTAAGAAATACGTGAAGTTTCTGGGCGCTGTTTTTTCTTTCTAATGCGTCAAGATGTTGATCCCACTCCATATAATGCTAAAAAGGTGAGACACTGAAAAAATTTTCGCAAAAGATGCGGTTTTCTTTTGAACGCCTGTCTTCACAGCTACAGATGTTTTCAGTCATTCGATTTTTGTTATGATATTGCGCATCTGCGGGTTCCAGAAGATTCCTATTAGTGCTCGTCCTGTTTCAGATACTTGTCATCACGTGGAATTTGTCAGCAGGTCGTTTAGTGAACACTCCGATAATTGGCTCATGTGTGCACAGTTGGGTCATTGCTAGATGAGCAAAACAAACATAATTTTCACAGTACTGTCTTATCGATCATTCGAAAGCAACGATCCGTTGACGTTCCAGATATTTTTGCAACATCAATTTCCGAAAGCACGTAACCTAAAGTACAAAACATAGCTTACTTAATTCCTAGGTTGTTGCTGCAGAATTAATGGAGTATTTATGGTATCGACTCTAACCAATCGTGGGCGACACTAGTCTAATGATTTAATCTCTTTTGCAACTTCAGAAACCATCGAGAAGCCTTCTCTTTGCGTCAAAATTCCGAACCAATACGCACTAGCCGCGTAAAGGTTGAAGCAGTGCATCACTGAAGAGGATTGAACCTGCATCTTTGGAGTACTTATTAATATCTATCTAATAGATGCGTTTTACTATCAGTTGGAGGAACTTATCCGTAGTGATAAAGAACATTATCAATTTGTCGTCGGAGATTTCAATGCCAGGATAGAAAATGCCAACGAGGAGCGAATACAAGGTTGGAAATTGTGGATTAAGAGAAAGAAATGAGAAAGGGAACCTACTTGCAGGACTGCTCTCTGCAACACGTCTCTTTCATGGAAACTCGCTTTTCCAGAACAAAGAAAGCCGCCGCTGGACATGGGAGTCTCCTAACGACACGTCTTATGCAGAGATCGACCATATTCTGGCAAATAGAGGAAGGTGCCTACTTGACACATAGGTAGTCCTGATATTCGGTGCTAGTTCCGATCACCGCCTTTTTTGCGCGAAAGTTTGATTCAGCAGTAAGCTGCAAAAGAATTCCTGTCGTCGACCACGAGAAAAAAGCCAAGATGTATATGACGAGAACCTCTGAATTAAATCTTATCCAAAAATGATTGGCAGATTAAGGAAGACTCGACCGCAAACTACGTATTACTTATCGAAGGATTGAAAAGGTGTGCCTAATTTGCTTCAGTTCCCAAGCAAGAAGATCGGATTGCATCTCTGTTACTACTAAGAAGTTGCTCGAACACAAAAAGGAAACTGAAGCTTGATCCTACCGCAAGACGTTTAGCACGGCTAATAATAAATTCCACTGCAGAAGAGCTTTGCAGGAAAATCTACATCGGTACAGGCAAAAGAAACTAATGAAAGCAGCAGAGAAAAGAAGCAGTCTGAAAAATGGTAGCGGACTTCTGTGATTACAATGTTCCGTTGTCCGCTCTGATGAACGAAGATGGGATAATTTAAAGTTATCCTCATGATATGGTACTGATAACGGAAATGTCCTACAACAACCTTTTCCGTTCCACAATCCCCACCCCCTAACCCTAAAATCTTCACTGGAGAAAAACAACCTAGAAATCGAAGGCTCGAGAAGCAACAGAATGCACGAAAAAAGGCACGGCTCCAAAACCCGATGATATCACTGCCGATTTCCTTAGAGCTGTAAGCCATAATTTACATGTGGTGCTCCTAAACCATATGAAATCCTACGTTCAAAAAAGAAAAAAATCCCAGACTAGTGGCGGATGTCGCGTGCGGTCATCCTGCCCAAGAAAGGAGACCGAAGGGATCTTCGTAAGTAACGTCCCATATGCTTGTTGAGTGTACTCTACAAGCTGTTCACGAAGAGTATCCTGTCGAGCATATCAGGGACATTGAATGAGGCGCCACCAGTGGCGCAAGCAGGATTTCGACAAGTACTTTGCACAATGGGCAACATTCCAACTGTGCCCAGGGTCATTGAAGTTTATCAGGAATACCACCAGTACCTAGTACTAACTTTTTCGACTATGGAAAAGCTTTGTTATGATACACAGACGTTGGCTGATACTTCAACCACGTCAAGAATACTGCGAGCTACTAATAAGCTCTACTAATAGAGCGCTTGAACGATGTCTTCTGAAAAACTGGCACTCGCAATATCTAGCCGGAATACGAAGCTCTGGTTTTCGAAATCGGTCACATCTTCGGGATTCAGGAGAATACAAATCGATGGCGAGACATAGGTGGGCCAGCCACATAGTGGGAAGAGCAGACTGCAGATGGACGAAAAGAACTGTAGAGTAGACCCCACGAGAGTTCAGATGTTCCGTAGGACTGACAGCTACATGTTGGGCCGACGTGTTCCTAACCAAAAATAGTCAGCTGTACTTGCAGCTGTAGTTATTTTACAAATCACGATATGAGACTGGCACTGGCTTCCATGTTCAAATAAAACCATCACTGTGGACAACGACTGGGAGGGAAGGAAACGAATAGCAAATGTGCTGGGGTCGGCACGATTCGTGAAGACTGACGTCCAAGTGTGCAAGTAAGTAAGTACTTACTAAGTGTAAGTACTTACCAAAATTATTATTATGATACTTAGATACTTTGTACTCAAATCTTAAAATTTACGTAAGATGCTTTTAGCAGTACTTCCACTCGTTTCATTCAGCAATAATCAAAGGTCGACTACGGTTTGACGAGCTGTCGTCTTCACTCTTCACTCTTACCTAGATTCATCGTTGTTTGAGCGTGGATTTCTTTTTGAATTTATACCGAGCCGACCATTCGAGGACATTCCCACGTCTTCACAAAGGTAGTTGTTGCCTGCGCTTACAGTTTAGAGAGGTTGTCTTTCTTGACACCATCATGCTTGCAGGATGGATTGCTATGAACAGATGACCGGCCCATCAAGCATAATGCCATTGGTGGGATTATTTACAGGTATAAATATACCGTACAGCACCTGTACAACCTCTACTGTGCCCTATTAAACGTATAGTATCTCGACTACGCGTCAGTAAATCTCCTAGGGTCCTGGTAGTCCTAAGGACTTGAGTATAGTGCTGTACGGTATAATGTGCAAAAATTTATAGAGAACAACATTGATAAGACACCGGAACAAGTCGAAGAACCCATTTTTTTTCTTCACGACTCTTCCTTACGGAGGACTGTTCTGCCCATTAGTCGCAAGACAACGTGGTGTGTTCCCAAGTAACGAAAAGGCGAAAGAAAAAAATCGAAGGTTGAAAGCGAAGTTGTGCTTCCCTAAGACACAGTTGGATCCAGAGAATGGACTCCATGTTTCTGCGGCACCTATTTGGCAAATACTTTCTGCGTTTGAGAGCACGTAACCATGCATGCGTGAGTGGGAGTGCTCTGGTCTATGCGGTGTATTCTGCGAGCGAATTTCTCCAAAAAGCCTGCAGTGAAGTGACTGGGAAGAATGTAGGAGGCGCTTAGGGCTGGCCTCCAACAAGTAGGCTCCTCGGCTACTCTGGAAGAGACTAGCAAGCTGCACGTGAGTATATCCATCCATTGCGTTCAGAACTCTGTAAGCGTGGATATCAAAGCAGTAACACTATAAAATAAACGGGCCTCATTCTCCTGACCCCTAAAGAGCCCGATACGGCAACGCTGGGCAGGACGTGTATGGAGGGGCTGCTAAAACCTCAGGGTCGTTCTACGCTGCCTAATTCGCGAGGACTAAAGTGAGGTTCTGAACCTACTGTCCACGCTCACTAGCATGTGATTCCTCTGTATGGGACTCGATCATGCAGGCTTGAAGGACAAGGTACGACATCATCAGATTGGCTGAGATGAGAAGACGCAGCTTATTCACCTACTTTTATGACATCGGAGGAGAACTGTTCCTCGGAATATGCGACAGTAGAGGATTCGGCAACGTCGGCGTTCTCGTCAACACAACACGAGTTTGTCCATGAACATCGATTCATTCGAAAGACTAACAACCCAAATCGGACGTTTGCGGTTGAAGAGATGTGGATCAATGACAGCTTTGACAATCTTCGTTGTCTTCGTATCAACACCAATCTATGACGAAGTCGAAGTCGAAGTGCTACATATGGACTTTGAGAAGTTCTGCGAAGAAGGTCATCACTGGAGATATTAATGCTAAGATTGGATGCAGACGAGCGTCTGAAGAAGATCACAGCAGGACCTACTAGTCAGAATTAGATGAACAAGTCTCAAGATCCACTTTTTTATTAACCTTAGCATTGCATTCTAAATATGTCTTCTCTTTTTCAGCAATCGCGAGGTTGTTACTCAGCACTCGTTTACTTACTTACAAAAATAACTCATATAACACAACGGTAGCTGACGTTTCGTCAGTGTCGCCTTCTTCGGAGCCTGGAAGGGCACATTGATATGTAATTTACTAGGTCAAACGCCTCAACAGCACAAACAGAAAGATGAAAACCTGAACAATGATTACACAATAGGCAGCTTCTCGAAAAACCCACTGTTTTTGCCTGTCTTCCACCAAGTAAGAACAGCCGCTTAGAGTCGCATATGGTTGATGACTGCACCACTCCTCATCAAAAAGCATTCTGACACAAGGGCTAGATCACGTGTTGTCTCCAGACATTATTCCCTAGTATTCATTCTCGAGTTCTTAGCATTTGTCCAAAGGTCTAGAGAAGTTTACGCGTTGGTATTTTGGAACCCTGTCCGAGGATAGCGACTTTTGCATCAAAATCGTCTCCGCTATGCTTTTTTGTATCCTGTGCGTTCCTAGTGGGGGTCTTACTTTTTTGTTTACTACCTAGCTGCTCTTTTATACGGCCACATAATGGTCTGCCCGTTTCGCCAACATATTCATCTCCGCAAATACTACAAGAGATCAGGTATGTCGTACCTGAACTCATGCAGTCTGATCCTTCCCATAAGGACAAATTATGCAATTTTTGTGTTTCACATTTACGGTCATATGGGCGACTTGAACATGAAGGAAGAATGAATATGCATGGCTTGTCTATCCAGCAGCTTATGGTTCTCTTAAAGGAGTGCCTAAACTGCTCGATTTTTAGAAGGTCTGAGGAATATTTCGCGCAAATGAGAGGGTTTGCAATGGGACAGCGACTGGCACCAAGCCTTGCCATTGCGTTTATGTCTAAAGTGGAAGCCCGCGTCCTCGGTCTCCGGCAGCTACTCTACTGCAGATACATAGATGATTGTTTTGTTATTTTCTCTACGCAAGAGGAGATGGACAAATGCTTTGAATTACTGAACGAGCAGTCTGAATAAATCAAGTTCATCCGGGAGAAACCGTATGACAACTGGCTTCCATTTCTTAAAGTTCAAGTCAACTTATCAAGAAAATTCGTAGCGGTTACTGGTACCGAAAACCAAGTAACAAAAACATCTTGGTTCCTTTCCTGTCTTCCCACCCTTCACACACAAAGAGAGCGCTTGTGACAAACATGTTTCGAACAGTCACCTCCGTGTGCACAAGCAAGGAACTAAAGGAAGAATCGCGCGACTTGGCTCGGCAAATAGCCATCTCCAATGGCTACGAATTAGCTAACCGCACGAGATAAGTTTAGAAGGAGAGGGACGCCGCAAAATGAACGGTTTAGCCAGAACAAAATCCCGTTTATCTTGTCTTTCATTGGCGATGAAATAAGTGGAGCGATTAAGCGATGCTTAAGAAGGGCAGATCTAGAGGAATAGGTAGCAATAATTGAAATACCTTTGAATACTCTTCGTCGTCAGTTAGTTCGTTACTGCCTGTATGCCCGTTTATGTGAAACACCATAATGAGTAATTTGCCCTTACGGGAGGGACGGTGATTGCATGAGTTCAGTTACGATATACCTGATCTCTTGTAATAATTGCGGAAATGAATATATTGGCGAAACGGGCAGACCTTTATGTACCGTATAAAAGAACACCTAGATGGCAAACGAAAACTAAGACAAAGTAGCCTACTGGGCACGCATAGGGATACAAAAGCTTAGCGGGGAATATTTTGATGTAAAAGTCAATATCTTCGCACAGGGTTCCAAAAATACCAACGCGCAAACTTCTCTAGACCTTTTGGACAAATGCTAAGAACTCGAGAATGAATACTAGGGAAATAATGTCTGGAGACAACACATGATCTAGCCCCTTGTGTCAGAAATGCTTTTTGATGAGGAGTGGTGCAGTCATCAACCATATGCGACTCTAAGCGGCTGTTCTTACTTGGTGGAAGACAGGCAAAAACAGTGGGTTTTTCGAGAAGCTGCAGATTGTGTAATTATCGTTCACGTTTCCATCTTTCTGCTTGTGTTGTCGAAGCCTTTGACCTAGTAAGTTACATATCAGTGTACCCTTCCAGGCTCTGAAGAAGGCCATACTGCCCAAACGTCAGCAACCGTTGTGTTATGTGTGTGTGGTATTTATGTAAGGAAGTAAACGTGTGATGAATAACAACCTCGCGATTGCTGAAAAAGAAAACGGCACATTGAATGAACAAGGTTAGCAGCTGTCTGAGCTTATCATTCTTGGTATTGCGACCATTCCTGGTATCTCGCAATTTCCGAAGCACCACTCTCAACACTGGACGTGGGGAGCCTTCCAACTGAGAGTAGCAAAACGAAATAGAACGCATCATAGGAAACAGAAGGTTTTGCCCTAACCGATGTCGTCGTTGCCCCAAAATTCTACTCGAGAACAGACCACCTCATCCATTGGGCAAGATTGTTTTCTTGCCAAAGGGATTTAAATATCCCCTAATGTAAAGAAAGGGAATCCCAAAACCACTAATGAACTGGGATTTATCTAGATCACTAGTCTGCGCTTGGGAAGGCGCAACTACTGATGGCGCAGACGAGATATACGATCGGCTTTTTTCAACACCCTCACGTATTGCTGAGAGTTCTAAAAACCACCAAAAGACATCGGTCTCCGGAAACAGTCGAGCTGATACACCAGGAGTGGAATCGCATGTGCTGCAGGCAACCGTGAGCTCACGTGAGAACTTGGAAACACTGCAGAATGGCCATGTAGAAAAACGATAAAGAAAGAGAGCAGTAATTATGGGAGAAGATACAGAGGCCTGTGGAAAAGCATTCGCAAAGCTAACTAAAAATTGGCCATTTACAAAACCATGATGATTTGACTCCTAAACGAAACAGTTACACCTTTCAGGATGCAATTAAGAAAATTATTCATGACTACTACTAGATTTTTTTTCAATAGCTATGTTGTCCTAACCTCATACGAAATAAAGTAGGATGGATATGTTGTCTTACCCGCTCTCCTTTCCGAAATCCGAAGTGCTATTTCGTTGGTGAAGAATCGAAGAGAACTTGGTTCAGATAGGATGAGATCTGGTAACAAGAGAAACCTTCCTCCAGTCTTCACAAACAAGATGACCCGGCTGTTCACACGTTACCTGTTGGAACACAAGGTTCCTGTTCAATGGAAAACCAGCATGAGCGTGTTTATTGTTAAAAAAAATGTGACCTCCACGATCTTCACAACTGTCGCCTAATCTGCTTACTTCTGTCATCTATAAACCCTTCCCAAAACATTGGACGAAGGAAAGCCATCCGAAAAAGCAAGGCTTCGAAATGGATTTAGTACTATGAACACCATCCACACGATTACAGTTCACTGAACGCTCGCGAGAGTACATAATTGCCACCATAGAACTCGCTTTGTATTTAATAGGCGATGATCTAAAGCACATTACCATATTATCTTACTCACCAGTGAAATCCCGTGACCTTAATGGAAACTTAGCGCAGACACCAATATCATGCTAAAAAGTGATAATACTGTTAGAATAAGATTATAAAAATGCGAAATAGTAATATTGCGTAATTGCAATCAATAATGAATACGTGCTAAGAGAACTATGAATGCTCTTTATTTAAATCAAGATTAAAGCTGGTTATCTGAGTCGTAATTGGTCTTGCTCAACTGTGGGTGAAGTGTGAAGTGTGTGTGCCTACACTACACCTACAAATGTGAAAGCGTCTGAAGCATTAGCCATTGAGAATGAAAACATACACTCACATTAAGTTGTCATATTTTCAATAACACTTAAGGACTGGAGCTTAAGGAACTGCCGTTAATTTTTTTTGATTACTAGAATAGTTGGGGATCTGAAACACTATCGACTTGTAGGTGAGACTTCATTTATCTATTTAGGAGCAAGCATGCTTCTTAAAATCAATTATTCATTCCCAAAAATGGTAAGAATTAAAATTTCCAGGAACAATGAGAACGGCAACCAAATTTTTTGAAATTCCGAGACGAATCCCGGCATCTACGAACAACAGCAATGCATGCGAAGACACCGTCGTGTTCTTAGGCGCGAAATACCGCTTCTTCATTTCCTTCTTCAGTCGGTTTCAAAGTGCTGGTTTCGATATGAAGAAAACTTGACAAAGTGGTATTTCTGGGCTCCATAAGGTGAGGGTTTCATATCGCGAAGATTTTGGTTATAGGATAGGTAATTTTATTAGTGCAAGGCTTACTCGAAATTAGCTTCGAAGGACAGATAATCATTTATCACTTCGCACCGCCTCATTGGAGCTTAAAAAATAAAACTCGTCTCGGGTAGACCGCTCCACCGACGGCTCACTCTTGCCACAGATGCGGGTAGACATGTACTCAGATTTGACTAATGTAGACTGGTGAAAGTTGTGAAACAAATCGAATAAGAAAGAAAGACACTCGAAAATGTTAACTACGGTGTAATCGTAGAAATTTCTTACCAGAAGTGAATGAGTCGCGGAATCGAGTGGCATAAAACTCTTCACAGCATGATTAATTTGAGCCTTTTTTGCATTTTCTGAGACTCTGTTTTTATCAAAAAGATTAAACAGTTGTGCTGATAGTTCAGATCGAATCCTCGTCCATTGCAATCGGGATTACTGCAATTCATCATGGAATCTACCAACTCTTTTTATGACTTCTTTTTGTATTTGGAGGATCTTTGACTTATTCAAGCTGCAAAACGCAGTTTGTCTTTTTGCCAAGCACATCGTTATCTTATCGAGCTATTCGGTGGATAGTCAGCATAATAACAACGTCTTTACAATGGAATATTTCATTATCTTTACAACAATTCGATGGACCCATTGATTCATTTGATACACCATGAATAAACATAGAATCTTTTAAAACAAGAGATAAACTGCTCATATAGGGACAGAGTGGGTAGCTACTGGGTGAAATAAACCTCGATATTCATCTTATTGGTGGATCAGGCATTAATAGAGTCTATTTGTGTCCACTATGAAGCAGAAACCATCATTAGCTGCCGAATTACGGTGCTGCTGTTCATTTCTTGGGCGAAATCATCTAAGCCAAGGAAAAGATTGACATTTCCTCTTGATAGATCATCTAGGTGTTAAACCAGTGCAGGGTACTATCGCACTAATCGACAACTGGTGATGAAATCTGAAAACCCTAAAATGATTCTTGAGGCTTGTGAAGGAAGTCTTAGCCAATCAGAAAGCTACTCACTTGGATACTAGAATAATTGGACCGCTCGTCTTCACGATGCGAATCTCAGCACATCTCCCATTCGTTTTTTCGCCACGCAATTGTCGCCCATGGTGGTCGTATGATTCGAACATGATGGCACCTGAGAATGCCATACTACGAGGCCTACAACAACTGCAGATTGGAGTACAGCTGTTTGACCGTATTTGAGAGCACGCTCGCCCAACGCATAAGTGTTCGTGCTAGCGGACGCCTGCTTCCTCGAGAACTCCCTTCAACAGTTCTTTTCTTCCATCAATCTTCCGTTCTTCTCATTGTATGATCGGCCAACCTGTGCTTCGTTATCGATCTGTGTCCAATTGTATCTCGAAAATAAGACATATTTTTTAAGGAGCTACACATTCCGGCTAGGCGTTGTGAGTGCTGGTGTGTTGGTTTGCAGGTTGTATTTCAGAACACATCGTTCAAGCGCTGTGTGAGTAGTGCGCAGCATCCTTGATGTGGCTGAAGTATCAGCCCATGCCTCCCGCTGCATAATGGGCTGCGAGCATCGTTGGGTCGAAAAGTGAGCACAAACTTTTGGTTCCTGTAAATGGCCGGTGGCTTCTTTCACAATTCCGAATTCGGTCCATTTTGCGTGCCTCATTCTGTCTAATTTTTTCTTCATGTTTTTTCTCCATGTTCATTGGATGCCGAGGGTATATGTACGAGGTGGTTTCTGTAATCAGAGAAACACCCAGTTTGATCTGCTCACTAGTGCACCATGGGTTTTTCATAAATGGGCCTCTGTCCTATTCATACGAATCCAATATTTCGCTTTGTTTAGTTTACTGATTATTGTCTCTGCTTCACTGGTACTTCTCGAAGTGGTGCTCTGCAGGGTCCTGCACATTTCCCACTGATTCACGAAGATGGGCACTCCATCACCTAAGTAAGTAGGTTAGGAACACCGCTGGCTGGTTAGCGAAGAAAACAGCGAAAGAAACTTTATCACGGTTCAACAAACAGCGATGCCAACTTCAATTGTTGTTATTATCAACAATAAAAAAATTCACTTGTAAAACAACTCCTAGAACTTTTTGCAAAAAGAAGGCATGTTGAATTTGTTTGACAAACTGTTACCGTAGTTCTTTAATATTTAAACAGATTTGGTAAGGCGTTAAGAATAAATTTAAGAGAATTTTCTAAGACATAACTAGCTCTAAAAATTCTTCCTTACACTTTTTTACAATTCATTTGTGACTCATACGTATGAGAGCAAGTTTGTTGGTTGGAAAAAAGGCAACAAACAAAAAGACGAGACACCCAGACGAGCAGCCATGGAATAGAATTCAACCGCAGACTAACTTGAGATAACATGGATATTTGAGTTCTATAAGATTGATTGACCGTTTTTCATAAACAGAAACTAGAATTTTGACGAAATCTCTAAGGACCTAAAACGTAATCCATGAAATATAAAAAATTTGGTGCTTGGGTTAGGTAACTGCCAAATTTGCAGCAATCAATGAATGACGATATCCGAGGAAATTTCAAAACCCTAGTGAAGTGGCGGGTGTTCTTCCACTTTGTGTTCTTCTTGCTTCAACGTCGTCATCAATAAAAACACTCAGCGAAAGAAGGCAGACTATGAACGATTCCACGCACTTTGAACACAATCATAGGGATCCCCAGACCAAGTGAAAATCCAACTTCTACATGTAACCAATAGGGAAAAACAGAAAAGATTTTTAGAAAAATTTTCAATGACCTTGCTAACCTGTTTGTACCGGACTTTCACTTTTGGAGTATAATAAATAATATCGAGCGAAAACGGAGTAGATTTGGGTAGAAGGCGAATAACTAGTTGTCTTTTTGGATCAGAGTGTTTGCGATCTAAAATAGCTTCGTGAGACTTTTTTTTCATAAATGAGCATTAGATTGGCATTGATTATTAGAAAGATGGGAAATTATCTTCTACTCTTATCAGAAAGCCTTCAGTTTTCTCCTACATTTGCATGACCCATCTATCACATCTATGCGGATCCCAGCACTTCCGTTCGATTCATTTCCTCGCGTCCATAGCTGTCGTGCTTGAAGACTTTGGATTTCGCCATAAATGTCGTTGAACGCTGTCGATTATCGTTCCAGTCTTCAGATAGCCTTACTGAAGGATTCCCACATGGATTCGAAGGAGTTGGCTGATCTCAGACAAGTCTGCAACTAATTTCTTGTTCCCGGAGGGAATGGAGTGCTGGTGAGCTCTGTTCGGGGTCGAACCAGTGTTTGGGTAGATTGGGTCGTCGGCTAATTAGACGAGATCACTATCAGTGTGCTACCCATCTTCTGGAAGTAGGAATTTTAAACCGTGGCTGGCAATGATAAATGTGGTGTAATGACGAGTTGTTTTTCTACATTATGGGAGTTACCATTACAAGCAATCAGGACGTATGAGCAAACATAAGCCTCGTCTGGCGAGCTACTCTTGACTAAGTTCTTGTCAAAAGCGGTAAAAAACCTTTTAGCAGAGACAAGATAGTCTTTGCGCTCGT
Source organism: Angiostrongylus vasorum (assembly GCA_018806985.1). Lineage (NCBI taxonomy): Eukaryota > Metazoa > Nematoda > Chromadorea > Rhabditida > Metastrongylidae > Angiostrongylus > Angiostrongylus vasorum. Next base: position 451,996 of record JADANN010000202.1, on the reverse strand, counting down.
CTTGACTTGAAAGAGTTTTTATGTGAAAATGATCAGCTATGGCCGAGTAGAATTAAAATCTCTAGTAAACATCGCTCTAGTATAATCATGGTAGAAAACCAGCTATCAAATTTTAGCCTTCTAACTAATCTGGATCACACTTCAACCAATATAATAACACCGGTGTGAGTTATATATAGTTCATTGTTATATAAACGCTTTGAGCATCATGAACCATCTGTGAGCAACACCCCCTCCAAAGTTGTTGCGCCTTAATAACTCAAAAGACCAACTTTCCAATAAACCTCGGTAATAAACTTCAGCAGAAATAATGGACGTATATGTATATATGCATATACATGTATATAGGACAACCATTTGCCTTGCTATTGCCTTTATTTGTAGGGTGGAGGCTCCAGTTCTTAATGGCCAACCCTTAGTCCACTGTTGGTACATAGACGACTGCTTCATCGTCTGCTCTATACAAGAACAGATGAACGAATGCTTTGAATTGTTAAATACAGTATAAACGTACAGTCAGTGTATATAAAATTTACGCAAGGAAAATCACCCGAAAAACACCTTCTATTCCTAAACATCCAAATATAGCTTTCAGATAGTGGTTATATGGCTAAATGGCTTCGAAACCAATGTAGGAAAAATATACAAGCGCACAACCTCTCCTCTCATCATTCACACGTGAGAAGCACTCATCAAAAACAAGCACCGAAAGGCTAAAAATATGTACACTGGAGAAGAGGAATGGAAAGAATCGCTAAACTTGGGAGCAAAAATAGCCATTTCAGATGGCTGCGAAAAAAAATTCCACGAGTCAGACCAAAGGGTAGGGTTGTTCCCCAAAATAAAAAGTGTTTCAGACCTAAGTATGATCTCTTTCAAGCTACCCATCCTGCAAAAAAAATATGTTACGCCGTTAAGAGGTACCTAAGAAAAATTGGTCTTGAAAATTAGGTGGCGGTTATTGATCTTCCATCAAACACTCTGCGCCATCACTGTTCGCAATCGCCTGTGTGATTGCTTGTGCACCCAAGAGAATGGTTTGATCCTTCCTAACGGGAGAGACGGGGATCGCATGATTTCAAGTACCATATACTTAATCTCATTTAAGGCACCCGGTGAAGAGTACATTGGGAAACCGGGTAGATCACTCCATCGGGTCCACATAAAAGAACATCTATATTGGCAACTTAAAGTTTCACGAAGTACTCTAAGTAAACGTAGGAGCACAATGGTGATGATTTTGAAGTTTCTGTCGGGATCCTAGGGCAGGAATCAAAAACATCAACGTGCAAGACTCTTCAAGCGTCTTGGACAAATTTTAAAAAGTCCAATCGGAAAGACGAATGCCTCACTATCACATTTGATATGACGCCTCCTCCTGTATTGTTTTTTGGTCTATGTCGGCCTCAATCGTCATCCCACGTGAACAACACGGGTGGTCCCACACCTAGCAAAACGATGAGTAAGTACTTCTTAAACAAAATGGCTTCCTTTTAAATTTCTGCTCTTTGCTAACACCATAGATATTTCACTGAATTATGTGGATATGGGTGGAAGGGTAGTGCTTGCCAGGCCGATAGCGGACGGATGGCGCATGGGTAATGATGTTCGTCATCACGAACGTCGTGTTAGTTCGATTCTGCTCCTGGCCAGCCAAGCCTCTCGTCGCTGCGATGTTGGAAACTAGTACCGGACTCTAGTCTGGGAAAAAAGCACCTCTGCAATCCAATTTTGAATGCTCCAGCCCGGCTATCCCAGGACTCCAGAGAGAATTACTCAACCAGCATTCTACAACATTCAAGATGAAGTGAAAATCCTCAAGAAGCAACCGAAAACACAGGCATCTTTGTGGTCAATGGATGCGAGCAAACGAATCGAGTGCGAGAAGTGCTGGGATGCACACAGTAGGCGTGAAGACGGCTCATATAAAAATAACAAAAAAGTAAATGGATGTGGTGAAATACGTCTAGACTCTGAAGAAGGTGAAGTCGGTGAAACACCCACCGTCGACCGACAACAAGAAAAGCAACAACACAACAACAACAACGACGACAACTTAAACCAACCTCGGCTCAGCCCAACAAAGGCAGTTCATAAGCTACGCTTCTTTTTAAACAGCTTCAGATAAATGCATCCCGGCTTCTAGTGAGCTTTTTTCAATTTGTTTAAAAACCATAACAACTTTTAAGTATGGAGACTATTCTCGACTCCTTAGAAAATCCTCTCTATGTTGCTGTATTATTACATATTTTCCACATCAATTATGCATTGTTACAAGAGTGAGATCTGTTAGCTAATGTATTATTGAACAAATTTACTCATAGGTCGCGTGTTTAACAGATATCCATAGTGAAATCCACCACCCATGGTTAGATGGTGAGCTACAGCAACTTTGCGGTCCTTTCTGTCCAGTATAAGCAAAAGAAGCTCTATTTCAACCACATACTGTTCTCAGTCTCGCCTTCTCTTTCCTCTTCCTTCTGTTTTGTGAAGTAGTCTACACCTATAAAACCTTCTTTGCAAAAGTTGCTTAATAGGTCCTTTTCCCTCGCAACACATCATGGACTCATTGTAGAAGCCTCAATGTTGTAAGTCCATTTTCCTACTTATATTGCTTCTGTCTGTTATCCGTGCAATTATATATTGTGGACACACTTCTTAATCTCGTTTCGTCTGTTTGCGGAACTTTCGTACTGTTTGCATAGAAATTTAATTAACCTTGTTTGAGGCTACAGACGTCGCCATCTATGAAACTCTCTGCTAAAGGGTCGAAACGATGATAAGTCTGCACAAACTAACCAATACAGTAGGCTTCAACCAATAACGTAAAAATTTTTTCTTTTTATTCTACATGCGATGGAACTCTGAGTCCTTGAAGACGTTAAGACTTTTTATGATGAGGGGGGATATCTCGAACACTGAAGTTAATGAATGAGCGCGACTTCGTCCAAATTTAATTTTGCAGTTCGTTTAAAACGACTGCAGTGAACTCTTTAAGAATTTGGTATGGTGACAAGTTTAACGAATATGGCACAGAATTGTGCTACCCTTAAAATCTCGGCGCCATCACCTTCATCAGCATCGATGCGACACTGAGGACGTACATCTGAACTTTTATGGACACCATATTTATATTCAAGGCATTGCAGTTTTGCCCCATTGCCGCATGTATTTGAGCTTCTCAACTCCCTAAGTGCCTAAGTAACAAAAAAAGTGCATGGAGACGTATGGAAAATGATGGTCATCTTTTGGGAGCTATACAGATTGCTGGAATCTTCTTAATGGTTCTACATACTCCTACAGCGATGATGTGCCTTTTTGATATCGCACGATGATCTAAATTCCGACAGTGGAATTAAAGGTGAAAGCCATTTCCATTCAGATGACCAGCTGTGTGAAATTGAATAATGAGAACTGCTGTCGTTCTCAGAGAAACCTAGTAGACAAGGAAACTTTGGGTCTGCCACCGGCGAATAACCTGAGTTTAGAAACCAGACACGCTCAGGCACGAGTACTGGAACTCGAAGAAAGTAAGGACGAATTCTTCCAGCCAGAACTGTGATCATGGGACGATTTTAAGAAAATGTGTCATAGTTCCAAGAACAACGATAAACAAGGAATCTCTTTTTTTTCGTACGCCAAATTTGACTGGATAGGCAGAGGCTTTTGCCGCTGTGTAAACAAAAAGGTTCACTGAGCTGTGTAGACTACAGATAACATTGAAATTGATCGTTCAGAGCGAATCTACCGCAATCGCCGCATCGCATTGTGAAATTTTGGGCGTGGATTTGCTTATCCAGCTTATAAAGTTCTGTCCCATGGGAGACTATCGTCCTCTGCATAGAAATGTTATCATTCCGGTTTTTCGTTGCCTTCTTCGCTTTGCTTGCGGTGGCCGCAGCGATTACGTGCTACACGCGTAAGTATTCCTTTATTACTGCGTAAATAACCGTTATTCTACAGTAATATGTAAATGACACTTCATTTATAGACACTCTAATTTTCCTTTTTTTCGAAATAAACCAGAAACAAGCCGGGACAATTTAAAGTTACTGTATTAATAGCCCTTATTACTTTTCGAACGTGATTTAGGACGTCACACTAAATCTTAGCATAGCGTTGCATTATTCTAAAGCACTGCTCTTACTGCCTATTTAACTGCTCTCCAGACTACTTTTACTATGCTTAAATTTCGGCTGTAAGCAATCCCAAGAAATATTACAGAAACAACAACAGGCCGTCACAAGCCAAAGACGAATGCGGTATGCACTATCGGCACGAAGTACTGTATGAAGTAAGATGATTAGTTAATTTTCCTTTTAAAATTGCATATGAACTAGATGTTCACTGTTTATTTTGGCGAGAGTGCTTTTGGGCTCCAACAAGGGTTTTTTTTCAGCAGGTTAATCTATCCTGGTTTATAGTACATTGCCCAGCTAACCTCAGTTAGGGATAGACTTGTCTTAGGAATGATTTCTATAGTCTGTGCTTGAAATAAATTGGTGCAAAGGTTTATTCACAGCAAAGCTTCCCAGAAAGATTGTTGAACTACTCAGCTTAGGAAAGTATGCTAATGGAATTAAATTCTAACATAGGGAAAGGATGATGTTGTGATGATTGCAGAACGGAAACAGAAGCTGATGGGAAGTCCGTCAATAGTCACTCGTGTGGCTCCTCAAGTTGTACTGTAAGTGTTGAGAATTTCTAGATTTTCCTTCATTTCCAACAAGTGTTTTAATCTGTAGCCAACAGTTAACGCTGAAGGGCAAACAATTTTTATATCAGTTGTCTATCATTTTAAAAAAATACAAGAATTTACCAAATAACCCCTAAAGCCTCAGGAAGTGAAATGAAAACAGAACTTACCTAACGACACTTAAATGTACGTACATTGTTGAGTTTTCATAGTTTATATGAAACCCAATGAAGGAAAAAAAGAAGTCATATATGGTGTATATATGCACGCGATCTCACAGACCAACGTAATTCACTCTGATGTGCCAAACAAATGTCCCTTCAATATTTTTTTCGCGCTAAAATGCTCTAGCATTCCATAAAGAAGAGACAAAATGGTCAAAGAACTCAATGACAATGAAACACGTCGTGCCAACAATAGCATATAATTAGTAAGTTAACCAATATTTTGGTTTCAATTACTTTGAAAAACGTGTGCTCTCACAAATTTGCTAATATGTCAATGAAATAGTGTTCGAGGATGTTCACGTGCAACAACTACAGTCGACAATGTAACAAGTTCTAGAATATTTCCATCAGAGCAAATCACGGAAAAAATTGCGCAGGATTTCAGAAAGAGCACGGGGAATGCATAAAAGTAGAAAGAAGGAGAGATATTGAAAAAAACATGTTGCCAAACTTTCGACTAGGATGGTGAACTAAATAAAAACGTGCGGCGTCTTCATTTAAATTATTAGGCGACACAACATATTTGCCAGCAAGGAAGGGTCCAGTATGCTCGAATGTCGGGCTTACGAAGAACCCCAGAGACCATTCGGCGTCGTGCAGCAATCCGAGCTAGAGACCTCTCCAAATGGACTCTAAGCTATTTCTTTTAAATGTTATCGATCAGGTCACCAGTTGTATGACAGACTGTTTTAGGTGACTTGACTGAGCTTTAGAATGGTACCTGAAAAGTCTACTCTAATAGCGTTATTGAGCACCTGTGATATTAAAGTTCATCGAAACCGATTTCTAGTAAGAATTACTGTTATTTTTCCAGACTAATGGATGTAGCAGTCCTCAAAAAGGAGTGACAGTGTGCTGTTGTGACAAGGATCTCTGCAATTCATCGACGAGATTGTCATTGCTTTTCACTGTCTTTCCAATAGCTTTTGCTAAACTTTTCCTTTATTAACCAGATTTCACAGTGACTGCCTCTGTTGTGGCCTAGACTACATGGAAAGTCCATTCTTGTCCATCTATATCATGTTTTGTATTTGGACTTATATTTATTCTTGTTGATATTTTGGATAAAAAATCGATAGTAAAACGATGTGTGACTTTTATAGAAAGTAGGTACTTGTCGGACAAACATAGCGTCTGTCGTATTTTGAGCATGCCTGCCGGTACTACCACTGCCGCTGTCATGCTGACAAGTTCTGCAAGCAAGAAGGACATAGTCCACAGAGGAATGAACACGGGCTTTCATGCCCTGAATTCGAGGTTACAAAAAAATGAAAAAATTTTCGTTTGCAGGGCACGTTGATACAAATTCGCCTTCTTCATCGTTTTCATTGGTTCGCCACGTTCTGTAAATAGTTCGGAAATATAGGATGGATGGAGGAAGTTCCTTACGTTATTAATTGATGATTTGCAAAAGAAAAACTGTAGTTATGATGCCGTCAAATATTGGAATGGGTGTTAAACATGCATTTAAAGTTTGACTAATCATCACATAACGAGTTCTTTTCAAAAAGGAAGTTCTTACATTAAAAAGCAAAAAATTTCTTAACATTACATGTTCTAGTAGAGGGCGGATAGCACAGTGATAGTGGTGTCGGTCATCACGAGCACGGTGCTGGTTCGATCACGACCAAGGTTGACCAAACCTGTGATCACTTCGGGATCAGGAAATTGTTACTGGAATTATCTGGGAAAAATCACTTTCTGCTTTTCAACTGAAAACGCTCCAGCTCGGCTATCTGGAAACTTGAGTGGAAATCGACTCGACCAGCGTTCTACGACATTTAAGATGAAATGAAAATCTTCAAGCAGAGGCGAAGTTATACGTAAAAGTTGGAAGACCTTAGTGAAAGATGGATAAGAGAAAACGAATATGAGGTGTGCTGTGAACCGTAAAGTAGACGTGAAGACGGGTCGTATACGTTTCAGCGCTCTGTAATCGTAAACGAATCAAGTGAATTCCAGTCGTGATATTTTTTTCCACGATGCTGCTCCTTTGGTGGAAAAATTGCTGCGAACTCGTTTAAGAAATTGCTAGAAATGGAGTAGATTATACATGTAGTTGATTTGTCGACGTAGTTGACTTCTAAGCTTCGAGTATCGGAGTGGATTAGTGCAATCAGCCTAGTTGATTGTTTAGTAGAACCAACGAATTCTGGTGACAGGAACCGAATTGAGCCTTGAAACAACTTCCAATTCGGGTTTAGTCTTTTTTTTTTCATGGCTATTCGCACTATACTGAATATTACCTACCCCAGAGGCAGTGTGCTGACCTTTTTTGTGGTTAGCTCCACCTAATTCTATCGAAATCTTGTCAACAGATCACGATTACGTAGGATTTCTGAAGGTCGTTTCTCTTCGGGATGTGTTCTGTCGTTGTTCAGTGCCTTGGTAAACAGGTACGACACTGTAACGTCATCTCAAAACGATGCTGTTTCTTTTAGAACGTCCTTCTTCACACCCAAAAATTCTTTCATGATAAAGTTATTGTCAATTGAATCTCGTTGTGGTATCTTTTTCTCGCTCATCTACCGTTAGAAAGATTTCTATTCGCTTTCGTCCTGTTTCAGATGCTTGTCGACACGTGGAATTTGTCGAATTGTCGTTCACTGAACACTCCGATAATCGGCACATGTGTGCACAGTTGGGTCGTTCATGGATGAGCAAAGCAAACATTTTTCATAGTATTGCCGCATCGATCCTTCTAAAGCAACGATTCGATCACATTCCAGGTATTTTTGCATCATCTGATTTCAGAAAGCACGTAATCTAATATGGAAAACACAGCTTAGTCAACAATAATTTTGAAACCGACCGTCATTTAATCTCAGTAGTATTAACCAATACTTTCTTGGATTGTTAAGCTAAGTCAAGGTTCATCAATAGGCTCATTCGGTTGACGTTTCAGTGCCTCCGTCTTCGTCAGAGTCGATGATCCGAGTCGATGGGACGGATCTCCCTCAGTAGAGCATCTTTCAAATTTGGCTTCCTCACCCGACAACGCTCTTTTCTACGGAATGACTGTTGCTGAAATGAGTACCCATTGATAATAATTTGTTTTCCAACGGATAATCCACCGTCAATCAATCGGTACTATGTAAGGTACACTATGCAAGATTAACAATCGAAGCATGTATTGATTATTACTACTGAGGTTTAATGAGGGTCGATTCCAGATTTACTGTTTTGCTACTCCTCATGTGCTAGCTGACCTAATATCGACTGCTGCAAGATGAATTATCCGTTGAAAAACAAATCATTATCAGTAGATGGTCATATCAACAATTGTCATCGTGTATGAAACAGCAGAGCCGAGTGAGGATGCGAAATTCGAGAGTTGGTCCACTGAGGAAGATCGGTTTTGATACGAAGACGCCACATCGAGAAGTCGAACAACTGCAAATCATCGACTCTGATGATCAGCTCCGATGAAAGCGAAGACGTCGAAACGTTAACCGAATAAATCTATTTATCAAACTTGTGTTAGCTCAAAAATCCAGGAAGTTATAGCTTGCTCAATTCCTAGAATTTAAGCACACATTTAATAGAGGATTTATGGCATTCACTCTACCCACTCGTGGGCAACACTTGTGATTTTGAAGCCTTTTGTTACATTTTAGGGAAAAAAAGGATTACTCGTTGGTATGGGCCAAGCTTCAATAACCAGCCACAATTCGCCTAACATATTGAGCATCTGAAGCAGGTGATTCAGCAGACTGCATCTGCCTGAATAAGTTATAGAGGAATCCACAAAACAACCACATAACATAGGACTGGATTTTTCCGCAATTCTTCGTCTTCGCAATACTGGTTTATGCAGCCTCGATGTCGTACTGACGAATTAAGGTTGAATCTGGAGTTTCGCACCATCTCGATACGTTACTCGTCATCGTACGCCGTTAATGCGGACACAATTTCTTCAGCTCTAAGTGCGTTGCACTCCTCCAGCGACGTAACCTTCTTCAGGGCCTGAAAAATAGCACATTACCATATAATCTTATTCAGCAGTAAAATGTTGTAACTTTAGTTAAAATTCAAAGCAGACACCTATGCCGTGGTAAAGAAGTGACAATAATGTTACAATAAGGTCATGATAAAACAAAATAGTACAAGTCTTGCTAAATGTCATGAATTCATGTTGATTAATAAGTCATATTGCGTATATCGTAATGCTCGCACTGCATTAAAACTGGACGGCAAGAAAACAGCGATTGTTCTCAAAGCCTTTTTAGATCATGATTGAAGTTTGTGCTTTGAGTTCTCACTGAAGTTACAGAACAGCTTAACCGATTGAAGCTTCTGTAAATCTACGTACATCAGTAATCTTACCAGTGACAATGATCAGTAGATTATTTTACATATGATGTATACCAGTCCGATGAAGCTGAAACCTCCGAAGCATTAGCTATTGAGTACAAAACATATGTGAACAATTTCACATAAAGTCATCATATGATGGTACATGCGCGTGTGGCGCAGTGGTTGGAGACGCCACTGCGACACACACGTGGAATCGATCCCCGCACCCATTGCCCACCAAGCCTTCCATTCTTCCGGAGTCGGCAAGTTTGTACAAAACTTGTCCGGGGATCATAGCAGCACTGGCTCGATAAATCGGTAGGCCACCGCGAGTCATTGCAGAGGGCAAGTATGCATTCAGTCACCTCCAACGATACTCAATGAAGTCGAATTCATGGCGCATCTCTCAGGGAGGGATTAACGGCGACAGCTTTTATCCTTTTTGTGATGATAGACATTTAAGGGCTAAATGTGGTTTCTTCGGAAACCGCTGAGAATTTTTCAGTAACTAGAACACCTGAGGAGTTAAAACACTTCGGCTTATGGAAGATACTTTGACTTTTCCATATCTAGTTCTTCGAAGCTGCTATTTGATTTTTTAAAATTAGAACTAAAATTTCTAAAAGAAATAAGAGCAACACTCAAATTTTAAGGATGCCAAAAGGAGTGACAACGTCCACAAATAACAACAGTTCATATGAAGAAAACGTGTTTCTAATGGGGTGAAACATCGCATCATCAGTTTCGAGTACAGCCCTCGATATAAAAAAATTGACAAAAGTGCGACTTCTGGACTTCTTAAAGCTAGGACTTGTGCCTGCTGTATCTTATTGGCAAAGAACAGCAGATTGTTGCGATTTTTATTACATCTGATAAAGTTCACTTGGGTCGAGATATGCTGGTTCAAGGCTAGAAGCAGTGACTACCTTGACACAAGGTGTCTTGAAATGCACTCACATTGGAGCTATGCAAAGCTTAACCGAAAATCATGGAACATATACAATCACTCACTACTATACACCGCTTTATTAGGGTTGAAAAGTGAAACTGACCCCGAGCAACTGTAAACCTCCAATTTTTCTAATTTACGCTAGCTAGTTTCATCTTATTCACCGTATCGCTGTTGAACAGTATCATCGATGTGCAGCTGGCATATTAACAACGTCTTTATAGTCTAACGACTTATTTTCTTGAAAAGTCTTCGAAATGAAAAAAATAAGCGTTAAATTTCTTAACAACGTGAGCAAGACCAACGCATAAGCCGCTCACGTGGCATGAGAATATGGTGGCGTACGTGGCATTGCAGGTGTGCGGAACCATATATGACTTTTCGCTGTTGTCTACCATAGTGCGAAAAGTTTGCGTAAAGAACATCATAAATTGGTGAGAAAATGCTTTATTTGAAGAGGCAAGAACCAAATCATGGGATTGTTAAGGACTTTTCGAGAAAAGTCGGATATGAATGCGTCGTTTTCTTGTTCAGCAGTCGCGAGGTTGTTAAACAGCATACATTTACTTCCATACAAAAAACACAATACAATACAACAGTAGCTGACGTTTCGGCAGTATCGCCTTCTTCAGAGCCTGCAAGGGTATACTGACATACAATTTACTAGGCCAAACGCTTCAATGACACTTACAAAAAAGACGAAAAACTCTATGGTAATTACATGGTCAACAGCTTCTCGAAAAAAAACTCACCGCTTTTTTTTACGTGCCTTCCCATGAGGAAGATTAGAACAGCTGATTATAGTCGCATAAGGTTGATGACTGCACCATCCCACACCAGAAATTGATGCGAACACACGGGGTCAGGTCGCGTATGACCACTGGGCATTCATCCCTGCTATTCACTGTAGGGTTTTTGGCATTTATCCAAAAAGCCTCAAGAAGTTTTCGCGCTGGTGCTCCAGTCTCCTGCGCAAGGATATTGACTTTTACTTCAAAATCGTCCCCGCTGTGCTTTTTGTATCCCATGCGTGCCTAGTGGGGTACTTCGTCCTAGTCTTCGTTTGCCATCCAGGTGTTCCTCTACACGGACACACAAAGGCCTGCCCGTTTCGCCAATACATTCATCTCCGCAACCATTACACGAGATCAGGTACATCGTACCCGAACCCATGCAATCACCGTCCCTGCCGCAAGGGCAGACCACGCAATTCGCTGTTTCGCACAGGCGGTCATACAGGCGGCTACGAACTAACTGACGACGTAGAGTAGCCTTTCACATGTCTCAGCTTCAAGAAAATTCTACCGCAAACAAATTTTTCACGGTTCTGATAATAGTCAAAATAGGGTTGATAATGCACCAGTAAAATCTAGGGTCACCGTGATTGGGGGCATAACAATACCTGAGAGTACGCGCTCGCTATTAGAATTGGGCCCAAGCTTTGCACCATCACAGCCCATTTCTAAAACGACCCTGCGTAGGATAGCATGTAACCTTTATGAGCTTCAAGATCGACTCCGCTATCAGGCCAAGCAAGAAACATCAAACAAAGATAAAAAATCAAGAGGCGGCATCACTACCACCATCTCCTTTCCCAAAGACGTTTTTTAGACAGCAGGACCCTAACGATGGAGTTGACATAAAATTCCGCATGTTTTCGGACGGCGTTCTCAAGACCCTTAATCACTACCGCGATAGAAAGTTTATCTCTAACCTTACAGCCGCACAAAAAATGTGGCATGCGAGAAATTAGAGAATTAATAAACTCAAAAAAGAATAAGATTGTCTGTTAGTGATAAGGGGGGAGAGTTCGTAGTTATTCCTCGCCAGCTGGATGTTGAGATAACAGAGGAACATCTTAGTGATGCTACCCTCTATCGCCCATCCTCTGAAAAGGAATACAAAAGTCAATACCGAAAGCTAAACAATCAATGGGTCAGTGTGGCAAAGGCTGCAGGTTTAAAACCATCGGTTATTTCGCACTTTAAAATCGATACACCAACATGTCCCGTCCTATACCTACTTATTAAAACACATAAGTTGGTATCACCTGATGATCTTGCGTCAACCAATCCGTCATCATTTAAGGTTAGACCCATCATCAGCTGCGTAGACGGGCCAACGGATAGAATAACCTGGTTTTTAAGCCTAATACTTACCCAGTTGCTTAACCATATTCCAGCTCACCTCACAAACACCCAAATGTTCCTAGAACGTCTACGTAACGCGTCTCCTAATAACGCGTACGTGATGGAGTCCTTCGACGTTACTGCGTTGTACACCAACGTATCGAATGACTCCGCAATGCAAGCCATCTTCGAACTTCTTGTTAAACATGAAGGAAGAATAAATATGCATGGCTTGTCCATTCAGCAGCTAATGGCTCTCCTAAAGGAGTGCCTAAACTGCTCGATTTTCAGATGGTCTGGGAAATATTTCGCGCAAATAAGGGGGGTTGGCTATGGGACAGCGACTGGCACCAAGCCTTGCCATTGTATTCATGTCTAAGATAGAAGCCCCTGCTCTCGATCTCCGGCCACTACTCTACTGCAGATATGTAGATGACTGTTTTGTCATCTTCTCTACGCAGGAGGAGATGGACAAATGCTTTGAATTATTGAACGAGCAGTCTGAGTACATTAAGTTCACCCGGGAGAAACCGAGAAAAGACTGGCTTCCGTTTTTAAACGTCCAGATAAGCCTATCAAGTAGCGGTTACCTGACAAAGTGGTACCGAAAGCCAAGTAACAAGAACATCCTCGTTCACTTCCTTTCTTCCCACCCTTCACACACAAAGAGGGCGCTTGTGAGAAACATGTTTCGAACAGCCACCTCTGTGTGCACAACCGGGGAACTAAAGGAAGAATCGCGCGACTTGGCTCGGCAAATAGCCATCTCCAATGGCTACGAAATAGTAACCCCACGAGATAAGTTTAGAAGGAGAGCGATGCGCCCAAGCGAAACACTTGGCCAAAAAAAGAAAGTCCCGTTTATGCTGCCCTTTATTAGCGATGAAGTAAGCGTAGCGATTAAACGATGCTTAAGAAGGGCAGGTCTAGAGGAATCGGTAGCGATAGTTGAAATACCACCGGCTACTCTACGTCGTCAGTTAGTTCGTAACCGCCTGTATGACCGTCTATGCGAAACAACAAATTGCGTAATCTGCCCTTACGGCAGGGACGGTGATTGCATGAGTTCAGGTACGATATACCTGATCTCGTGTAATAATTGCGGAGATGAATATATTGGCGAAACGGGCAGGCCTTTGTGTATCCGTATAAAAGAACACCTAGATGGCAAACGAAAACTAAGACAAAGTACCCCCACTAGGCACGCATAGGATACAAAAAGCACAGCGGGGACGATTTTGAAGTAAAAGTCAATATCCTTGCGCAGGAGACTAGAACACCAGCGCGAAAAACTTCTTGAGGCTTTTTGGATAAATGCCAAAAACCCTACAATGAATAGCAGGGGATGAATGCCCAGAGGTCATACGCGACCTGACCCCGTATGTTCGCATCAATTTCTGATGTGGGATGGTGCAGTCATCAACCTTATGCGACCATAATCAGCTGTTCTAATCTTCCTCATGGGAAGGCACGTAAAAAAAAAGCGGTGAGTTTTTTTCGAGAAGCTGTTGACCATGTAATTACCATAGAGTTTTTCGTCTTTTTTGTAAGTGTCATTGAAGCGTTTGGCCTAGTAAATTGTATGTCAGTATACCCTTCCAGGCTCTGAAGAAGGCGATACTGCCGAAACGTCAGCTACTGTTGTATTGTACTGTGTTTTTGTATGGAAGCAAATGTATGGTGTTTAACAACCTCGCGACTGCTGAACAAGAAAACGACGCCTTCATATTCCAATGCCGAGGTTAATAGAAAGTCGATCCTGGGAAAAGTCGGATATGCCAATGCTAAAGTATTCGCTTGTAAAGCTTTATTTTCCTTTTAAAGAATTAGAATAAATCCCGCTAATGCTTGACCACCTTACCCCCTTAATCGAACGCATGCAACTAGAGAACAATCGTCTCCATCGCGCAGCAGACACCTCGTTAAACTGTTTGACATTTCCATTCGGAAGTAGTCTAAGAGTGAAGCAGTGCCTTGGATCTTTGTCGCTAGCAACGACAACAGACAAATGGTGACGACCTTATAAAGCAGTAGTATTGCCCTTAATGTTTGTGGACGAAATCTTGCGCAACCAGAAAGCTACAGTCAAGTGGAAATTTGCTAGGTCCTATACGTTCCCTACTAATTAATGAAGATGGGAATTCAATCACTCAAGTAAGTTATGAACACGACCGATTGGTTAGAAATAATGAAGGACGAAAGAATTTTTTATCACAGTTCGAGAAACATGTTCTACATACCTCGTTAATCCTTGAAACAACTTTGGTAAGGCGTAAGACGCAAGCTTAACAGCAATTTCTAAAAAAATAAATAACCCTAATAAATTTAACATGTCATCTTGAAGCTGACACGAGGTTGATAAACAACATAACGCAACTAACTCATCGATCCTTAGAGCCGATGATCCGATTTGATGTTCACAGTCCTTCGTATTCGTGGTGTCTTCGTCGCCGCACTCAGTCGAATCTTCTTTAGTGAACCTCCGCTCGAATGAAGCAACCTCACTCAGCGATGCTCTTTTATACAAGGTATTTGTTGCTGATATGATCACTCGGTGATAAAAATTGTTCTTCCTCGACGATCCATCCTGCAGAAGTCGCCACCATTACCAGCTGGCCCACAGCGCAATAATATTTTAAAAAACTTTCTTTCCTCCACCCTTGGTATGACTAATCAAAATATATTCGGCATGTATTCTATTTCGTCTCATCGTTTTCATAATTCGTATTCTGCAACCAAAATAAAAAGCTTTCTCGTTTGGTTTGCAGGTTGGAATAAGGGCATGCGCCAGAAACACAACACGGCCAGGCGAGCAATCATAGAAGCAAAGCCAACCGTCAATCAAATAGAGAAGGCATGAAATATTTGAGTTTTATTAGGCGGATTTGATAGTTTCCACTCACTAACCAAAGTTTGGTTTGGGTTACGTAGTCCCTATGCATGCAGTAGTCGATACATGAAGTTACCTATCAATGTAGGGAACTTTAATGCCCTTTAAGTTGTCCAGAGATGCAAAGGAGGGCATGTTAATGTTAATGATATTAGTCACAACCACTTCTCAGCGAAAAAAATTGTTCACCGATAGAATCCAAGCACTTCAAATGAATCACCAAGCAAACATGTCCAGTTTTTTTTCCATTCTCTGCTGGAATAACTTGGTCTTTCGAACTGAAGCAGTGTCATAGAAATCGCGGTATTACCCGCGAAGAAACGATGTTTTAATATCATCAATACTCATCCAATATTTCCAACGGATATGGATTTAGTGACCATTAGCCATCGCAGTCGAGAAACATCTTTCTTTTTTTATGATGCTTTCACTTCAACACTGGAAACTTTTGTGGAAGAAGTCAGCCAATGAATGAATCTACGTAATTCGAACACAAAGACCACGGTATTCCTAGGAAATCTCAAGGCCATCGTGAGTTAGCGGATAGTTGCCCGTGGACAATGAATCCTCATTACCTCAACTTCATTCACCTTTTGCTAACACTATTTTGCTTTTCGTTCGTTTGTTCTCGGTGATTGCGGTACTCGTACGATCTGAGGTTTGGTCCTGTACATTGCACTTTTATGACTTCAGTATCACCATCAATGGAAACATTCAACGGAAAATGCCAGACAACGGACGATTGCAAGCAGTCCGAACGGAAACACAACACGCTAAAATCAAACAAGAATCTGATTTCTTTCTATGTCTGTCATTTAAATGTGATTTTGCCTCATCAAAAGCCACTCTTTGAAAACTGGGTGTATTCTTCAGGAACTTTTGAAAGATCTTATGAACATGTGAAAAACCGAGTTTCCTTTAACCTCAGCATGAGTAATCAATAAACACTCTTTCAGTGATAAGGTAGCACGTCGTTGATAAAACAAAGTGTTTATTGGGTTGGGGGTTCCGACGTCGTCATCTTCTTCAGAGCCGATGGTCCGTGTCTATGGTCCACTGTCGGCTTTACTAATGTTTTAATGGTACAGTGAGGAATACTAAGCGAGAGCAGAGGAAATTTTGGAATAAGGCGTTAATGCAACGAAGCGCTAAAGGCACTTTCTGGAACTTTTCTTTCATAAAAAAAATTGAAGATAGGCATTGTTGTTATAGAAAAAGCGAAATTACGCCACTCCAAAGAGTATTCAGAATCCAATGTGACGACACCAATTTTATCAGATGGCATTTAGCGATTAAGATATAAAATTATAAGTGTATAAAGATGAGCCGTTTTTCCAGTTAATGGTTATTACCATCACAACCAGTCAGGAAGCCGAAGTAGGAGCTGAACCCAAGGATTTGGCGAACTACTCCCATGTTCTCGTCAAAAGCTGTAAACAAGGCTTCATAATAAAGACACTATGGTCTCTGCGCCTGTCTTGAACAATACGAGATTCCATGCCAAAAACTAATTAAGCCAATTAGACCAAAAATTTCTAGTATGTAAGTTTTTGCTAACTAATTTAATGCCTCGCAGGCGTCATTCATGGAGGTGGCCCGGTTGAGAGGGTGGGTTCAATAGTCCCGCGCTTTCACTACGAACTGTTGCCAGTCCCTACGGATCAGCTGCTGATGGGTTTCTGTTTAGTGACTGGGATTTTTTAAAACGATGAAGAATAGAAAAAGCTTAAAAAAGAAAATGTGAGTTGTCTGTATGGAGGGCTGACCCAAAGATTAAGACAGCTGGCTGTTGACAGTGATGAATAACAAATAAGAGGGATAGTTTTGAACTGTGCTTCATGGAATTCTAGGATTACTACAGAATTGCTACTTAAGGGTTGAAAAAAAAGTCTTGTTAAATCTAATTTCGGCAATAATCTGTCAAACCGTATTCAAGCACTTTATGGGTGAACATTCTATACATCTACAATGAGGGAAGCGTTTAAAGGAGTGCTAGTGATGTAAATTATGCACGGTGCTGGGACGACCCCACACCACCTCATCAAGCCTTTGCCTCTCTATGGAGAGGAAACTGCTACTAAACTTGTCTAGGAAAAGTGCGCTATTTGCGATGGAAGTGGAAAGCGCTCTCGCCTGGCTATCTCAGGAACGGTTTGACCAGCTTTCAACAACATTCATGACGAAACGAAAGTCCTCAAGCAGCAGCCGAACCCACACGCAAAAGAAGACCATCGTGAATGATTGATGCGATTAAATGAGTAAAATACAAGAAGTGCTGGGATATGAGAAACTGGTCTTGTAATAAAACAACAGATGAATTATACGAAATCCTGCAGCGTGAAGATGATGTTAAGCTGCCGATAGCAATAGGCACTGATTTACCATATAGGACCATGTTGGTCAGTCGGTGTGCAGATTCTAGCAGATTTCAATAATACTGCCTTTCTATTTTTTTGCAACCCTAAAAGTCTATTTTGGCCCCTATTGGCCATAAACTAATGGATTTTCACTGAGGTTAAGTAATGTTTTGCATGGTTCGCTATAACATATTTTGTTGTTTCTCTTACGAAGTTATTGGGCGCACGATTTCTACTATGTTCATCATTGCAAGCATTTGTACATATAAGACGCAGTTTCACTATTTTCGCTTCGGTTTGGACCACTTCTGTCTCACACGCGGCAGTGAAAATGACACGATTCCGTACCGTCATCATTCTCGCGACGTTCGTTACTGTAATCTTCGCCCTGAAATGCTACTTCGGTATGTGTGACTTAATAATAAACCACGTCTTACATCACTTCTTCTGCATCATTTGCATTTTTTTTGTAAGCTTCGAGGTAGCTAGAGGCAGCACTTTTATAGTATCCATTTCTACTGGTATGCGTCCTAGCTTCTCGCTCTGTGGTCAGTGATATGTTCGCTGGTTTTTCTTAGGGATAGAGATGCGAAACTTATCAGCTATCTAGGCTCCATTCTAAGAATAAATTAACGGCTCCACATCAAAGTTTCGACAGATGGGAATAGTTTACCTTAGCTTCGACGGAAAATGAGGTAATCAACAGCACTCTTTTCAGTTGATACTAAGCAATTGTGTAGAGTCTCCTGAGCTTTTCTTCCTCCTTTGTTCTTCTGTCACTTAGGAGTCGCCTACAACTAGAAATAATACAAACGTTAAAGAGTGCCCAAAAAGTGAGAAGATAATAAATGAAATATCAGTATACAGAAATAAAGAACTAGCCTGAGAGACAGGCTAAACGAAGGACACACATGGTGTGGTGGTGAACGCGTAAACCCCGGAAAGGATAGTAGCGCGTTCTTTCCCCACCGCAGACACCTGCCGTCCGGAGTTTTGCAAATATTTCAGCATCTTGTGGTTCTATTTCGCATAATACCCTGCCGTAAAAATTGTAGTAGGCAGTAAAGAGAACATTAACAGTGAAATGAAAGTGTTTCACGATTTATTCACATTAATGCCTAGCGTTCAGTAGAGTGGTGCATTTGTGGTACCATGCGAGTCCTTCGTATCGCCTTTCTCTCGGCCGTGTTTTTATTCATCTTATTTTTATTTTTATTTTATTTGCATTCCAGCTTCACCTTAACTGGGCTGAATGCCTGTTTGCTCTTCTGAGATCAATCCTGTTGATGGGTGACTGCTGATAGCACCTATGAAAGAAACGGAGAGAAATGCATAACGAAAGAGTCGCATTGTGTGGTGATGAATGCGTTAACGCCCGGAAAGGGTGACACCGTGTTCGATCTCCACCGCAAACACCTGCGGTCCAGAGTTTTGCAAATATTTACTACTTTTTTGGGGTTCCCGGTACTTCGTTTCCTCCGATTCGTTTCCTTGCACCCCTCATCCCACAAAGGTTTTCAGATTTACTTTCCGGTCCAGTTCGTGCTTGACCATTTCGGCCTTCTCTATGGATGCTGTTTTTATTTGATTTCCCCTAAAAACCCGATATAGTCGTGCTAGATCATTCCGAAGTCTTCACCACGAGGAGTTCTTAGCTTTTTGGAACGGAGGGAGTTCATCCCATACAAGGTTTGTACAATTCTCCCGGAGGGATCGGAGCTTAGTTGCTGTGTGGCTGGGTTGAATGTTGCGATTAATTGGGAGATTAAATAGAAAACAGATAATGTAGAAAAATTTGTAGGGGCGGATGACGGAAGCAAAAGAGTGATAAAAGTTAAGGATTTCAATAGCAACCACTGCATTAAGTGAGGAGGCTTCTACTTTCTCTACGTTTTCTTCGAAATTGCTAAAAAATTCAGCTGCTTTCAGGAGAGAAAAATGTTTTGGGCAAGAAAGGGGCTATGTATATTTGTGCGATGAATCCAATTCGTGTCAAGTAAGGATACATTCTATGTAAAAAATTCCCGTAAGAACATAAAAGATAAAGGTCTCGGCGTTGATCAAACACCGAGAGATGCACCATGCATTCGACTTCATTAAGCATCGTTTGGATTTCATTGTACGCATACCTGACCTTCACAATGACTCTCGGTGGCCTACCGATGTATCGAGCCAATGCTGATATCCTCCCAGGCAAGTCTGGTACCAATTTGCCGACGCCGGAGGGATGAAGGCTTGGTGGGGCATGGGGGCGGAGATCAATTCCACGTGTGTGTTGCAGGCCGCCTCCGACCACTACGTAAGAACATACAGTGCAAATAAAATGTTTTCTATTACAATGTGTGTTATTAGTAAGACTTGCGCGTTTACTACCACAGTGTGTGTTTGACGTTACTATAGTCCGTTTGCTGAAACAACGGTCCTTATTCACGACTTCGAGTTCTCCTTTTTCGTCTTCTGCATGGGCCCTTCTAAATGCTTTGAAATGTAATGCTTCAATGGTAAGCTTTTATCTGCTTTTACTTAAGATTGCAAACACCCATAGAAGTTAACGACTTTCCAGGAAGCCAAGAAAAAAAAGAAAGGAAAGCAATCAATTTTTACTAAAATCCTAAATGACTGATGCGAAGAGCTAAACTTGACATTCACTTTTTTTCTTTTTGAAACAGTTGATACTTGATGCTGTACTATACAGAATTTCATTGCAACTTTTCAGTGGTAGCGTACTGGCTGTTTAGAGCGCTAAACTCAAAACTTTCTTCCCGCAGCCGTAGGTTGCAACTGATTACGCTCGAGTTTGTCTGCCAGAAGCTCACCTTTCAGCGATAGGCCAAATATTAGACTCTATTTGTAGCTCCATAAAGGTCCTTAAACTAGGAAGAAATTACATAGATTGAGTTGCGATGGCTGACCCTTATGTCAGCTCAGTGCTTTTTATCCTACTACGCAGATCTGGTACCTGCTCACCCCAATCCTGGAAGTATGGAGTGATCACTTTAGATTGTTAAGAATACGCGAGGTTGTTACACAACTTTTATTCGACTAATGTTTCACTTCTTCGTCTTCGTCAGAGTCAATGGTTCGAGTCAATGGTCCACAGTCGTTCCGCTTGTCAGTGTGACGTCATCTTCATCGTATCGAGTAGGACCTTGTTCAGTAGAGCACAGCTCGAATTAGGAGACGTCATCCGGCTAAGCTCTTCTATACAGGACGATTGTTGTTGATAATGATCGACCGTTTATCACAATTTGTCTTTTTAATAGATAATCCATCATGCAGCATTCGGTATCAGAGTAGCAACACATAGCGAAATAATACTGTTACTAAACCGATCTCCACTTAACCCAAGGGTGAGTAATCAACAAATTTCCTTGGACTGCTCAGCCTACACGAAGTTGTTATAAAACCCCTACTCGGCTATCGTTTGAGAAATTTATTGGTTGTTCAATGCCAAGTTAAACCAAAGTAGACTTAGTAACAGTGTGTTTTCTGCTATGTACTAGCTTTTCTAATAAAAAATGCTGCATGATTGTCTATTGAAAAAACAAATTATTATAAACGGACAATCAATGCCAACAGCAATCGTGCTGTATAGAAGAGCATCGTCGAGTGAGATCTCCTCATTTGAGCTGTGTTCGACTGAGGAAGGTCCGACTCAATAACATGACGAAGACGCCACATCGAAAAGGCTTCTGCTGTCCACAATAGACTAGGATCATCGGCTCTGATGAAGACGAACACGTCGAAGCATTGGCTGAATAAGAGTTATATAAAAACCTCGTGCAAGC
Organism: Angiostrongylus vasorum; assembly: GCA_018806985.1. Taxonomy (NCBI): domain Eukaryota; kingdom Metazoa; phylum Nematoda; class Chromadorea; order Rhabditida; family Metastrongylidae; genus Angiostrongylus; species Angiostrongylus vasorum. Next base: position 430,664 of record JADANN010000202.1, on the reverse strand, counting down.
TGAACAATCCAAAGAAATTTATTGACTATTCACGCTGAGATCAAATGAAATTTGGTTTGGTAGCAGACGGAGTGATTTGTTTGTGTGGAGCACGGAATCGAAGCATCGGCCAAAGGTGTATTGCAGTGACCTTTCACCAATGCATCATACACGTCACCGAAATAATCATGATTTGTCAACAGGCGTATCAATTATCACTTGCTTAAATGTGCGAGTAAGTGCGTTCTGTACAATATATATTTTACAGAGGGGATGGCTGTCAAAAATTTGCTGAGGATCTTTCGTACTGTTGTTGCAGTACGGACCACTGCAATTCATTTTCAAATCTGTCAGCTCTTTTCACTGTACTTTCAATTGCTTTGGTGAAAGTTTTTCATTTGACGAGTTGCATAAAGCATTTACTACTGACCGGACGGAGAAGAATGAAATTCATTCTTCAAGGGAAGAAGGAAGAGAGCGCAGTTATCTTTCAGCGTATATTGTTCTATTGAACTTTTTTACCGTCTTTTTTGTTCATGGCTTGCCAAAAAAAGGTGACGAGGTTAATGTGGCTCATGAAAATCTGTCCCTTTAACTTAATAAGTTTTACAAAACACTTTTATTCGGATGAACTCTCTTCGCTACGAGAGACTATTGTTATTAAAGAACTGGAGAGACAGAAACTCACTATTTTTTTCAGTAAGCAACCGCAAGTTTGATATTGTAGAATTTATTAGTATGCAATAGCTGATCGTTCCCGCGGCTTCGCATTCTTCAACTTGAAGGCTATGAAGAAGGCGAAACCGCCGAAACGTCACCTATTGTATACTTATAAATTCTGCAGTACCAACCTCATGTCTGGTTATTGGAGAAAAAACAGCGAATTATCAGTTAATGCCGAGGATAATAGAAAGCCGGTCTTGGAATACACACGGAAATGTCTGTGCTTGAACACTGGGATTTGATACCTATAGCGAATTTTTCGCCATGAAAAAAAAAGAGAAATCATTGGAGATGCTTGAGATTCAGATTGCTGGAGATTCAGAATGTCTCGGTTCTCATAAAGTATGCGGTCATCAATGAAACTTTAGCTCATTTTGCCTTTCGAAGTAGTTATCAAGTCTTATCTCCACTTTATTTTTTTCACATTCCACAGTTCATGATTCATATATATAGATATATTTGTATGTATATATTTAAATGTGGCAAACCGTCGTCAGGGAGCATATACATTATGCCTATATACTATATACATATATATATGTATATATATATATATATATATATATGTGCTTCCAGCGGTTTACCACCTCATCGTGGTTGGGAGGCGTTCCTGGGTGCCGGGTTGGGATGTCCAGCGGTGGGATTCATCACCCCATCAGGGTCTCCCAAGTTGAAAAGGAGTCCGGCGTTTCTACTATTAAGCCTAGCTAAGAGTAAACCAATACCAGGGTCCACCACCGCCTTGTTATCAAACTAGTCGCATGGTGACAAATCTCGCTCTGATCCACAAAGGTGGCGACTGCCTGTGTTGGTCTCAGGACAGACTTTGGCTAGGCTGAGCTCGGGACTCCGGGGAACCACAATGGGTAACCAGCAAAACTCCAAAAAGTGGAGGCTATGCTGAAGCCCACACAACCAGTGAGGACGGGCTGTCCAAGTATGCAAGTATCTGAAAAACATGAAGCGCCTCTGCTGTTTGCTTCAGACGTATTTGACGAATATATGGAAAATATGTAAGAAGCACACGGAAGAAATGTCACTGCAAGAGTTCGAAATTAACGCCTGTTTCCGTACTTTGGAACTGGAAGTGATTCTACACCGTCGACTCTGCATGTCGATAGAGAAACAAGCACCAGGATTTCAAAAAATTAGAGGCAATATGTGAGATCTTACAAGGAACTTAAAGAGTAGGACGATCAGAAATGCGCTGCTTAGCATTCCAAAAAAAGTTAGCACTAAATGCGGCCGCTGTATATAAAAAAATAAAGCTCTCGGCGTTGGTCAATCCTTTAGAGATGCACCATGGATTTAAAATCGTTAAGCATGGTTTGGAGTGATTCAATGCATATCTGGCCTTTACAATGACTCGCTGTGGGCGCTTCAGCCTAGCTATCTCAGGACTCCAGGAGAATGGCTCGACAAGCATTTTACAACATTCAAGATAAAACGAAAATTCTCAAGAAGCGACAAAAACCGAAAGGTATAAGTTGGAAGATCCTCGTGAATAATGGTTGTGAGGAAACGAATCGAATGTGAGAAGTGCTGGGATCCGCACAATAGACGTGAGGACGGGACGAATAAAATAGAAAAATAAAAAAACATCAAAATGTAGTGACGTTGCTAGTATTATCTGCACACATTTAAATGTTCAGATATATGAATAACAAAATACTAAAAAGATTCGTCGAGATGAGTGGTTTCCACAAATGATTGCTATCATCACAACCACTCAGGAAACAACCAAGAACAAAACACAAAGCTGGCCCACTATGCTACTTTTAGTTACCTTTTCGACAAAAGCGTTAAAAAAGCTACTATTGCAAAAATGCGGTGACTGAATAAGAAAGAAATTGCTCGCAACAATTTACGAATGGCCCACGTTTCACTAAAATTTCTTGCTAAGTGTTTTTTCTTCACTATAAGTTGGCATCATCCGTTTATCTACAGAAGGTGTCCAGTTCACGTGTCCTCTTCGTCAATTTGTTCGGTCATTTCCGGCATTTGTAGGGTTCGAGATTTCTCCTCTCATCTCCTGGCTTCAACGTCGCCACTAATAGAAACAACAAGCAGAAGAGGAGAGGCGCTGAAAGGTGACAACTAAGCATTGTGAACACAAACAGGGCAGGCCAGATGAAATAAAAAACACGTTTCCTTAAGCGCTCGCCACTTCAACATGACTTTGTGTCACCGAAAACCACTGTGAGCAGACAAAATATAGTCCTTGAGGATTTTTAAGAAATCTCGTGAATTTTTTTTACAGTACTGCCAAAGAATACTAGGTAACACTTAACCAATGCTTACTCTCTCCATGCAAATCCTTAATAGAAGTTCTTAAAACATCTCTTCCACGAAAGAGGAGCATTGCTTCTTAGAAATAAGACAAACTTCCGACAATTCCGTGCAGTGTTCACAATTTAATGTAACGATACCAATCCTCTCAAACTTCATCCAGGTATTAAAATATATAAATGATGGCCAAATGTAACAAATATACGAAAGTGAAATCTTTTAACTTTAATGATGCTGAGACATTTGCAAAACTCCGGACCGCAGGTGTCTACGGTGGGGAACGAAAGCACTATTGTCCTTTCCGGGCGAGTAGCGCGCTCACCACCACACCATGCGGGTCCTTCGTTTCGCCTGTCTCTCAGCTAGTTCTATTGATCTTTGGGTGATTGCTGATGGCAAAGATCAATAGAACTAGCTGAGAGACAGCGAAACGAAGGACGCGCATGGTGTGGTGGTGAAGCGCTACTCCCCGGAAAGGACAATAGCGCGTTCGTTCCCCACCGTAGACACTGCGGTCCGGAGTTTTGCAAATATCTCAGCATCATTAAAGTTATATTTCGCAATACATACTCTGCCGCTAAAAAGAGTAGGCAGTAAATAATAGTAAGTCAAAAGTTGAAATCTTCTATTTAATAGTGGCTGTTATCATCACAGTCGTCAAGAAGCCGAACGGATAGCAAACCTAAGCCTGGCACGGCGAGCTTCCTTCTTCTGGCTATCTTTTCGCCAAAACGTCTTCGTATTTACTTAAAGTAAGAAATTTTGTCTTAAAATAACCAGGAAAGTCTCGGATTGCTTTAAATATTTTAGCTAAACAATTTTCTACTGCTTCGTTTAATGTTTTCATCATAGGATGCATTCGATCCACACGGATCGGTGGATTGAGATCATCAATCTGGTGACTAAGATTTTTTCAAAATGGTAAGAGTTGAAGAGTGACTAATCACCGTTTCGAACTTATGGCGGGAAACGTGAATCATTCTTATCAAAGTCAAACAAAAATGCTACTGCGGCTTGATAATGATGGTTGAGCAAGTTTAAAAGTTACGGTTAAATTGTCCATCACAAAAACTACTAAAGTATTTTTTCATTGAGCTGAAGGAAACATTGCGTTAAAGTTTTTCTTCAGCCATAACCTATCATAATGACAGCAATAAAGTTGATTTCATGAATGAACATTATTTAGTGTGCTATAGAAAATCCTATAGCGTCTAGAAGATGTAGCGCTACGGTTAACAATGAGCGTTGATTTACCTTGCACAATGGCTGATGTGCAGGTTATGGTAAGTTTTATTAATGGTGCTTCTCTTCACGTAAAGAAATTCTGACATTGAAAAACGCTTTTTACACCTTTAGAGTCCATTTCTGGGCTGCTAGCTAAAAGCTGAGGGACGTTCGTCGACATTATCTGATAAAGTTTCTGATGATTCGCTATGAGTAACGTCGGCGTCGTTGTTAGCGAACCTATCGGGCGGAGAATTCTTACCACTCTTACCGTATCTGTCATCTTTGCAAACATTTGCGCATATAAGACGTGTTTTCGTGTTGAACTGAGCCATTTTCGTCTCACATACACCATCAACAATGACACGATTTTCGTCATTTCGTACTATCATCATTCTTATGACGTTTATTATTGTAGCTGTCGCCATCAAGTGCTACAACGGTATGTGTAACTTTACAATAAATGGTGGTTTACATCACTCATCTCATATCACAGGCGCTCAAGTTGGTTATTAAAATAACTGTAATCAGAGTATACACTCCATTTGTATGGCTTGTATGATTAAGCCGCTGAACCGGTAGCTACGGATGGCCCGCTGGGTACTGCCATTCAGTAAATTCCTGTTCATAAATGATGCTTCGATTATAAGTAAAGAAGTGAACTCTTCGCTCCTGTGACTCAATTGAAGTAGTTACCTGGAAGCTGTGGATCGTAGTTCGACACACAGTAATCTCTCACGCTTCCCAAAACGTAGGATGGGACACTAAACCATTGGGAATTATGCTGCTGAACAGGGAAATATTCGCTCTAAGCTTCTCAATAATCAGCAGAATCTTCTCATTGTTTAAAAGGAGATGAATTCTTACGAAGGAAGTCCCGTTTTAAGTAAATATTTGGAATTTCCACAGCTTTTTCTTCTGTTGTGCTACCTACTCAGAAATAGCCTAAGGTCTTGAAGAAATCGTTAGTAAACAACCGATTCGAAGCAATGATCACTTAATGAATAAAACATGAAGATTTCTTGTTTCATCAACATTACAACGGAGTGCCCACCAAAGTAAGCCTATTCATAATCGATTACACAGAGTTTTTGAAAGTCGTTTACGCCTCTCTTTTTTAATGGTAGGTGGAACATTGGAACTAGAAAACCTGCTACTTGTTCTCCCATCTACCAGCGACTAACTTGAGCAAGTAAAAAGAATGTTCACATTCTAATCGTTTTGGTAGGTTTCCCATTGAATTCTGCCTACTTGAAGAAGGGGAACCGCGTCGTTCTTGCCCTTTTAGGGTTTTCACGAAGGAATTTGAAGATTACATGGTCGTTGTCTCGTGATTTCCCATGTTACTTATTGGTTGACGATTCCTATCTATCAATGATTATTTAGGTCTTCCACTCACTTGTTTGTCAATAGATCAGAGATATCTTCAAACGGACATTTGGTGGGATTGTCAAGAAGGGTCTCTTATTAACTAAACAACTAAGACATTCTTGCTTTGAGGACCTACCTGAGTGGTGAATCCATTTCCTACATTGTTGAGACTGCAAATTGCTACAATCATACGGTTTCGTGCTGTCACATGACGTGTGTGGTTCCCCATAATCTTTCACCGATTTCGACGTCGTCTAGAGTCTTTTTAGAAGCTACATTAAGATCTTTCCCATCCAGGTTGACGTTGTTTATGACCTTCCTCATAGCATGAATCACAATCTGCTATCTTTTCGTTGGTCTGTTCGTCCATTCAAACAAACGGCTGCACCATTCCATCGCTATCGCTGCGTTTAACGCGCTGAATGTGCTCTTATCGTTCATTGTTAATGCCGAGAACGTAGAATTAAATGGCAAGGCAATGAAAATAGTTTAGGCCATCAACAAATGGCCGTTCGTCACCCTTTTTTTTTTGCGACATCGTCAACAACAATGTTTTAGCGCCACTAACCTTGGCTGCCAACTTGCTTTGAATGTGAGCTCAGGTTTTATCTCTTTACGAGACAAATTTGAACGCTCTGCTCTTGACCTATTCTTTTCTCACGTGAAGATATTATATGAAATACAGCCTCTAAAACGCTTAGATATAAGCAAAACTCGAAACTTCGGGTGAGCTTCGAGTACTTTCCGAGAGGTAACGTGTTGTCCACTAAAAAATATGAGTAAAAATTCACCAAGATAGAAGCAAAGCAAGGCCCTCAATTATGTAGTGAGCAACACATGATCCCCGTAGAGGGTAATATCGGATTTGCAACTCACATGGAATTTCCAATTTCCCTCTGCCTTTAGTTTGTTTTTGACTGAGACTCATCGCAATGACTCATTGTAGGCGTATTGGCTCAAGGATGATCGCGTGAAACTTTTTCTTTGAAACTTTCGCTCCCATGGCGTAGATTTCCATACTGTTTCTGATGAGTTACCGAGTAGAAGTTCCACACGCAGTATGGATTTCATATTGATTTTTTGGCATCGAAAGGACATGACTTTTCTGAATTGCTAGTTTTTCCGAGGAAACATAAACTATGCTTAACTCAATTCATCGAGACAGTTGCAGATGTGGCAAACCTACAGAGAAATTGCTGGACATATTACATATTATAACACACTTTGCTAGACATATTAAGCTTCGTATTGAATAAAAAAAGGATAGAGGGTGAAAGCTCTCGCTGTTGATCAATCCCTGAGGAATGCGTCACGCATTCGACTTCATTAAGCATTGTTGGAGGTTATTGAATACAAATCTGATTTTTACAAAGACTCGCAGAAATTTATTGCCATTCATTCTATATGGCCCAGTGGCCTACCAAGCTATCGACCCATTCTTCTAGCCTCCCAGACAAGTTTGGTATCAGTTTGCCGACCCTGAAGGGATGGGAGGCTTGGTGAGTCGTACTGAATAAATGGCAATAAATTTCTTTGATTACTTTTTTCAGTTTTCACATAACCTTCCATCCAACGTCCACGAAGGCCTTCGGATTTGCGTGCAGTTCGGCTGCTGCTTAAGGATTTTGTTCTTCGTCATGAATATTAAAACACTGTTGAAAGATAGTCGAGTAGGTTCAACCTTGAATAGCCGTGTTGGGGAGATCCGAAGTCTTCACCACGACAGTAAATGTTTATTGATAGTAGGGAGTTTTGTACATAAAGGCCGATAGGTATTTACCGACCCCAAGTGTTAAGAGAATTGGTTGACTGAAGCGGGATCATTTGAGCGCATTTCGAGAGATTAACTAGAAAGCAACATGGTCATTTCTTATTCACTGCCTACTCTTTTTTTCATGGCAGGGTGTAATGTGAGGTCTAACCACAATGATGCTGAGATATTTGCAAAACTCCGAACCGCAGTTTTCTGAGGCGGGGATCGAGCAAGCTATTACCCTTTCCGGGGGCTAACGCATTCACCACCACACTATACGGGTCCTACGTTTCGTACTTCTAGCCTAACCCCCGGAAAGGGTAATAACGTGTTAACTTCCCACTGCAGAAACCTGCAATCTGAAGTTTTGCAGTTATCTCAGCATCATTGCTGTGAAAAACAACAGTTATGAAAGAATTTGCAGGAGCAACCAGTAAAGACGAGAAAGTAAGGCGAATTGAAGACTGCAATGATGATTTTTGCTTAAAAGTAAAGTTTCAAGGTGAACAACAAACAGTGATTTCATATGCTTGTGACCAAACCAACATGTGCCAAGTAAGGATATGATTCTACTTGAAAATTCATCTAACGTTGAAAGCTCTCAGCGATGACCAATCCCTGAGGGAAGCGCCGTGCATTCGACTTCACTAAGCATCGTTGGAGGTGATTGAATGCATATGTGGCTTTTGACAATGACCCACGGTGGCCTACCGATGTATCGAGCCAGTGATCCTATCCTCACAGACAAATCTGGTACCAATTTGCCGACACCGGAGGAATGGAAGGCTTGGTGAGCTACAGGCACGGAGATCGATCCCATGTATATTACAGTACGCCTTCGACCACTGCGCCACACGCGCATCTAACATTAGGCAAAATAAACACAAGTTTTTCTTGTACAACGTACGTTATTAAGAATATTTATGCATTTATCAATAGTTTATTTCCAATATTGATTTTTTCGATTATGTAGTGGCCCTAATTCGCAGATTCGAGCTTTTTTTTTTACTTTTGCGTACATGTGTCTTTTACATGTGACTATTAAAAGCAGTGTTTTCCTACAAGCTTTTATCTTACAAGCCCTTATCCATTTTTATCCAAAACTACAAGTAACCATAGAGATTCGTGACTTTCCAAGAGTTCGGAAGAAAAATAAGGGGAGCCATCGATTTTTACAGAAATCCTCAATGGTAGAGGCCCGCAGAATATTACCACACAGCTTCACCTTTTCATTGTTCGTTCGGGAGCCTCAAAGACACTTAGACTGGAAGCTTCTTTAAAGCTCAAGCATAATGTATGCTTTTTAACAAGCGTTAACCGGTAATGGATGTGACATGCACTTTTTGTCTTTAGAGACATTTCATTACAATTTTTCCCCTGTAGCGCAGTGGGACTTTAGAAAATCTAGAAGGAAGTCAAAACGTACCCTATGCGGATTAAATGATTTTCGTCAGAGAAATCATCGGAGAAAAACAAACGATCATCACCGAATATTAGATATAATAGACCAACAACAACCGTCCTGTATAAAAGAGCGCTGCTAAGTGAGGTTGCTTCTTTCAAGCGGTGTTTCACTGAAGACGATTCGACTCCATGCGATCACGAAGACCCATATCAGAAGAAGAAAGAGTTGTAGGCAACCGACTTGGATCATCGGTTCGGAGGAAGGTGAAAGTGCCGAAACACTAACTGAATAAAGTTTTGTATAAGCTTTTTGTTAGCTTATCAATGAAAGAAAACATGTGGACTACGCATCCCGAGGTTGAAGGAAAATCGGCTTTTGCAAAAATGAAGAAGCTTTCGGCATTGATTAATTGCTGAGGGATATGCCACACATTAGACTAAATCAAACATCGTAAAAGGCGATCGAATGCATATCTGGCTTACAAACTGACTTGCGGTGGCCTACCGACGCATCAAGTCAGTGCTGCTGTCAGCCGACAAGTCTTGTAGTCTTTCTCGACACCGCAGAAATGAAAGAGCTGGTGACGTTATTTGCGGGGTCGAACCTAAGAGGTATATATTACAAGGCACCTCCAACCACTGCGCTTAATACAGTTCTAATATGATCCTAATTGATCAATAGACATGGTCGCGAAAAGTTTTTCAAAATAACAAAATGTCGTTTCCAAGATCGACTTTCTGTTAACCTCGGCATTGGATTACAAATCTGTCGTTTTCTTTCTCAGCAGTTGCGAGGTCGTTAAATAGCATATGTTTACTTCCATACAATAACACACATACAACACAATTGTAGCTGACGTTTCGGCAGAATCGTCTTCTTCAGAACAGCTAGATGGCAAACGAAAAGTAAGGCAAAGTACGCCACTAGGTACGCATAGGATTCAAAACCATAGAGGGGAGGATTTCGATATAAAAGTCGCACGGGATCCTAAAACACCAACGCCCAAACCCCTCGAGGCTTTTTGGATAAATGCCAAAAATCCTACAACGAATAGCAGGGAAGAACACTCCGAGATCACACGTGATCTCGCCCCATGCCTTCGTATGGATCGTTGATGTGGGGAGGTGCAGTCATCAACCATATGCGACTCTGAGCGGCTCTTCTTCCTCGGTGGAAGGCAGGTGAAAAAACCGGTAGGTCTTCCGAGAAGTTACTGACTGTGTGACTACCATTTAGATTTTCATCCTTCAGTTTGTGCTGTTAAAGCGTTTGACCTAGTAAGTTACGTATTAGTGTACCCTTCCAGGCCCTGAACAAGGCGATTCTTCCGAAACGTGAGCTACTATTGTGTTGTATGTGTGTTATTGTATGGAAGTAAACGCATGCTGTTTAACCTGCTCTCGATTGCTGAGAAAGAAAACGACAGATTTAAAATGTCGTTTGTTTGGATTCGCGAGTAAATGTGTCCTACACTCTCTGTATTACAGAAGGATGGCTGTTACACTGGCTATGCGAACTCTCTGGTGTGTTGTTGTAGCAAGGACTACTGTAACTCATCGTCAGCTTTCTCCACCCTCTTCGCCATCCTTCCAATTGTTTTAGTGAAAATATTTGCTTGATAACTTGTATTTGGAGTGTTTGAAGGTTCATTAGTGTATATATAGATTTTTATTAACATCGAAATCGATTTTTGATGGGATTATTTGAATTGTAACAACGAATGTTATTTTTCTGTTCTAACATTCTTTCAGAAAATCGTGGGTTCCTTAGAAATTCCGTTGTTTTCTCCGGTTATTATTTATTTGTGTCAAATCGACGAAATCTCACTTTTTGCTTAAGCAGTGTAATAAACGTCTTCCATTATTTGAGGGTCAACACTGTTGGAACATTTCAATGATGCTGAGATATTTGCAAAAGTAACCGCAGGTGTTTGCGGTGGGGAACGAACGCGCTATTGTCCTTTTCGGGGAGTAACGCGTTCACCACCACACCATTCCTTCCGTCCTTCGGAGTTTTGCAAATATCTCAGCGTCACAATATTTTTGCCTTTAATTTTCTGCCTTCTATACTTCTAATGGCAGGTTATTAAGCGAAATACAACCACAAGATTGTTGAGATATTTGCAAAACTCCGGGCCGCAGGTGCTTGCGGTGGGGAACGAACGCGCTATTGTCCTTTCCGGGGAGTAACGCGTTCACCACCACACCATTCCTTCCGTCCTTCGGAGTTTTGCAAATATCTCAGCATCACAATATTTTGCCTTTAATTTTCTGCCTTCTATACTTCTAATGGCAGGTTATTAAGCGAAATACAACCACAAGATTGCTGAGATATTTGCAAAACTCCGGACCGCAGGTGCTTGCGGTGGGGAACGAACGCGCTATTGTCCTTTCCGGGGAGTAAAGCGTTCACCACCACACAATGCGGGTCCTTCGTTTCGCCTGTCTCTCAGCTAGTTCTATCGATCTGTGCCGTCAGCAATCACCCCGTCAACGGGATTGATCTGGGGAGCCCACATCGGCATTGAACCCAGTTAAGCTGAGGCTGTTGTTGAATTCACAATATTTTGCCTTTTATTTTCTGCCTTGGTGGTGACCCGCATGGTGTGGTGGTGAACGCGTTACTCCCCGGAAAGGACAATAGCGCGTTCGTTCCCCACCGCATGCACCTGCGGTCCGTAGTTCTGCAAGTATCTCAGCAATCTTGTGGTTGTATCTCAGCATCATTAAAAGTTATATTTCGCAATATACCGTGTAGGCAGTAAATAATAAGTTAAAACTGTTGGAACAATCCACTCGATATGCGGAAAGAGGCAAAAAAAAATCAATACGGCATAGAATCTTGCCTTCGGGCGAGTTTTTTACGATTGATATTGACCACTTCATATTCGTCTAGGGGCATATAAATTAGCATACAGATAGATTAATGTTGTATCAGCCTGACTTTTTCAATATGTCATTGTATTATAGTATCAGTTGTGACAAGTTTCTTAAATAGAACCATGAGTATGAGCGAAGCTCTGAACCTCAACTGAGATTCGAGCCTGTGCCTGCCGTTTTCAAGGGCTCACGTGTAGTCCACTGCACCAGCGGAGGCCTTCGTTTGTTCTCTCCTAGCCAACTTTCTACGAATTCTGTTCATATCTTAGTATCACTGAGGCTTTATTCCGCGTAGTATTCTGCCATAAAAAAAAGAATAGGAAGGAACTAAAAATTGGCTACATTGTGACTCCTCAAACAGTTCGATCGATTTTCGTCCAGAAAGGAAATCAATAACCCGGAATAAAAAACTAATCAATTTACTACTTTCCCCACTTTTTTTGTACTTTTTTAAAGGGGGGGCTCGATGTAGTGCTTATAAAAATGTCTAAGGTCATCGAGAGAACTTAGCTTGTTCGAGGAATTTTTCTCACAATCACTTAACTTTTTTCGCGGATTTTTTCTTTTCTAGAATTACAAAGGGCAAAATTGTGAGAAGGAAAACGACAGAAAGGGAATCTATTATTTGAGTGTTGTCATCGCGAAAAAAAACTGGGTTACCATGAATAATTCAAACACATAGACTATTATTATTTAATAATATGACGTATACAATCCCGTCGTGACGGAGATGTGACGGGGACTGAAATGCGGCAATGCGTCACATCTCCGTCACGACGGGATTGTATACGTCATATTATTAAATAATAATAATCTAAGCGTTTGAATTATTCATGATAACCCAGGATCTCATCTCCGTCACTACTAATGAGTTGCTCAAAATGAGAAGGAAACTGAAGCATGATCCTACTGCAACACGTTTGACATGGCTAGTAATAAATGCCAGCTGCAGAATAGCTTTGCAAGAAGATCTACAACGGTACAAGCAGAAGAAACCACTGGAAGCAGCAGAAAAAAAGAAGCAGTCTGAAAAAAGTGCCGTCGGGACTTGTATGATTACAATGTTCCGCTGTCAGCTCTAATGAACAAAGATGGGATCGTCAAAAGTTACCGCCATGATATGGAATTAATAGCGGAAAGATTCTACACCAACCTTTTCCGTTCCACAATCCGTGTCCTGGACCCTAATATCCCCCACTGGAGAAAAACAACCTGGAATTCTTCCGTCGGAGGTTCGAGTTGCGATAGAAAGCATGAAAAGAGGCACAGCTCCAGGACCAGACAATGTCAACGCCGATTTCCTTAGAGCTGGAGGCCACAATTTACATGTACTTCTCGCAAATTATATGACAGCCTACCTTCAAAAGGGGAAAAAAAATCCCAGACCAGTGGAGGACGTCGCGTACGGTCATCCTACCCAAGAAAGGAGACCGAAGAGATCTTCGTAACTATCATTCAATATGCTTGTTGAGTGGACTCTACAAGCTCTTCACGAAGATTGTCCTCTTGCGCATATCAAGGACATTGGATGAGGGGCAGCCAGTCGAACAAAAAGGGATTTCGGAAAGGATTTTGCTGTATGGACCACATCCAAACCGTCTCCAGGGTCGTCGAAGTTTGTCGGGAATACCACCTGACTCTAGTCCTAACCTTTGTCAACTATGAAGAAGCGTTTGACAGTGTCAAAACGAATGCAATCCCTATCAGCTCTCGTCAGCCAAGGAATGGACCCGTCCTACACAAGAACTCTGTGCGACTGTTATCGGAACTGCACAATGAAAATGCAGCTTTTCCATCGACCTCTTACCATACCCATAGAAAAAGAGGTTCGACACGGCGACACAATATCGCCAAAGCTGTTCAGTGCCGCACTGCAGTGGATAATGAAGTCACTCGACTGGGATGAGAAAGGCATGCGTATTGATGGAAAATTCCTGTCAAACCTTCGTTTTGCCGACGACATTGTCATGTTTTCAAAAAGTACTAGCGAAGCAGAGATGATGATCAACGAGCTCAACGAAGCGGGCAAAAAACATTGGACTTCGCATAAATCGAAGGAAGACCCTGTTCATGAAAAACCCATGGTGCGAAGGCGGAAAAATTGAATTGGATGGCTGTCTCATTGCAGAGACCACCTGGTACGTACACCTTGGGCGATCAATGGACATGAAAAAACAACATGAAGGAGGAAATAGATAGAAGAAGGAGAGCAGCTTGGGCCGCATTCGGGCCTCTCAAAGAAACCACCGACCAACTGTTTAACTACGTCAAGAATGCTTCGCACTACTCACAGAGCGCTTGAGCGATGTCTTCTGGAATATAACCGGCACTCTCAATATCTAACCGGAATGCGAAGCTCAGACCTTAGAAATCTGTCACACCTTCGAGATCCAGGAGATTATACATCGATAGCGAAACTTAGATGGCCACTACATAATGAGAAGAACGGACGACAGATGGACGAAAAGAATAGTAGAGTGGACTCCAAGAGAATGCAAACGTACCCCAGGACGACCACCTACACGTTGGGCGGACGTGTTCGTAAACAAAGTTGATCTGCTGTACCCGCAGCTGCAGCAGTTTTACAGACCACGGTACGAGACTCGCAAGCGATACCATGCTCGAACAAGACCACCACCATGGACTAGTATTGCGAGAAAAAAGAACGAATTGCATATGTGCTGGGGTCCGCACAGCTCGTGAAGACGGACCGTCCAAGTAAGTAAGTAATCCCGTCACAGAGCAAGTACAGTTTTTTTTCCTTGAAAAAATAAAAAATGACGCGAAAGATAACAAAGAAGGGCACCAGTCAAATGTAGGATTTCTAAATTGTAATTAAGTTTATAGTGAACTGATTATAACACAAAAAATCAAAGAGAGGAATAAAAACTGGTAACCCATGATGTTGACGATGGTACTTACATACTTGGACATTTGGAACCTCTTATTCACTGATCCTCCTCACGGTTTACCACTTCATCGTGGCTGGGAGGTGTTCCTGGTGTCGGACTGCGATGTACAGCTGGGGATTCATCCCTTGGCAGGGCCTCTCATGCTGAGAAGGAGTCCGGCGTTTCCATTTGGAAGCCTAGCTAAGAGTAAACCAATACCAGAATCCACCACCATCCTAGTATCAAAGTGGCATGATGGCAAATCTCCCTCTAATCCACAAGGGCTGCGACTGCCCGTGGTGGTGAAGACCTGGGTCAGACTTTGGTCAGGCTGACGTCGAGATTCCAGGAAACTAAAATGGCCTAACGAGCAAATCTCCGAAAAGTGGAGGTTATGCTGAGGCCCGCACAACCAGTGAGAGCACGTATTCAAGTATCAAGTAAGTAAGTATTCACTGATAGTGCCGGTCGCAGCAAATTTCCTCTCGTTTCTCGTTCGCGCAATCGTCGCCCATGGCAGTGGTCTTCACCGAGCATGGTGACGTTCGAGAGGTCCATTTCGATTTCCTGCAGGCGCTTGCATCTGCGAATGCAGAGGGTTGACGTTACCAGCGAGCAAGTCAGCCTATCGTATGGATGGTCTTTCAAAAGGGCAGCCGCATTCCCTTGTAGTCCATTCCACTGTTGTTTTGGTCGACCTGTCATCTATTTCTTTTTATTAGAAGACCGGCTCAACTATGTTTTGCCATTGATGTATATTCTTCTGGATGCCAAAAAGAGATAGGTTTCGAAGATATGAGCTCCGCATTCTCTGAAGACGATGTGAGTGTCGGCTAAATTTCGGAAGATGTTGTTCAGTCGTTCTGCGAGTGGTGCGCAGTATTCCCAAAGTGTTTAGGCGTCAGCCCATGCCATGTCTATGCTGCATAACGGAGCGCTGGGAGTGCTCTTGAATCGAAAAAGTGAGCGCAGAGTTTTGGGTCCGTTAGTTGGTTGGTGTCTTCTTTGAGTGGCCTGAATGTGACCCACGTTGTTCTGCTTCTTCTGGTTAATTCTTCCTTCATGTTGTACTCTATGTTCATGGGACATCCAACGTACACATGCAAAGTGGTCTCTGTAATCAGTGAACCATCCACTTCAATCTGTTCACCTTCACATAATAGGCTCATAATGAACTGAGTCTTCGTCCTATTTATGGGTACTGCAGCCTTTTTTCCTGCTTCGTTGAGTTCATTTATCATCATGAACAAAGATTTAATAGGAATTTTCCATCAATACGTATGTTCTCCTCATCATATCCAGTGAGTTTATTATCCACTGCAGCGCAGCAGTAAACAGATTTGGCGAAATTGTATCGCTTCGTCGAAGTTCTTGTTCTACGGGCCGTGCTTGTCAAGGGTTGGTGAGAAAGCCGAATTTTCGTCGTGTAGTCTTGATAATACTAAGTCAGAATTCTTGTGTAGGACGGTTCCAGTCCTTGGTCGACAAATGCTCAAAGGACTGCATTCGTTTTGATGCAGGCAAATCCTTTATCATAGTCGATGGTGGTTAGGACTACAGACAGGTGGCACTCTGGACAGAGTGCTATGACTCGTGACACAGATTGAGTGTGGTCCATGCAGCAGAATCATTTCATGAAAAGTTAAATTCTTCAAATGATATATCATATATGCAAACCCTCGAAACCTTGGTTGCTCAACAAGTTACTCCTCTTTCAAGATCTTTGATGTAAGTAAAGATGTAGTCTCCGCGGAGAGCTTTTAGAAGACACTCAACAAACATATCGTGCGATAGTTACGTCTTCCTGTAAATTAGGACTTTCTTCTTCTGAAGGTGAGATGTCATAATTCTTGAAAGAAGTGCGTGTATATTGTGGCTTCCAGCTCTAAGAAAGTCGGAGATGATATTATAGGGTCCTGGGGTTGTGCCGTTTTTCGTGCTTTTTAGAGCAACTCGAACTACAGAGGGAGGGAATTGAAGGTGGTTTTTCTTTAGCGTGGATTCGAGGGTCTGGGACGGGGATTGTGGTTCATAGAAGATTGGTATAAAACTTCCTTTTATAAATTCCGTGTCACAATTGAGTTTAGTGCTGGTCCCATCTCCATTCATCAGAACAAACAGCGGAGCATCATAGTGGCAAAGACTCCGAGACCACTTCCTCAGACTAAATCATTTCTGAGCTGCTTCCAATAACTTTTGCTGCCTCTACCGAAGTAAATCCTCCTGCAAAAGTCTGCTTCAGCTGGAATTTATTATTAGTTGTGTTAGATCTGTTGCACTAGGTTCAAGCCTCAGTTTATTTCTCTTTTGAGGAGCTTCTTACTGGCAATGGGGATGCGGTCTGAACCTCTGGTTTGCAGAACTGAGGCGAGTTCGCCACAAGTTTTAAACCCATCGAAGAGCAGCGTATAGTCGTCGACGAGGTCTCTCTTTATCTGCTAGTAATGTGAGCAGCCCACTTTACCGAGAATATCCTCGTCATAGACGATTTGTTTTAATTTCTTGGACGATGACAAGAGTTCATTGCACCTTATAGCTGAATTAAATCTTCGCAAGAAGGCGGTCATTAGAGCCAATACAGAGTTCAGGGTACAATGTAAAAGAAATACCATTTTATGTCAGTGAGAATTTTGGCGATCTCCATATGGGTCGTACTGTGTGGAGGTTCCTAAGTCTATCGCCGAGTTCCTCCGTTCTCGAAAAAATTATTTCCAGAGATGTGCTACGGGCAGAAGCTCCGGCTTTTGTCTTGATTTCTTCCTCAAATTCCAAATTCTCCTATTTTTTATTTATTTCAGTTAGTGGCCCCAAAACTGGCTTTGAAGTTTCCAACAAAGAATTTTGAAGGGCTTTTCGTTGGAGATCACTTCCTCCGACTTGCCGTCATGTTCGCTCTCATTAGCTGTACATATTGGTGCACATCAGCTGATGATATTGACTTTCCAAGATCGACTTTCTATTAACCTCAACGCTGAATTATAAATGTGTAGTTTTCTTTCTCAGCAGTATGAGGTGGTGCAGTCATCAACCATATGCGACTCTAAGCGGCTGGCCTTTTTTCCGTGGAAGGCAAGTAAAAAACAGTGCGTTTTTCGAGAAGCTGCTGATCATGTAACTATCGTTTGGATTTTCACCTTTCTGTTTGTGCTGTTGGAAGTGATTGACCTAGTAGGTTGCGTATTAGTGTACCCTTCCAGGCTCTGGAGAAGGTGAGACAGCTGAAGCGTGAGCTACCGTGATAGTGACATCGTTCTGAGGGAAAGTTTCAGAACAAGAATGTCCAAACGCTGCGGTAGGATTTCGTATGAGGGGGACCGGATGGAAATAGATGAATGTGCGAGAAAGTCAACGCCTGCGACATTTCGTAACGGAAATTTCCCTGCACGAACGACAAGGGTTTTGTCACCTAGTTGTGCTCTGTCGGTCTTTCTACTTTTCGCCTTTGATATTACGATCACATAGAATTTCATAAGACCTGCAGCCTCAGGGAGAAAGCAATGGTCGGCGTATGAGGAAACTGTCTGGTTTGTAGGAGAAGCGGTCTTCATGGGGTGTCGTGCGCATGGTCGTTTACTTCCTTTCCAATAGCGCTCTGATCAAACTGAGATTTGCCTGCTTCTCACCGGTTGTCCAAGAGCGCGAGGCTTTAGACGAAAGCGCCTACTATGCGGAGTACTAACGATGGAATATTGCTGGTTGAGCCATTATGGTTCCCCCGAGTACCGAGTTCGGCTTAGTCGAAGCCTTCCTAGGGTCTTCAATACCACAGAGAGTTTTTTGCCGTTGTGAATCAGAGGAAAATTTACCTTATTACCACTATTTTCGTAGCATGATGGCAGTGATTTCTGGAACTAGTTCATTCCCTAAGAATGCATGTGTCGCGCAGTGGTCGGAGGCGCCCTGCAATACACATGGGGTCGATCCCTACGCCCACAGCTCACCAAGGCTTCCATCCTTCTGGACTTGGCGAATTAGTACCAGACTTATCTGGAAGAATAGTAGCGCTGGCTCGATACAACAGTAGGCCACCGCGAGTCATTGTAAAGGGAAGATGTGCATTCAATCACCTCCAACGATGCTTAATAAAGTCATGTATGGTACATTTCTCAGGAATTGATCAACGCCGAGAGCTTTATCCTGCCTTTTAGTTTACTCCTGGCTGCGCTTTTCGAATGAAAACATCGGACTCTTCATCAGCTTGGAAGCCTTGCTGGAAGGATGAACCCTACGCTGCACATCGCAACACCACACACGAACACCTCCCAGTCACGACGACAGCGTAAATTTTTTTGGAGGTGCAAGAATTAAAGAATTCTCGTTCCTTATTAAACCAAATAGAGGTTTTTTGATTAATTCACTTAGGAACAAAATGACAGAACTTCTATGAAATTGCTAACTTGAGACTCTTGAACATAACCATTTGTTTGTGACCATTTTCGAGTGATTTTGTCTACCTGCCTTGAAATTCCTTCAGAGAAGAATGAAATAAGAAATATACTGATTATTAGGTATCACTGAAGTGTATTGAAAAACGTTGGGACCACATTCTTCTACTCAAAAGATAAACATAAGCCTCATGAGTACTGCAGTCAATTACTACTTGTCTGATGAGGTACTGTATTAATTCCTTCCACTATCATCGTCTGCACATTATTATCGAGACTATCTATAGAAATGTTACGTCTATTGTTTGTAGAAGAAAACGAAGGCCAGACGTTAATTTCCAGACCATCTAATGTGGTGATGTAAAACTACTGAACTAGTTACAGTTCAAACAGACAACTTACGGGAAAAGGACTACGATCTTTTGACGGAATGGAACAAAAAACTTTCAAAATCTGACGTGCTCAACTATCGTAAGTATGGAAATCACAGCTGTTCATGACAACAAGATTGGTGTTTTCTGGATCGGATTACTTATTTGCACACTTGGACGGTCCGCCTTCACTAGTTGTGTGGGTTCCAGCATAATATCCATTTTTTCGGAGTTTTGCTGGTTTTAGCCAGTGTGCTTCCTTGGAGGCCCGAGGTCAGCTTAGCCAAAGTTAGCCGCAGGTCGTCACCACCACGGGCAGTCGTCGCCCTTGTGGATCATAGGCAGATTTGCCACTGTGCGACTAGCTTGACACCAGAACCGTAGTGGATCCTGGTATTGATTTATTCTTAGCTGGGCTTCCTGATGGAAACGCCGAACTCGGTGTACATCGTTGCCCGGCACTCATGAACACCTTCCAGCCACGATGAGGCGGTAAACCGTTGGGAGGATTTGAGTGGATTAGCCCTAGGAAAATAATCCGCGTCTTTAAAGCCGGTGAGCAATACTATTACGATCTTTAGTTCCATCCCGCTCTTCGCGCTGAACCAAGGCCCGTCCTTCCAACTCCCCATTGTCGGCAGGCTCATGGCAGATTTGTTTAGGAGTCATTACAAGTGTAAACAGTATAAATAGCAGATATGCATTCAGTCACCTCTAATTTGATTTGTGGTTCACCCCACAGAGATTGATCACCGGCGAATGCTTTTACGCTGTTTTCTAGTTGAAGAAAACAAGAATGTGAAAAGCGTGGATATTTAAGCCAGGAAATATGTCGTTCTACGATCGACAAATTACCATATTGGCTTTACAACATTCGTCTACGTAAATAACTACAATGCTCAATATTCATAGAGCAACCAGCCGTTGTTTGTATGCGCTTATCGATCGGTTACTGACCAATAAGAGTACAATATGTGAATGCGTTGTTGAAATAGAACTGGCTACAATTTTTGTTTACGATGCAGCTAAGTTTTTCTCATATTTTCAATAACAACGCATTTAGATGCAAAAAAGAATATGAGCTAGAATTATTTATCGCTTACGAACTCGTACACGGCTTATTTAACGGAAATCACAAAAACAGCAAAACTCGTCTGCGATTAAGGAATGGCGATGCCTGTTCTCTTTTTTCAACAATAAAGGATAAAGTTCCGATAAGTAGAGGGATTGCGGCATTGAGAACATCACAGTGCTGTAGAGAAAGCTTTGTTTTATTCATCTATACGTATAATTTTGCCATTATGTCCTACATTTTACTACAAGTCAACCATTGGTGTCAGCACATGGATAGTTTTCGCTATGCATATTGATTTTTTCGTTGCGTATCTGTAATCCGACAATCCCATAACCCAAACATGGACTATCACAACACATGTGTGTAAAAGCGACGGGGTTACTGGTCAAAAATAGAACCTCGCATGCCTTACACAACTTACGATTCCAGCTTTCTGATAACTCCTCACGATTCCCCTGTCAGTAGTCGAGAAAATCCAAGTTTTACCGTAGTAGTACAAGAAAGCTTTACTTCAGGTGACAGTGTTCATTATAAGCTGAGATATATTTGTGAAAGAAGGGTACGTTTCAAATGGAAGTGAAGAACAATCGCTAGGTTCAAAGACTGGTTATATCAATGAATTGGTGGAGGTTCATCCCTAATTTTACTGAAGAAATTAGGGGTCATGATTCAGTCACTCTTGAGAAATATTCCAGAAGATCAGAAGGGACCGTAAGGCACTCCGTTGATAACCTGCTGTCATTCCCGTACTTCCTACGCAGGTTTCCTCTCTTTATCTTCTCTCTTTCCTGTCTCCTTTAGCTCAGTATTATCGACTTTCTTACTTACAATAAATTCCCTTCTTTATCGTTTCGAAGTAATTTTTGCTGATAAAAGTAATATTACAGCTATGGTCTTTAACCGCGTCAGTTGATGAACACTTCCACTTCAGCTTCTATAGACTTTTATGCGGAAAGATAATGCAGAAATTAGGAAAGTGGAGTTTTCCTTTCCTCATTGATTTTCTAACAGCCTAATAGAAGTGTATCGGAAAAACAGAATGAAAGAATAATTCACTGTCCTTTCGATGAACAAACACGAAGTTGTTAATTTATTCTTTATTTATAAAGAAGCTGACGTTTCGGCAGATATCGCATTCCTTAGAGCCAGGAAAGCTCTACCTGATTGCAGTCTACCAAGCCAAACACTTTCATAACCAAATAAACAAGACACTAAAGCAAGAAAGCGGTGAGTGTGCAAAGACTCTGTGTTCAGTGTGATTGAAATTTTGGTTCAACATTTTCTCTGTTCTGATATGGAGGTGTTTGACCGTGTAGATTGCAGCCAACTTGACCTTTGCAGGCTCTGAGGAAGAAAAAATCCGCTGAAACGTCAGGTTGCTTACAAATAAAGAATAAATTAACAACCTCATCTATGCTGGTCAGGAGAACATTCGATCAATGTTTAGGTCAGCAGAGATTCGGTGGTAGAAATTACAGAATGAAAGGTTTTTTAATTTATACGACCAGTCTTCACATCTCCCCAGCAGTTTTTTGGATTTGATCTATTCCCTCGAAACCATCATCCCTGAAGCTTCTTGAACTTTTCGTGTGTATACTAGGCTGCTACTTCAAGAACGCCGCTCGAGTCAACTCTCCTTAGAGTCCCTAGATAGCGAACGAGGGTGTTTCTAGGTGAATTAGAGGCAGTGATTTTATCCCAAACAAGTAAGATACCACTCATTCCCGACGCTGCAGACATGAGGGGCGTTGGGAGCCCGGTGCAAGGTCGCAATAGCACCGTGCTCTTGGTGAACGGCATCACTACCACTGTGCTGCCGGTCCCTGGTGAAAGTGCAAATGAAGTCAATGATGAGTTCTTCTCCTGCAATATAATACTTTACAAATTCCGAGTCCTCGAGTACAGGCATTTCGATGAGTATCCACAAATCTTGCTTCATTCCGCCAGATTGAGAAATTTTTGTTAGTTTTCTTACAACCCATATTTAGAAGCAGTTCGCTTCGTGCCAGTTAGTGGTAGAGCTATTCCCTACCACTACACTCCACATAAGATGCACAGTGATAGACCTAGGTTATTCAATTTCTGCTCAAGAGATGGCCACATTTTGGCACTAGGTATTTTGGTGTATAGTGGTGTCACAACTAGAAATGTGACGCAAATGTACGTAGTGATGAAGTCCATATACGGTTTGTCGGGTAAAGGGAAGTCACTTTTGCACCTGTACTAAGCACATGGATCTTCGCTTGTTGAGCAGATGCTGCAGAGAAGGGCCCATCTTATCAACAGCTATAGGATAAAAAAGGAAGGGAATTCTCAAGCAAGTCATCCACCGAAAGCGGAAAAAGAAGACAGCAGAAAACAAAACATAATCGGGTTACACAATGATGTTTAGATTTGGTGATAAGAAGGGTATTATCATGTTGTGCAGAGCTGCTGACGCGAGCGTTTCCCTCAACCCATCAAAAACGCTAGTGACTGAAGACAAAAATTCCTGGAACTGTGGATTGTAGTATGAGTTGTGTGTAAAGATGTGAAGATTGGAAATCGGATGTATGACATATACATGTGTGTCGTGTATAAAATGGAAATTGTAGGTTTCAAAGTAAAATCTAACATAGAAAGGAAATAAGACTTGCTAACTGTTTCGAAAGGGAAATTGTGTTGAACAGCATTGATCAGCGCGTACTCTGTGAACACCACGTCACTCTAAGGAAATCTCCTCTGTGATTTCTCATACTGTCATGGCGAAAAGTTCTCCCCAAACTGTCGAATTCTAGTTTTCAATCACAGGCAATTCTGCACCCCTTTAGTCTCGCTTGAAATGAGCTTATTTAAGGAAAGTTCTTTCGTAAATTAGTAAATGAAGTGAAAGCCTTTTACGAGTCAAGCTTAATGAAACGTGTCTGTGTTCAACGAGCTGTCGAGAATCCTTAAGGAGGTGTGCACCCATTTGAGCACATGTGATCTTTTTTTGTTAAGGCCGTGATTATGTTGCTGCCAGTGTTAGTTAGGCTGCTTCGATAATGTAATGTGGCTTTTTGGAATAATCCTTTTCAGAAGTGGTAAATGTCTACTTTCTATCTCTTAAAACCGTTCCGATACCCTTAGAGTATAGGATCATGGAAACCGAAGGCTATTTTTTAAAAGAAACGAGAACTGTAGAAACTGCGAAAACGTATTTCGCAGGGTTCCTGGTAGGTGTTCCGTAAGAGTATGGAACTCTCATTTTTTTAATGAAGTTTTTATTTTTAATTTCACAAAGATGGTAGGTACTTCTGCATCGTATCACTTCGAGTATTATGATATACTAATATTGACGAATACGAGCGTGGTTAATCCTGTGGTGTGATGATGGAATTCAATAGTCGCATTCCGTTGTTCGAACCCACCTAGCTCAACCGTCCACTGATCCCTTTGGGTCAAGAAACTGGTAATAGGCTCGTCTGCGATTACCTTGTTTCATCTAACCCACAAGAGCTAGAGACTGGCTGATGAAGGTCTGGGAACGCGCTAGCAAGTTTACCGCTGATTTTTAAGGAGAATCGAGTCGACTAACATTCGGCGGCGACAGGGTGACGAGTTGAAGAAGACGACAATCCTCAAGCGACTATCGAACCCACACGCGAAAAGTTCTGCGGGATGATGATTTTGAGGAGACGAATCAAATGCAAGAAGTGTTGGAATCCACGCAGTAGATACGAAGATGGGTTGTATAAAATAAAAAAGAACTCTCCGTCTAAGAAAATTACGGATGATAAAGGTGGTGCAAAAGTTCGTGAGGAACTTTTCTTTGATAATTTTCGTTGTTTTCTAAAATACGTCTTCTGCTACGAGTACAACGAATTTTGTTACTTCTGTGTACTTTGACTGCCGTCATACAGTCAGCCTCAATAAAAAAATTGTATGTTCCTCGGAAATGTCATCGTTTCTTCCTTGATTTGTTGTTCAGAAAATCGCCGCCCCCGTTACAAAACGGCAACTACGATACTCTAACGGCATTGAAAAGCTCATGTGTCTGGCATTTTAACAGGTCTACTAAACGAATTTGTTCAGCAAAAGTTCCTGTAGATTTCGTCATATTATGATCCTACCTTTCATTACTGTATATACCGCTCTCATTGCACTCTACACGACCGATTTATCGATTTCTGCTATTCTAGAGACCAAAAACCCTCGCTACGGTATCAAAGCGAGCATTGATAGCATCGAATTCCGAATAAATGTCGGGAAATGGATTTTTATGACACAGTTGTCGATTTGCAACACTCATTTCACATCAGCTCTCTTTAAAATGAATGTCACATTTCAACCTGTATTTTTTAAAGTGCCATGTATCGGCGACGTTTTTGCCTTCAAAAACGTCTTTATTATAACGGTAGCCTAAAATTTTCGGTACTCTGAGGCCGATGGAGTCCTTAAAGGCAGTTACTGCCTTTGGCTTCGTTTCTAAAGCATTTCTCTCACACGAACTAATAAAGATGCTTGACGAAGTGTAGGCAAGAGGTCCGGTGACTAAGGTCGATATGGCAGAGTTTCTCAGCACATCTGTAGCGTTGGTTGTACGGAACGTCGCTCCGTTTCATCGCTCAGAAAGATTGGTCCATTTCTGTTGAACAATGCGCAACACAGTCGTTTGGCTTCGTGCAGAATTTTCTCGACTTATTCGATTTCATTCTCCCGCTCTAATCGTTTCACCTGGATGCTGAAAGCTGTTACGAATTAAACCGGCAACAAACCATGAAATGGTCCCCATGACCTTCTTTTAGTGCAATTTCGGCTTTGGGAAGTTCTGCAGGACTTTCTTTTAGTGCACACACTGCAACTATCATCTCCGGCTAATCTGGAAGGCCAATTTTTCGTCGCATTTCAGAATACAAAAAGAGCAGCAAGTCGTTCTGCTTGCATACAAGAAGTGCCGATGTTCCCTCAAAACGGCAATTTCTTTGATTGCCATTGAATCCGTGCGCAACCTATTTGTCCGGCTCTTCCATCTTCTAGTACTTCCTAAATGCTGTGAAAGAGTTGAAATCTTCATATCAAGCTTTTTTTGCAAGTTCTCGAACAGTCGTGACTGAACATCTCTTAATAACTCAAAAGACCGACCTTCTATAAGCCTCGGCATAAAGAGATGATATATTTATTTATACGATCTTATAAACTGACCTTTCTGAGCCAATGTGAGCTTGGTACACGTCTTCGTTGTCGTTGTTGTTGTTGTTGTTGTTGTTGTGTTGTTATTGTTGTTGTCGTTGCTTTTGGTGTTGTTGGTCGATGGCTGACGTTTCGGCGATTTCGCCTTCTTCAGAGCCTACACGTATTTAATATAACAATAGTCTTATATTCAGTGAAATATTTGCAGTATTAATGAAGATCAAACTTTCAAACAACTCCATACTGATCAAAAAAGGCTACTCACCGTGCTGTTACGCTGTTACGTGTGGGGAGCGGGAACTGTGAATGTATGTATTTGCTCTCAGGCTTTAATTCATCGTTATCAATACCTGGACATCTGGGACTTCTCTCATGTGAACAAATTTTTCCAAACCAACGTTTCACCGCGTTTTCGATACAACTTTCTTGGACTTACTCTCCACTAATATCTCGAGCCGTTTGACTTGACTGCTTTCGAGTTGATTTTATAAAAGCGGCTCAGTCGTAATTTTTGTTTTGACGTCTGAAATTGTAACCTTCAAAATTAGTCAAAAAATTCAATTTGTATTTTTTTTACAGATTGTATTATGATTTAATTTCAAGGAATAAAATAAGCCTTCGAGTGATAAACAATATTAGGACATCGGAAAAAAAGTGTTGTTAGAACATATCGGAAGAAAATGAGATTACAATTCCGACACTAATTTTCGAAAGACCTGATGTGATTCCATTACTTGCGAGGATTTTAGTAGTGTTAAAACAACTGTCAGTGATTGGAGTGCTTTGTATTAAATGATCCAGTAACAAAATTTTCTCACCTTATTCTCTCCGTCGTCACATTTCCAGGAAACATTTTCAATTTGCTTGGTTCCATTTTTTCTAAACAGATTAAAAATGAAACGTGACTAGTCGAAACTTGTAAACGGCCATTAGTAGACCTAATAAACAATAGAGAACTGTCGAGGTGTTGTTTCTTAGCTAATCGCCATCTGAAAAGGAAACGCATCACTGAGTAAATTCATTCAAAGCTTCAAGTCACTGATGCAAGAACATGAGCGATCTCAGTGGCCCCATCCTAAGACACACATGTCAGCTAATTAGGGCCACAAGTTTTTAGGTCTTTTTAAACACTTAAAATAATAGCTAAGTAGAATGATGCTTAGATATGAGCAAAATTCGGAACCTCATTGATATCCGACTCCGTGATAAACCTATCCCTAAACTCACATGTTATCCACTGCACCACCGAGTCCCTTGCTTTGCTCTTCTGTTGTCGAGAAAAAAGTAAAGGGCTGTAAATAGAAGTTAAACGTAGTGATTACGACTGGAGCTTCAGCTTAACTGCGTCCAATGCCGATTTGTGGTCCACAGAACATTCCCGTTGACAGATGATTGCTTAGCTCAGTGAAGGAGAAAAAAGTGGCCGAGAAAAAATGCAAAGCAAGGGTCTGAGTGGTGAAGTGGATAAGACGTGAGACCCCGGAAAGAATAATCCAAGGTTCGAAGATCAACTAAGGTTCCGAGTTTTGCTTATAACTCAAATTCATTGTGATTGTATTTCACGTAGTACCCTGCCGTGAAAAAAAATAAGAGGTAGCAAATAAAAAATTAAACGTTATTGTCGCCTAGAGTCAAGCCTTTGTTTATTTTCAAATTTATTTTGTTTGGTCTAGCTTCAGATATTGTCGAGAAACCAGCACTTTTTTTTACCCGATTTTTTTTCCACGCCTCCATCCTCGCTCGAGTTCCTCGGATTTGGGAGGGGATTCGGTGCTGGCTAATGATTTTGTTTGAATATCGTTAAAATCTGTTCGATCCCACTTTCCATAGAATTCTGGAATAGCTATACTACGGGGTTCGTGTTGCTTTCGCCACACGGTCTCGCTAGGCTTCACCGACTGGTGTGAGCTTCTGCCGCACAACTCTGGTAGCAATTTGCTGCCGTTGGAAACATGGAGGGATTAGTTGGTCCAGAGTGACTACGAAGAAGGGGCGTTTTTTAACCACAGCGCTTCTCGTGCCGTGGTGAATCTGGCATCCTCTGCATCAACAAAGTGTGAGCACACGACTGGTGAGCATAACAGAAGTGCAGGCGGCGAATAATTTCGTGCAGCACTCTCCACGAGCTAGCTCCTCTGTAGGTTGCTGTCAGTGAAAGAAGAATTCACACACTATTCAGTCTAATTAATTGAAATCTTTGAAATATTTGCGGGCGTCATTTGCTCAGATACTCAGATGGTCCGCTCTCATTTGACATTTAGGCTTCATCGTTTTTTTCCCTGAATTTGTTCTTTTAAACTAACGTTGTCAATGTAGGTGGCCTGGAGCACATATCGGTTTTGCTTTACCTTGAAAGACCCTCATAAACATTTATGTCCTGATTATCACAGGATTTATTCCAGCTTCTATTGCAACTACTGGCTACAGTAATCCTTAAATAGCTCGTTTATCACATTGAATATTAAAAACTAAATGTAATTGTCTTCTAAACTAATTGTCAACATTTGATTTGTTGTCTTTATCTGCAGCAATACAAAATGCCTTCAAATAAAAGAATTTTTTTTTGTTAAACAATAACCTTCTGCCAGTTCAGTAACATTTCAAGGGATACGGTAACGTCCGTCACCACTAATTTCAAACGAATTCCTACTTCCGCTAGAACCATATCAACATAGTGGAGCTTCGTAGATTTTTTCACAGCTTTACTGAATTATTAAAATGTTGCACGTCCACAAGTGGTACACTACTCGACCGATTTCTACTCGTTTTTTTTTAATTCGCAGAACAGTCTAGTTCACTGATTAGTGCTCTGCGACATGCACATTGGTTCGATCTCACACCTCTTGCAAATCACGTCATTCATTGCATAGGGATAAGTAAATGAGGTCTGTACTAGTATGACCATCTTCTTATGTGAAAACGTATCCGACTATCACTAATCCACAGAAGAATGCATCTAGTTGGGGGTCACTTAAAAAACTCTTTCAGAAGCATAGAAGTAGTATGAGTACAAAAGCGCTGTTTCATAGAAAATCGCTCGGTTATAGGCAGCCTGTCGTTTATGAGATTACGATAAATCGAACATCAATTTACACCGAACTGAGCAAGGGCACAACCAATAATAAGAAGGTGAAAAGAACCTAGTTGTTCCACGTATCCAAGGCATTTAATTCAGTTGTTATAAAGTTGTTAAACCACCGAGTAATATGTTTTGTGTCAGTGAAGTTTTTTTTTGTTTGAGTACTTTTTGGAACCATTTTAAGTTGCTTCTGTGCTACCGACCTGTGTAAAATATTGTTTATCTATGTACTTTGTGATTCCGCAAAGCCCTCACATAGAACTTTGACCATTGACTTAGTGATCGCCTCCTTGTCGAAGCTCCACATTTTGTTCCGATTAGCTTTAAACGGCATACTTCTATTATTAGAGACTCGATATTACGATCACCTTCTCACTTTGTTCTGTAACCTCTAGGTTTTCCAGAAGTGCGGAAGAGAAACAGAACCGTAATCGAATAACTCGAAGCAGACAACGATCCTGGTGTTCTTCACTTTCTTCCGTTTCATATCGATTTTCTAACGTTCATCATGTCTAGTTGCTGACCCAGGAATTCACACGGAGGCTTTGGGGACATAGTTTTACAGACGGATGCCAATTGCACGTCATATTCAAGTTCTTTTCGCAAAACTAGTTTTTTTTTAGATTTCTTGGTGTAGCCATTTTTTCCACGCCATCCATAGTCGACTACAATTTTTTTCTGCTCCTTCTGAGGCTTCATATTATGAGAAACATGCAATTAGCGAGTCACACATTGATATCTAATTGATTTCAGAATAATTTTCTCAGAAATTCAAGCAAGTAAGTTGAATTTTATTTCACTTATTATTTTACATTATCCATCATCTCATCTGCTGTGCAGATCTCAGCATTTCTTGCTTTCGATTCGCTTCCTCGCCCTCATCGTCCACAAAGTTCTTCGAAAATTCCGCATTTTGTTTGGCTACTGCTTGAGGATTTCGCCTTCTTTGTGAACGTCGTAGAATACTGGACGGGTCGATTCTCTTTGCAGTCTCTGGGATAGCCGGGCTACGACGTTCCTACGTGGGTATGAGGGCAGAGTTATCAATATAATGATAAGAGGACAAAATAATAGTAAAGCTTAGTATTAATAATATTAACGAGTTAATATCGTTTTTATTGATAAAACTATTACTGGTTCACTGCCTCGTCGTGAATAGAAGGTGGGATGTTCCCTATTGTCGAACAGTGATACAAGGAATGGGATTCATCATCAGCAGGATCTCTCAAACGCAGTTGGAGCTCAGTATTTCCACGCTTAAATCTGACATTAATTGAGTCTTTGCTACTACATAAGAGGCCTCCGTGGTCAGTTTTCATTATCAGGGAAACTAAATAAAAGAGAAATATACCAATGGTGCAATATTAATCGTTTTTCGACTCTCGTGCGCGACAGGGGACATATGAACTTTACTGATACTGACATCTAATCGAGTTACTTGGTTATCAATGACAGAACGAGTAGAGTCCTTTTCATGCTTTCATTCTTCTTCTATGAAATTTCACTTCTATAAAATTATGGTTGTAGAATGGTGAAGTTCCGATTTTGAAGCTATTGTGCAGCTTAGCTCAACCAGAGACAAAAGTGTGTTCAATACAGATACAGCAATACAGGTTTCCATTAAAAAATCTCTCTAACTTCTATTTCCATCATCTTGGCATCATATTAGTACCTGACAGGTGTTTCTTCATGCTACTAATTTCTGATCCTTTGAGCTGTGCAGAACAGAACACGCCACCAACTCGTAATGAATCATTAAACTTCATTTAGCCTGAATATGTACTTCAACTTTCAAATTTATTAAGTTCTCGAACAACTCTACGAAACCAGCCATATAACGCTCAAGCACTCAATCTTTTTTGAAGAATGTTGGTAATCCTTTAATAGACAATGAAAGCAAGGACACGTGTGTACATTTTTTTTTCTTTCCTTTACTAAAGGACATCTATCGCGATTTCACTAACTCTATTAGGCTTCCAGCTAATAGCGATTTAAATATTGATCGTTTAAGCACCTTCTTGTCTCTCATTTCATTAGAATACGTATTTTTTCTAAACAGAAGCACCAAAGAGCATTTGAGCTATCCGGACGAACTTTTAAATCAAAAGATTTTCCAAATTATAGATCTTACTTACTTGGTAATTGAATGGCCCGTCCTCATTGGTTGTGCGGGCCCCAGCATAATCTCCATTTTTCGGAGATTTGCTGGCTAAGCCATTATGGTTCTCTGGAGTCCCGTGGTCAACTTGGCCAAAGTCTGACCCAGGTCTTCACTACCACGGGCAGTCGCAGCCCTTGTGGATCATAGGGAGGTTTACCACCATGCGACTTTGATACCAGGATGGTGGTGGATCCTGGTATTGGTTTACTCTTAGCTAGGCTTCCTGATGGAAACGCCGGACTCCTTCTGAGCTTGGGAGACCCAGCCAGGGGGGACGAATCCCCCCGCTGTACGTCGCAGTCCGACACCCAGGAACACCTCCTAGCCACGATGAGGCGGTAAACCGTTGGGAGGAATTATAGATCTGTATCTGCAAATGGAATCACCGCCAATGTAAACTGACATTGGTTTCGATTCTGCTTTAATATCCGTATTTATTACAGAGCTATGTTGGTAGCGGATAATAAATCTTCAGGTAGGAAATGAGTGCTCGTGTAGCGCATTGGTTACATGTGCCGTTTAATAAACACTTGATCGGTCTCTGTTTCGACTACTGCCCTCTGGTTAATCAAGCTCGACATTCTGTCAGATTTGACAAATCAATGTTAGACTTCTTTAGAAAATTGTAAAGGGATAAAGCTCTGGGCGTTGATCAATCCCCTGAAGGATGCGCCATGCATCCGACTTCATTGGGAATCGTTTGAAGATCACTGAATGTATATCTAGCTTTACAGTGACTCGCGCTGGCCTACCGATGTATCGAGTCAGTGCTGCTACCCTACCCAAGAAAGATGGAAATCTTGGTGGGCTAGGGGCGCTGGATCGATCCCATGTGTATTGCAGGGTGCCTCCGACCACTGTGCTACACGCGCCCCCAGGCTTCTCTACGAGAATGAAAACGCTGACTTGATACACTTGTAAGCTACCATAAGTCACTGCAATGCTCAAATATTCTTTCTTTCACCTCAGCAATGATATGAATGGAGCAGAATTCATGATGCATCCATTAGGGAATGGTCGACGCCGAGAGCTTTGTACTTTAACTTTTATTTCGTTTTCCTAGCGATGAAAATACCTCGTTGAGGAGATCTTCTGGAACCAGATATGCCTCCAAATATTTAAACATTAAGTGAGGAAGGGGGAGAAGAATTGTCGGAGAATTTCTGTCTTTTACTCTCAGCAAGTTTCAGAGACATTAATCCAACGTTGTTTCCGATCCATATGTGATGGCAAGACACCCTTTTGATGGCAAGACTCACTTTCGGTCTTATCGGAGCAACTTCAGCCATAAATGTAGTATTTCAAATAATTTTATAAAATACAAGCTAAAGAGTCATCTCCTCGTACATCTCCTATGTTTGAATTGGTTAGGAAAACATTTCTCTTGGCATTTTTCTCACCCAGAACTCATAAATTATAGTCTGTTGAACTCGCCATTCAAACCACCACCTAAAGCACTTTTCTTTGGCTCAGACTATAATTTTCAGCTTTCCTGTTGTTGAAATGGATTCCTTTGCCCTTGTCCTCTGATATCGATACTGAGAGTTTTTTATTTTCTCTATCCTTTCTTTTTCATCTAAATGTCACTATTTCACTCTCGTGTGCGTCAGATATTTCACCAACCCTTTTTGTGATGGCTATAACTCAGTAACAATAATTATTGATCGCCCGATCAAAACATAATTTTTAGGATCTGTACTTATATCATCTATAATCACATAATGGACCTATTATCATCGCTTTAAGTCACGAATATATAGCAAAACGGTCTTATCTTACATTTTCGAAATGCTGACAGCATCCTTTATTAGAAATTCTGCAATGAAAATGCATTGTGACAAGTTAAAACGGGACCATCCAAGGCTGCCATTCTTCCCGGATAGGCTAAATGTACCATATTTTAGATCGACAAGGTGTGCATCGGCACAATCAGGACGGAATTTGAAAGAATAACACCAGCATATTATCTTCCTTACATCCTGATGGGTCATTCTAAATAACATCCTCTCCCTAATTTCCGCTTTCAATTATAAGGTGCTCAGAGCTAACATTTAGCAAAAAAGTGCGTGTATCAGTTCGCTATGAAGCACCTGATCGTCGTCACTTTTATAAGGAGGAGCCAATGTAGTCGAAAAGTGGATACTTATTAAATAGTTCTTTTTTCTATGTCACTATCCTGTTAATGGTTTTTGTACCCTTCCTAAGTCATCTTTTTTTCTTGCTCCGCTCTAGAACTAAGCCGTTCTTCATGCCGACTTTCCTTACCCAGGTTTGCATAAGCGCGACATTCGGAGATACTCGTAATTTTAGATCGAGCTTAAGTAACAAAGCTGATTCTTATTATTATGAACATCGTCTTCCTTAGGCTCGACAGTAGACCTAACTTTCCGAACGCGCTATCGTGATTGCATTCAGTTCTCTCCACCTGCTTCTGTTAGAAAAAACATCGCCTAGGATGAGAAAAATGGCGTACCTAACTGCCATTCAATTTTACATGTGTTTTTGCATTCTAAAATAGTTTCTACACAAAGTTATCGAAAAACTCTCGTCAAACGAAGATTCTTGCGTTGATCTTGGATTGACTTGTCACGAACGTAGAACTTTTCGGTCAAGTGAACCGCCAATGTATCTTGTTTCTTTGCCGCAGTGCATATTAAGCTACTCATAACCACTTTCTCACGACAAACTGGAAGAGATAGTAAGGCACATTCAAAAGGCACGATTGTCTGTTCGTCTCTTTTGAGAGATCAGAGCCCTTTCGGCAGCTTTTTTTCACAACGAGGACAATCGGAAAGATTACTGATGATTTCTTAAGTTACTTTTGAGCTAATAGGATTTTAGGCGATGTGATCGAAGTTGCCATTTTTTACACAAAAAAATTTTGCTACGAATAAAACACGAGGTAATTTCTCACTGGAAAGCTATTATAGCTATTTTCATCACCATTATCTTTACAATGAGAGATGATTGTAGACAGCCGGAAATGAATTGTTATAAAACTTGGAAAAAACAACGATCTCAGTTCATTTCATTCCCACACAGTAATAATCATTACCCACAACGCCCATATGGAGAATACAGTGTGCAAGCGATTTGGACCAAGCGACCGTATGGACATTATAAAACACAATGAAATAGACTCTAAATAAGCTGCAAAATACTTCCAAGTGCTCACAGCAATGTATTTGCATAACTGACCATAGTGACACACAGCGAATGGTAGCGTAGATAACGTTCATAACCAAAGAATGACAAAGTGATTCTCGTTGTATTATGTTTTGTCAGCCGTGCAAAAACGATATCTCCTATGCAGCAGTGGTTAAAGGGACACTACGATGGAGACGTGGTCACTAGTTCGATATGGTGGTCCTGGCTAAGCAAGCTCACTATCGCTCCGGAGTCGGTAAATTAGTGCCAGACATCTCAGACAGGATACAATAACTCCCTTGATATATCAGCAAGCTGTGTGAGTACTTGTATATCCACCCAATCACCTCTACGACACTACGAATTGATCGGACACACAACGCATCCCTAAGAGATTAACCGACGATGATAACTACGCTTTTCAACTGTAAACAAAGGTAGGCCATTGCGCCCTTTTATTGTCTTACATAGAACCTATATATTTTTTGAGTGGTTAAGCTTAAATAAAACTCGATTTTTAAATGCATTTTGTTTTATTATACTTTACACGACCCGTTTTCACATCTACTGCGCGGATCCCTGTACCTCTTGCATTTACTTCGTTTTCTCGCATCCATCATGCACAAAAGTCGCCGAACTTTTTCGCGTGTAGTAGGTTCGGCTGCTGCTTGATGATCGTCGTCTCCTTCTTTGCGAATGTCGTTGAATGTAGGTTGAGTCGATTGTCCCTAAAGTCCTGGGATAGCTGGGTTAGAGCATTCGTGAGAGAGTTTGAAGGAGTGAGTCGGGACAGACAAAGACTGGTTACAATTTTTCGACCATGGAGGGAGTGAGAGGCTTGGTGTGTGCTGAGTGGGTTCGAACCAGCACCTTGCTGGTGTTGAATGCCACTCTATTGCTCCATTTCTCTTCATTTTTTGTGACTGCGGCACGTGGTTCTACAATTTTGGAAACGGAAATTCCGTTTTAATTTTACTTACGAGTTTTGAATCCGAATACATTTAAAGTCGAAGAAAAAGAAACAAAACGGAAAAAAAAATGAAAGGAACATATTGGGAGATGAATTCGATATCTCTAGCCGTAGAAACATTATCGATAATTACTGGAAAAACCAGCTTTGGTAAGCTTTGGTAGTCGTTTGTCAACTTCCATTTCATAGAATAAAGTTCAGCCCGGTTTTTGAGTCACCATTTAGGTTGCACTTGAGCAGACTGTTACAGATGTTGGCTTCTTTTCCTTCTTAAAAGCTCTAAAGTGATTTCCTATAACAAGTGCAACTGTTACTCAGTTACGACACCCTTCGTATCTATTAGAAGGACGTGAGAAACAGAGGTGTGAGAAACGTGACATAAAAAATACACCTCTCAGATTTATCCGAGTCAAAACTTTTCTCATTGTTAAGAAAGTGTTTGTGCTTTTGATTAGAGCTTTAGAGAGTATCTCTTGATGGCAATTTTATAATGAAGGCGATTATTACGAAATGTATGGTCAGATAGCTTTGGATCCCTCTTCATCTTTACGTTGACGTCGATGTCCTTGACGAAAAAATCTGAAAAAACTGCTGAAAATATAGAAAGATTTTTTGTCATTATGGTATATCATTCTTGTCTTCATAAGAGCTTAGAAGAAATGCTCTTTAACCTTCTTTAAATCATGCCTCTGACAGATGATGAAATACCGGATTTACTACCAAGCTTCAAGAAAATTCGGACCAATGTATTTCTTTATTCATTCCATTAATTCCTACGACCGACTTTCTATTAACCTGAGCATTGATCGAACAATTCGTTACATTCTTGTTGAGCAAACACGAGGTGCTATTCTACGCCTTTATTTACGAGAAAGCTGACGTTTCGGCGAATTTCACATTTCTCAGAGCCTGGAAAGGTCAAACTGACCGCAATCTACCCAGCCAAACACCTCCATAACCAAACAGAGAAAGTGCTGCTAAACCATGATGACAATCACATTGAACAAGAACAACTTCTTTGCACACTCATCGCTTTCTATGAGTCTTCCACTCACTGAGTCTCTATTCATTCCAGTATTTCCAGTTCCTATTGCCGTTGGATTTTTCTACTTTGTTTGTCTTTTTTTATGACAGCTGCTTGGGAAAAGTAGACTTTTTTTTCAGGAATTGTTTTGTAGCCATCACGGTATTCAAAAAAATGAACATTGACGAGAATGTTGGAGGGCTAAAGCAAACTGTTTACGCTTACTTGATCGAAGGTATGACATTGGATTTATAGAAAAATGGAAAACTCGGTTTTAAAAAAAACTTGCAATTTCTCCAAAGGATTGCATCGATCTATGACACATTACAGGTTCCATCGCTGTAATCCTTAATACTCCACTAGCTTTAACGATGTTTATGATAAAGGCGATTAGATCACGACGAGAATTTCAAGGTTTCTCACTACTTTGTTTTTGATTATACTGCCTTGTGGAAAAGAAATGCTTAGAACCAACTGAGTCGAATCTGACTGGCTTTGACGAAACGCCATAGTGGTAGTTCATCTACAGGCCTCTTTGCACTGACCTTATCCATCTTTGTTTGTTTTTAATAGTTCGATGATGATGATGAAGTCGATAGCACGATAAAGTACTTCAATCAAAGGAGGAAGAAAAGCTGACAAGTGAGATTGTCCAAGGCGTTCAAGCCGAATAGCTGATTGTTGACGCTCGCTGATTGCGTCGAAGGAATTGTCCAGTCCTGAGTGAGATCCACGTAGACACTCTAACCGAAAGTGTGAGGACTCACTTCTATAGCAAAAAAGAAACTTTCGGGTGACATATGAAACTCTTGGCAATGGTGCTTGAGAAAATCGAATTGTTCAAAGTGCCGTACTAATCATCAACAAAGCAACCACCAAAAAAATGAATCAGTTACGCTAGCTTGAATCAGAAAAGTATAAGAGCCTGATTTGGGGCCATAGCTGGCTGGAGAAGCAGCATTGAAAAGTAGCAGTCAAATCAATCAGGGCAACGATTACGAATATATAATAAAAAACTATTTTGTCAAGCATCATTTCTTGACTTCATTATCCACTGTGTATTTAAGCATCAAAAGGATGGAGGATAAAGCGTTCACCGTTGAGCAATCCCTGAAGTATGCTCCATGTGTTCAACTTCATCAAGCCTCTGCAGAGGTAACTGAGTGCATACCTGACCTATATAATAGCACTGGTGGTCTACCGATATATTAGTCCAGCAATGCCGTCTTTCCAGACAGGTCTAGTGCCAATTTGCTGAGAGCGAAGAGATGAGTGGCTTGGTGCGCCGGATCAAACCAATGACTTCTTGTGTACTGCTGGACACCTCTAGCCATAGTGCTCTATGAGACCTATTTTTTAAACATGCATGGGGGATTGTTAGGATGAATAACTATGACGACAATATTGCAAATGCCACCCAATGTTCTACAGTAACAAACAAAAGTGACAGAATATCATATTCAACGGACTACATCGGAGCTGCTTTTAGGATGATCAGACGTCGCCGCATACGACTATGGATGGTACAGATTCCAGTCCGAAGGTATCATCCATGCTATCGCTGTTTTGATCGGCTGCAAACACAAGCCCCATTTTTTTCGGATTAGTAACCTACGGTTGCGAAAGAATTTCCCTAAACAGAGACGACCCAGTGTATCTCAAGAAAAATTCGAGAACTCAGAACTATATTACCATTTATTTTAAAAGTGTGAACAGATTAAAGCATTGGAGGATCTAATGAAAGATATGATTTCAGTGATTATTGGAATTGCTATCACCGATGTTGCATTTGGAATGGGGTTTATTTTAAGCGGAATATATCGTTATCCAGAAATTTGGAATATTAGCGATCATGGTAACAAATATTTCCATCAATCAAAGAATAGAACTAATCCACATAAATTGAGGATTGCTGATGACAAAAAGATCGATAGAACTAACTGAGAGACAGGCGAAACGAAGGACCCGCATGGTGTGGTGGTGAACGCGTTACTCCCCGGAAAGGACAATAGCGCGTTCGCTCCCCACCATAGGCACCTGCGGTCCAAAGTTTTACAAATATCTCAGCTTTGTTGAAGTTAAATTGAGGATCGTTTAAATAATGAGATAATTTTAGGGTCAGCATTTATTGAACGCTCAAAGTGTAATGGAAAATTCGAAGTACACTTATTGACCATCTCCTATCAAATACAGGTAGATCGAGTAACTCTGAAAGTTCAGTTGTTAAGATCTTGTTGCTCTCCCTCATTCATTTGGTGCCTTGGCTTTCGGCGGATCCGTTATGAGTTGATATTAACTCATTCCGGTGCAGTTCTTTTCTCAAGCCTCTGAATGAAAATCTACTCGCGCTGCTTTCTACATGTCCAAAATAGAAAGTCCGTTGATTCGAAAACTTTGTTTTTTAAGAAGTTTACCTCTTCTACAACACAGTACACAATAAAGCTTATTGGTGGTGCATTTAACTAATTACAGTACAGATTTTTTCTGTTTCAGGGAATAATGTCATTGACAGTTGCGTTTGATCGTTTATTGGCAGTGTCAATTCCTCTTAAGTATATAAAATTTGATTACACCTATAATTCTTTCATTATTGGAAGTACGTGAGTTTCTACTGACTTCATTTTGTTCTATCTTCTTCACCAAAAGAAAAAGAAGAGAATTAAAAGCCAAATTTAGTTTGCTTTGTGCTGACAGGCCTTTTTAGTTTCAGAGGTTTCAGTAAAAGAACAGGATATAATAAAAGATAAAGCTCTCAGCGTTGATCAATCTTTGAGAGATGCGCCATGTATTCGACTTCATTAATCATCGTTGGAGGTGGCTGAATGCATATCTGGCCTTTACAATGACTCGCAATGACCTACTGGTGTATCGAGCCAGTGCTGCTATCCTCCCAGACAAGTCTGGTACCAATTTGTCAACCCCGGAGGGATGGAAGGCCTGGTGAGCCGGGAGGCGCGGTGATCGATCCCATGTGTGTGTTGCAGGGCGCCTCCGACCACTGCTCCACACGCTCCCCCAAAAAGCAGGGTTATGTCTTGATTTTTATTTTCGCTGTCTGAATAAACAACGACCGTCTATTAATAAATATAAGTAAATTAGTGCTGCAAATTCGTCGATAAAAAGGAAAAAACCAAGCACCATATTACAGCAGCTCATCTTTATCCCAAGTAATTCGTTAAATTCATTTAGCGTTATTCATTTTTCGAAAGATTTCATAGTGAAAACGTTAAGCAGAAAAAGAAGCGAGCGCGCATGGTGTAGTGCTTGGAGGTGCCACGCAGAACAAAAACGGTCTCTAGTTCTATCCCCCGCTCAGGCCTTGTCAAGTATCTCGTCACTCCGGAGTGCGCAAATTGGTTCCAGGTTCACTGTGATAATAAAAAAATACTGACTTGGTACGACGCTATGTATGGTGACACGTGCGTGGAGTATATCTAAGTGGCATATCAACGCTTAAAGCTCTATCTTTCTACCACTTCATCATAAAAGAATTTCGAGAAGAACAACTAGAAACGAAAAAGAACTTTTGTTTCCTTTTTCGTTTCTTAAGCAGCAGGCAACAAGAGTTTTTCAAATAAAAAATTCACGAATTAAAAGAAAACCAGCAGAAGCATAAGGGACCTTTTTCACTTATTGATGGAAATTCCAGTACCGACCATTGTGGTATTGATTCCTAGTGTGGTGAATTTCGTTCTCGCTATGAACGATCCTTCACTTGTCTCAAGGTTATGCCTGACTTCTGAAGCAGTTTATCCCGGATTTCATAGATACATATTAGTTATGCGTATTGCTTGTATCTTATTGTCTGGCTTTATATATGTGTTCATTATTTTAACCGTTAGACAGGTACGTTTTAATAAAACTATATTTCATGATGAATCGATCGATGAATTTCGCCCAGTTGAAAGATTTTCCCTCAGTTTAGAGTGTGTCGACAAACCTTCTCACTTGACCACATTTTAACATCTTAACTTCGAGATCTTTACATAGAAGTTCTTTGCTCCATCATTCAAGTCCTACATATTTAAAAGTTTTCCATGCCATGTTTTTCACCTGGAAAATCTCAAGCTTCCATCAGATCAGGATAGGAAGGGAAATTCTGGCTTCCTTGGTAGTCACCAAATAGCCTTCCACAAATTGGTCTAGTTAATATATTCCATTCCCGAACGAATTCTTTCGAAACCTTCCAGATTCCTCTATCAATTTTTTAAATCGATTTTCATCAAATCGTAGACTTTTTTTGTCCAGAATTTACAACTATACTTGAGAAGCCAGGACTCCTAGTGTGGATTTAGGAATGTTCTACTGTTTCCAAGTGTGTGGTTTCTTTAATGTCCCACCTTCCTAAATGTCGTGACGCTGAAGAGCTCAAAATCTGTACACATAAAATATTGGGAAGATCAAAACTGGTCTTAAATGGACTTTTGTTTCCCATTTAAATTATTGATTACGTATATTTCAGAGATTCAATAGGGTGGAAATTAAGCGTGATCGTTTGGGAATAACACGATATCGAAGTATACGCCATTCGACAACAACTGTCGGTAAGGGAATATATGTATATATGTATATATGCACATATGTGTATATGCAAACTTGGATATATGTGTATACGTGTATATATGTATATGTGTATATTGTATATATGTATGTATGTATATATCTACATATACATTCCTATATATGTACACTAACTTTGGAGTTATATTTCTAACGTTACCATAGTATCAATTTTAGGTTTAACGACAGTGAATGCTATAGTTTTTCTACTCATACCAGATGTTTTTGCTGTCTTTGAAATCGGCGCTGTTCATAAAAATTATGCAACCATACTGTACTCGCTCTATGCCGTTAATGTGAGTTTATTAATACAGACTAGAAGAGTAGCTTTATATGAAACATTATTTCTCTAAGTAGTATTCATATACTGAGAATATCCCAATACATAAAAGACCCATATCCATGTGTAGCGAAGGTCCTAGCTCTTCCTCCTTTTCGCTTCGCTATCTCGCAACCGCCACCAAGGGATGTAGGCGAGTGCGAACGTGAATTCGACTACAACTACAAAATCTGGGTCTTCCTCTCATAACTGAAAAACCGAATGGAGGTCTGAAATGGAGCATGAGATTTCCTTGATTTCTAAGATAGTAGTTCCTTTTAAGTGATCGTAACAGCAGTCGCTGCTTGCACTTGGCAGATCAAAGGAGTTGTCTGCCTGGATTGCTCAAGGACGATAGTAGCTTCTGCCTTTAGTCGACCAGCCGATCGATGGCAATCTAGGACACCGAATCAAAAAAAGAGAAGGAAGGAGATCAAATATAATATGCCATCTATTTGAACTCATGTTTGAATACCTACTTGCTTGATACTTGAACGGCCGATCCTCACTGGTTGTGCGGCTCCCAGCATAATCACCATTTTTTCGGAGGCTT
The DNA here is from genome assembly GCA_018806985.1 of Angiostrongylus vasorum. Taxonomy (NCBI): domain Eukaryota; kingdom Metazoa; phylum Nematoda; class Chromadorea; order Rhabditida; family Metastrongylidae; genus Angiostrongylus; species Angiostrongylus vasorum. Next base: position 389,355 of record JADANN010000202.1, on the reverse strand, counting down.
GCTCGTTAGGCCATTTTAGTTCCCTAGAATCCCGAGCTCAGCCTGGCCAAAGTCTGCCCCACGTCTTCACCACCACGGGCAGTCGCAACCATTGTGGATCAGAGGGAGATTTGCCACCATGCGGCTTTGATACCAGGACTGTAGTGGATCCTCGTATTGGTTTACTCTTAGCTAGGCTTCCTAATGGAAACGTCGGACTCCTTCTCAGCTTAGGGAGACCCTGCCGGATGGACGAATTCCCCCCGCTGTACATCGCAGTCCGACACTGAGGAACGCCTCCTATCCATGATGAGGCGGTAAACCGTTGGGAGGCATGTTTGAATAACCAACTTTGTAAGGAATTACGTTGGCTTCAGAATACATTCGCTGGGTTATGAAATAAGCTGAATTATGGTGGGTGTTCTCAGTTCTCTTTTTTGCAAACGAAGGTTTGCCATTTCGCGTTCATATGCCCTTCAAAACACTAAAAATTCGTGAATTCGATAACACTCAGTTTGGGTTCTTGCTTTTTTCTGGGTTCTGAAAACTCGGATATTGTAAGAGAAGTTACATAATCAGCTAAATGTAGCCTACTGAACAACAGACTTGTTCTCCTTCACTAACTGTGGAATGGTTTTATTTCAGGTGAATCTAAACTTTGTGATCCTTATAACACGCCATAATGAGATTCGACACACCCTACTGTATTTTATTCGAACTATTATTTTTCGACGACCACCAAAAATTCAGCACTTTCAAATGAGAGGTGCAACCAATGCCATCAGTGTCGTGCAGCCTATGAGTCGTCGTCATGTATCCATGAAACACCAGACATTTGGAAGAAACTGTTAGGTCTATGCAGGCCTTAATCTTTTTAGAAGACGAGGTTAAGGGGCAAAACGTTTAGCTTTCCCTCTATTCCTCAGGGATGCGTCACGCATTCAGCTCCATCGTAGCGTAGTAGAAGTGATCGAATCCATATTTCCCTTGTAAAGTCGTTTCCTTAGCCTACCGATTTATTAAGTCAGTTTTCATCCACTCAGACAAGATGGGAGGCTTTATTAGCTTTGGACAGGGAATTCAACCAGCGAACATCTTTGTATTAGAAGCACTTCTTCCCATTCTTCTACGTGAATGTTCATCGTTCGCTTCACTTCCACTTCATTTTGTCAACTGCAGAAATATTCCGTGTGTAACTCTTTTCGTCTCAGCATTGGTCATCTGGACTTACTAGCATTCGTGAAATGTTGGGATTGATGAATTTTCTTGCCCACTATGTTATGGCCAACAATCAATGTGAATCCGTTGTCTCTGCATTGATCTCATTACCGTGTTACCGTAATCGTCTCATTATCAGCTTTACACTCGCGTCAGTATGTTTCTGCATTGAATAGGTAGGATCGTGTTTAGTTATGTTCAAAATTTCACAACGATGTTATGTATTGTATAAATGTTTCTGCTTCATTTTTCATCTTCACCACTTAAACGGACCAGTTTGTTTTGCACTAGTAGCATTTTTTTCACACCTACTAAAGGTTATAAGCATTACGTTCGCCTCCATAGTTCTTTTTCCATTTTCCAGTAGGGACTCCTTGACTATCAAGGGCTTCCATGATTGCTTCTATCTCAATTGAGGCAAAGGTTTTCTTTAAATCGATGAAAGTGGGACAGAGTGGTGTTCTGTACTTTCGCGACACTTCAGTGAGCTTTGTTATCGCGTGGATGTGGTCCATCGCACTAAACCCTTTTTGAAACCCTGCTTGCTCACATGGCTGTCCTTCGTCCAGTGTTCTGTCAATCCCGTTTTGGATGACTCGTGTGAAAAGATTGTAGACGACAGACAGCAAGCAGTTTGGGCGGTAGTTGTCGATATCGTGTAGGTCACCCTTTTTGAACAATAACACGGTCTTGCTGGCCATCCACTGAGTGGGACCTTGCATTCAGACAGGTAACGTGTGAAGAGCAGAGTCAGTGTGTTTACAACGACGGTCGGAAGGTTCTTCAGGTGTTCTGATCTTATCCTGTCCGAACCTGATGCTGTTCGATTTTTCACCGACGATATGGCATGTCGGATTTCGGAAGTGAGAACCGGTGGTACAACATATCCATCCTCCTTTATTTCATATGACGGGAGGTAGCCGTGGCTATCGAAGAGATCTGAGTAGTATTCGTGAATGATTTTCTACACTGCCTTTCTGCACGCTGTAACTATTCCGTCTGGTCGTCGGAGTGTAGTCATCTTGCTCTTGTAATTGGCGAAGGTTCGGTGGCCTTTGCGAATGTTCTTCTCAGCCTCTGCAGCTTCGACCATTACTGCTGCTCTTCTCTCTTTGAGATCTTCTTTTATCGCCTGTTTGCATTGTTTTGCAAGTTCGGACGTCAGTTCGCGGTTGCCTGCAGCTCGTGCGATTTCACGCTGGCGTATTAGCTCGAGTGTTTCTAGAGACAAACGTCTCTTGGTGACTTTCGAACTCTCAGCTTTCATAGCGCAAGTGTTGAATGAGCCGATCGTATTCTTCGTCGATGTTATCGACAACGACATCTTCCCAACAGGGCGACTAATGAATTGAATAAGCCCCAGTTTACGGTGGTTCTAGGACTTCGGTTTTTGAATTTAATGACTTTTTTTCTCCTTTCCGCGAGAAATAGAATCTTGCACGTAGGAGACGGTGGTCTGAGCCCGTGTAGAATTTTGGTACAGCAGCGACATCGGTTAGGCAAAACCTTTTATTTACTATGATGTGGTCTATTTCCTTATGCTGCTCTCCATTGGGAGACTCCCACGTCCAGCGTTAAGGGCAGGGCTTCTGTAATTGCGAGTTACTATGGATGGTCTTGCTCGCCATGATAAACTCAGATAGCCGCTCACCCTGTTCGTTCCATTCTAATCCATGGGTCGCAATATGACGTTCTTCAGACGTTCTCCTTGGTCCAATGTTGGCATTGAAATCTCCAATGATGACGTCGAAGAATGTATGGTCTTCTCTGTAGAACCTCTCCAAGTCCATATAGAACGCTTCAATTTCTTGTCCGCCATAGTTTGATGTCGGCACGTAAACGAGGAAAGTTGTCAAAGTCGGTATTGATCTACCTCTTTTCAATGGTAAACGTCCGATTCGGGTTGTAAGTTGTTCGAATGAATCCATGTTCATGGACAAACTCGTGTTGAGGAGAACGCCGACTCCGCTGACTCCTCTAGTGTCGCATGATCCGAGGAACAGTTCTTCACTGGTGTCATAGACGGCGTTGGATGGGTGGCGTCGTCTCTCTTCGGCCAGGCCGATGAGTCGTACCTTATCCTTCTTGCTTGCCTGAGCAAATTTTCTATCGAGGATTCAGATGCAAGCGTACGTGCATTGTAGGTACAGATCGTCACCATAGTTCTTCGTGATCCAGAGAGGTTGCCTTGGCCCAGAGATTTTTAGCACCCTCTCCGTACTCGTCCTACCCAACGTTGCGAAATTGGGTGCTCTTTCGGGGTCATGGGAATGAGGCCCGTTTCTTTTACTGTTTTTAGCTTTTTGATACACACTTATAGCTTGCTGGGCTCTGAACGTGGGGGACGGGTATACTCACGGGTAGCTTGCCAGGCTCTCTCAGAATGGACGTGGAGCTTATTTGTTGGAGGCGACTCCTAACCGCCTCCCATATTCTTCCCCTGTCACTTGATTGCAGGGCTTTTTCACCGAATTGACTTGTAGAATACAATCCGCATAAGCGAGAACGCACCCATACACGCATGCATGAATACGCCTAGCAAATACAGAAATTATGTGCCAAATCGGCGCAGCAGAAACAGGCAGTCCATCCTCTGGATCCATCTGTGTCTCAGGGAAGCAAAGGTCGCATTTGGTCCGCGATTAACCCTCTACGCGACTAACCGGCTCGAGATCCCTCATATGAGGTAGATTCGTGGCCTAATCACACAGCTTAATCATACGGAAAATTATGTGTGTGTGTGTGTGTGTGTGTGTGTGTGTGTGTGTGTGTGTGTGTGTGTGTGTGTGTGTGTGTGTGTGTGTGTGTGTGTGTGTGTGTGTGTGTGTGTGTGTGTGTGTGTGTGTGTGTGTGTGTGTGTGTGTGTGTGTGTGTGTGTGTGTGTGTGTGTGTGTGTGTGTGTGTGTGTGTGTGTGTGTGTGTGTGTGTGTGTGTGTGTGTGTGTGTGTGTGTGTGTGTGTGTGTGTGTGTGTGTGTGTGTGTGTGTGTGTGTGTGTGTGTGTGTGTGTGTGTGTGTGTGTGTGTGTGTGTGTGTGTGTGTGTGTGTGTGTGTGTGTGTGTGTGTGTGTGTGTGTGTGTGTGTGTGTGTGTGTGTGTGTGTGTGTGTGTGTGTGTGTGTGTGTGTGTGTGTGTGTGTGTGTGTGTGTGTGTGTGTGTGTGTGTGGGTGACTTGCAGTCTCCAGTCTTTATGGATCATAAGGAGCTTTTTCCCTAGAATGGCGCAGTGCTACTTCGCTGAAACAGGAGAGATTAAAAATTCATTAATCTGTTAGAAGTGGAGTCAGCAACCATTTGTGTGTTTCATGGAATCACTGAGCACTACCTTTTCTGGACCATTATCTAAAAGGTAGTGCCAAAAAAACATTTCTTTTTGTAAATGAATAAAAGAGGCCACATCTTTATAGTCTGTCATCTAAGGATCGTTGAAAAGAATGGTCAAAGTCGCACGTGCTTATATCACTCGAACTGGCTACCAGTGAAAGATAATGAATACGAGAGCATGTCAATGGACAGATTTCCTCAATGTAAAGCTTGCTTAAAAACCCGAAATAATCGTTGCGTCTATATCAATGGGATTAACGCGATTAAACGACTTCAGTGCAAAATCACGAGCGACGTAAAGAGCTTTGAATTCGCAATGCTAAGCTTTTTATCTACTGCCTACTACAGTTTTCAGAGTAGGGTTTTATGGGAAATCAACTACAATGATGCCGAGATATTTGCAAAACTCGGAACGGAAGGTGCCTGCGGTGGAGATCAAACACGCTATCACCCTTTCCGGAGGCTAACGCGTTCACCACCGCACCATGCGCGTCCTTCGCTTCGCCTTTCTCTCACCTAGTTTTCTTTCTGTCAGTGCCATCAGCAATCAACCGTCAACGGGATTGATCTGAGGAGCCCACATCGGCATTGAACACAGTTGTGCTGAGGCTGTAGAAATCACAATGTTAACCTTCTTTATTTACTGCCCACTATAATTTTTCACAGCACGGCTTTACGAGAAATTAACTACAATGATGCGGAGGTATTTGGAAAACTACGAAAACGTTAGGTGCTTGCGGTGAGGATGGAACAAACTATTACCATTTCCGGGGGTAAAGCGCACACCACCACACCATGAGGGTTCATCGTTTCGCATGTCTCTCAGCTAGTTTTCTATTGATCAGTGTTACCAGCAATTACCTGCCAACAGGATTGATCTTGGGAGCCTAAGTTGATGAGTGATTGCTGATGGCACTGGTAGATAGAAAACTGGCTCAGAGAAAGGCAAAACGAAGGACGAGCATGGTGTGGTGGTGTACGCGTTTGTCACCGGAAAAAGTGATAGTGTTCGATCCTCACCGCAGGCACCTGCCGTCGGAGTTTTGCAGATATTTCAGGTGGTTCACCTGTGAATTGTGAATCGTTTCGTCGATTACTAATTGTCCTCACATTGTAGGCGTGTGATAGTTACTTGGAGATTTGGAAAGGGCGTCCTTGTAAGCTGTGCAGATTTTTCCCTTCGATTCGTTTCGTCGTGTCCACCAACCATTTTGGTGATCCGTTGTATGCATGACGTTTTTGAGTATCATTGAGTCTCCACAAATCTTGCCTGCAGCTTTTGTCAACCAGCAGCCGATACTGCTGGTTGACGAAAAGGTACAGGCACGTCTGGTTCAAAAGACCCTAGCCTCTGTTCCGTCCTCGGTTTCTTGTTTTTCAGTTCGTTTATCTCCTCTCATAGACAAGTATATGCTAAATGTTGTTTTCATTGTTGCGGATTTCAGCTTGCTATCCGGTTTATGCACTGAGTTATTTTATAATCATTTCAGCAACGTTGCTGGCTCCTTTTCGTCACTGTCACAACAACTTTATTAGTGCGTTCACCGGTATAATTTACATAGCTTAAACACACAAACAAAAAAAGGAAAACCGCAACAGTTTGCAGAATTTTTGTCGTCGTAGGGAAAAACCTGCAGAAGAAGAACGTGGTGAAGGCCGAGGATAAAAGAGAGGTAGGAGTATGAATAAGAGATCAGTTCAGCTTAGTGCGAAGGGATTTTAAACGATGGTAACTAGGCACCGTAAATTTGAAAAAACCAACCAATTTTGAGACAAAAGATTAGAGTTTGAGATACGGTACAGGTTTAATGGCCCTCACAAATACATAACATAAATTTCTTCTGGTGGTCAGTTAGCTGTAACCATATAAAAAGGATCTCTCAAGTTTTTGCTCACATTAGGTCACGTCTATTGAAAAGCTTCTTTTATTAACTATTACTTTGTTACTAAGCAGTTAATTTATCTCCGTCGTCGTAAATGCAACGGCGATTTAGAAAATCGGAGGCTACTTTACTTCTTGGTTTTGAGGGTAATAACTAAACTTTTCTTGAAAACATCCTCGCTTCACAAATGCTAAGCATCAGATGTTGTTCGCTTTCTAACAAACGGAACACGTTGTCTGTATCCAAGACACAGCCAAGATAACCGATATAGGCGGAGGCGATCTGAAAGAATTTTGTTAAAAAGGAACTCTTTAGCTCCCAGGATCGACTTTCTATTAACCTCGGCATTGGAATATGAAAGCGTCGTTTTCTTGTTCAGCAATCGCGAGGTTGTTAAACAGCATACATTTACTTCCATACAAAAACACAGTACAATACAACAGTAGCTGACGTTTCGGCAGTATCGCCTTCTTCAGAGCCTGGAAGGGTATACTGACATACAATTTACTAGGCCAAACGCTTCAATGACACTTACAAAAAGACGAAAAAACTCTATGGTAATTACATGGTCAACAGCTTCTCGAAAAAAACTCACCGCTTTTTTTTACGTGCCTTCCCATGAGGAAGATTAGAACAGCTGATTATGGTCGCATAAGGTTGATGACTGCACCATCCCACATCAGAAATTGATGCGAACATACGGGGTCAGGTCGCGTATGACCTCTGGGCATTCATCCCTGCTATTCATTGTAGGGTTTTTTGGCATTTATCCAAAAAGCCTCAAGAAGTTTTCGCGCTGGTGTTCTAGTCTCCTGCGCAAGGATATTGACTTTTACTTCAAAATCGTCCCCGCTGTGCTTTTGTATCCTATGCGTGCCTAGTGGGGTACTTTGTCTTAGTTTTCGTTTGCCATCTAGGTGTTCTTTTTATACGGATACACAAAGGCCTGCCCGTTTCGCCAATATATTCATCTCCGCAATTATTACACGAGATCAGGTATATCGTACCTGAACTCATGCAATCACCGTCCCTGCCGTAAGGGCAGATTACGCAATTTGTTGTTTCGCATAGACGGTCATACAGGCGGTTACGAACTAACTGACGACGTAGAGTAGCCGGTGGTATTTCAACTATCGCTACCGATTCCTCTAGACCTGCCCTTCTTAAGCATCGTTTAATCGCTACGCTTACTTCATCGCTAATAAAGGGCAGCATAAACGGGACTTTCTTTTTTTTGGCCAAGTGTTTCGATTGGGCGCGTCGCTCTCCTTCTAAACTTATCTCGTGGGGTTACTATTTCGTAGCCATTGGAGATGGCTATTTGCCGAGCCAAGTCGCGCGATTCTTCCTTTAGTTCCCCGGTTGTGCACACAGAGGTGGCTGTTCGAAACATGTTTCTCACAAGCGCCCTCTTTGTGTGTGAAGGGTGGGAAGAAAGGAAGTGAACGAGGATGTTCTTGTTACTTGGCTTTCGGTACCACTTTGTCAGGTAACCGCTACTTGATAGGCTTATCTGGACGTTTAAAAACGGAAGCCAGTCTTTTCTCGGTTTCTCCCGGGTGAACTTAATGTACTCAGACTGCTCGTTCAATAATTCAAAGCATTTGTCCATCTCCTCCTGCGTAGAGAAGATGACAAAACAATCATCTACATATCTGCAGTAGAGTAGTGGCCGGAGATCGAGAGCAGGGGCTTCTATCTTAGACATGAATACAATGGCAAGGCTTGGTGCCAGTCGCTGTCCCATAGCCAACCCCCCTTATTTGCGCGAAATACTTCCCAGACCATCTGAAAATCGAGCAGTTTAGGCACTCCTTTAGGAGAGCCATTAGCTGCTGAATGGACAAGCCATGCATATTTATTCTTCCTTCATGTTTAACAAGAAGTTCGAAGATGGCTTGCATTGCGGAGTCATTCGATACGTTGGTGTACAACGCAGTAACGTCGAAGGACTCCATCACGTACGCGTTATTAGGAGACGCGTTACGTAGACGTTCTAGGAACATTTGGGTGTTTGTGAGGTGAGCTGGAATATGGTCCCTCCGGCCCCCTGCTCTCGATCTCCGGCCACTACTCTACTGCAGATATGTAGATGATTGTTTTGTCATCTTCTCTACGCAGGAGGAGATGGACAAATGCTTTGAATTATTGAACGAGCAGTCTGAGTACATTAAGTTCACCCGGGAGAAACCGAGAAAAGACTGGCTTCCGTTTTTAAACGTCCAGATAAGCCTATCAAGTAGCGGTTACCTGACAAAGTGGTACCGAAAGCCAAGTAACAAGAACATCCTCGTTCACTTCCTTTCTTCCCACCCTTCACACACAAAGAGGGCGCTTGTGAGAAACATGTTTCGAACAGCCACCTCTGTGTGCACAACCGGGGAACTAAAGGGAAGAATCGCGCGACTTGGCTTTGGCAAATAGCCATCTCCAATGGCTACGAAATAGTAACCCCACGAGATAAGTTTAGAAGGAGAGCGACGCGCCCAATCGAAACACTTGGCCAAAAAAAGAAAGTCCCGTTTATGCCGCCCTTTATTAGCGATGAAGTAAGCGTAGCGATTAAACGATGCTTAAGAAGGGCAGGTCTAGAGGAATCGGTAGCGATAGTTGAAATACCACCGGCTACTCTACGTCGTCAGTTAGTTCGTAACCGCCTGTATGACCGTCTATGCGAAACAACAAATTGCGTAATCTGCCCTTACGGCAGGGACGGTGATTGCATGAGTTCAGGTACGATATACCTGATCTCGTGTAATAATTGCGGAGATGAATATATTGGCGAAACGGGCAGGCCTTTGTGTATCCGTATAAAAGAACACCTAGATGGCAAACGAAAACTAAGACAAAGTACCCCACTAGGCACGCATAGGATACAAAAGCACAGCGGGGACGATTTTGAAGTAAAAGTCAATATCCTTGCGCAGGAGACTAGAACACCAGCGCGAAAACTTCTTGAGGCTTTTTGGATAAATGCCAAAAACCCTACAATGAATAGCAGGGATGAATGCCCAGAGGTCATACGCGATCTGACCCCGTATGTTCGCATCAATTTCTGATGTGGGATGGTGCAGTCATCAACCTTATGCGACCATAATCAGCTGTTCTAATCTTCCTCATGGGAAGGCACGTAAAAAAAAGCGGTGAGTTTTTTTCGAGAAGCTGTTGACCATGTAATTACCATAGAGTTTTTTCGTCTTTTTGTAAGTGTCATTGAAGCGTTTGGCCTAGTAAATTGTATGTCAGTATACCCTTCCAGGCTCTGAAGAAGGCGATACTGCCGAAACGTCAGCTACTGTTGTATTGTATTGTGTTTTTTCTATGGAAGTAAATGTATGCTGTTTAACAACCTCGCGATTGCTGAACAAGAAAACGACGCTTTCATATTCCAGTGCCGAGGTTAATAGGAAGTCGATCCTGGGAACTCTTTAGCATCATAGCACCGCTAAGGATTAAGACTTAAGATATAACTTCTTAACACGTTAAGGCGAGATTATTTTGGTGCAACGTATGCGTGGGCGGCCATAGTGTTGTGTGTGCATTGTACCCCATGCATATTATTGGCAATGGTTTATTTTGGTGAACCTTAGTTATCATAAGGAATAAGTCTATATAAAAAATGCCGAAGTAGACTAAATATAGGCTTCTGAGCAGTTCGAAATGATGGCAGTAATTTGGTTGTATGCTGGACCATAGCAAAGTATAGAAAATGTCAGCATGCCTACTAAGGATGCTTCCAGAGCGATAGAACAATGTCTCTTCTATAACTCTTTCACGTTCTTAGGCCGCAATTAATGAAAAGAATTAGTAACAAAAATTGCCTTGGTGGAAATTTGTCACTGTTGACTATTGAGAGAGGATGGATAGAGCAGTGGTAGCAAAGCTGTTCATTCCGACTACGGTGATTGTTCGACTCCGTACCGAGCACACCAAACTTCTCATCCATCTGCGATAGGGAAATCGAAATCAGAGTTATCGGGAATTATTCACGCGCTGAAATCTAAGTGGAGATGCTCTAACCCGGCTATCGTAAGACCCCAGAGAGAATGGACTCGATCGGAACTCAACCACATTTATAAGGAAAACGACAATCCTCAACCAACAGACGCCATACGCAAATAAAAAGTTGGAACACCTTCGTGGGTAATGGATGGGAGGAAACAAATCGAGTGCAAGAAGACCTTGGATCAGGACAGTCGATATGAAGACAGATCGCTTAAAAAAAATTGCTGTTTACCAATCAAAGATAATGACAGAGTTTTTCGCTGCAATCTAGGTTTAGTGACTGCTAACTTCCCGTGAAATAAAAAGTACCACTTACCTGCAAGACATTGGATTTGTTTGAGCTGTTACATTTTGTCATTTCTTTTTTTGATAGAGAATTCAAACGATACCCTTAGTGTTGCCAGCTTTGATATTTTCACATCGTACTCAATCGGCAAGACGGATTTTAGTCGTTCGAACATATCGGCCAGATGCTGGACTCGATTCCTTTCTCTAGCATTCGCCTCTGACCTAAACAACTTGTGGATGAACTGCCCTTTAGGACACGATGAAAGAATCATGTTTAATCTCGTTTTGTTTTCAGGCTCACCTTCGCGCAACGCAGATGTTCTGCTGTTTCTTTTCTACTCGTTCTGTTTTTTTCTGTGCTTTTTGGTGTTGATGCTCAATAAGGTCGTGCTTTGGTTCATGATTCGTCAACGCCGACAATAGGATTTGCTGTTGAAGTAGTTTCAACAGTATTTGACTGCCGAAACTACACTGCACTATTGGATACTTTGAATTTTTTGGCGATTGTTCCAGATTTCCTGCAAACCACTCTTTTTATTGTATACGAGCTTATTAAAACAAAGAACAACCTTTTCAATGACAAAACTTGTTACAGCCGCAAAATACCAGCTCCTCTGACATCATGCTGTAATCCACATTATCTTTAGATGACCGTCAAAGTGTTTGAACTAGTACGCAGCTACAATGAATGAGAGTGTTTAACTTACACCACTTCTTAATATGTTCATTGTCAAGTGAAAAGGGCAAACACTAATGAATCATTTGCTAACCCTTGTCATATGACAGATCTGTGTAAGGGAAACATATTTTGTCGTCAAGCATATTTGTTGACAAGGTTGGCTACTAACTTGGCACGGCTTTTGCTGTTCGCTTATCAAAACGTGGATCGGCTAAGAGCTCATATCATGGCTTGAGGTTATTGAGTAAGCTCGTCACATTTACTCGATAAGCCAAATATATTACATTTGACGTATACAGAAGCACCACGATGATACATGATGGTCGGCGTAGGCCATTTAATAGGAGGCCGCTGCTCTCTCTCTCTATATGTATCTCTTCCTTCCGTTATGTGCGACATCTCGAGTAACATGTTATCGATAGCATTTCGATTCCACGCTTTCATTCCGCTAACGCAAAATCTCAACATCTGAGGAAGAGTCGTGGAGTCGAAGAGGAAGGCGCGCAACCGGGTGTTTTCCTTCGCTTCTACTTAATGGTTCATGTTTAATTTAAGCGACATGGTAATAATCCATCGGATGGTCTATTTACGTCAACAATGGTGTTGTAGCAGAATTGTGAAATTTGGTAATCGAAGCTCATGGATGGCTTTTGTGCTCCGAACAGGTGAGCAGCAATTTTCTAATGATCCTCTGAGCATTTCATTCTTAAATGGATCATATTCTGATAAGCAAGCTTAAGCGAGGTTTCGTAACGTTTCAAACACCCAATATACAAATTCGGATTCTTAACTGTCTGATCATGGTCTGTCGCACTGATCAGTTTCTGGAAAAACCATGCCTGCTATCGACCCAACCCCTCTTGCAGCGTTATGCCACTTCTAAAGAAGGTAAGCATTTACTTAAATAAAGAGCATTCAGATTGAGTGCAATGGGTGGGCTGAGTGATACTTGTCAATGGCTAGTTCTAATCTAGTTAGAGAAGCAATTTCAGCAGGTAGTATGTGGAAAGAAAAAGAAGGTCGTTTGAAGAGAACCAACTTGTTCGGATTGTTAGTGTATTAAATGAATATTGAGCGTCAAGATAAAACGTGGAATTTGTCGGGTAGAGCCATGTGTGACAGCGATAGTATAAAGACAGGTGGACATGTCACGTAAAATGGAGTGGGAGTCATGGATTACCTTTTTCCACTGACGTTTCACACTCGATGATTACTTTCTTCGGACACCGGAATACAGGGTCTTAGTAGTGAAACAGGGTGGTCTTGGCTGGACATATGGATAGGTTTCCCATTGCGAGTGTTATACTGCTCTGGAAGTGATTTTTTTTAAAGAGTTTCGTAACGTCGAACGCAAACTGTTTTTTTGTTAATTCATCGTGCAGCTCCTGATTGGCTTATGAGTCTGAGTTTTTGGACTGTCCGTCAACGCAGATGTCCCTTGTGAGTTTAAAATCCTAAGCATTATTAGTGCATTCCTATACGTATTGGAGAATTCTACCATAAGCTTGCAGTACTCTCCCAAAACAGATTTATTTTATTTTATTTGATCCGTCTTCACGTCTACCGTGCGGATCCCAGCACTTCTCACATCCAATTCGTTTCCTCGGATACATCGTCCACGAAGCTCTTCCATGTTCTTACGTGTGGCTTCGGTTGCTGCTTGAGGATTTTCATTTCATCTTGAATGTCGTAGAATGCTGGTCGAGCAGTTTTCCCTGGAGCCTTGAGATAGCCGGGCTGGAGCGTTCCCTATTGGATTGCAGGGTGTGATTTTTTCCCAGACAAGTCCGGTACCAATTTCCCGACCCCGGAGGGATGAGAGGTTTGGTTGGCCCTGAGCGGAATCGAACAACTACCATGCTCGTGATAACGGACATCACTACCACTCTTCTATCCACCTCTTCTACTAAAACAGAAGCATTGTTTTAGTGTTGAAGGCGACTTTGAATCGCCTACTCTGTTTTTCCCATTCATTTGTTGCAGATTTTCAGTCGTGTAGCGTGCAATCCTTGTACTCGGGAGCGCAGTCATGAACGTATTTGTCAACGTTCGCTTCTAAAGGGACGCCACAGAGTGAACTTCTTCATTCGAGAGTTGCATTCTCCATTGGACTCGCGTCGATGTGATAACTAGCAGCCAGATAGCGAGAACAGCCAGCTGTGGACCAAACCTCGGATCACTCCGGCTTTGGGAAAGGCGAGGACATCGAAACGTAAATGTTTTTTGTACCAACCATCATCATGTATCACCTCACTTTGCAGAAAATCATTGACTGTTGTTACCGAGGATTAGTGATAGTCAGTTTTTAAGATTTTCGCTTCTATATAAAAGTAGGAAGTCAATTCACAAATGAAAGAGACAGTGGATTCAGTTTTGCGCCTAAATGGATCGAAATCCACATGATAAGATGGATTACTGGAGGAAACTTTTAGGATAGAGCGATCTTGACGAACAGAAGCTTCGACGGAATAATATTAATAAGTAAAAACTTCAGTTTTTTTGGCAAAGCATTGGATACCGTTTTAGAAGCTTCCTTCCTGTTTTTTCATTTAAGGCCTGACTATTTTTTCACCTTTTAAAAAATGTTCGAAAAAAAAATAAAAACACCAACTCAGACTTTGGTAAAGTCAGATCTAATGGTTCACAGTCGGCAGCACTCCTCGAGAGCTTTTTGCACTGTATTTGATGAAAAAAGCATATCTAAATATGTATAATTGCGGTCTCTGTGAAATTCTACTGCAATAAAAAGAATCGGTCAGGCAAAAGGCTTTTCAATTTGTTGTTGGAAAAGATGACGTCAAAATAAGCAAGGCAACTAAAGTTGAATACAACATCGAAAAATTTGAAGTGGGCAATCTAAACAGGATTGGGAAGCGTTTTCTGGTGTTCCACGCTCAGAATACATTTTCTATGAAGATTATCTTCTTTAGAAAAAAAGGAGCTTATACAAAACGCCTATGACACCTACAACGCGAAGAACGGTCATTTCGCCATACAGAAGATGACGAATTCTTAACCACAGCATGGTTCAGCACATGGGTCCGATCTCCTTCATGTCCAAACAACATTTGATTTATTTATGAGGCAAAAAAGAACTTCCGTCAGAGCCTACGGAAAAGAAAGAAACTTTCTTATGACAAAGGAGGTTGTCGGAAGCAATCAAACCTATTCATTAGCTGTCGTTAGAGAAGAAAAAGTTCCACTCAGCCATCGCCGTCGATGTCAAAATACACTCCCTAAAGGTCCACCTGGAGATTATAACATGTGGCGATAACCATGAGCTAGAGTACTCCTTATTGCCAAACAACAGTGTGACCGGCTTCCTTTCACTTTACTAGGCACAAATCTCAAACAATTCTTAAAAACCGTGCAATAAAATGCCTTCTTAAAAGAGGCTTCCTAAACAGTTGGGGATGCCGTAAATGGTCACTATCAGTGAGTGGAAATGAAAGAAATCTTGTATATTGCAAGATTTGCTTGTTGAAAGTACTCTACCAGATCCACACGAATACTGTCCAAATTGGCATGCATCAGAGTAGCCGAAGAAGAAAAGAACTGGACAAACATTTTTGCTTTAAGAATCATATCAAAACTATCTACAGTCGTAAAAGATTGTGCTATTTCTTGCCTTACAGCTCCAAGGAAACTAACAATCTTTTGAACATGTAGAGACATAAGCTATTTCTAATAGTTCTGTGACCAGAGAAGTGGATCCATCCTACATATGAACTCATCGCTATGGTTTTACTACTATCCTTTTGAAAGAAGAAATTTGACAGTCTGCAGCATATTGTCACAGTTATCCAGCGCCAAATTAAAATGGATATCAAACAGTACTATAGAGAGCAAATCAAGATAGACGAGTTTTGCTTTCTTACAACTTATCGCATGTGTACCTCGAAGTTTCAATGAACAGATAGGACAAAGGAGTACTGGACAAAAGAAGAAGAACAGCAGCGACCATATTTGAGATTCTTAAAACCGAGGTGTACAAAATTCAGCGTTTATCAGTCTAACTCAAAAGGCTTTTCAAGACTCTAGTTTGAGCAGATGACTCAGCTGTGCTGTCTCAGCAATTTCAATAATTTTGAACAGCACTTACAAAGACCATAGAGGAGAACACATCTTCTAATACACAGCAGGAAGGGCGCGTGTGGCGCAGTGGTTACAAGCGCCCGGAAAACCACATGAGATCGATTTCCGCGCCCCCATGCTCACTAAGTCTTCCATCCCTACGGAGTCTGCAAATTGGTATCACACTTGTCTTCGAGGATAGCATCATTGACTCGTTACATTTGTATTCCATCTAGAGTTATAGCTTAGGCCAGATATGCATTCAATCAGCTCCAAACGATGCTTAATGATGTCGAATGCATGGCGCATTCCTCAGAATTTGACCATCGCAGAGAGCTTTATCCCTTCTTTATCATTTACATAACAGGCTGCCTTCTATGAAATCCAGTGGGAATTAGAATTGTAAGTCATGAGATGAAAATAGTGTACGACGACTTATGAACCAAAAAAAAAGAGCGGAGCGGACCGCATGACGATAGAGAGAAGTGTGCTCTGGAGCGAACATATGCAAGATCTACGGTCTTGTTTGTGGCTCACGTCTGCCAGCTGTATTCGCAGCTGGAAACGATCTATATGAATCACCGAGTGAAACTGGCAGACGACACCTCGCAAGCGAAACACACCACCTCCACCATCAATAACCAAAAGGAAAAACGAGGCAATGGCCAGATGCATTGGGGTTCTTAAACTAATTTTAAGGAGCTAGTATCCATAAAAGTAAAGAAAGATAGCCTGACAAAACTTCCTCATAAAATGAATGGTCTTAGATCTGATGATAAAGTTGAAAATGAAATAAATACGAGACTGGAAGTACTACGGGAAATGGAGGGTGATTCATGAAAAGGACCATGGCTGGGACTGAGGTTGTGAAAATGAGCAAAGAAAGAAAATCATTTTGAAGTTAGGTGAGTTTCAAAAAAAGCGTACTAAGTGCAGATGTTACATTTTATAATGCGTATCACGAAACATCCAAGTAACATCTTCCTAATAAAACTGCTCCTACTGCGAATAAAAAAATCTGGTGTGTGTGCTCAGCATCTCAACACTGTTTTCGTGAAGCAACATCTTATCTCATCATTGTTTCCTGTGGCGCTAGTTCTATTCCATGTTTAGTCAGATTTTCATACTTTTGTTAACAGTGGAAAAATCTGAGTTGACTGTGACAAGACAATGAACCAGTTTAGTCCTGCGTCCAAGTGAAGTGGCAGTGTTAGGAAGACATGTTGACAACTTGCTATCTGTTTGAATAGGAAAGATTTCCTTCAAGCGACTGCAATTCACAAACTTGAAGACAACATCTAGCGATGGTTTCTTTTTATATATGAATGAAAAACAGCTTATGCAAAGGTATTTCATTTGAGAAAGCTATGCGATATGTGGAGAGGTGGTTCACTAAATTCTCAATCCTCTATCGCTCAGTTTCATTCGATCATACCACCACTTTCCAGTAATCTGTGGCTCAAGAGGAATACTGAAAGCATACAATGGCAAATCATCCTTTAAAATTCGAATTTGATGAGTATGAAACTATCCCCTTGTCAGTCCACATTGCGAATGTTTTTTAACATTCCCTTCGTGTTTCTGATTAAGAAGTAAACCTCCTTACGAAAAAAATTGTGATTATGATGATGGCGTTTGGAGTCTGTAGGCTACAAAAATTTACGTTCATCGAACTTCTATGCTCTTATTTACATTGTGAATTGAGAAGAAACTACAAAGTGGACAATCCTGAAAAATGGAAGTGAATATGTTTAAGAAGTTTATCATTACACGAAAATCCTCCATAATGTCAAAGCGTTGGTCTCAGCGTTGTTCAGCTACAGATCGTTCATAAAAAACGTAACTATTCAATTCACTAGTGCTACAAAGATCATTGCTATATGTTGATATGGAAGGTTAAACGGGAGCTGCAATGGGAATGAGTGAATGAGTAGGCGACTGACTGAGAAGCAGCTGGCAGAATGATAGTGCAGGAATGGAAACGACAGCTGCGACCGACACAATAACCAATTAGACTGCCAGATGGGAGAGAATGACAACGACTACAGCCGAGCCTAGCAGGACAACGATACGACTGAATCGCGTAGAAGACCGGTGTGTGCTGTTGATTAGGTGTTGAAGATGAAGATGTCGCAAAAAAAGCACTTTTAGGTAGTAAAAGCCACTGTGAGAGCAGAAATTTAGCACGGTATGGAGGTATGATTAGCTCAGCAGTAGTGATGAAAACAACAGAAAGTGCACTTATTACTGAAGAATGAGTTGCACTCTCCAAAAATATCTCAAAGTGCAAATGGACAGTGACTAAAATTTCATCGTGAAGGTCTTCATCAGCAAGACAATGGATTGCAAATTTTTTCCCAACGACATTACAACGGCCCAACCATTCCTTTTATGAGCCTAGAATTTCATAAGTAGTGGCTAATGCTGAGTTGAATTAAACGCTCAAATCAGAATGTGGTGAAAACTGATGAAAACCACGATTCTCTGAACATTTACTTATAATTCTGTTCAGTGTTTGTGGACTCCTTTTTACACATATCTTTTAGGTTTTCTAATTTGCATGTTAACTCGATTTCACATATTCTGTGGCCTACCAAGATGTATTCGGATTCATGTGTGGGTTAGTTCAGTTGCCAAATGGGGATTTCGCCTCTTGTTCATGAATGTCATTCATTGCTGATCGAATGGACTCGTCTTGGAAACCTGGTGACATTTCTGCTAGGGCAATCCAAGGTCTTCACCGTAAGTGTTCGCCAGTGTTTGTGGATAGGAGGGAGTATTGCCCAAATAACGCGTGACTATAATGATGCTGAGATATTTGCAAAACTCCGGACCGCTGGCGTCTGCGATGGGGGACCGAACACGCTATTCCCTTACCGAGGGTAACGCGTTCACCACCACATCATGCGAGTCCTTCGTTTCGCCTTTCTCTAACCCGTGTTACTGATCTATAGGTGCTATCATCACCCATCAACGGGACTGAGCAAAGCTCGAGGTCTCAGTTGAGCTGCGAACCCACGATTACCCTTTCGGGTGCTCACCTGCCCACTACACCAACCTTAGTTGGTGCTAACAACAGTCATATGAATGCGTCGTTTTCTTGTTCAGCAATCGCGAGGTTACTATATGGCATGCATTTTATTAGCGATGAAGTAAGCGTATCTATTAAACGATGCTTAAAAAAGGGCAGGTCTAGAGGAATCGGTAGCGATACTTGAAATACCACCGGATACTCTACGTCGTCAGTTAGTTCGTAACCGCCTGTATGACCATCTATGTGAAACAACAAATTGCGTAATTTGCCCTTACGGCAGGGGCGGTGATTGCATGAGTTCAGATGCGATATACCTGATCTCTTGTTATAATTGCGGGGACAAATATATTGGCGAAACGGGCAGACCCTTGTGTATCCGTATAAAAAGAACACCTAGATGGCAAACGAAAACTAAGACAAAGTACCCCACTAGGCACGCATAGGATACAAAAGCATAGCGGAGAAGATTTTGAAGTTAAAGTAAATATCCTCGCACAGGAGACTAAAACACCAACGGGCAAACTTCTTGAGGCTTTTTTGGATAAATGGCAAAAAAACCCCACAATGAATAATAGGGAGGAATGCCCAGAGGTCACACGCGACCTGGCCCTGTATCTTCGAATCAATTTCTGATGTGGGGTGGTGCAGTCATCAACCATATGCTACTATAATCAGCTGTTCTAATCTTTCTCATTGAAAGTCACGAAAAAAAGCGGTGAGTTTTTCGAGAAGCTGTTGATCATGTAATTGGCATAGAGTTTTTCGTCTTTTTGTAAGTGTTATTGAAGCGTTTGGCCTAGTAAATTGTATGTCAGTATATCCCTTCCAGGCTCTGAAGAAGGCGATACTGCCGAAATGTCAGCTACTGTTGTATTGTATTGTGTTTTACTATGCAAGTAGATGCATGCTGTTTAACAACCTCGCGATTGCTGAACAAGAAAACGACGCATTCATTTTTCTATGCCGAGGTTAAAAGAAAGTCGATCCTGGGAACACCACTCATACTTGAACGGGAATGATACGTGAGTAATCAAACAATTTAAATCCGGTAAAATCTCTCATTCACAGCCTTATCACATCGTGGACGTTTTTGTGTCGAACTACAATATACAGCTGAACGTTCATTTCTACAGCAACGACACCCACTCTGGAAGGAAGTTTAATGGTTTTATTGCGAATATACTAGCGGAATGTTAACAAATGCAACAATTCAGTGACATCCTGAAGCAAACCTAGTTGCAAAGTGGCAAATCCTTCTCAGCACCCATATATGCTGACTGTTGTCAATAGTGACGAATTAGGAATGTTGCAATACAGGCTATGAAGTTCCGTGAAGATCGTTTTTGAGTAACTACAGATATCGGCTGCGGTTGAATGGCAAGTAGTCATGATTTGTAGTGAAATCCTCGATATTCTCAAAAAAGGTCAAGTGCTTTAGAAGGCAGCTAATCCACGACACAAAACTGAAACATCGAAGGACTCAAGGACATCGAGTAGAAGGACTCCTACTAATCATATTCTGGAATTATCCTAGCTCTGAAGAATGCAAAGGTGCAGAAACGTTAATCGAATAAGGTTTAATATCAACCTCGTGTTAGCTTATCCGTGACAAAAGTGCACAAAATTGAAAAATTGTCACGAATATTTCGCCCATAATGTCTTTCTGCAAATGGGAGATGCAAGCCCCGAACACCAAATCAAGCCTTGCCCTATGTTTATTTATGATACCATTAACAAAGAGATAATGATCCCTTGAAAACTCTTCACAAAGGACAGTGCACTCTTTACTAACTGAAGCCTATTACAAGGAGAAGATTTTTGGAAAAGAGTTGAAGAGCATTTTAAATGAAGACTAGGCCTGAGCCCATGGAAAAAGAGATTTTTCCCCTGATAGTTTAGCGTATCGTTGAAATGTTATTGGGTATACAGGTGGTATATATAATTATATAAATATATATATTCACTGCGACGGGGAAAAATTCTGACAACTGGATTACTCAGTTACGAGTAAGCATTCTCATTTCAGCTTCTAGACGTGGCTAGTAGAAAAATCCGAAAACTCCTAATTTCATAGAAGTTTTTAACTTTAAACAATTTAACTTGGAAGATTACCCTTCCAAGAAACCATTTTGGGGAAGTGCAACAAAACTTAAAATATTGTGGTAATGCTCGGATACCTTCTTGTGTTATTGACTTTACACAAGGTTGACAAAAATGGTTTATTCTGCTAACGTTTCGACGTCTTGTCCTTCTTCAAAACCGGACTGATCTGAGTAGATGGTCCACAAGTGACCGTCCCCCTCAATGTCGAAGTTCGTTGTCGCATCGAGTCGAATCCGTTAAAGCAATAGATCTCTGTCTCACGTAAAAGGGCACCGCCGAGTAAGATTCTTCATTTGAGCTTCCTGCACATGGTTCGACCCGGCACGACAACTGCCACTCACATCGCGAAGAGGACCACCCTTAGATCATGGACTCCGACCAATCCGACCCTGAAAAAGGCGAAGACGTTGAAAGGTTAATTGAATAAATTTTCTTTTATCGAAGTCGCTTTACCTTAATAATTGAAGAGAACATTTATTAATGATTTCTTTTTATTTTTTCTTGTACGAACTCTCTTCACATCTATTGTGCGATTCCAGCATTTTTTACGTTCGAATCGTTTGTTTCATCCACAAAAAGTTTGCACACTTTTACGTGTGGCTACAGCTGCTGCTTAAGAATTTTTCATTTCGTCTTGAATGTTTCAGAATGCTGGCCGAGTTGATTATCACTGGAATCCTGAAATAGCCGCACTAGATCGTTCTTAATTGGGATGCATCGAGTGTTTTTTCCCTGAAGAGTGCTGCACCAATCTCCCGACTCCAGAGTATGACAGGCATAGTGCGCCCGGAGCTGGGTCGGAATAGCACCGTCCTCGTGATGACAGCCATCACTACCACTATGCTATCCGACCCCCATTGATTATCGAGTACTGGTGGAGAAGCTAAATCACGGTCGGTTTGAAAAAATACTACCAAGTGGTTCTGTTTACGCTTTGTGTGAAGTTCACCAGGCAATCATTCTCTGGTTGTCATGTATATGCGCAGATGTTCCAGGCTGTTGGTATTGGTGATAACCACTGTTGTTTCGTACTTTTCTAGCTGATGGAGAAGCTTGTTATTACTAGTGAAAGAACAAAGGCTGCCAATGCATCGACGCTGGTGTCACAAGTGGCTAACGTTGTCCTCTTACTGAGTAGACGCCTTCATCAGATGTTCACTCGAATTCGATGTTTGACCAATTTTTTTTGTTCTTTTCCATTTTCCCCATAGCACATTCTTTTTTAATAAGGGAGGTTTTTTGTGGAATGCTTTACGACGTATCCAAATACAGCACGCCTAGGACAAACGCCTAGGACCAGTTTTGAAATATACAAAGAAAAAAGATTGTCTTCAAATTGCTGGACTCCATTATTTTTCCAAACAAAACACAAAAAATTTTGCATTAATTCTTAAAAGGACTTGCAAAAGCAATAGCTCTTGTGTGTCCGTCGACGTAAATGAACAAGGGTAATATACCGTACAAAATGGAACTTCTGCACGTTTCTTTATTTTAATACTTGCAATTATAATAGATTTTCTCACTCTTTGAGGTCCTGGCAGCGTGTGGCGCAGTGGTCGGAGGTGGCCTGCAACACACACGTGGAATTTATCTCTGCGCCCATGGCCCACCAGGCCTCCCATCCCTCCAAAGGCGGTAAATTGGTACCAGACTTGTCTGGGAGGATAGCGGCACTTGCTCGATACATTGGTAAGCCACCACGAGTCATTGTAAACGCCAGATATGCATTCAATCACCTCCAAACGATGCTTAATTCAGTCGGATGCATGGCGCGTCCCTCAAGGATTGAGCAGCGCCGAGAGTTCTGTCCTTTATTTTTTTATCTTTTATCCTTGAGGTTGCGGGCATTCTTGTTTTACGTAGTGAAGTTGTTACTATAACTCAGTGAAAACGTTTGAAGTGAATGGAAAACGCAGTTGAACAGCATTTCTTCGATGGCTGTAACAATAAACTGTTCGTGTCTCTGTTTAACGCTGCTAACAATATCAATTTAAAAGATTTTCACATTTACATCATAAAATGTTCAATTAAGCTAAGCAGCGCTTCTATGTCTAGGTTTCTAGGAATTCCATCGTCCAATGTGCCAATAAGTTTCCAGTAGTCTTAATTCTATTACTTCACTTGGTTTTCGTCGACGATTTGGAAGTGTTGCCCCGTAGAGGGCTTCAATCTTTCTTTTTCCGTTTTTGTTCTGCCTAATTTGCACATGTTTTCGAGTAATGAGGTATGTGGTGCAATGATTAGAAGTGTCCGGCGCCGTGTTCCGGGCAAAACGAGCGGCTTGCCATGCGAATCGGTACAGGGCTTACCTGCGAGGACAAAACACTGGCTTGATACCTCAGCAAGCCCACTGCACAGCGTCATGTAGGATAGGTATCCCCTTTCAATTACCTTACGTTCCCCCATGGATTGATCATCGCCGAACGCTTAATCGTTTATCGCTTAATTGTCGTGAACGTCTTTATTGTATTCATTTGTTAGTTATTTACTCTTCTTTTCACTTATGCCGAAGTCCCTCCTGCATTATTGGAAAAGTCGGGATTGTGGTCATAGCCTAAACAAACCTGGAACGCGTATGATCTACCACAGAAACGAAGGGCAACCTACCCAACCTACCAGAACGCTTAGTGCTTCATCTTCATTTCCCATTTATGTTTTAAACTCCTTGAAACTCAATCTACGAACAAACTTGATTTGATCAAAAAATTCAGACTTTTCCATTGGAATCCAGACTACACTAAACCGAAAGCTCTGCGACATCTTTCTCTGTCACTCTTTCGTGGTCTTTGTCTTCAGTAAAGGCGAACAACATTTGATAGCACAAAGAAAATTACGCACTCTTACGAAAAGAATGGCAGGCAAAGAGATAGAGTGCATAGGCTGAATCCAATTCATAGACGATATCGTCATATTCTTGAAAACATGAGACTCGAGGAGAAAATAAAAGATCAAGGGGGTGGCCTAGATTATTGAAGAATCCCTAGAAGACTTGTCTGAGATCAGCTCGATGACTCCCTCCAGTCCAAAGGAGGTGACGACAGAATGCAATGAAGATCTGGGAACGCACTATCATGGTTATCCTAGGAATCCAGGAAGAATTGACTCAACCAGCATTCAATGACATGAGTAATGAAGACCAAACCTATCCGAGCGTTATCAACAGAAAACCCTCGTGGATTCGAGAAAACGATGCAGGGAACGGTCGGAACTACCTCACAGCATGTTATAACTGGTTACCTAAACAACCATTTATAAATATAATAGTTTCAGTAGATCAGGAAGCAAAAGTGTTAGTTTGATCCTCGCCCCAATGCACAAATCCAATTCACGTGCGAACGCCCTGGCTCGGTTATCTTTAAGATTGCAAGGAGATTTTACTAGACCAGCATCCTATGACATTCATAAAGAAGAAGATCAATAAGCAGCAGCAAAAACAACACGTGAAATTTTCGAAGGCTGTTGTGGATATTCGATTCGAGGAAACGAATCCAATGAAAGAAACCCTAAGATCCGCACAGTAGATCTGATGACGAGCGATGTGAAAAAGTAAGATATAGTAATACAACCACAATAACGCTGTGAAATCAGCCACACCAAAGGTCCTTCTTTGCATTTCTCTCAGTCTCTTTCATTCCTGTTGACGGGTAATTGCTGATAACTGCGTCAGAGTTAAAAAACTGGTCTAGAGAAAGTCAAGTCAAGAACCTATGTTGGTGCCTTGGGTAGCACGTTAGTTTCCGGGAAGGGTAATCGCGAATTCGAAGCTCAGCTGACGTTCCTAGATTTGCTCATATTTCAGCAACTTTGTGGTTGTACTAAAATAAAAAAATCTTGTGCTACGCCTCATGGAGAAATGAAAATCTTTGTGAAGTTGTAAATTTGGGCGCCTGTGGGGCAGTGGTCGGAGGCGCCCTGCAGCACACACAGGGGATCGATACCCACGCCCGTGGTTCACCAAGCCTTCCATCTTTCCGGAGTAGCCAAATTGATACCAAACATGTCTGGGAGAATAGCAACACTGGCTCGATACATCGGTAGGCCACCGTGAGTCATTGTAATGGCCAGATATACATTGAATCACCTCCAACGATGCTCAGTGAAGTCGAATGCATGCCCCATCCCTCAGGGATTTATTAACGACGAGAGCTTAATGCTTTTTTATTTAGGTACCCTACAATTTAAGAGAGGCAAAATCTGCGATGTCGTCAATAATTAGACGCATATATGAACCTTAATTGTAATTACATCCGTAATGGTATTAATAAGAACAAAGATAACTCCCACCGCCCTACCGCCTCATCGTGCCTGGGAGGTGTTCTTGGATATCGGGCTGCTATGTACAGTAGGGGGTTCATCCACCAACAGGGTTTCCTAAGCTGAGAATGAATCCGACGCTTCCATCCGAAACACAGCTAAGAGCAAACCAATGTTGGGAATCCCCACCGTCCTGCTATCAAACCAGTCCCATGTTGGCAAACCTCCCTCTGATCGGCTCGGTGGCGATGCTGGATTGCTGACGACAAGGGGGGACGCTTTGGCTAGGCTGACCTCGGGAATACAAGGAACCATAATGGCTAAACCAGAAGGTGTATTTTTATGCTGGAGCTCCCGTAATCGGTGAGGGCGGTATCCAAGTATCCAAGTAAACAAGAAAGAACAAAGATTACTTGCCCCTTCCTTTTATCCTTAGTGATGAAAAAGAAATGGAATAACAATATCTAGATTTTTAATGATTACTACCCCCCAAAAAGATATTATTAATTAAGAATGTGATTAGATATTAATAAGCATAATATGACAGTAACTCCTAGAAGTAAAGTAATTAAGTAATCTCGCTCTCGTAATTAAAGCATTGTGACGCTTGCAGTGCAGTGCTTAGACGAGCTCTGCAATACACATGGGATCGAATTCACGCCCTAGGCTCACCAAGCTTTCTATCCTTCTAGTGCCGGCAAATTGGTACGAGACTTGTGTGAGAGGATAGCAGCACTGAATCGATACATTGGTAGAGCACCGTGAGTCAATGTATAAGCTAGATATGCATTCAAGCACCTCTATCGATGTTTGGTGAAGTTGGATACATGGACCATCCTTAATCAACGCCGAAAGCTTTATCCTTTTAAGTAATAGATTTTTTCTTCACGATAGCAGAATTTTCATTTTCATAGAATTTTTCATGCATAGTCTATCAACATTTACCAGAACCACGGTCATCGTATCGGGATCGGTTTTAGCTTTTTCAATGATTTATAAATCATTCGGCTATGAGGAATTCATTTCCAACTCCTTGATTACCTATATTGGTCATTCGGTCGTAAGTAATAGCGACTCCTCAGAACCATCGACCAGTAGCGCACAGACATTTTTTCTCGTCCGTTCCCCACAGTCATTTTGTTTAATCTGATTCGTTCCTAGAAGAATGATACCTGCTAGAAAGTGCGCTAATAACATCATTCTGCAGTATGAGATTTCAGCAGTGGAATGCGAAGCTGTCACAAAAGACTATCAGTGACGACATTTTGTCGATCTTTGTTTTAAAGGTATACTAAAAAAAGTGAGAAATAGTCAAAGATTTGCGCCGACCTTTGCTCACAAGTGGAAAGTGATCTTATGAATAGGAGTTAATTTCATAGAATAAATTGCGTTAATGAGATGCCGGCCGTTATCCGAACTGCTAGAAGACGACATAGCCGAGTTGCATCTCATCACTGACGATGAGGCGAGAAATAATGAGGACGAGATCAAAAGAGAAGAGTAGAGTCGAGGAATATTGGCCGAATAATTTTTTTTCCGCTACTAATCTTCTTTTCTATTCATCAATGCATTCCCAATAAACAGAAAGGAATTGGTTTTCCGAAGGCATCTGGGGTGGTTGAAAATAAGATCTAATCTCATTAGCCAGCATTACTACTTACACTCGAATGGCCCGTCTTCACTGGTTGTGCTGGTCCTAGCATAATTTCCGTTTTTTCGGAGTTTTGTTGGTCTAGCCATTGTGGGTTTTTGGGATCCTGAGGTTAGCCTTAGTCAGTATTATTCGCATGAAAATAGGTCTCGTTTTTAAATAACAGCTTTCTATTTAATTCAGAGTACAAAGATAGTCTCCTTCATCCACTTGCATATGTTTTGACATTTTCATTTTCGTTGAAATTTTTTTTCACAACAAATCCAGTAAGACTCAGTTTACCACATTGCCCTCAAGCGGCTGACTAATCATAGGATTTACTGTGGTCACAGAACTATAGAAAGCTAAGATGATAAAGTCAACAAACAACAATCTTTCATCCGATCCACGAAAGCGGACAACTGTACTTGATGAGAGTGGGAGAATGCGCGAGAGTGGTTACCACCGGTATCTGGAGTAAAATCATGGTCGACTAGTAAGGAGACAAGACAACAGAGTCTCAAATTGGTGCCAAAGCAAAGCCGAACCCGATTTACACCATTAATGGCTATTGTTAGGCATCGGAACTAATGGAATGGAGTACAGGTGCTGGGATCCGCATAACATGTGAGGGAAGACCGTCTAAATATTTAGGGTATTCTAAATAGGTTTAGTAATCAAAAGATGAAGGAAGGTAGGTAATAGAAAGCAATCTCTGATATGTCATCATTGTTTCTGACTGATTTTCTAGTACGGTTCTTCACATTTCTGGAATTCTTCGTTGTTTTGAAGTGATGGTGATTTTTTAGTGCTAAGAAAGAAAAAAAAGTAGATTCTGTTTTTCTAATGAGTTTGTTATGGTTCAATTAATCATGTCAATCTTTAGCCTCGTATAAAAAGCTTGCCCAATTCTAAATCGTATCTTCTATAACATATCGAATCTGAGAAGACCTATTTACCGTTAATTTGCATCACCCGCATTTATGTTACTCACTGAATTATTCAAGTGGACACCACTAAGATCTTTTCCATTTCTTCTAGAAATGCTTCTCAGTTGTATGGCTTTCTAGGACAGACATGTAAAAGAGCACTTTTTTGATCTCTGATGCGATAAGAGAGAATCTGCCGGCAGCTGATCACACTTTACGAAAAGAAGTGCGTGTTACTAGGAAGGTTGTGGAACGAAAATCCTGAGCTTCTCAACTGAGGTAGATTTTTCGAGGTATGAATCTGTTCCGTCAACAGCGTTTCAACGTCCTGGAACATTTCATTAGCGAGAATGATGCAGTAAAGTATGAATAGAATATCTAGAATATTCGTTATTTTCTGTATATCATCCGCTTTGAGATCCTGCTTCGATTTTGTCAAATTTGACTTCAAGCTGCGCTAACAAATAGGGAAACGCTAGGCAGTAGTTACATGTTCAGTGATGCTAGCTGCTAGTCACAGGCCTAATGATAATAAAACGGCTCGTGATAATGATAATTTATCAGGCTCATGAAGATGTGAATTTAACACATTTTTTTCGCCATGGGGGTGATATTGAGCCAGTTCGGCTCTGACTTAACCATAAACCGAGCTCAGCAACAGTGATTTCTTCCTGAAAGAACCGTATAATTAGGAACGAAAGTCAGGTGAGCTCCGTGTTTCTGATGCTCATTCTTATTGATTTACTTGTTTAGTATATATGCAGATACTTTCGCACATGAATGTGCCGCTTTGTCCCCCCTCTCTATATTTCGTTCCCTGCACGTCGATTCCATGAAAATCTCTAATGTAGTTGATAGCTAAATTGACACTAGAGATGGTTCGGAATTGTTCATCCGTAGAATCGACTTTCTCTACACTTCTAGAGAGTTTGATAAGCCAAACGTGCGTGAGTGCGTGAGTTCAGCACAACACACCACTCTGGTCGAATAAGCTGCTAATCTCCTTAAGGAATTTAACAAGCTTCACATGAGCACACAGTATTTGTTCCTATACGGTGGAGTCTGATAGGCTTTGCGGGCTACTTTCCTTTATTAAGAACACTACAAATAAAAGATGTCTAGCTTTCGTAGCAGAACTTATGTGATGCTATCTGTGTCTCTTCTGCTACAGATGTTCCTTGTGGGCATACGAACACACTGGAACAAACGACTTTATCGGTGCTCATTCAAGTCACTAAATAATTTAAACGCATATAGTCAGTTGTCTGAATTGTTCTTCTTGCTCATACCAAATGCTTTCTACCTGAGTGAACCTTACAACGTTGATTGTGTTTACTTGTTTGAGGATAGAAGAAAGTTGTTTTGCGCAAAATTCTTTCTATAACAAAAAGTATTACTAGTGATCTACTATTCTATTTCAAGTTGTATCCAGTTCACTAGATACACTTCTTCTAGTAGTTTGGTTATTTTTTCACCACTTATTCACTTAAGTTTTTTCCTAGAAATGCATTCCAATTTGCGGCTTTCATCTTCAGTAAACATGTAGTAGCTAAGATTAGGTCATAGCAAACACTACTGTTTATAAACACATTTGATATTAATATAGATAGACAATTATTAATATTATTATCAATATTATTAATATTATTATTAATATTAATATTAACATTAATATAGATAGAACCGGAGAGACAGGCGAAACGAAGTACCCGCATAATGTGGTGTATTACTCCCCTGAAAGGGTAATAGCGCGTTCCTTCCCCACCACATACACCTGTGGTCCGGAGTTTTGCAAATGTCTCAGCATCATTGTGGTTGTATGCTTGATATTCTCTTAGAATATCAAGCATACAAAAGTATGCTATAAAGGTTGGGAGACCACATTTTACTTCGAAAGCAACAACGGACAGTTTCGAAAAGTGTGAACTCAAGAAAATTTTTTTATGTAACCCTTCATTTAATAATCACACTGGCTTTCTTTTTCCGAAGCGTGAAGATAGTCGTATTAACGCTCTCGCGACGAGTTACACTAATAGGTGTCATGATGATTTTGCTGGAGTAGGCGCTACGGCACCTATGGCTCGCACTTTCTTTCTATTGGTGTATTTCAACACATGGAACCATACTGTTTTCTTGATGAGCAAAGGCTATGTTTCCATTAAATTCTTAGTTTATAAACAAGCGTTTGTGCGGATTTTGCCCTTTTCAGAGCTTGAAGAGCTCAACTTGATTACAATCTAGCCAACCAAACCCCCTCCATAACCAAACAAGGAAAATGCTAAACCACGCTTTCAATCGCATTAGAAACAAAATAGCATCTTCCCACATTCGTCGTTTTCTAAGAGTCGGTCTTTCGCTGAGTATGTCACGTGGAGACCAACCGCTCAGAGTTCACATGGAAGCATAGTGCGCCTCTGATGGACGTGATCTCACAGTGTTTAAGAGTTATTTTTAATGTGGGAGGCACATTATACTTCAATGTGAACTTTGTGCGGCTCGTTTCTACGTGGCATGCTCAATAGAAGTCGTATAGAAAGCGATGAGTTTGCGAAGAAGGTACTTTGTTTTCAATGCGACTGAAATCTTTTTAGCATTATCTCTTGTTTCGTTGTGGAGGTGCTTGGCTGGGTAGATTGCTCTGAATTCGACCTTTCTAGACTCTGGTTGAAATCCGTGGAAACGTTGGCTTGTTCACAAATGATTAATAATTTCGTGTTTGCTTATGAAGAGAACAGTGAATTATTAAGTCGATGCTATGATTAATAGAAAGTTGGTCGTGAAAATTACATGGAAGCATTTTCACAAACTCTTTGCAATGAATTGATAGCTTCTAGAACATAGATGTTGTGGCCAAATCATACTATTATGAACCTACTTTAATTTAACCTCGATATGAATGGTCAATATACCTTATTTCATCGATAAGCCTTTGGACCATCGACTCAGACCATCGGCTCTGAAGAAGACGAGGACGTCGAAACGTTAGCAAAATAAATGATTGCTAAAAAACCTCGTGCTAGCTTATCAGTGAAATAAGGAACAGATAATGTGTTCAGCGTTGGTCGGGAAAAGTCCAAATTCCTATTCTAAACTAGGAAACATACAAAAGACTCACACATTTCAACACTATGCATGTGCTATACGCACGTTTATAATACACATTTACAAAACTACTTGCATTCGAACTACCATGGTGAGCGGTGGTTATCGTAGAGAATGTACGAGTATAAAAAATACTGAAATAGAGACCCATAAGTTGCAAAACACTTCTAAATGCTGACAGTAACCCATAGTAAAATAAAACAAATAGCACCATAAATGCCGTTCATGCTCGTAAACAACAGAGCAAACTTTTTTTTGTGCAATCATTCATGTTCACAAGCCCCGAAGTCCTCTAGTTACCGAAAGTTATTACTTATTTCCAATTAAAACCAGCAAGTCCACAACGGCTGGAGATTAGGCGGCGTCCAGCCCACAACGAAACGGGAATTAGACGTCGTCGCGAGAGTGTTAAACGTTCCCACGCCGTTACCACACGTTGTCACCCACCCATGTGAACACGAAGGGAATTTTTTTCTTCTAGCAACTAGCTTTTTTTCCTGCGAATATGTAACGATTTTCTTGTGCATTTTCTTTCCTATATGAGTTTCTAGACGAAAAAATCGAGCTTCCTAACTTTATAAACCTTATCAGAGTAGGATGATGTTGAATCGATTAAAATCACTGCATCACCACCAAATTTGAAACACTTATTTCAGTATCGCAAAATTCGCCCCCCCTCCCCTCCAAAAGGGCTACGATTTTCTTTGGGAAGCCGTTCTCACCATTACTACGAGACGCGCGGCGAATATTGTCGATAAGCAGTAGTTTCTTCCCCTTATTCTTTCAATTTTTTTCGTTGTTAGTTAACTGAGGAAGGTTTGCATGCAGCGAAATTGGCGCGACTCCATCGCCCAATGTCGGTTGTAAGTAGTTCGTGACTTCTTGTCGTATTTTATTGATATTTGGCCAATGAAAATTTCTCTAGTCAACTGACCCATACATCACTCAGGCCATCGTAACAAACGACTCCATTTGTCGATTATGAGATATTTTTCACAACTTTCTTTTTGATAAGAATTTCCCTGCTCGAGAGGTGTTTCGGTGGTTAAAGTTTATACAAACATTACACAGCACATATTCCTCTACCGAACAATGGAATCCTATCAGTCACTGTTGTGTCGAGAAAATGCGAAACAAATTTCATGATGCCAACCTCTCTGTTTTCGTCCACTTCATGCGTAATCAGCTTTTTTCTCGTTCTTTTTTGGGTCTCCAATTATACTTAGATCTTTTGTTTTGTTGTTGTTCTACTTGATTCATGTTTCACACGCAAAGGCCTTGCCTTGAAATCGTTTTGTGAAGGTGTGTTTCAGTTATTTTCCTTATGCAGTCATCGTCCATGACAGTGGGTCGTCCCTGATCCTTGTCACTATCTCAGTCTCGATTGCTGGAGAGTGAAATAAGCGAAGGAAGTGTTGGACACCGTATGTCATATCTGAGCATGGACATCGAAAATCTTGTTAAGAAATCCGTTATCTCCTTCAGGAGTATACTGTACTGCTATATCACCGTTTTTAGCCCTCTTAAAGGTTGAATTGGAGGTTAAACCTCGAACTCCATCCGCTGGAATGTTAGCATAAGCTAAGAATGAGTTTGATGATATTTCCATTTTAAATCTGAAAAATTAACAAATGCTGGAGTTTTCCTTGCTTCAAGAAATCCTAGGTGGCAAACCAATTTTTAGTCAAGGCGACGGCTTGTGCTGATGACCTGAAAAAGTTTTAGCAGGAATGAGCTAAAAATTTTAGTGTGAAAAAAGCTTTCCTAGGCTAGGCTATACAACCAACCATACGCGGAACAACAATGGAGCTGTCATGATTGTTGATGAAGATGGTTCATTGAATATAAGGTAAATGTTAATAATTGCTACTGACAATTATTGTACTCTTTCCTGATAATAGAACCACCGCTTTCTTTTTTTCTCAGGCGAATTTTAACCTTACGGGGTTAAGAATTTCTTAGTGGTTATCGGAAATCTACACTAATAAAGACCACTGAACGATAACAGTGATTTGTTGCCTACACAACAATCGTAATTATTCCGAATGGCATTTATTCATCACAGTAATTTGAGCAAACTTGTCTCCATTACCTTTTTTTATTTGTCGGGGTTGTTTTAGGTTTATTAACAAAAAAAAATACATACGTCTTTAGGACAGAGGGTGGGGTAGATCTTGTCGTTAGAAAAGATTCATAAAGACCTGTACCTTCTTTCAATATTAAGCTAACAAGAGGGTGATGAAAAAGAAACCGTTGCTAGACTAGCGTTTCGACATCTTCAAAGCCAGATTGGTCCGAGTCGATGGTCCACAATCGTTCGTCCTCCGGATGTGGGTGTTCGTTGTTGCACCGAGCCGAATCTCATGAAGTTGAGCACCCTCCAAATGAGGAATCTCTCTCGGCGGTTCTCTTATTGTAGCGATAGGTAGGCTCGTCCATATGTTATCGATGTGGTGTTAAACACATTCCTAAAGCCCCTATGTATTGGCTTCCAAAGCAGCTCCCACGGTATTGAGAGGATAAGCTGTTTCTCTGAGATGCGTCGGAATAACTTATTCTACCACGTAAACTCGTAATCGCCTTCAGTGAATGTTCTGCGGATTATTTATGGCATGTTAGCTCTATCAAAAGACTATAATAAAGGGATTTGCAGTTTCATGGAAGACGATTGGGTGTTGTCACTTCTAACTAATACGCAACAGATTGGAAGAGCTCAACAATCTGTACTCAAGTATATTAAATCCGTAATGAGAATGTCTGGCAAGCCAAGTGCGACTATCGTTCTACTGATAACACGTAGGCGATGACGCCTAATTTTGTTTAAGGCCTCGAAAAACGAAACCTAATCCTGTCTCCTTATGGCTTATGGACCTGCTGGTTTCTCGACACTGATGCACAGTAATATTTCGATACTAAAAGAGTGATAGACTGAAAACATCAAAGAATTATAGAAGAGGCTTTGCTTTATCGTTCTATGGGGATAAGTGATATATATGTTGCTATTTACTACTTGTATCTCTGGTCCGTTACATAAATATACTTCCGTCAACGTTTGCAAGTATTTTTCAACTTATGTTGAGTCCATTTCTGCATTTTTTGTACTCGTCCCACTCCGTAAGGAGTCATTATAACCATTGGAATTGAAATGACAGTTAATTGCTGGTCAAATTACTGGTCCATAAACTCTTTCGAGAAAAGGTTTTTTGTACATCGCTAAGTGCAGAACAGAGCATTCCCCCAGCCAACACCGATCACACATTTATGTTGAATAAGCATTGGACTGCTTACAAGATGGCTAGCAAAGCAGTCAGTACATCAAAATATACCATAGAGTATAAGATGACCTTTATAGACATACCGGGTGATTGTGTTCCTAACAAATAACTCCCACAGAAGTCACAACGGCGCATCACTATTACCGAAAACTGCAGCGTCTCTTTACAGTTTTTTAATGCTTTTTAGAACAATACCTGCACACAATGAAGACGAATGGCAAGGTTAATGATGCTCTGAAGTTTCTCGAAGAATAAATAGACAACACTATGGATGACACCTGCTATATATTGTTGTTAGTAGCGTCTGTAATATTAACATATTAGCCATTATGAATTGAAATTTATGCACGCATTTTTAGTAGTTTGTTCTGCTCCACAAGGTTTTATCGCCACACCTTTTGTATTCTGTCGATTACCTGCCGAACAAGGATTTTATGTTAGTCGTGGCTTGGTTCTCAACACTTACTATTTTATAAAAAATTTTTTTTGGACGACTTCAATCCGCGGCGAAAGAATACTGCTTTTGAAGAAACGGTGCAGCACAGAGAGTGTTGCCAGTGAACAGTCTCAGATATCTCTCTATTTAAACATTGTAGTTCGACGCTCAAGGAAAGCTTTTCGCTATGATAACGCGATAAATCATTCTTCATAGTGGTTCTATGTTAGTTGAGTA
Organism: Angiostrongylus vasorum; assembly: GCA_018806985.1. NCBI lineage: Eukaryota > Metazoa > Nematoda > Chromadorea > Rhabditida > Metastrongylidae > Angiostrongylus > Angiostrongylus vasorum. The sequence continues at coordinate 354,908 of JADANN010000202.1, read as the reverse complement.
TGCGCTCACCAATGTGCATCCACAGAATTTTTCTTTAGACGCAGCAAAGTTGGTCGACCACCGAGCAGTTCACCGCCTCATCGTGGCTGAGAGGTATTTCCGGGTGTCGAACTGCGATGTACAGTGGGGAGTTCATCCCCCTGGCAGAGTCTCCCAAACTGAGAAGGAGTTGGCATCTCCATCAGGAAGCCTACCTCACACTAAACCAATACCAGGATCCACTTTCGTCCTGGTATTAAAGTTGTATGGCGGCAAATCTCCCCCTGATCCACAAGGGCCGCGACTGCTCGTGGAGGTGAAGACATAGGGCAGACTTTGGCCAGGCTGACCTCTGGATTCCAGAGAACCACAATGGCTTAACCAGCAAGTCTCTGAAAAATGGAGATTATGCAGGTACCCCCACAACCAGTGAGGATGGGTCATTCAAATATCAAGTAAGTAAGTATACTTAGTCGAAGACGAGAAACAGGGGAATCTATTATAATTTTGGAAAGTTGATGGGATCAAAATAGAGGTACGTGAGACAGAAAGGGTGCAAAAAATGGAGATCGGCGGGTCTGATCCGAGATCATTCGTACCCGAAACCGACTGTACTTATCAGCAAACGTGTCTCAGTTCATAATGCGCTTCATGAGATGCAATAAAACTATCACAATCTAAAGATCTTCGCCAACACCAATACCAACCGCCAACGGGATTGATCTGGGGAGCCCAAATCGATCGGGTGATTGCTGATGGCAAGTGATCGGTAGAACTAGCTGAGAGGCAGGCGAAACGAAGGACCCTCATGGTGTGGTGGTGAACGCGTTACTCCCCGGAAAGGAGAATAGCGCTTTCGTTCCCCACCGCAGACATCTGCGGCCCGGAGTTTTGCAAATACCTCAGCGTTATACAAGTTATATTTCGCAACATACCCTGCCATTAAAAAGAATAGGCAGTAAATAAAAAGGTTACGAAGATATTATTTGTTCTAAAAGATTTATAATAGAAGGGTATGGTGTGGAATCATCACCTGAGCTCAAGACACTCTATTATTCCTTGGACTTCCTTTGAGTGGCAGGTCCTTTAGCATATTTGAATTTTGTGAGAATAAAGTTTCATCGGTAGCGTTACAATCTCCAACAGATCATCCTTGATGAGTGAAAGAAGAATAAACCGCCAAAAACTAGAGCATTTTTGATAAGTTTTAGTAATTCGATGAGCAAGCTCCAGACGCAGTAATGGACTTATTTCTAGTTCACGATCCCTTTAATCATCGAGAATTTTGAGTGGGCACCAGTAAGCTCCACTGTTTCCCTGTTATACACTTGACTCACAAGAAAGGACACGAAAAGCATCAGACCTTTAGTGCAAAGCACTGTTTCTGGAACTATTTATTTATATGATCTTATAAACTGAGCTTCTTTAGCTGATGCGAGGTTGGTATAGGTCTTCGTTGTCGTTGTCGTTGTTGTTGGTGTTGTTGGTCGATTGCTGACGTTTCGGTGATTTCGCCTTCCTCGGAGCCGTGGTGTTACGAGTGGGACTGTTTCTGAAACTATTTGATGTCACACATTACGCTTCCATGTGAATCCTGTGCGGTTGTTCTCCACGCGACATACTCAGTGGAAGACTCATAGAAAGCGGCTCTGAGGAAGGCGAAATCCGCCGAGACGTCAGCTTGTTCGTGAATAAACGATAGAAACAGCACCTCGTGTTTGCTCAACAAGAATGCGAAGTTTTGGAATAGTTGAGCAGCGGTTGATTAAATTCGCACGAGCGTATTTCGTTCATTTAATTAGATTCTACTTAAGGTTTACTTACATAGTGCCCATTTTTCTTGTTCTTATCTCATTACTTTGTTTCTTGGTTCACCTGAACAATTCAGATCACTTAGCTTTAAATTACTTCAAATTTACCCTCATAAGTGAGAACTTATTTGTCAATAATATTTAACTTTGATGTTAAAACCATTTCTTTCCCCTAATGCATTCGCCACCTTCTCGAGCTTACGCGATGACATATGACACCGATAGCTTCACCTTCCAAGATGACTCGCCATTTTGATTGGGCATCTGAATAAAGTTGTTCCTCTGTGTAAAGATAATGCCATGCCTGTACCGCAGTGGTTATTGTTGTCCTCAATGTACAAGAGATCAGTGGTTCAATCCAGCAAACGCGCTCAACAACCTTTCTATCCCTCCGCTGTCGGAAACGTGATGTTAGAGTTGCCCGAGAAGATAAAACAACTGCCTTTGCCAGGTCGTTGATAGCAATTGCACAGGTGAAGTATGCACTAAATTACCTTTTAGTGTTTCTCATAATTTCTGATGCATGAGTCAACCTTCCGGGTTAAACAACGACGAACACTTTCTGTTTCATCCTTTTTAAAAACGATCTCTATTCTGTGTGTCACTTGCATGGTCACCCGTTGTGTCTCTGCATTTCCAAAGAGCCTCCCTGTCGGTGGAAGGCCGCAAACACCACTACACTTTTCGTATGAGGCCCTTTATTTTTTTATGGTTTCAGCGAGACGACAGGTCAAGTAACCAAAAATACCTCCTAAAGCTAGGCCTTTGCGTGAGAACAAAAACATGGATGCCTCAGATTCTATAGGTTATAAAGGCAACGAAAACAGCAATAAAAATGTCCCTACTTAAGTTTTTGGAATTCCAGCTTACAAATATTACGTTCTCAAGCACCTTTTCCATAGTTTCTTTCTCTCTGCTCGTCGTCCATAGTATTCTTCCTCTCGTCATCGTCGTACGTGACGTTCCTTCCTCTCCAGTCTTCATCCATGATGTTCTTTCTTTAGGATGGTGGACTACGGTGTCCTTTCTACGCGATTTTGTCAAGATAAAGCCTACTAGCATCATTCCATGTCCCATAAATTATTTATAGCTGTGGAAGTAGCTAGCTGATGTAATCCATAGTCACGTCCACTTACCATCACGTAGATGTTCTTCTTATCGCATAATCTTCTATTCCGTCCTTTGTTTTCCATTTGAATGAGTGGAAAGAAGAACAATTTAACTTAACTCTTTCGTCGAATCAGTCTTATTGACATGTTTCGTTACGTTCTTGCTTTTCTTTCTTCAAATCTGTGAGGAAATGAAGGCGTGAATTTGACTAATAGAATGTTTTCTGACCGAGAAACGACTCTGCCTGCTGCTTATCACCGTTGCTAGCATGAGATGTAGAGCCTTGTTGAAAGAATGCAATTAGGCATAAGGGATCGCGTGGCTCAACCAGTTATTTTTTTTCGGTGGCTTCAGACAAGTAGTTAATATTTAATCATAGTACTAGATACTTGCTTGATACTGAAGTCATCACAAACTTATCTTCATGAAACATCATGCAAATCAGCACATTTTCCACTTAACTTCCATCTTAGCGGGTAGTCAAGGCTCTCTCCGAATTAGATCGACTTGTTAGCCGTACCAGGGTCAATCCAGTCTCAGCATCACAACTAACAACATATCGTTACTGATTGAACGAAATCCTCCCACCTTGTGGCTAGATTTCCTTTATTACTGCAGCACTACCTGGTTGTGATTAACTCTTAACTGTCCGGGCTTGCGAATAGAAATGTTTTTTTCTGCTTTAAAAAGTCTGCTGGATGGATGGCTACACTGCAGATGACGATATCTGAAGGGATATCGCTGGCCTCGATATGGCTGAAAACCTTTGGAGAGAGGGAAGAAGTAATTAACATTGAGTCATTTCTTTTTTAGAAGTTCTACTATGCTCTGTTTTCTTTCCGGTTAAATAGTAAGCCGAATCCTGACTAAGCATTTTTTGAATACAGCGTTTTCTAGGTTTATGAATTTGTCTGTCCTCCGTAGAAATTTGATGCATTTAATGCAACTCGCTTATTTTTTTATGAAAATGAATGTTCTTTCCATGACCGGGTTGAAATTCTACACATCCACAGTACTTTGATGTACTACCAACTTGTTGCAGTACAGCGCTTGCTTTCATTCCATGTAAACTCTGTGCCGACGGTCTGACTTACTAAAAAGTACAGAACACAAAGATTGACGTCCAAAAAGGCGTAATTTGCCGACACGTTCATCCTTTCATCCTTTACAAGTGTTGTGATGGGTTTGTTTTTTTTCTTCTTCAACCAAATTTTAAAAACGGTTGGCGCTTTTTTCAGGTTTTTTATGTCGAATTTGATCTGTTTTCACAAAATATTCACGGTCTCGGTATTGTCATTTGGTTAATGTGCTGGACAAGAATATTTTTGCTCGAAGATCTGAGAATGCAGTGCTAGGCCGCTCCCAAATGGCCCATCACACCAGTGGTCGCCGCCTATGGATCGGAAGAAGAATTTTCATCTTACGACTTGATTGCTTTCAGCACAGCGGTCATTCCTCCTACTGATTTATTCTTAGTAGGACCTTTTGGATGGAAATGCTAAACTCCTTTTCATTTTAGTGACATCCCCTGCGACGAGCCCTTAATTGTACGACGTAGTTCGAACATAACCTTTTACCGTGAGTTCGTCAACTGTTGGTAGAAGTGTGATGTGGCCACCGAATTGTAATATATTCCGAATATCGTAAAATACTTTCGAAACACAAAAAGTGCAAAACTGGATTTTGCTTTTCTTTGGGGAAAAACATTATAATCTAAGTATCGTTAGAGAATTCCTTTACGTCATGTGCGTCATATTCGTGCTATGTCATAACCAAGCAGAATATCTGATAATTCTGGAGCAGTGACATCATCTGATGTAGCAGAGTCTTCATATATCTACTAAAGCAGTAGTGTTCCTGTTTATTCTTCTCAATACGTAAATGCAACACTAAAAAAGGATAAAGGATAAAGCTCTTGGCGTTGATCAATCCCTGGGGGATGCGCCATGCATTCGACTTCATTAAGCATCGTTGGAGGTGAATGAATGCATATCTGACCTTACAAGGACTCGCAGTGGCCTACCGATGTATCGAGCCAGTGCTATTATCCTCCCAGACAAATGTAGTACCAATTTGCTGACTCCATGGGGATGGAGGGCTTGGTGGGCCATGGGCGCTGGGATCGATCTCATGTCTACTGCATCCGTGGATCTCATGTAAATATAGCATAGGTGTTAAAAATAGAAAGCTATGCTCGGAATCTCTTTGATAGACAGTCATCATTTTGAGAGAAAAGTCAGCGTTGACACTGAAATGTAAGCGGCGAGTGCACATAGTTTCAATTCCTCTTATAACTTCGTATATCTCCATCGATCAATCCGGTCGAAACTCTCTGCTGAGCCTAATTAACATAGAGCGAAAGTGATGAAGGTTAAAAAATTCTGGGCAAAGTCACAAACTAAGGGTACTGAGTCGATTGGTGTGGTATTTCTCCGTTTAAGCTATTTTGATATCAAAGAGGTTGGAGATTTCGGAATATTAAGCAAACTTAAAGAATAATCGATCATAAGCTTTTAAAGTTATGGACGGAACATCTAACTGCTCGACTATTGTTTACGATTTCGTCATCTTGGGGCTTCTATAATTGTTCTTCATACAATCTTTTTTTTTGACCATGAGGCGACCTCAATATTTTCAGTACCCAATGCTATACCTTGTATTCGTGACCTCTTACCGAAAACAAAACATATCAGATTACAGACGGTTTTCACTGGAGTTCTCGATCTCACCAAACATCTAAGACCGTATAACGGTAAATCTGACATTTCGGCGGAATTCGCCTTCTTCAGAGTCTTGGAAGGTCACGTTGAGCCACACTCGATAATCGAACAGAAGAAATGTTAGACCGTGATTTCAATCACACTGAACACAAAATAGTTTCTTCACACACTCACCGCTTTCCATGAGTCTTTCACCGAGTTTGGCACGCGGAGACCAACAGCACAGAGTTCACATGGAAGCGTAATGTGCCTCTCACATTAAAATATCAGTTTTAAATATTTCCTCCGAGATTATGCGTGATTATGAGACAGTTCTTCCTTGCGGTTCATATTCGGATTGTTGGAGTCTGTCCAGAATGCTTCGAGAGCTTTTTCGTGCCGAAGTTTACGATTCTTGTGCGAAGATGGTATCTTCTACTTCATAATCCTCGTCTTTATGTCTTTGTGACCTATACACTCATACTGGAGTACTTGGTTGCAGTTTAAATGTGCCGACTAGGTATTCTTTCATACGGACACAGAGGGGTCTGCCCGTTTCGCCAATGTATTCGTCTCCGCACGTCTTACAGGAGATCAGATAAGCTGTACCCGAGCTCGTGCAATCACCGTCTCTACCATTAGGGCAAACTATGCAATTTTGCGTTGTACATAGACGGTCATATAGACGGTTACGAACTAGTTGGCGCCTAAGATTACTCGGTGGCATTTCAACTACGTTTACCGAATTTTCTAGACCCGCCCTTCCTAAGCAGCGTTTTATAGCTGCACTTACATCATTTGAGATGAAAGGTAGGATAAACGGGACCATTTTATCGCTAGATTTGTCGTTTGGAAGCCTAGGATTTTCTCTACACCTGTTCCAATCCACAGTTTCGTAGCCATTAGAAATGACTATTTGCCGCGCCAAGTTCCGGGACTCCTCTCTCTGCTCTCTTCCCGTGCACACGTTGGTCGCTGTTCGAAACATGTTTCTTACCAGCGCCTTTTTTCGTGTGAGAGGGGTGAGAGGAGAGGTAATGAACCAAGATGTTTTTTATTACTTGGCTTTCGGTACCACTTCGTAATGTAGCCATTTTCTAAAACTAAAACTAATTTCAGCTCTCGTACCTCTCGCATACTACGTTTTTGCACTGCAGTGAGATTTGAGCTGTATCTTTTCGCGCGATAGTGCTTAAGGACTTTGAAAGTTTCATTCGTAAACATCCGAAATTTAACATCAACTTCATTATTGGGCTCTTGTTGTCTAAAGAGCTGTTGAGGAAATGGTGCTATTGGTAGGGCCCCCTCCGGCAAACGTAAACTAAATACTCCGCCAGGCACGCATAGGACCCAGAGACAGCTGGGAGGACTTTGAAGTACGTGTCACGATCCTCGCGCAGGAATCGAGAACACAAGCGCGCAAGACTCTCGAGGCGTTCTAGATTAATTCCAGAAATCCGAAAATGAACCGCATCGGAAGAATGCCTCATTATCACGCGTGATATTGGGCAGTATATAAGGCTGTTGTTTTGATGGGAGGGATATCACGCTTCCATGTGAACTCTGTGCGGTTGGTCTCCACGCGACATCCTCAGTGAAAGCCTCATAGAAAGCGGTGAGTGTGCAAAGCTGTGTTCAATGTGATTGAAATCTTGGTTCAGCGTTTTCTCTGTTTGGTTATGGAGGTGTTTTTGCCGTGTAAATTGCAGTCAACTTGATCTTTCCAGGTTCTGAGGAAGGCGAAATCCGCCGAAACGTCAGCTTGTACGTAAATAAAGAAATATTAGAACACCTCGAGTTTGCTAAAGTGAAGTAGAAAGAATTATTTAATCAATGCCGAGGTTCATAGAAAGTCGGACGTGGGAGTTACTACAACGTTTTATAGTTGCACTTATTTCGTTTGAAATGAAGAGCAAGATGAACGGATCCTTGTTCTTGATAGAACTATCGTTTCGGAAGGTGGTTTTCCCTTGCCGAGAAGGTACAGTTTCGTAGCCATTCGGAATCGATTTGCGGCCCCAATTTCAAGGATTTTTCCTTGTATTCTCTTCGTGTGCACACGCTAGTGGTGATTCAAAACAATCTAAGCATATTTCTTGTAAGCGCCCTTTTAGTGTATGAGGGGGAGAAGGGAGGTAATGAAGCTGTGCGTTCCTACTAGTTGGCTTTCGGTACCATTTCGTAATGTAGCCTTTTTTCGGATAGATTAATTTAAACGTTCAGAAATGAACGCCAATTTTATTTCGGTTTCTCTCGAGTGAACTTAATGTACTCTGAGTGTTCATTCAATATCTCAAAATGTTTTTCCATTTCCTTTTGTGTTGAGTAAGCGACAAAGTAATCACCTATATATCTACGGTAAAGTAGCAGCTGGAGATCGGTTACTGGTTCTCCAACCAAGGAATAAATGCTATGGCAGAGCTTAGTGCCATTCGTAATCCCATTGCCGACCCTCTCATCCGTGGCTAATGTTTTCCGGATTAGCTCTCAATTAAAGTTGAATTCTCAAGATGTCAGTATTTAAAACTGATATTTTTTATGTGAGAGGCACATTACGCTTCCATGTGAACTCTATGGCGTTGGTCTTCACGTGACATACTCAGTGGAAGAGTCATAGAAAGCGGTGAGTGTGCGAAGAACTTGTTTTGCTCTCACTGCGATTTAAACCGTGATTTAGCATTTCCTCTGTTTGGTTATGGAGGTGTTCGACCGGGTAGATAGCAGCAAACTTAACCTTTCAGGCGAAATCAGCCGAATCGTTAGCTCCATCGCAACGAAGAATAAAATAACATGCTCAACAAGTTTGTAGAGAATTATCTGATTAACGCCGAGGTTGATACAAAGTCACTCGAGGAAATTTAAGGCTGTTTTGTTATTGACATACTTTGCCACCGTTATTACTTGCTTGCGACACATACGTGGAATCCATCCCACCGCCCATGGCCCACCAAGTCTTCCATCCCTCCGGGGTCGGCAAATTGGTACCAGACTTGTCTGGGAGGATAGCAGCACTGGCTCGATACATCGTTAGGCCATCGCGAGTCATTGTAAAGGTCAGATATGCATTCAATCACCTTCAATGATACTTAATGAAGTCGAATGCGTGGCGCATCCTTCAGGGATTGACCAATGCCGAAAGCTTTATCCTTTGTCCTTTATTTATTATTTACTTGGATACTTGGATGGCCCGTCCTCACGAGTTGTGCAACCCCACCATATTTGCCATTCGTTTCTTTCCCTTGCAATCGTCGTCCATGGTGGTGGCTATTATTGTTATTACTGTCTGTTTATGTTATGTTTATGTCCAAAATAGAAACCCCCCGTTATTGATCTCCGGCCGGTGCTCTACTGTACATATGTAGATGATTGTTTTGTTTTCTTCTGTACTCAGGAGAAGATTTACAAATGCTTTGAATTATTGATTGAACAGCTGAGTGCAACAAATCCACCCGGGAAAACCAAAAACAACTGGCTTCTATTTCTTAACGTTCAAATTAACTTAACAGATAGCGGTTACATGAGTGGTACTGAAAACCAAGTAATGAGAATATTCTCGTTCATTTCCTCTCTTTCCACCCTTCACACACAAAGGAGGTGCTTGTGAGAAATATGTTTGGAATGGCCACCTCTGTGTGCACGAAGACGGAACTAAAGGAGAAATTGCGCAGTTTGGCTCGGCAAATAGCCGTCTTCAATGAACATGAAATAGGCATTGAAGTTGGCTATGTGCCATATTCTCGCTGAAATCCCACGAGATAAACCTAAAAGGAGAGCGACGCCCCAAAAACGAAAAAGTGGATCCAAAACAGAACACCGTTTATGTTGCCCTTCATTAGCGATGAAGTATGGGTGTAGCTACAAAACGGTGCTTAAGAAGGGCAGGTCTGGAGAAATCGGTGGCGATAGTTGAAATGCCACCCGATACTCTTCGTCGTCAGTTAGTTCGTAACAGCCTATATGACCGTTTATGCCAAACACAAAATTGTGTAATTTTCCCTTATGGCAGCGACGGTTACTGCAAGTGTCCAGGTACGATATACCTAGTCTCTTGTAATACTTTTTGAGATGAATATATTGGCGAAACCGACAGATCTTTACGTATCCGCATAAAAAAAAACCCTAGGTGGAAAACGAAAAAACAAGACGAAGTACCCCACTAGGAGGGACGCATAGGATCCAAAAACATGGCGGAGACGATTTTGGCAAAAAAAGTCACTATCGTCGTACAGGATGCCAAAACAGCAACGCCCATATTTCAGAAGGCTTTTTGAGCAATGCCAAAAAACCCTACAATGAATAGCAGGGAGGAATGCCCAAGGATCACACGTGATCTCGCCCGTACTTTCTCATTGGCTGTTGATGTGGGTTGGATCGTATGCGACTGTGACCGGCTGTTCCTCCTCCGTGGAAGACACGCAAAAGAACGGTGGTTTTTGGAGAAGCTGTTCATCGTTTGATTACGATTTGGATTTTCATCCTTCTGTTTGTATTATTGAAGCGTTTGGCGTACTAAATTGCGTCATATCCTTTCAGGCTGTGAAGAAGGCGATACGTCATCTTTCCCGAAAGAAAGAGTAAAGTAACACCTCGTGTTTGCTCAACAAGAATATCGGGGACTATTGTTACTACTATAATTGCTCTTAATATTGGTTTTAGTATTTTCATAAGCGAACTATAAGGATACAGGGCTTATATGTAGAACAAAAAAAGCTTGCCAGTGTTGTTGCGAAGAAGGAAGGAATAATATCGGAGAGTTTCACGCAAAGTTCCATTTGTTTGTCGGCTACAAGCTTTTCACTCGAGTCGTCATCAACAAGAACAGAAGAAAATTGAACGAAGGATAGCTATGTGCAGAAGACTGGGTTTCGAAAAGTCTTCTACGCACCGAGTTATATCCATGTAGTAGCGAAAGTTCTCGAGGTGCTCTGTTTTGTGTCATGTTCACCGAATTCTCTCGTTGTGGAAACGTAAAAGATGGCAGGTTTTTGGTCAGTACACAAAGGGTTTTAATGAGCCGTATAATTACTCTGCATCCAGAGTTTAATCCATCTTCACTCTTCAACGACGTAATGAGAGCTGTCGTCCGACGAGACGATGCCATCTCCCCGAAGTTATTTACGGCCATTATCGATAATGTCTGGAAGTGGATACCACAGAGACGAAAGGCGATATGGCCGGCGACTACGCCACCTTAGTGTTGGTAACGACAAGCGTACTTATATGTTCTAGCATTAGGCAGGCCGAATAAGTGCTGGACGATGATGACGGCATATATGGGAAAAAATGGTCACAGCTTGAATCTATGTTAACAATTTTCATAAGAGGAAGCTTCTTGTTGAATAACTATTATTTGATTAACGGGAGAACGTCTCCCTGTTATTCTAGCTATACGTGGATTTGTACCAAGAAGCTAAAAATTCGCAAATAAATGGGAAGTCCAGAGGCCGTCAAGCTGCAGACGAGCTCCATACGCAGCCACTTATGTGCTTGACGGTATCTTGACATTGAAACGAATGAAAAGATGTGTTAAGCCACGCCCACTCTGAACAATTTAGTTTCCATGATGAACTGGGCCAAGCGACCATGCAGACACTATAGTGTCCGTATTGAGTTTAGTGGTTTCCAGGGTTTTTTTCACCACACCGTGTGTATTTATTCAACAACTAATCGGGACGAAATAGAAATAGGGGTGATAATACCAGAGAAAAACAATTCTCTACAGTTTATTTGCATTTACATTTTACATTTTAGATTTACAAAAACGATTCTTCGAAAAAAGTTTATTAACCGGTAATTTGAATAGCAATTAGTTGTTCTTTCATTTTAATCGCTACGATTATCGTATGGAATGTGCGGATAAAAGAAACAACGAAGTGGACTCAATATAAGGTGCAAAATACTTCAAAGTGCTGACAGCAATGCATTTACGTAATAGACCATAGTACTTACTCACTTGGATATTTGGATCGCTCGTCCTCACTGGTTGTGCGGCCCCCCGGCATAATCTCCATTTCTTCAGAGTTTTGCTGGCTTAGTCATTGTGGTTCCCTGGAGTCTCGAGATCAGCCTAACCAAAGTCTGCCCCAGGTCGTCACCACAACAGACAGTCGCAGCCCTTGTGGATTAGAAAGAGATTTGTCACCGTGGAACTAGTTTGATACCAGCACGGTGACAGATCCTGGCATTTGTTTACTGTTTACCGGTCTTCCTGATGCAAACGCCTTCAAGAGATATAGTAAATAGTAGCATGCAGAAGAAATCACTTTTTATTGTCAGAAAAACGAAATGTCAGCAGCCGACGGAAATTTGCTCATAATCGCTACGGTAGAACGAAATATAGTGACCACTAGTGTGTCATATGTCAATGTAAAATCCCCACTATCGCTTCCACTGTTATTACTATCTTTGTCACTGGCACTTCATCTAATTTAATTGGACTGCAGAAGAAGTTGAAGATATCATGAATACCACTGACGTAGGGCGTGTGTAGCGCAGTGGTCGGAGGCGCCTTGCAATACACATGGGATCGATTCAAACACCTCCAACGATGAATAATCATATCTAATGCATGGTGAATCGATTGATCAACGTCGAGAGCTTTATCCTTTATTTTTTTTACCATTGACATAAAAAAACGCGACCAATATCCATTCTTGGATTATCTCTTCAGTTGCCGATGGTTTTTCCTTATACTACAACTTGCCAAAAAGCTATAATATTCAGCCAGATTGGCAGTGAATCAGCTTTCGAATCAAATTATGTACCGTAGTCTCCGTTTCTGCTGCTATTTTTTCTTCGACAACGCATTCAACAATTGAATTCCGTGTATACCAAATGTTTGCGAAATGGCTATCGTGTTCCAAGCTAAACTAGGTTTTTTTTCCATTTGCCTTTAAGGAATTTAATTTCCTATACAATAAGGTCTTAGCTTAGCTGCTTCTTTCCATTTATCTAAACGTAAGATTTCAAGACCAGCAACGCTATCAAACCCTCCAACATTTTACTTTGAATAACGCTCATTACTCGTATTTCCGACAAGTTCTCGTGGACTTGCTGACTCAGAAATCAAGTTTTTCCTTTCGTGAAACATTTTAAGTCGCCTGTGAGAGCAGGAGATATCAACCTTTTCAGTTAATAGTTTGTAGTGGATACTGGATTGAAATGTAGTACTTATTAAACAGATACAAATATAGCTATATGCATTTGTATTTGTAGCAGAAACTCTTGAGGGTAATTCGCTATTTTCTTGATTAGAACACACGACGTTGTTATTATGTAATAGTTATACACAAAAGCTGACGTTTCGGTGGATTTCGCCTTCTTCAGAGCATGGGAAGGTCAACTAATCGGCCACCTATTAACCAAGCACCTCCATAACAATGAAAAAAACGCCACCACGTTTGATATAAAATAGCTTTTTTCATGCAATCGGCGCTCTCTATGCGTCTTCCACTAAGTATTCCAAGTGGAGACCATCGGTGAAGCCCACTTTGAAAGGTATTCAGTCGTTCTCACTTTAAACTATCATTTTCAGGTATTGTGTGAGACCTCTCGTGATAATAAGGCATTCCTATCTGCGGTTCATTTCTGGATTTCCTATGCGATGGTTATGACTTTTGCCTCAAAATCTTCTCCATTATGCCTCTGGGTCCAATAAGCGCCTTGTGGGGTATTTTGTTTACTCATTATTTTATGTCGACACATTGTGGTCTACCTGTTTCGCTGGTATATTCGCCCACATGTACTGTAGAAAAGTTCAGCGACGCCGTGTCTGAACACTTAACAGTATATATCCACACTTTTCAAATTTTTTCAGTAGAGGGAATTACGAACGCTACTGAATCACGTTGCATAATGAGTTTGTATTTTCCACAGAAAGAGAATCTCATATGTTAGTTTTTAGTCCTCTGCTATCATTTAGAGAGCAATGAAGTAATTTTTCAGAAGGAAGTTTCCAGTTTTGATGAATCCCTGCGAGGCTGTCATACCATTTATATGAAATTGAGCGTAGTGAAATAAGATCTAGCTTGTAGAGTTTGGCCTTCTAGAAGAATGTGCGACATTTAGAAGATAGACAAATCGGATTTCCACTCTTCTTTGCAAAAAACTAGACGCTGAAATTTATTTTCGCAAATTTTTAAGGAGTTTTCAGTTCACAAATGATCTCTGCTTGATATGATACTTATTAAAATAACTAATACTTCTGTCAGCTTTTCTTAAGCGTTGTAATAGTCGCAGTACTCCTTAGTTAAAGGCGACTGGGGCGCAGTGGTCGGAGGCGCCCTACGATACACGCATGGGATCGACTACCACACCCGCGGCTCAGCAAGCGTTCCATGAATTGGTATCAGACTTGTCTGGTAGGATAGAAGCACTGGCCCTATAGATCGGCAGGCCACCGCGAATCATTGTAAAGGCCAGATATGCAATCAATCACCTCCAACAGTGCTCAATGAAGTCGAATCCACGGCGCATCCCTCAGGGAATGATCAACGTCGAGAGTTTTATCCTTTGACCCTTTTACTCGTTACTGATCAGCTGTTATCTCCAACACTTCTCACTCATTCTACTTCTGTTTAGCAAACACGAGGTGTTATTTTATTTCTTTATTTAGGTACAAGCTGACGTTTCGCCGGATCTCGCCTTCCTCAGAGCCTGGAAAGGTCAAGTTGACTGCAATCTACACGGTCAAACGCCTCCATAACCAAACACAGAAAATGTTGAACCAAAATTTCGATCACATTGAACACAGAGCCTTTGCACGCCCACCGCTTTCTTGCTTTAGTTCTTCTTTATTTGGTTATGAAGGTGTTTGACTTGGTAGACTCTACTAACCTAAACATTGATCGAATGTTCTCCTGACCAGCATAGATGAGGTTGTTAATTTATTCTTTATTTGTAAGCAACCTTATGCTTCAGCGGATTTTTTCTTCCTTAGAGCCTGCAAAGGTCTAGTTGACCGCAATCTACCACGTCAAACAGCTCCATAACCAAACAGAGAGAACAGCAAACCAAGATTCCAGTCACATTTAACGCGATATAGCTTTGCCGCAAAATCACCGCTTTCTAAAAAATCTGAAAAAAAAGCCTGGATAAGAAAGCTAAATAAGCTGAATAATCTGAATAAAAACCTAAGTATTGAATGCGACTGAAATCTTGCTTTAGTAACTCCCACGTCCGACTTTCTATTAACCTCGGCATTGATTGAATAATTCTTTCTGATTCTGTTTAGCAAACACAAGGTGTTATTTCATTTCTTTATTTACGCACACGATGACGTTTCGGCGGATTTCGCCTTCCTCAGAGCCTGGAAAGGTCAAGTTGACTGCAATCTACACGGTCAAACGCCTTCATAACCAAACAGAGAAAATGTTGAACCAAAATTTCGATCACCTTGAACACGGAGTCTTTGCACACTCACCGCTTTCTAGGAGTCTTCCACTAAATATTTCACGTGGAGACCAACCGCACAGACTAAAAATAACCATAAAATAACGCCTCGTGTTTGCTAAACAGAAGTAGAAAGAATTATTCAATCAATGCAGAGGTTAATAGAAAGTCGGACGTGGGAGTTACTTCTCATTCAGTTGTTCACATTGTCTCGTACCGTTTATTGACGAGGCAGGAGATTATCAACAGTGTCAGTGTTGTATGTGATTATAAATGAACAACTTATAAAGTTTCAAGTTCAAGATCATTATTATTTTCAATGGAAGCTCATTGTTTTTCGCTAAATGCTAGCTTTTCTGTTACCGACAGCAGTGGGATAAATTGTCGACTTGGAAAGAAGTCACTATCAGTCGGCATTTAGTCAACAAACGTCGTGCATAGAAGAGGATCACTGCGTGAGTTTGCCTCTATTAAGCGGTGCTCCACTTAAGAAGATTCGACTCGATACGGCAGCTAAGACCCTACATCGAGAGTCCGAATGACTGTAGACCTTCGACTCAAACCATCGGTTCTGAAGAAGAAGAAAACACCGAAAAGTTAGCTGAGCAAAAGGTGCATAACAACGTGCTGTAAGCTGAACAATCTGACCAATTCAAGAATTTTGTTTGCGCTGAAAAGCAGAAGAATATGTAAAATTTTGAACCTCTCCGGGAATCTCCACATTATCAGTCACGCCGCGATCTCCTCATAATGCATGATTGCCTGCAGACGTCTCACTCTTTCACTTTCACATTGAATTTACACCATCCCTCTTACATTCGAATCATCTCTTTTCTTCGTCGTTGTCCTCTCACTGAACTTCGTTCTCTCATAGTTATCGTGCACGCTGCTCATTCGCAAGTATTAGTGGCCGAATTGCCTCGTAATGGTGAGTACGGACAGACACCATGCCATCATCATCACTTTCATGCCCGCAAAATCCCCCTCATATTCGTAAATGAAGGCGGAAGCCACCATATCACTCACTCGTTTCATCTCGCATCATTTCGTCTCGCTTCGTTTCAATTCATTTAATTTCATTTCATTAATTTTTTAACTAATTTCATTCATTCATTCATCCATTCGTTCATTCATTCCATTCGTTCCATCTATTCCGTTCATTCATTCACAAATCCTAATCAACCATTCATTCATTCATTTAGTCACTCAATCATTCATCCTTCCATTTCCTTCATTCACTCATTCCGTTCATTCATTTACTACTTTCATTTGTTCATTTCGTTCATTCGTTTTATTCTTTTTGGAAATACATCACAGGAACTGTCATTCGCTTTCAGGCATCTAAAACCCAGTCACTATGACGCTG
The DNA here is from genome assembly GCA_018806985.1 of Angiostrongylus vasorum. NCBI lineage: Eukaryota > Metazoa > Nematoda > Chromadorea > Rhabditida > Metastrongylidae > Angiostrongylus > Angiostrongylus vasorum. Next base: position 338,553 of record JADANN010000202.1, on the reverse strand, counting down.
ACACATGAGCAAAACTCAAAACCTCATGTGGGCATCGATCCCGTGATTACCCTTTCCGGACGCCCAATTGTGATCCACTACACCATTGAGGCTCTTGCTCTGTGTTTCTCTCAACCAGTTTTTTACCCTGGCCGTGCAATCAGTAATCACCCACCCGTCAATAGGAACGATCTGGAAAACACAAATTGGAAAATCGCGCAGAGAAATTATATTCACTGAAGGAAAATTAAAAAATTGTCTAAGAGTCACCTAAAAGCTGTTCGTCTCTTAATTTTAATTTAACCTCATATACGCTGTGATGTCATCAGGAACGCAAAAACAAAACAGTATTGTAGTACGTAGTCGCCAATTTCAGCCTGAAGTAAGAACCAATCTTGTTTAATTTCATAACAGATTATTCGCTACGGTAAATAGTATTCAACGAAAAGTGCCCTTCAGCAAATTTCAGCCATAAAAAATTTCAATGCTTCTTAAATAGGACATTTAGCCCTCCATAAGCGCAGTGGTTAACGATGCAGTTCATCAGGAAGAAAGGTCTGCTTCATTCCATCCCGATGGCTCCCCAGCAGTCCACCTCGGAACGCCTTAGCTTGGTTATCTCCAACATTGCAACGATGATCGACTCCATGAATATTCTGCGACATTCATGAAGAATACGAAATCCCTCAAGTCAACTCATATGCAATGGTTCGAGAACCTTCGTGAATAATGAATTCGAGGAAAATGAATCGAATCGGTGCAAGACGTGCTGGAATCTGCACAGAAGGTGTGGTCATGTAAAAACAGAAAAAAAACAATCTTCCCAATGTAACATGTAAGTAAAGTAGCTTATACCTACAAACTGCCAATGTTAGTCCGGAACTGTCTGAATTGAAGTAAATTTCTAAGAAATCACCTTAGTCTTAAATACATTACGGTCCATTAAACAAAGAAGAAAAACATGGATAAAAAATTACAAGTTATATAGGCTATATGCCTTAAAATATGAACATACATAATTCTTTATTCACTTTCCATATACAGTTTTGTATTATTATGTGTTGAGTACCAAAAGATTCTCCACCGTTGTGGTATCAAAATAGTTGCATAGTGGCAAATCTCCCTCTGATCCACAGGGGCTGCGACTGCCTGTGGTGGTGACGACCTGGAGCAGACTTTGGATAGACTGACCTCGAGACTTCGGGGGAACCGCAATGGCGAACAACAAAACTCTGAAAAAAATGGAGGTTATACTCGGGGCTGCACAACCAGTGAAAACAGGCTATCCAAGTATCCAAGAAAGTGTGTTGGATGCCCAGGGTAGGTGTGATGACCTACAATGTATAGCGGCTAGTCATGCCTAAAATCAACCCGCGTGAATTGAGAAGGAGTTCAACACCTCAATGCAGAAAAGAATCCTAGCTAGGAGTGAATCTACGATCAACAAGCGCAGCTCGACTTATTAGATTGCTTACAGAACTACTAGGCTGATACATATCGTGCTCACATACCAAGTCAAACAATGACCACTTATAGACGGAGGGAGGAAACTACCTAGTAGCAGTGGCTTTCTAAAGGTTCATAAAATACATAACTCAACTGCGTTGTATAGGCATCTCTGATCAACACGACATAAAGTTTTGCCAAAACCCTTCCGTGTATTAGTGCAGGACTTCGATATAAGCTATTGATTTCGGCTTTGCACAACTAACAGATTCCCAGCCGAAAAGCAACTCGGCACTTTTTTTTATTTCATTTTTTAAATATTCATTAGCTCGGTAATTCTTTACACTTCTTTATTTTTCGTTCAATATTGATTCTTTTTTTCTGTGAAAAAAATAAGAACGCGTGAAGTGATCCGATTCTGTATGTAGCTATGACCAAAAGAATCGAAAAACTTGATTGTTACAGAAACAGCTGCTACGACGAAAATTACCATCAGCCTCTTTGAAAAGACAGTTTTACGTTTGCAACACTTATACTCCGGCGCAGCACGATTACCCGTTCCGAGGGCCCACGTGTTATCCACTGCATCATTGAGGCCCTAGCTTTCACTTTTTCTCAGACACTTTTTATCTTAACTGTGCCATCAGCAATCAACCACCAACTGGAATGATCTGGAGAGCACAAATCAGCGCTGAGCTCAGTTAAGCTGAGGCCGGAGTCGAAATGGTAATGTATCACTTTTTACCGCCTGTTATTTTTTTCCAGGGTGAGGTCCACACTACTTTTTTTCACCACGGATCTCTCTCATATGAGGGATCTCGGGCCGGTTAGTCGCGAGGCTACGTAGCGCGTCCCCAGTTGGCGGATAGGGGGTTAATCGCAGACCAAAATCGACCTTTGCTTCCCTAGAAGCAGGTGCATCCAGTGGATGGACTCTTTGTTTCTGTTCCACCGATTTGGCACGTACTTTCTGTATTTGCCAGGCGTATTCATGCATGAGTGTGTGGATGCGTTCTCGCTTATGCGGATTGTATTCTACGAGTCAATTCGGCCAAAAGCCTGAAATCAAGTGACAGGGAAGCATATGGAAAGCGGTTAGGGAGTCGCCTCCAACTAATAAGCTCCATGTCCACTCTGGAAAAGCCTAGCAAGCTACCCGTTAGTATAGCCAGCACCCACGTTCGGAGCCCAACAAACTACGTGGGTATCAAAAAGCTAAAAACAGTAAAAAGAAATGGGCCTCATTCCCCTGACCCCGAAAGAGCCCCGAATATCGCAACGTTGGGTAGGACGAGTACGGAGAGACTGCTAAAATCTCAGTGCCAATGGAAGCTGCCTGGATTTCAAAGGACTATGGTGACGATCTGTACCTACAATGCACGTACACTTGCATCCGAGTCCCCGATAGAAGGCTTGCTCATGCAAGCAAGAAGGATAAGGTACGACGTCATCGGCCTGGCCGAGACGAGACGTCGCCATCCTTTCAACGCCGTCTATGACACCGGAGAAGAACTGTTCCTCGGAACATGCGACACTAGAGGAGTCAGCGGAGTCGGCGTTCTCCTCAACACGAGTTTGTCCATGAACATCGATTCATTCGAACAACTAACAACCCAAATCGGACGTTTACGATCAAAAAGATGTAGATCAATACCGACTTTGACAATCTTCGTCGTGTACGCGCCGACATCAAACTATGACGAAGAAGAAGTCGAAGCATTCTATATGGACTTGAGGAATTTCTACAGAGAAGACCGCACATTCTTCAAGGTCATCATTGGATATTTCAACGCCAAGATTGGACCAAGAAGAACATCTGAAGAAACGTCACATTTGGAGCCACGGATTAGAATGGAACGAACAGAGTGAGCCGCTCTCTGAGTTTATCATGGCGACCAAGATCATCCATGGCAACTCGTAATTCCAGAAGCCACACCCTCAACGCTGGGCGTGAGGGTCTCCCAATGGAGAGTACCATAACGAAATAGACCACATCATAGTGAACAGAATGTTTTGCCTAACCGATGTCGCTGTTGTCTCAAAAGTTCTACACGGAATCAGAATCCGCCTCCTTCGTGCAAGGTTCTATTTCTCGCAGAAAGGAGAAAAAAGCATCTAAATTCAAAAACCGAAGTCCCAGAACCACCATAAACTGGGACTTATTCAATTCATTAGTCGGCTGTTGGGAAGATGTCGTTGTCGATAACATCGACAAAGATTACGATCGGCTCATTCAACATCTTCACGATAGCGCTTTGAAAGCTGAGAGTTCGAAAGTCACCAGGAGACGTTTGTCTCTAGAAACATTCGAGCTAATACGCCAGCGTGGAATCGCGCGAGCTGCAGACAACCGCGAACTAACGTCCGAACTCGCAAAACAGTGCAGACAGGCGATAAAAGAAGATCTTAAAGAGAGAAGAGCAGCAGTAATGGTTGAAGCTGCAGAGGCTGAGAAAAACATCCGCAAAACCCACCGAAGCTTTGCCAATTACAAGACCAAGGTGATTGCACTCCGACGCCCAGACGGAACAGTTACAGCGTCCAGAAAGGCAATGGAGGAAAATTATTCACGAATACTACTCGGATCTCTTCGATAGCCACGTCCACCTTCCGTCGTATGAAATAAAGGAGGATGGATATCTTGTGCCATCGGTTCTCCCTTCCAAAATCCGTCGTGCTATTTCGTCGGTGAAAAATCGAACAGCTCCAGATCCGGAAAGGATAATATCTGAACACCTGAAGAACCTTCCGCCAGTCCTCGTAAACACACTGGCTCGGCTCTTCACACGTTACTTCTTTGAATGCAAGGTCCCTACTCAGTGGATGGCCAGCAAGACCGTGTTATTGTTCAAGAAGGGTGACCTACACGATATCGGCAACTACCGCCCAAACTGCTTGCTGTCTGTCGTCTACAAACTTTTCACTCGAGTCATCCAAAACGGGATTGACAGAACACTGGACGAAGGAGAGCCATGTGAGCAAGGAGGGTTTCGAAAAAGGATTTAGTACGATGGACTACCTCCACATGATAACAAGTCTCATTGAAGTATCGCGAGTGTACAAAAGACCGCTGTGTCTCACTTCCTTCGATTAAGCAGTCATGGAAGCCCTTGATAATCAAGGAGTCCCTACTCAGCACACAAAGATTCTTCGTGAGCTGTACAAAAATTTCACAACCAAGATATTACCATTCTACAACGACATTAACATTGACGTCAAAAGAGGGATTAGTTAAGGCGATACCATCTCGCCAAAATTATTTACCGCTACCCTCCAGAAAGTCATGCGAACATTGGAATGGGATAATATGGGAGTGAAAATCGACGGTCGGCAGTTATATCACCTTGTTTTGGTGATGAAATCGTCCTTATAACGCCAAACATTAGCCAAGCGGAACGTGTGCTTGCCGACTTTGATAAAGCCTGTTGGAAGATTGATCGTCTACAAAATCTCACAAAAACGATGTTCATGAGGAACGGATTGGTTTTCATTTGCCCCATTTACTCTTAACGGAATGAATATCTTCGAAAGCTCCAGCTATGTGTGTCTAGGTCAGAAAAATCAATATGATGAACGGCTTAGCTTCTGAGCTGAGCAGAAAGAAACGAGCAGCTTGGGGAGCTTTCAAGAGCATCGGGGATGCAGTGAAGAGAACAAATAGCACCCGACTCCGTGCCCACCCTTTCGACTCCACGGTACTTCCTGCTCTAACGTATGCGTCAGAAACCTGGTCGATGCTTAAGCAAGATGAAAGATCACTCAGCCTTATCGAACACGCATTCGGAAGGGCGATGCTAGGAGTATCCTGTTTCACACAAGTAAGGATGGGATCCGAAGCTCCGACCTGCGTCAACGATCAAAATGAAAGATGCCGTTGTGTACGCCAAGTAGTCGAAGATAAGGTGGGCCGGACACGTAATGCGTATGAATGACAACCGATGGACAAGAGCCGTGAGTGAATGGACTCCTCGGAATGTTAAACGCACTGCAGGAAGACCACCGACTCTATGGTCAGAGTTCTTTACAAAGAGCCTAGAAGAAGGATATGATGCTCGACGAGTCCTTAGAGCAAGCAGAAACCCACTGGACTACTCTTGCACGCGACAGGGAAGAATGGAAGGTTTACTGGCGCCCGATCGAGTCACTCGACAATCAACGGGACTGTATGTGTGACACAGGTTATTTTTTTCTTGGTAGGGTATTACGTGTAATACAACCACAATGATGCTGAGATATTTGCAAAACTCAAACCCCAGGCAAGATTGGAACAATGGCTGAGAGAAAGGTAGAAGAGGGTCTTCATGGTGCAGTTGGTAACACGTGAGCCCCAGAAAGGATAATCATGGTTCGAATCTGTCTGAGCATACAAATTTTGCAAGTGTCTCACCATCATTGTGGTTCCATTTGACGCAATACCCATCGTGAAGGAAATAATAGGCAGTAAATAAAAAATTCAAGCAGCTTTATGTTTTTTTCGTAGGTTCACTAGAGCAGTAAATAAAATGTTAGGCAGTTTTATGTATGTTTCGTTTAATTACTATATACTGTTTTCCTGATATGACTGTCCTCATGTGTAGCTTCAGGGCTTCTATGACAAATCTTGTTCCTAGCCATAGATTCGGTAGAAGTCGAGAGATTTGCAATTTATGAGAAGTCTGGACCACATAGTAGTTAAGTGTTCGAAAAACAATTCCATATGCCTTACTTGTAAGACTTCTTGATGGTGCTCCTCCTTGCTACGTTTCATGTGCTCTTAAAGACTTTTGCATCTTATTTATTCCTTGTAATGTTGGTAATCATGAGGTAAATGATTTTCAAAGCTTCCAAAGACACTTGTTTGTGCATCTCTGGAATTAACGCACTCGTTCCTTCCGGAGGTAGTCTAGAGAGCAATCCATGATAATATTTATCAGATACTACTGAAGAGCTGGAGACAGGCACCCAGCTCTTATATGGGACTCTTATGTCACTTGAAGATTATCAGAATAACATGGAAAAGGTAGTATTTATCCCTCACGAGTAAGTAAGCAACACGGACACTACCGAGCCAATAATTATGTTCAGAGACATAGATAATGTTACTCTTCACGTCTACTTTCTTCTTCTGTGTAGTCTACTGCAATAACAAAAGGATTACGGTAATAAAACTTCATGTGCTCAGTAATGGGATCCGGTCGTGGTTATTTTGCTCCCTCATCATAAGCATTTTGGACTTTTCTGTTGATCGTTTAACGGAAAATACCATGGCAGTTCCTTCGTTTCTTTCATTCGTCCTACTATGCTTATGCCGCTTTTTAATTAAACAAGTGCGTTTTTCTCCAGCTATTATATCCACATCAAAATTTGAATGAGTGGAAAATTGGTTAGCCGGTCATAACACCGTATTGAGGACGTTTATTCCCTTCATAAATCCATTATACGTATTTATATATTATCCTGATATGACTACCATTTTCTCCGAACAATTACAGCCGCATAAAAATATGTGTGAATGAAAAAAATCGCTACTTAAGCCTAGCACAATGCTAAGGCCAGTTATGTTTTCCAGTCGACAGATCCGCCCTCTCCAAGCAAATGTCTCAGACCTCGAACCCCTATCCAAGATCTTGACGTTAGGTAGACGACAGTTCAACTCCATGAAAACCCGGTCTGGCTATTTTGAGTTTCATTACGATCGATCACAATGACTGTGAACTCTACTGCACTGTTGTCAGCAATCACTGTGACGATGTTGGGAACAATAAAATGGAGTTCATTGGAATATATTGACCACTGGGGCCAATATAGACCTGAGGCAGACTTTGGCCAAGGTGACTTCGGGATTCCAGAGAACCACAATGGCTTAGCCTGAAAATCTCCAAAAAAGTGGAGATTGTGCTGGGACCCGCACAACCAGTGAGGGTGGGCCATTCAAATAACAGGTACCAAGTATGTTGGTCACTATCGCAAAATTCGAACTAGCCGATCTTATCGACTACCGTACACGAGTGTTTTGTTAAACGATACAAGAAAACAACATCAAAAATAAGAGTCTAGTGAAAACTATTTTTTTCATTGCGTGACCACTTTCGCTTTTTTTCCTTGAAATTTGCCAAAAGAAAAACTTCGAATGAGGTAATTTTGCACCAACACCACTGCGAAACAAAAGCGGCTCAGTGAAGTTCCAGCTTTTCAAAAATTTGCACGTTAGGTTTCTGAGTCTGAGTATCTTTATTTTCGAAGCTTTCAGACAAACAGTACTATTTTCATTGTTTTATTGTCTCTTACTTTCTTACCACATTATTCGTCAAATGGTTTTTATGTGTTTTGTTTAAGAAGTTGATAAGAAACCTTTGGCAGTTTCTCAACCACGTCTGGTTTTGCGACAGCTGCTGATAATTTTTCGATATCAACAACTTGAGAAGTTGATAACATGAAAGATTGATAGAAAAGACTCTACTCTTCTGCTCGCTTTGAAAGAATGAATGAATTTTCCCAAACATTGCTTTATATGAAACCTTGCCAAATTCCTATTCCCAAGCATCAGCAATACGTTGAATAACACGATAATGTCTAACTAAAAGAGAACCTATTCCTCCTATTCAATGGCTTCGCTGCTTGAAACACAAGTGAAAAAAATTCGTTATGTAGAGTTGAGGAAATCAAGAAGTTAACTCAATGCTTCATTTTTTGAGCACCTGTAGGTGAGGTTGTCAGTGACAAAATCTATTTAATAATTGATGAGCATCAGCAGTTTCTTCTTCTTCAAAATATAGTGAAGTCAAGTTGAAGTGCAGTCTTCTCCATCAAACAATTTCATGTTTTAAGCAGAAAGAACTCAAGGCATAAATTTCATTCGCATAGTAAACAGATTTTCTAAGCACTCACCGTTTTGACTTTTACTCGCTGCCTACTTTTTCTTCATGACAGTGTACGACATGATGTACAACTACAAAGGATGCTAAGATATGAGCAAAACTCGGAACCTAGAACCTTATGTGGGCATCAAACCCGCAATTATCTTTAGCCAGACGTTCAAGTGTTTCCCTCACACTGACCTAGGCGATCGCTTCGCCTTTCTCTCAGCTATGTTTTAACTGGATTCAGTGCTCATTTGTGCTTCCCAGATCAATTCCGTTGACGGGTGGGTGCCGATTGGGCAGATATAGTAAAGCGTAGCAAATATAGTAACGTAGTAACGCAGTAAGTTCGTGAAGAGTGATGGGATTCTACGCAACGTCTCCAGAGGAATAGCTTGCGCTGTTTAGAAACTTGGACCCAACCCTAGTAGCAAGCTCCTGCTGCCGAAGGGAGTAGTATCTCCCAACACGGCGACCGTTGACTTCTTTTCCCAGTGCTTTCAGTTTTCGGGAAGCGGTTACTTCAACGTATCCGGGAAAAATCGGTGGGTGGTTCTTTGGCAGTTTTTCTCCTGGCGGTAGGTTTTTTTTCTTGAACAAATAGTCATTATGAGGAGAGATATGTTTGCTTAAAGTTTATCTATATATGAGGAGAGATATGCTTTGCTTAAACTTCAAACAAGCAATTTATTTCAGCTACAAAGCCAAAGAATATTGCCGCAAACATGTTATTAACGTGTTTTGATTTAAAATAAAGCCTTTGTAACGACAACGATGCTGAGATATTTGCAAAACTCCGGACCGCAGATGTCTGCTGTATTGAACGAACACGCTATTACCCTTTCTGGTGGCTAGCGAGTTCATAAGTACACAATGAGGGGCCTTCTTTTCGCCCTTCTCTTGTTCCCTTTTGTCTTCCTTTCTAAAGCCTTTGTAGCCAGTATGGGTCAAATACGGCAATGTTTTCCTGCAAAGAAAATGGTCTCCGAAATCTAAAACACTTCATTGATCAAGTACCTCAAGTAACCACTAGGTACTCAAGATTCAATTCGATTCGTGTTCTACTCGTTCATGAAGCTTTAGTAACCTAACATTTTACTTACACGGTTTTTTTCTAAATCTTACGTGATGGGAAACTGGCTACGCGAAACTTGTCGTTCTGTGCTATTGCATAGACCCTCCATTAACTGAGCATTCTTTATTCAATTTCAGAGACTGTCTTCTTTTTTCTTTTCTCAATGAAATGAACTTTTGCGGGTATTCCACTGTGGGTAGTAGGTCTATCCATATCTCAACATCTTGATAGAATTCTCAACCAGCTTCTCAAAATAGTAGGCAATGCTGTGGCTTGGACACATTTCCTACTGATGTTTGCACCAGATCGACATCGATTCAGCAGTGTAGGAAATATTTCGGATGCATTGGCAGATCATAGAAAGAATTTTTAAAAAAACGCTCTACCTGCTTACCGTCAAAAAAATACTTCGGACTTCTTTGAATTCGAATATCAACAAGTTCTACTAGTCTGTGTCCAGAAAAAAATCACTCGTTGACGTGAACGTTAATTAGTTGGTGAACACATAGTGTGTTAATGAACGGCTTCATTTGATTTTTTCGTTAAATAAGTATAAAGACCTGCCGAGAGACAAAACTGCAGTTTTTTGTAGCCGCAGTAAATCTCACTGTTGTGTTTACCTTGTAACCAATCGTTTTAACTATCAATTAACTCAACCAGACATTAGTAATTTTATCATTTATGTTCCACAAAAATGGGCGCGTGTGGAGCAGTGGTCGGAGGCGTCCTGCAGCACAGACGTGGCTCTGCGCCCGTAGCGCACCAAGCCTTCCATCCCTCTGGTGTCAGCAAATTGATACCAGACTTGTCTGGGAGGAAAGCAGCACTGGCTCGATACATCGATAGCCCACCAAAGGCCATTATAAAGGCCATATATGCATTCAATCGCCTCCAAACGATGCTTAATCAAGTCGAATGTATAGCTCATCCCTCAGGGATTGACCAGCGCTAAGAACCTTATCCTTTACTTTTATTTATCACAAATATCACTGGCTGTTTTCTTCTCCCTTCACTAAATTTGATTTCGTGCTGGTTTTTATTATCTCAACTCTGCCTCATGTCTTTTTTTCCCTCTCGTCGTAGTTGTCACTGTCTCAGCAAAATGCTGTTATGAGTAACAGTTACACCAGTAGTGACAGTGATTTGAAATATGTGCTATTTTCAACGGCTTTTCTTTACTATGAATGGGATTTTACACGATTCGGTTCAAATGCACCACTCGAAGCTTACATACCGTAACTCGCCCTTCGGCTACTTTTGTCCTTCATTTAATCTGTCGACTTTTCATATTCGTTTTTCAGAGATGACGATCGGACTATTACCGACCTCAAATCAAGTGCCACAGAATGCCGACGAACAGCTAAAATTTTATTGGAGTAAACGTTCCAGTGTCCCACGACCAAATACGGAAAGGCATGTAAATAGTCGACCCTTCGAGAGTTTCAGGTTCGACATCATTCGCAACGTTTACAAATTTTCTACCGATCACAATCGTATAAAACCTTATCTTGTGTATAAGCTTTTATTAACTTTCTTAGTATTCCATAATCTTTGCGAGTTCACTTTTCTTCAGAAATCGCAAACATACTGATAATCGGCCAATCACTTACGGATTTGCCTCGCTTAGCACTGAAGAGAAATGTGATGAAGAAATTGCAGGAACAGGTTCGTTCTACTTTTTTTGGAAGAAAGAACTGATTCTGTTGCATTCTAAATTTTTTTTCAATACCTACAAGCTAATTCCTTCTTGCCAAAGAATCGAGCCAACAAGTCTTCTAACTTTTTTTCGCTCATTTTTTAAATTATAATGTACACTTCTTTTTAACGTTATGAATCCTTAGCTCTTGCTTTATCAAAATCTGAATATCCTCTAAATAAATTAATGGATTCCATCCAAATTCGTGCTGAAGGTAACCAATCATATTTTACGTTCCAGCAATAGATAAAATAGACTGGTGATACTGACTACCTCAAGTAGTACAATAGTTCAATAGAACAGTCTTGAATCTTTACACAACCCTGAACAGTATCTCAGCTGTGGTTCTTGATTACGGTATGACTCGTTTTATAAGCAAAAGTCACTTTCAAACTTCTATGTGCCAGTCTCAGACCAAAAATTCAGCGTTGCGAATGCTAAAATATCACACAAACGCAGAGAAGCACGCGAATCAACAAGAATTTTTGTTTTCTAACTGATAGATTCTTCGGTTTTATTTTCACAATGTAAGTAGTTTATCTCTAACGATAGATACGAGAATGCAACTACATGTGAAATTGTGGTAACGAGATTCGAATCGCCCACATTCGATAATATTTCCTTGCTGATTACAAAAAACTCGTCTTCTCAAAAGTAGTTTTTCAGTTCTCATAACGACTCCGAGCATGAGTAGTTTTTTCTTACAAAGTTGAGGAAAATTTCAGAAAGAAGTTCTAACCCGTCTTTTACACGTATTTCCAGGTAATTTGGTTGAAACATGAGAAGAAAACACTTATACTAGATTTTTTCGAATAGCTGTCATTCTATCACTATTTCACATATTATAATAAAAATGAAGGCGCGTGTAGCGCATTAGTTAGAAGGCCCAGTTAGAATGCACACAACGACATTGGTTTATTCTCTCATCACGAATAAACCAACCTGCCAGAACGGCGCGCTCTGCAACACTGCTCCCGCACTCTATTTCCAATAAAAAAGAGAATTTTACTGCTTAATTTTATTCATCAGAGTGAGTTTTTTTATTGTACTGAATTTATATCACTCATATTTCATCGCACCAATAAAACGGATCCATTGATCGATCGACTAGATCCCGAGTTTTTGACGAATTCTTCAAAAAAAGCTTTTCACAACAATTGCTTATTTCTATTTTCAGCTGATCGATCATGTCCGACGTCCTCGATCTTCTCCATTCACGGCGGCGGTCCAGGACCTTCCAAAGTTCGTCGGTCTAATCGAATTAGAGCAAATATGATTTTTAAATCTGCAGAAGTTTCTCACTAAGATCTCATTCTTTAAGGTAACATAAAGTAATTTTTTTCAATTATACGAGTAAATTAGGTAGTGGGTGGCAGTGCTGTCAGTCATTAGGAGCACGGTACTGGTTTGATCCCATTCTAGGTTCCCCAAGCCTCTCATCCCTTGTCGGAATGCTGGTACAGGACTTGTCTTTGCGAAAAAATCACTCTCTGCAATCCAAGTGGGAGCGCTCCAGCCCGGGTATTTCAGGACTCCAGGGAGAATCTATACAACCTGTGTCAAAAGGCACTCATTATGAAAGGAAAATCCTCAAGCAGCAGCCGAAGCCATATGTAAAAGTAGTAAGGTCCTCGTGTGTGATGGATGCAAGAAGGAAAGTGGAATGTGAGAAGTGCTGGGATCCGCGCAGGAGATGTGAAAGACCAGTCGTAAGAAAACTTTAGAAAAACACGAATACGTTTCTAAGATTATGACGGAATTACAGACTTACAATCTTTTTTATGTGACATAGTTCGAGACGTGCTTAACTTCTTCCTAAAACTTATTTTCACACTTTTGAAATGTCTCTTTGTGTTTTTTAAAAACTGTTTTTCTCTAATTAGAAACTTTAGTTCCTGATTTATTTTTTAGATGTGCGAACAGCCGGTCGGTGCACAAGCAGATGTTTTCATTGCCTCACTTGGCGATAAAAATCTACATCTTCTTCGGAAATTTCTCGAAAATTCTCAACGTCAGGGAAAATCAGTGTTTCATTTGGATAAAAGGTCACAATGTGGACAAGGTATTGATTTTAAAAGAAAGTTATTTTGAATTATTTCAGCTTGAACTCATCAGTTAAGGTTAAAAGTTCACCAATATCGTGACATAGTTTGAATTAAGACTTCGGTGATTTCTAAAAGAAAACTGCTCAAAATACTTTTGAGTAAAAAGCAAGGGTTTTCTGCTCGAACCGACCAATACATTACGCCGATGCTAACATTTGATCCATTCTATTCGTTTCCTCCTATCCATCATCCATAGAGGTCTTCGGATTTGCATGCGGATTCGGCAGCTGTTTGAGGATTTTGGTCTTCATGAATATTCTTCGATGCTGGTTGATGAGATCCTGCTTGGAGTTTTGGAGTAGCCGTATTTAGCGTCTCCAGGTCTTTACTACAGGTAGAACCAACTTTGTGGAGGGGGGTGAAGTTTATAGACAAGTCGAACACCATTCTTTCGTTCCCAAAAGATAGAAAGTTTGGTTGGGCTTGCTGGAGGATCGAACTACAGCCTTCTGCGTGTTGAACGGTAATCTTTGCATTCTCTTTAAAAGTGCAGAACGAAGAACTATAAATGAGATATTTGGTGAAAATACCAGTAATGAGTTTAAAGGACATATCAACTTTTTCTTCTATTTAGCTTGTTTTGCAGAAAACAAGCATGTACTAATAACAGCTGGATGCTCTATGATCTTTAGGGTAATAAAGAGAATATAAGCGATGTAATTAGAAACTCAGAAGATGAACAAAGTTGTTCTTCTACATCATTGCTTTATTTTTAGTTTACGGTGATCTCAGTTAAAACCTTGGAAAACCATCTGAAGTCATCACATCGAGTCCGACGGGTGAAATGGCATCCCACGTCTTCATCTGATATGATGTCCGTTTATCGCTACAGTCTCCCACAGATGACCTATTATAAATCTAAACACGCTTGTGATTGGATACTACGCCGAAAGAAACTTTGTATTTCCATCATATGGTTTATATTTATACTGACACTTTGTATCATTATAGTCTTAGGATCGTCGAAATCTAACGACGTCACACATCACTATTTACGCAACAAAAACAACTTCACACAATTCACTTTACATGCTTTACAAAATATCAGCATTGGTTGAAGTATTCGTTAGCTAACCGTTCAAAATGAAGAACCAAATAAAGCGTTACACTCACTGATTTACACGTGATACTCTAATAAGAAAAAAGACTGCATAAGTACTTGGATAAAATTATCTGCATCAGTTGCAGTTCCATCGAGCAAATCGTCCAGTAAACCTAACCGGCGGTAGCAGTAACGCTTTTAGTTTGTCCTTTTTTGAGTGCCGAGTTCTCAATGTACTTACTCCGCACGATCGGTGAACACGAGCAACACTATATTTTTGGTATAGCGCTCCCTCATTTCGGTTTTTTTGGGCGAGAAGGTAAAATCATCAGTTGCTCACCAAGCTCCTTCGTGGCATCGTTTTACTCTCAGCTAGATTTCGGCGTAAATATGTCTCACATAACAGCAAAGAACATCATTTGACCAGTAAAATGAGGAATTCTGGAACATTCTACGAGAATTCTATCAACATTTAAGAAATAGGAACTAGTGACACCAATGTTTATCTAATTAAATAGACAAAGACTGGTCAACCCAATATCGTCAAAGTTAGCGAGATAAAGCACAGCTGTATGAGAAAATCTGCAGATCCGTGAAGCAGGCGCTTCAGATTGCAAACTTCTTTCGGGGCCAACGAATACCTCATCATTACTCATCTTTCTGATGAATATTGTCTTAGTTTAAGCTTCCTTCGACAAACATGAAAGTGTATCAGGTTAATCGATTAGTTTCTTCTTCGCTAAGTCGGTTGGCTTTTGAAGTTCTGCTACAAGCCCATATTTATATCACCGTAGCTGATTATCGTTACTTACACGAAGGTATCTTCATGCAGATATTCCGATAACATTTTTTCGTACTTCTTCCAAATAGGCACATTTAGACAACAGCGAAGAACTAGAACTCGCTAATGAAGTAAGATGAAAGGCGGGTCATTAAGGATTAATTCAAGCGGAACGCTTTCTTCCTTACTCTCTACTGAGTAACTTAGAGAATCGGTCTATTACATCGACTTTGGTTAACTAATTGCTTGAATCACTGTCACCACAAAAATCACTATCATCATGGAAGAATCCTGATTGGAACTCAACAAAGATTCGTCCAATCAGCATGGAACGACCATGGATGCGGGAAACTGAAAGCTTGGAACGCTTAAATATGTTTACCATAAAATTTGTTGAGCCACCAGCCAATAATCATTAATAGCGGAAGTAACAGGCCCAATCAGAAGTGGTTGACTCAACCACCCAAAGAAGCCGCTTGTAAGATACCAAAGCGAGGAGAGAAACACTGAGTTATAAGACATTTTGAAAAAAGTACCATTTAAATATCTAAGCACCCTAAAAATTTGCGAAACAAACGAGGTCAATGTGAATTCCAGCTACAATGAAAATGTACTCGTTAATGAATTATTCGTATTCATGAATTTTCGCACTATTGTGCGCATAAACCAAACAGTAGCAATAAACCACTTAATTCATCACTTCTCTGGAAGTGAAGACTTTCTTCTTAGAGAGACACATGACAAACTTTCGAAAGTCTCTTACAAAATACAAAACAATTAGTGGATTAACAACTGGACACCAGGCAAATAAAAAATGGAAAGTAGTTCGAAGCCTCGCCAGTTCGTCCTTCAAATAATGGCGCCAAAATTGAAACGTAGAACGGTAGGTGCAACAGTATGAAAGGTGAGACGGACTACAACGACAAAAATTTCAGGTGCTATCACCGAATACTAGTAAGTATTAATAAAAGTTGAATAATTTGCATATTCGACTTTCTCGGTCCAAAAAACACATTTTCCATCATAGCAAATGTACTCCAGATTTGTTGCATGTATGATACCTCAACTTTGGCAAGGTCCATGATTTTCGAATATTTTTGAAATCTAGAAGAAGCCGAGAACTCCGACTATGCTACAGCAGCTGTTTTCCCTGTAATTCTTCTAGTCGAAAAGTGGTTCGACCGGTAATAAGAAAAAGTTCACATTTGCTCCTGATTCCTTCAGAGCTGCCTATTCAGCAGGTGTTACTAATGTATGGATGCCTTTCGTATTCGACAGAGGAAATCTCGGTAATGCCCTTATCTAAAGAAATTTCATGTATCTAAACACAAGCTTAACACCAGCATTTGTGCAAAAAAATCCTAGCAATTATCCTTGGGAGGTTCAAAATCTTATTTACTGTTTATTATTAGCTAGTGACATAAGAAATGTCCGATTTTGTTGTTTTAATTTTCCTGGTAGTTTTTTTAAAATGGATTTTTTTTATGTACCCTCATTATACAACCTTAAAGCACAAAATCTGCCCTTTTTTATGATTTCTCCAAAAGTTGTTCTAAAAATTTTTTATGGGCTTTAATATTAGTATCCTCCCAACGGTTAACCGCCTCATCATGACTGGAAGGTGTTCGTGGGTATCGGGCTGCGATGTACAGCGGGAGGGTCTCCCAAACTGAGAAGGAGTCCGACGTTTCCATCAGAAGGCCTACCTTACACTAAACCAATACCAGGATCCACCACCGTCTTGGTTTTAAAGTCGAATGGTGGCAAATCTCCCTCCGACCCACAAGAGCTGCGACTGCCTGTGGTGTTGAAGGCTGGGGCATACATTGGCCAGGCTGACCTCAGGATTCCAGGGAACCACAGTGACTTAACCAGCAAATCTCCGCGAAAAATGGAAGTTTTGCTGGGGCTAGCACAACCAGTGAGGACGGGCCACTCAAGTATCAAGCAAGTATCAAGTTGACGTTAGTATGAATCAACGTCATATTCATGTCCTTTTTTTGTACGAGCGGAAGAGTGGACGTAATGCCGTGTGAGAAGCTCGGAATATCAGTGGCGTGTTTGGAGACTGGTTTATTAGTGAACGCATCATTCGTCTTTTGTACACAAAGTTTGGAGTTGGGGACGAGCGCCTTGCAAACGAAGAGCGTGGTAGGCCAGAAATTACTGTTAACGATGAAGTACTTGGGACTCTAGTCGAATCAAATCCACGTCAAACGATCCGAGAACTTGCCGCAGCGTTTCAGTGCTGTGACCATTTTACGTCACTTGCAGTTGATTTGTAAAGCTAAAGAAAATGGACAAATGGGTTCCACACGGACTCAACGAAAGCAAAATATTCAACGTCTAGAAATTTGCCATTCGCTGCATATTCCCAAACATAGCGATCCGTTTTTGAAACGCGTTGTAACTTGCGATGAAAAGTGGATACTACGATAATCGTCACCGTTTTGCGTAATGGCTAGACGCCGATGAGGACCCACGACATATGCTTAAACCGAGTCTCCACCCAAAGAAGGCAATGGTTTCCGTTTGATGGTGGGTGATTAATGGCCGGTACAATTCATTAAACATTCTAACGGCTTGGAGAAAGAACTACATCAGAGAAATATTATGCTGAAATCGAAGAAGTGCCTCAAAAAAATGCGCGTCAAGCAGCCGGCTTTGGTCAATAGAAAAGGACCAATATTGCTTCATGACAACGCAAGACCGCACGCCTCTCAAATGACATTGAGAAAGCTGAATAAAACGCACTAAGAAACTTGACCATATCGGCCTTACTCGCCAGATTCGTTGCACACGGATTTTGATTTTTTAAGCATCTAGACCACTTTCCGACGAAAAAAATCTTCAACGATCAAAAACCGTTGAAAATGCCTTTAAAGAATTCATCGACACCAGAACAGGCAATTTTTTATAGTAATAAAATCGCAGAGTTTGTTTCTTTTTGGAAAAAATGTGCTGACTGTAATGGTGCATATTTTGATTAACGGAAATTAGTTTGAAAAAAGATATGGCTGTTTAAAATTTACATTTAGGGTCAGAAATTTCATATGTTAAAACCTAGTACTTTCTTTTCATGGTAGGGTATTATGTAGGATACAACTGCAGTGATACCTAGGCGTTTGCAAAACTGGAACCCTAAGCCAGTTTCGAACCCTGCAACTAACTTTTCGGGGCTCACCTGCTACGCACTACACCACCATGGTCCTTGCTTTACCATTCTCTTAGCTACTTTTTTTTCTCAGCTATGCCATCAGTAATCACCCACCAACGGGAATGACATCACCTGTATCACATGTAGTCCCGTTGATGGTCGAGTGACTCGAGCGGGCGGCAGTAAATCTTCCATTTTTCCCTGTCGCGTGCAAGAGTAGAGGTTCTGCTCGCTCTAGGGACTCGTCGAGCATCATATCTTTCTTCTAGGCTTTTCGTGAAGAACTCTGACCATAGAGCCGGTGGTCTTCCTGCAGTGCGTTTAACATTCCGAGGAGTCCATTCACTCACGGCTCCTGTCCATCGGTTGCAATTCATACGCATTACGTGTCCGGCCCACCTTGTCTTCGGCTACTTGGCGTACAGAACGGCATCTTTCATTTTGATCGTTGACGCAGGTCGGAGCTTCGGATCCCATCCTTACTTGTGTGAAACAGGATACTCCTAGCATCGCCCTTCCCAATGCGCGTTCGATAAGGCTGAGTGATCTTTCATCTTGCTTAAGCATCGACCAGGTTTCTGACGCATACGTTAGAGCAGGAAGTACCGTGGAGTCGAAAGGGTGGGCACGGAGTCGGGTGCTATTTGTTCTCTTCACTATATCCCCCGATGCTCTTGAAAGCTCCCCAAGCTGCTCGTTTCTTTCTGCTCAGCTCAGAAGCTAAGCCGTTCATCATATTGATTTTTCTGACCTAGACACACATAGCTGGAGCTTTCGAAGATATTCATTCCGTTAAGAGTAAATGGTGCAAATAAAACCAATCCGTTCCTCATGAACATCGTTTTTTGTGAGATTTTGTCGACGATCAATCTTCCAACAGGCTTTATCAAAGTCGGCAAGCACACGTTCCGCTTGGCTAATGTTTGGTGTTATAAGGGACCATCTCACCAGCAAAGCGATGATGGTGTAACTGCCGACCGCCGATTTTCACTCCCATATTATCCCATTCCAATGTTCGCATGACTTTCTGGAGGGTGGCGGTAAATAATTTTGGCGAGATGGTGTCGCCTTGCCTAACCCCTCTTTTTGACGTCAATGTTAATATCGTTGTAGAATGGTGATATCTTGGTTGTGAGATTTTTTGTACAGCTCACGAAGAATCTTTATATACTGAGTAGGGACTCCTTGACTATCCAGGTCTTCCAAGACTGCTTCTATTTTAATTCAGTCAAAGGCCTTCTGTAAATCGATGGAAGTGAGACAGAGCGGTCTTTTTTTCCTCTCGCGATACTTCAATGAGCGGTGTGATCATGTGGATGTGGTCCATCGTACTAAATCCTTTTTGAAACCCTGCTTGGTCACATGGCCCTCCTTCGTCCAGTGTTCTGTCAATTCTGTCTAGGATGACTCGTGTGAAAAGTTTGTAGACGACAGACAGCAGACAGATTGGGCGATAGTTGACGATATCGTGTAGGTCACCCTTCTGGAACAATAACACGGTCTTGCTGGTCTTCCACTGAGTAGGCGCCTTGCATTCAGACAGGTAACGTGTGAAGAGCCGAGCCAGTGTGTTTACGAGGACTGGCGGAAGGTTGTTTAGGTGTTCTGTTCTTATGCTGTCCGGACCTGGTGCTGTTCGACTTTTCACCGACGAAGTGGCATGGCGAATTTTGGAAGGGGGGAACCGGTGGCACAACATATCCATCGTCCTTTATTTCACATGACGGAAGATGTACGTGGTTATCGAAGAGGTCTGAGTAGTATCCGTGAATGATTTCCTCCATTGTCTTTCTGGACGCTGTAACTGCTCCGTCTGGGCGTCGGAGTACAATCACCTTGGTCTTGTAATTGGCGAGGCTTGGGTGGACTTTGCGAATGCTTTTTCGCAGCCTCTGCAGCTTCGACCATTACTGCTGCTCTTCTCTCTTTAAGATCTTCTTTTATCGCCTGTCTGCACTGTTTTGCGAGTTCGGACGTTAGTTCGCGGTTGCCTGCAGCTCGTGGTATTCCACGCTGGCGTATCAGCTCGAGTGTTTCTGGAGACAGACGTCTTTTGGTGACTTACGGACTCTCAGCATTCATAGCGCTAACGTGAAGATGTTGAATGAGCCGATCGTATTCTTCGCCGATTTTTACATTTCTACTATGTGGATTCCAGCACTTCTTGCATTCGGTTCGTTTTCCTCACTTTCATCGTCCACAACGGTCTTCGAATATTTAGCGTTTTTGTTTCAGTTGCTGCTTCAGGGTTTTTTTCTTCGTGTTTTATAATGCTTGTCGAGCCGATTTTTTTTTGCAATCTTGGAGATGGACGGGCTAAGGCGTTCCCGAGTGGATTGGAAAGAGGTCGAACTTTACGCTTTGGTTCATGATCGACGGCACCACTTACACTGCGCTATACACCCTTTTAGATTTATATATATATATATATATATATGTGTATATATACGTATATATACGTATGTACGTATAATATGTGGACAGTGGTGGTGTGGTGGCAGTGATGCCTCTCAATAGGTACGAAACCGTAGTTTGACCACCCAGTGAGTACCCGTCGCAAGCAATATGGGAAGGTTAAGAAAAACAATGAATCGAAGAATCCGTAGGCTACGGTAAATCATTGTAAAGGCTAGATACACACCCCGTTGCGTTACGTTTGCAATCTTCTATGGGAAACAAATACATCGGGTATCCCTGAGGACTCCTCAATGCGGAATCCTTTGCCCGATTTTCTATCCAGGTTCACGTTGAAATTAAAAAAGCAAAGGTGTAAACATACTTGTGTCGGGTATCCCTGAGGACTCCTCAATGCGGAATCCTTTGTCCGATTTTCTATCCACGTTCAAGTTAAAATTAAAAAAGCAAGGGTGTAAACATACTTGTGCAACAAGTATCTTGCATAACTGCAATTGTATTTGGCGGCTATTGCCGGAGGCCTCATTCATTGCTCGAACGATACGTGTTGAGCAGAAGATCATCACACTCATCGTCAAAATCATCATCGCAATCACACAGATTATACCGGTGAATAACACGATTGTTTGCAGTTTGTCAAGTTCTTCACCACCTTTCTAAAGTTGTTTTTTGAAATCAGAAATGTTTCTCATAGACGGTGTAACAAAAAGAATTTAAGAGGCATAATTGGAGTGAAGCACACAGCCTGTTGACTTGTCCAAAAGCCTCTCTGTCTCTTCAATCTTTTCCCTGCGATAAAAACCAGGAATTGCCATGGCTCGCAAGGTTCTCAAGTGCCTCATGTACCCCCTTCAGGTGTAAGCAACGGCAAACCTTTGTATTCCTTATCATTTATCGTCTGGTGCAGTGGTCAGAGGCGCCTTGCAGTACACACATGGAATCCCCGCGCCCGTTGCTCACCAAGCCTTTCATCCCTCCGTGGTCAGCAAATTGGTACAGGACTTGTCTGGGCCACCGCGAGTCATTGTAAAGGTCAGTCAGATATGCATTCAGTCACCTCCAAACGATGCTTAATGAAGTCGAATGCATGGCGCATCCCTAAGGAATTGATCAACGCCGAGAGATTCACCCTTTTTTTTATCATTTCTCATCACTGTACTGAATCGATATAGTCCTCGTTAAGTGGACCAATAAATTCATTGCTTTCTTCAAGCATCATTAGTGAAATTACGGGCGGTGTTTAATTACCTGCAATGTCGCCACTAAGAAAGTAGTGTTTCTGGCGACATTAATCTTATATGCGATTTTTGAGAAGATCTCCAAATCCAGTGCTGTAGGCCACGCTGCGAAACAGATCATACCGCAGACAGCCGTCGAAAGTAGAAACGACCCCCATAAAAAAAGTATCCTAGTCGTTGGAACGATTGCTCTACAGTGTATTTCCTAAATACGTCGCGTTCATAATTCTAAAAGTATCTGCCATTTTTTAAACGATTATAATTTATAGAAAAAATTGCACCGACTTGAGGTAAAAAAGTGAATTGAAGAACTAAAGCAAAATAAGCAGGCGAAACAAAGGACCCGCATAGTGTAGTGGTGAACGCGTTAGCCATTCGAAAGGGTAACAGCGCGTTCGTTCCTCTCCGCAGACCTGCTGTCCGGAGTTTTGCAAATATCTCAGCAATATTGTGGTTGTATTTCGTATCATACTTGCCGTGAAAAAATTATGGTAGGCAGCAAGCAAAAAGTTATCATTAAAGTAAAGTAATTTGACGTAGAACAAACACAAATCTATCAATTATCTGTAACATTTGGGAGTACCAGGTGAGACATCGACTGCTGCCCAGTTTCTGCTTAATTACTCATCAGTTTAAAAACAATGGTTCATCATCACATCATCTTCACCGGATGTGGGGTATTCCTAAGTTTCGAACAGCGTCTTCGAAGCCGGGAAGGAATGCGGGATTTTCAGAGAAAAGCCAATCTATGAGGGTATCAGTGTTATCTCGCGAACACCATATCATCCGCTAGGAATTCATCGAGCTGGAATAGTCCTGGCACATTATTATAGGAAAAAAATCGTACCAAACCAAGAAATTACCAGCTTTCTTCCTGAGTTGTTGACACGTAATTTAAATAGAATATTCATCGCACTCCCTTCTCCATTATCTAACTACGACAAAGGAGGAGGAGGTGACGGGTTCACCTACATTACCTGTCGTCTTGTTGATCGTGAGTGACCCGAACGCGCTTCAATAAACCTCCGATTTCTCACTGTCGCGTGGAAGACTGGCTCAATAGATTCTGATCGACTCATTCAACATCACTTTTTCACTACAGTTTTCATAAAGAATGTTTTTTGACACGGATCTAATGGCTAATGGCTCTTGTCTATCGCTTATCATTCAAGCACATCACGTGTCCTGCCCATCTTTTCCTCGACATTGTGGCGTATAGAAAGGCATCTTTTGTTTTTTGACCGTTGACGTTGGTCGGAGCTTTGGGTTCCCTTCTTCACTTATGTGTTATACGAGATATTTCTGGCATCGTCCTTGCCATTATGCCTTCTAAAATGCTGAGTGATTCTTCATCTCGCTTACACTGCAACAGATTTCTTATGCAAATCACAAGGCAAAACGAATCGTGAAGCTCGAAAAGGTTGGCACGCATTTGGGTGCTCTAGGTACTCTTCACTACATCCTCCATGCTCACGAAGCGCTTCACGTGGCCCGTTTGCTCTTGACCGACGCTGGAGCTAAGTGGTTCATTATATTGCCTTCCCCAATAGACGCAACTTGAGCATTCGGAAATATTCCTTCTGTTGAGGGTGAATGGGGCATACGTAACCAATCCGTTCTTCATGAACACCGTTTTTGTGAGATTTAGTCGAAAACCAATCTTTCCACAGCATGAATTAGGCTAGCATTGGATGCGCGTGGCTAATGATGTTCCAAAAACATCATCCACAAAGCGAAGATAGTGTTATTGCCGACCATCGTTTTCACTCTCATATTGTCCCATTCCAATGTTGACATGACATTTTGGAGCAGAACAGTAAATAACTTCGGCAGATGGTATCGCCTTGCATAATCCCTCTTTTGAAACATCAATGTTAATATTATCAGAGAACGGCGATATTTCTGATGCAAATTTTTTATATAGCTCATGAAGAATCTTTATATAATGAGCAGGGCCGCTGTGGTTGTCCACAGCTTCCACGACTACTTCTTTTCATCTGACTCAAAAAACTTTCTTTAAATCGATAAAAGTGAGACACAGCAGTCTATCGTAATATCGCGGCACTTCAATGAGTCTAGTTATCGAGAGGGTACAGTCCATTACACTAAAACCTTTTTGAAAGCCTGCTTGCTCGAATCGCTGTCCTTGGTTCAGTGTTCAATCAATCCCGCCTAGGATGATTCTTGTGAAGCGTTTATAAAAGATAGACAGCAAGCAGGCTGGGCCATTGTTATCGATATTGTTGATGTCACAATTCCTGAACAACGAAAGGGACATGCTGACCTTCCACTGGAAAAGAACCTCGTCTGGCAGGGTGTGAAGAGCCGAACCAGTGTGTTACAAGGACTACGGACTAGCGGAAGGTTCTGCAGGTGTTCCTTAGCCTGTCCAGGCCAGGTTTCACTCGATTCTTTACCGTCGAAATAGCATTCGGAGTTCGAAAGCGAGATTCGGTGAGATGACAAATTCACCATCCGTTATTTAAGATGATGGACCGATGAGGTGGAAATTTGGAGACTCGAGTAACAATCATTGCTGATTTTGCCATTGCTTTTCTGGAAACTGTAACTATTCCGTCCACACTTTAAAGAGCAAACACCTTGACCGTGCAATTGTTTTTGTAATTGCTTGGTTTCAGTGCGCTTTGAGAATACATTTCACAGCCTATGCAGCTTGGACCATAACTTATGCTTCTCTCTTTAAGAGATTCTTTTATCGGCTTTCTGCAGTATTGCGTAAGTTCAGACATGAGTTAAGGGTAATGACGGCATCTTGCTATGATCCAGCTAATAATTTGAATAAAGCCCAGCTTACGGACGGTGGTTCTGGGATTTCGTTTTTGAATTTTGCGATTTCTATCTCTTTTTATGAGAAACTAAGTGTTGCGCGAAGGAGACGATGGTCTGATCCCGCACAGAATTTTGGGGCAGCCGCGACATCGGTTAGGTGAGACCTTCGGTTTACTGTGATATGGTCTACTTAGTTGTGGTGTTTCCCACTGAAAAGTTCCCACATCCAGCGGTGAAACGACGCCCCCTTGAATTGTGAGTTACCTTGAATGGCCTTGGTCGCCATGACAAACTCAAACTACAGCTCACGCTGCTCCTTTCATCAAAAATCCGTATTACTAAATGTGGGGCCCTTCTGAAGTTTTCGTGGGTCCAACCATAGCGCTAAAATGATGATAGCCAATGATAACCTTAGAGATCATATGGTTTTCTCTGTAGAACTTCTTCAAGTCCATGTTGAACGCTTCGGCTTCGTCATCATCATAGCTTGATGTCGGCGCGAAGAAGACGAAGATTGTCAAAGCTGGTATTGGTCCACATTTCTTGAATCCTAAACGTCCGATTCAGGTTGTTAGTTGTTAGAATGGATCGTTTTCATGCCCAAACTCGTTTTATGGAGAACACCGATCTCACCGACTCCTCTATTGTCCCATGTTCCGAGGAACAGTTCTTCTCCGGTACTAGAGACTGCGTTGAATGGGTAGCGTCTTCTCATTCCAGCCACTCCGATAACGTCATACATCATCCTTCTTAGCTAGATGATGAGGTCTTCCATAGAAGACTCAAATGCAAATGGGCGTAAATTGTAGCTACATATTGCTGTCGTAGTCCTTCGAAATTTTGTATTGCTGAAGACACTGAGATTTTAGCAGCCTCTACGTACTCTACCTGCCCAGTTGTGCACTATCGGGTAAGTCTCTTTCGGGATCGCGGTAATGATGGTCTTTTATTTTACAGCGTCTAGCGTTTGATGCCCAGCTACAGCTTGCTGAACTCTGAACGCATGAGCTAGGTATACTCACGGGTAGCTTTCCAATCTCTTTCAGATGATGCAGGTAATCTTGTTTATTGGAGGTATAACAATTAACCTCCTGCTACATGCTGCGCATTCACTTAACTGGAAGCCCTTGGTCGAATTTTTTTCTTAGAATACAGTCCGCATAAGCGAGAACACATCGACGTACCTATGCATGAATGTGTCTTCTTAAAGATCACGCGTGATATTGGGCAGTATATAAGCCTGTTTTTCTTATGAGATGGGTACATTATGAATGCGGTTGGTCTCCACGTCAAATATTTAGTGGAAGACTAATAGAAAGCGGTGAGTGTGCATAGACTCTGTGTTCAATGTGATTAAAATTTCGGTTCAACATTTTCTCTGTTTGGTTATGAAGGTGCTTGACCGTGTAGATTGCAGTCAACTTGACCTTTCCAGGCTCTGAGGAAGGCGAAATCCGCCGAAACGTCAGCTTGTACGTAAATAAAGAAATAAAATAACACCTCGTGTTTGCTAAACAGAACTAGAAAAAAAACCCATGGATTAACCGTACGCATAAAAAAAGAGCAAGATCGGTTTTAATCCACGTTTAACCCTCTATCGGCCACCTGAGGACGCAACACGCTGCCTCGAGACAAACCGCTAGGAGATGTTCTGCAAGGAAGATCCATAGAGCTGCATTACATACAGTGGAATTTATCAAACTTACCAAACCAGCAATCAGCTTAAGATTTCGATAACACGAAAGAGCCTACTTCTCCTTCAGAAACAGGAAGGAGTGGATATAGTTTTGAGGCTCTACTGGAAGGAATGGAGACAGTACTGCTGGTCGTTAGCGTTACTCAATTAATAACAGGGTAAACGGTGATATAGGTGAATTATTCAGCAGATAGCTGCGGTTGTCTAATTGCTTTGTAAATAAAGAGTTAAAGAGTTCGGCAAACTCTAAAAAACTATCGAATCGTTCATGCTTCCGCTGACGTTTACGCCTTTTACAACACTATTTATGTACCCTCTTAATGGTTTTCTAAATCGAGGTTAAAGTGGAACGTTAAGGTCCAGATGGATTCACTCTCAATTAAAGCTGTTTGTGCAGAAGCACCCCCCAGATTTTTATCAAGGAAAACTATCGAAGTGTAAGTAAAAGTAGGCGTGGAGGGAATATTGTCGTTAAGTGGGTAACAACACTCCGACCGAGGAATAAATTGGAATTGAATTTATTGATATTGAAAAAAGGCCATGACCATAAGGTAGCCCAGTTATTTTAGGGTTCCAGGAGAGAACAAAGTAGTTCGACCAGTGCTAAACTAGTCAAAGTACAAGGACATTTGGAGCTACCGGCTAGGAACTTATGCGATTAAATAACAACAAAGTTTTCCACGGCCAAGTTGGCATGATAAAGGGAGCAAATTCCACTGAGTAAATTATCCACTTCGTAAAACGTTTCGAAACCGTTATGCCGTTTGTTTGGTGCAAAGAATAAAAGCCTAGAATGTAAAAAAAGTGACTTTGGCTAATGGTTCGAGAAGTTTCTTAACCAGAAGAATTACACCTTTAGCACTGCTGTAACTCCATTATCGCCTACTCACCTACATATCTGAAGATATCGAAAAACAAACATCGACGGTGGAATAATAATGGACTGACAGAACAAGAGCACGAATATCACTAGTAGAGCACGTCCACAGTTCGTTGGCATCTCGATGCCGCCGTTGACGATCAACAGCGCTGACATTTCAGGCGTTGCAGCAAACGTCTAAAATTGTTTGACCATTAGAACGCACACAATTAATAGGAATGTCATTAATGCATTAGGAGTGTTGGAAATGATTTAGAAAAAGCAAAGCTTTCAATAAGCAGAGGACTGCCAGTTGTTAAGTCACACTGCCATATCCATGATTTATTAATAAATTAGCTGAAGGTAAGAGCATAACAACCCCAAGGACCTCATATCGTGCAAACGAATATGGTACACCGTCGATTTTTTTTCGTCTTGTTCAAAACTTCTTTATTATACACGTTATCTCACTTTTCATTTTGCTTATGACTGTTCTTTTTTTCATCAACGAAAGTCGTAAAGCAGCGAGGAAAGGTTATATAAGAGTTGATGGGACCAAAATTAAGTTTATAACCCTAAGGGAAGTCTATCCGTTGCAGCTTTATAAATTCTGGAGATTACGTCACAGCAGAGAGTGAAATATTGTATCCATGTCTCCAATATTGTATCCAATATTGCATCCAACATTGGTTAACAGAGAAGGTCCAATCATCTTGAACGACGTCGCTCGCCCATGTGTTGCACAATTAGCTTTACCGAAGTGGAACAAATTGGGATAGGAAAAAATGACTCACGCAGCGTAGTCACCAAACTTCTACTCAACCGACTGCGGTTTTTTTTTCAGTACTTCGATGACTAGCTTCAAGGAAAAAATTCTTAGTAACCAAAACGCCTCGAGAAAATGAATCTGAAAGATTCCTTGGTTTCACAACTTCAGGAATCTGTGCTACTGGGATGGATGCATCTGCATTTTCTTGGAAAACTGGCGCATATCACAATAGTCATTATTTTGATATGTCGAGTGATACGATTTTTGGGAAGAAATTTACTTCTGGCATCTTCACAGATACCTTTTGCTTTTTTATGCGGCACGAACTCACCGGACTGGCGACGATATAGACTGCACTGAAGCAGATGTCGAACCCAGCACATGCGACCATCAGTTGCTTGTAAGATCCGACCACTCGTGACGGTCGATTACGAATCACATAGATTAAAAAACTATTTAGAGATATCGATATCACACCGAAAACATAGGAGTTGATTGGCGACAGCCCAGATTGTACTATCACGGATGACATTCCCTGAATATTAATTGCTCAAACGGATGAAAGCTGGACACGAAAACTCCTTAAAAGCACATGAGGGACGATGTTGTGGTCACAAAGATTCATAAGTGTTGAGAGATCAGTGGTAGTATTCGATTTTAATATTTTTCTCATTGTAAAGCAGCTCAAAGGTTATTTTTTCCGTTTTTTTAAAAATTGATGGGGTAAACATCAACAAGAATGACGACATACTTCAAAATTTGTGATGACTGTGAGCTCAGTAGCATTTCATTAAACTCCACTTTACTTCGCTTGAATCATGCTTGATCATGAACCCTACACGAACAGCGATCAGATCATCTTCTCAATATATCAATGTTTTCAGCAATGGCTAGCTCGTGAAATGAGATTAGATAACACGAAATGAATCAGTAGCCGCCTAGCCAAAGTTTTCATCATTTTGTGTGGTTTGTTTCTCACCCGTTTCCCTACTTTCTAGTGGGTGATTCTGACCATTCGATTTCGATTTACAGAACGAGCTCACTTTAGCATCTGAACATCTTAAGCTAGGAAAGATTCCAATATTTTACATTTTCTTTGGGGAATTAAGGTTAATAGTGAGATACTACCGGGAATCGTCATTCTCCTAACAAGCTAAACAGAGCGAGGGAAATATTCCTTCCAGTTCACAAAGTCGGTGACTATATGTGCCTAGGATTTAAGAGAGCCTCATTGAATGGTTATTTTAATAGTCCAAGGAAAGAAAAATCTTCCCCAACCAGCAAATTACTTATGGGATGGAAATCGCACTAGTTTAGAGAGCAAACGGAAGATGTGCTATCCAATTATTCAAATGAGGATTAATTCTTTATCTTCAAAAAAACAGAATCATTTTTTGTAGTAGAACTAACCGTGTCCGATCATAGCTCTCTAATAAAGTCGCTGTTTTTTTTCAAAAATTGCTTACGTATAGATACTGTAGTGCGTCCTGGAGTGATTGAGAAGCTAGAGGCATTTTCACTGAGGTAGTTGAAAGAGTAAACGTGTTTTTCGTCATCATCTCAAGAGGAATATAGGATAGAGCTCTCCGCATTATTTACTACCTGACACATTGAAAAAATTCAAATGCAAGACTACGAAAAACCAACAGCTGGGCTTAAGAATAGCGAAAAACAAATTAGTGGAATTAATGGGAGTTGAAACGCCGCCGTTGTTCTTTGTGGTTTTCTCTTCTGATGAAACAGGTTGAAATTGTCATCGGTATGGGAGAGACAAACATCGCAATCGCAGTTCTTTAACCTTGTAAAAAAAATAACACCAAAAGTGCAAAAATTGTTAACACGACACTGGTCGTACTTGCTTGAAAACTATTAAATTGTCAGGAAATTAGTGACTAATCTGCTTTTTTCGATAGTAACAATGAGTTTTCTAAGCACTGTTGTGCGTTATTGTGCTATAAAATTAAAGAGACTATGCTTCATCTTAATATTTTCACTAGTACACTGCTTTTCTCCTTAACTTTATTCAGTTTTGGTTGTGAAACCAAATCAAGGTGGAGTGTCATTTTCCACGTTACCGAATCTCCTCTGATTCTCCAATATCTGTTGAAACATTAAATTCACTAGTTGTTTCTTCTAGCAACTTTAGTTCACTTGTTGCCGTTCAATTCCTATGAGGCTATGCTTCTACCACTCTCCAGCCAACTAAGCATGCCATTTTTTCCAAAAGTGGGAAAGGTGGCGAAAAACCCATCTGGGGTGCACATTATTCTGAACCGCAAGACGAATCGAAAACGAGAATCTTAAACTAACCAAAATATTGCTGAGATATTTGCAAAACTCTGGACCGCTGGTGTCTGCGGTGGGGACAGAACACGCTATTAACCTTTCCGGTAGCTAACGCGTTCACCTCCACACTATGCGAGTCCTTTGTTTCCGCTGTTCAGCCATGACCTCTAGGCACTATCAGCAGTCACCCGTCAAGGGGACTGATCTGGGAAACACAAATCGGCATGAACCTAGTTAAGCTGAAGCTATGGTATAAATCACAATACCGTCAATTTTTTATTTACTGCTTATCAATTTTTAATGACAGGGCATTATGTGAAATATAACCATAATGTTGCTGATAACGCCTATAGGTCAATAACACGACTAAGAGACAGTTGAAAAGAAGGACTCGCATGGTGTGGTGGTGAACGCGTTAATCTTCGGAAAGGGTAATGGAAGGCTCGTTCCCCACAGCAGACACCAGCGGCCCGGAATTTTTCAGATATCTCAGCATCACTAAAGTTACATTTCGCAACATGCCCTGCCATTAAAGAGAGTAGGTAGTAAATAATAAATTAAAATTATGATTATGGTTATATTTCACATAATACTCTACCATTAAAAAATTAGTAGGCAGTAAATAAAAAAATCCTAATTTGGTTCTAAGAGCAGCTGATAAAGGATGACATTCTACGACCTAGAACACAAATTCTATTCTATATAGTTTTTTTATTGGGCCAGGGATAGAGGAGTGGTTAGTGATGCCGTCGATCAAGAAACAAAGAGACGCTAGTTTAATCCAATTCCCAACGCTCTTACCCACTCTACTTCTGAACGATTTAACCTGGTTATCTCCCAAGATTGTAAGAAGAATTTACTCGACCAGCATTCTACGACGCTCATGAAGAACACGAAATCCTCAATCAGAAGCTGAATGAACACGCGGAATGTTCCAAAGCCACTGTGGATGTACGAATGAAATTGAATGCAAAAAGTGCTGGTATACGCACAGTAGATGTGACGACGAGTCATGTAAAGTAAAAAAAATAAGAAAAGATGCATAACTTTTTTATCAACTGGTCGTCATGTAAAGTACAACGAGAATCACCTCCAGATATTTGCAAAACTTGGACCCCAAGCCAGATCGAGTTGCAATTACTTTTTCTGGAGGTTACGTCTTACTCACGGCACTATGGGGCCCTCTCTCTTCCTTTCTCTTAGCCAGTTTTTTAACTGTAAATCGAGGGAGCCTTAGTGGTACCTTGCTTAGTACGTGGGCCACGGGAGGCTAATCGCGGTTTGATCTGGCATGGGGTCCAAGTCTTCCATCACACATTATGATACTGTGGAAAAAATAGTAGGCAGTGGTCAAAAAAAAGTTAAACATTGTGATTTCGACTACGCTCTCGGTTTAACTGGGTTTAAGGCCTATTTGTGCTCCCCAGATCAATCTCGTTGACGAGGTGATTGCTGGTGGCACCGTTAGGCTAAAAAAGACTGGTTGGGAGAAAGACAGAACGAGGAGTTCAGTACTCTTATGCGTGGCACGTGAGCCCCCCGTAAAGGGTAACAACGTCTTCGGTCCCCATCGCAGACACCAAGTGTCCGGAGCTTTGCAAATATCTCAGCATCACTATGGTTTAAAAAGATAGTTTTTTAAAATTTCTTTACCACTTGAAAAAAACATCCATTGTGAAAGTTGTTGCCACTATTCTCCTTTACATGTATATCGCTAGGTTCTTCTTTTATATACCATCATAATTTTCTACGTTCGCCAGAAAAGCACGAAAAAAAATTTTCAGAACTACAAAGTGAAGTGCTATGAATGTGTGTACAACTAGTTGACGTGGGATTTGTGCAGCTCCAGGGTTTCAGTTTCATTGTGAGTTGATATAATACTCTGAGCTGAAATTTTAGACAATGTGTCGCTCGGACCATGAAGATGAGACGATCTCGGGAGTTGTGCGTCTTTAGTGATATGGTGCAATGCTGTGGTTCCAGTGACGCTATACCTCAAACTTAGTAAATTGAACGTTTGCGTAAACAATAATAATACGAAAACAACAACGTAACCAGAGCAGTAGGTGTACATTTAACACGATGATAATGAAACCCATACGCAAAAAATAAGGAGATGTAAATTCTATTTCATGCTAAAAGTGTTAGCGCCATAGTTAGGTGATATCGCAGCAATGTGCTGGAAGAAATGAGTTGATCGGCGGTTTAATCTTAGGCTGTTTTGATGCAACGCGGCCGACTCATGTTTGATTCTTGACCGTAACACCATATAGTAAGAGAAGAATGATGTTTTCTTGTGAACTAGGCGAAGCTTGAAGCTGAGCTGATGCGATAATCGAGGCTTTTAAGAGAAATGCAGTAATGCTTGAGTTTAAATTTGGATAGAGGAGGTGCAAATTAGGTACCAAACAGGCAGTGTAGGAGCTATGAAAGGATAAAAAGTGTAAAGCTCTCAGCCTTGATCAATCCTTGGGGGATACGCCATGCATTTGACTTCATTAAGTATCGTTAAAGGTGAGCGTATGCACATATGGCCTTTAAAATGACTCGCACTGGTCTACTGATGTATCGAGCCACTGATGCTATCATCCGAGATGAGTCTGAACCAGTTTGCTGACACCGGAAGGATGGAAGGCTTGGTGGGTCTGGAGAGCAGGAGTTGATCCCAAGCGCATTGCAGGGAGCCTCCGAACACTGCGCCACAAGCTCCCAAGGAGCTATAAAATAGAATCGCAGCATAGCGCTGGAAGCAATAACTTCAATCCGACAATTGTCTTCCTAAACGATTTATGGAATAGGAAGCAAAGGTTACAATCCCGATATGGCAAAAATTTCACAGTGCTCACTGAGATTCCTAGTTGAATATAGTGACAAGGAAACCATCAATCCACGATCACCATAATCAACATGACACAAACAATAGCACTTCGCAATACATGAGAAAAGATGGCAACGGTTTACAACCAACATAGAATTTCTAGGATACCATGAACAGATGGAGAACGTTCGCCGTATCGTAAGCAACATCCTGCACAAAATGATTTGTTTTGCGAATACCACAAATGTTTATACTGTACTGACATTAATAATTGCATATTCATGTGGCGTTAGAGAAGTAAATATTCACCTCTGGAAGCTCCTTTACATCATAAAATGAATATAACTGCTGTATTGTTATTGTCCAATCTTCCTCTATCGCATATACTTTAGTTAATAAGTGGGTGACAAGAGAGATAACAGCTAAAATCATCATTAATTTCTGCTCCACGCAAGAGGTACCTATTTATTAAAGCATTACTCCCTATTCTTAAAGTGATTTGACTGCAGGTTTTCTTTCGTCGAAGCGGCAAGATATAATTTACATGCTGACAGCAAAATATTAATCTGCTTAGTGCAAAATGACGACAGAGAACAAGAACCACAACATAATTTGAGGTTGGTGCATAAGGAAGTGCGTTTTTGTTAAAATTTTAAGCCATTATAAGCATATCCAAACGCAGTTTTACTGAATAAAATAAAAACGATTAAAATCTACATATCCCTTCCAGTATGGAGCGCGTGTGCCGCAGTGGTCAGAGGTGCTATGCAACGCACACATGGAATCGATCCTCGTGCCCATGGCCCACCAAGCCTTCCACCCCTCCGTCGGGGTCGGCAAATTGATACCAAACTTGTCTGGGAGGATAGCAGCACTGGGTCGAAACATCGGTACTCCACCGCGTGTCATTATAAAGGCCAGTTATGCATTCAATTACCTCCAACAATGCTAAGTGAACTCGAACGCATGGCGCATCCCTGAGTGATTGATCAACGCCGCGAGCCTTATTCTTTTTTTTACCCTCCTAATAAGACTTATATGTCTATATTATATGTAGAGAAAGTTTTCAGGAAATTAATATCCGACTTCAGCCTAGGCATTCAAAGTGGGATATCTCAGTTCAGAGAAAACTTTATTAATCAAAATAAAAATCGCTGGAATCTGCACATTTTTTCTTAATAAGAAACACGTTTATCTATACCATTTAGCTTAAATTGTGGGCTTCTGGAGGCTGTGAACTCCTTGAAGAGAGTTCCACCCTTGGCTTGCACTCTGAAGCATCGCTCGTACAGCAAGCTATCGAGATGCTTGAAGAAGTGGTTGTAGCCAGGCGATATGTTCGGCGAGTATAATAGTATATTTATTAATGACGCGGAGTCTCCTAGCCCAGCATGTTCTACATGTGGTTACGTGTTATATTATAAGAGATCGGTCCCTTACTGCTGATCATTGCTGGCGCAGCTGTTGAAGCTTCTGGTACGTTTCGTCGACTTCTTGGATGTTCCTCTCTGCCATAATCGTTCCACACGGATCCAGGAAGTTATATTATAGCAGATCAAAGTTGCTGTAGAGCACTAATAGTTACGACCTTTCGGCTCAATTTTAGCCTTGCAAGTGCTCCAGACCTTCATCGCGCTCCAATCTTTGAGCCAATCAACGTCAATTGTCATAAGGTCAAAGCGATGACGATCCATGAAAATGGCGGTTGTCATTCAATTTGTGCGACACCCATTTGTCTATCTTCTTCGACCTTCAAGTCTTCTTTGCAGTCCCAGAAACAGTTGAGATTCTTGCACCGAGTTCTTCTTGTTGAGCAAACACGAGGTGTTACTTTATTCTTTATTTCGTTATAGCTGACGTTTCGGCAGTATCGCTTTCTTCAGAGCCTGGAAGGCTATATTGATAGGCAATTCACTGTCAAACGCTCCAATAGCACATAAAGAAAGATGAAAATCTCTATTGTTTTTTCGAGAAGCCGCTGATCATAAGATTGCCATTTAGATTTTTCATCTTTCTGCTATGTGCTATTGGAGCGTTTGACATAGTAGATTGCCTATCAATATACCCTTCCAGGCTCTGAAGAAGGCGAAATCCACCGAAACGTCAGCTTTAATGGAATAAAGAATAAAGTAACACCTCGTGTTTCCTCAACAAGAATATCGAGAACTATTTGATCAATGCCGAGGTTAATAGAAAGTCGGTCGTTGGAACTACTTCTATATATGTTTTTACAAACTGCCATTGTTGAGCTGATGCGAGGTTGGTATAACCTGCCACTGTTGTTGCTGTTGTAGTTGTTGTTGTTGTCGCACTCGCAACAGCACATCTCTGAGGATGGCGAAGTCGCCAAACGTCAACTATCGAACAACAACAGCGACAACAATAACAACAACGACAACTTATGCTAATCTCGCATCAGAACAAAGGCTGTTCGTGAGTACATATGTGGATGCATTGATTATTTGTGCCGAAGTTTATAGAAAGTCGGTCTTTTGAGTTATCTAATATACTGTTCCGGCGAATCTTCTGGAAGATTCATGGCAGTCATTCCGAACGGGCGGATAAAAAAATTTTTTTTACGACAGTCTTGACGTGCGAGGAACAATAACAATACCTTTAATGATGCGGAGATATTTGCAAAACTCTGGACCGCAGGTGCCTATGGTGGGGAACGAACGCGCTATTGTCCTTTCCGGGGAGTAGCGCGCTCACCACCACACCATGCAGGGTCCCTTCGTTTCGCCTGTCTCTCAGCTAGTTCTATTGATCTTTTGCCATCAGCAATCATCCGTCAGCGGGATTGATCTGGGGGGCCCCAAATCGGCAACGAACCCAGTTAAGCTGAGGCTGCAGTTATAATCACAATTTTGACTTCTTATTTACTGCCTACTCTTTTTAGCGGCAGGGTATGCGTTGCGAAATATAACTTTAATGATGCTGAGATATTTGCAAAACTCTGGACCGCAGGTGCCTATGGTGGGGAACGAACGCGCTATTGTCCCTTTCCGGGGAGTAACGCGTTCACCACCACACGATGCTGGTCGTTCGTTGCCGATTTGGGCCCCCCCCAGATCAATCCCGCTGACGGGTGATTGCTGATGGCAAAAGATCAATAGAACTAGCTGAGAGACAGGCGAAACGAAGGACCCGCATGGTGTGGTGGTGAGCGCGCTACTCCCCGGAAAGGACAATAGCGCGTTCGTTCCCCACCATAGGCACCTGCGGTCCAGAGTTTTGCAAATATCTGAGCATCATTAAAGTTATATTTCGCAACGCATACCCTGCCGCTAAAAAAGTGAGGCAGTAAATAAGAAGTCAAAATAATAACAATACCTTCCTAAACGCTAACAGCAACGTGTTAGTCTGGTGGGGGAAGTGGGGATTTTGAAATGAACAGAAGATATAAATGTTCCAAAGGCAAAGAATGATGCAACGAACAGAGTAGAGAGTGACCAAGATTTGGGAACCACTTAAACGACAAAGCATAAGAACGAAAAAAAGTAATTGGTATTCATGTTATGCGAGGAAATTGCGCAAAGGATGATTTGATTCCAACTCATAGCATGTACGGCGAGTGATTAGGCGGACGGCCACAATATAAAGTTGGTTATATTTGTCTTATCGATTGACTGACGCATATTGATATTTTTGAAGAATTTAATCTTCATTGGAGCATGAAAGGATCGTTCAACATTATTATACTGCCTAATCGGACAAACCCCCCCAAAGTTTTACCACCTCATCGTGGCTGAGAGGTGTTCCTGTGTGCCGAGTTGCGACGTACAGCAGGTGGATTCATCACCCTGACATGGTCTCCCAAGATGAGAAAGAGTCTGGCGCTTCCATAAGGAAGCCTAGCTAAAAAGTAAACCGATACCAGGATCCACCACCGTCCTGCTACCAAACTTGTCGCATGGTGGTAATTCTCCATCTCATCCACAAGGGCGGCGACTGCCTGTGGTGGTGACGACCTGGGGCAAACTTAGGTCAGGCTGACGTTGGGATTCCAGGGACTACAATGGCTAAACCAGCAAATATCCTAAAAATGGAGATTATGCTGGTGCCCACACAACCAGTGAGGACGGGCCATCCACGTGGCTAAGTAAGTATTAAGAAAAATTGTTCAACAAACTTCACAGTAAAATGCAGAAAATAATTTTTCTATGACACGGTAAGCAATTTTACAAGCAACCATGGCCTCTTAATCGTTCACTGTTTAGAAAATAACGTCAACTCAAAAGGCTGCATATGGCTGTTTTAAATCAAGGTGTCAAACTGAGGTGCGGAGGTGTTCTAAGTGCGACGACCGTAAACCTTCGAGTCTTACATGTCGTTCTTCTCCAATTTTGAGTTTCGCTTTGCTGTCGCAATTTAAACGTTCAAAGAGAACGCATCTGGAATTGTACGAGCTGGTGCTGAACAACTTAGCTGTCGCAGGCCTGGCCTCTTGCACTAAACTCCTCATTGCCT
Organism: Angiostrongylus vasorum; assembly: GCA_018806985.1. Taxonomy (NCBI): domain Eukaryota; kingdom Metazoa; phylum Nematoda; class Chromadorea; order Rhabditida; family Metastrongylidae; genus Angiostrongylus; species Angiostrongylus vasorum. The sequence goes on along the minus strand of JADANN010000202.1, from coordinate 301,092 downwards.
TGCTTTCCTATCCAATGTGAACGTGAACGTCCGAGCACTCCTTTTATTCGTTTATTTCTTTTACAACTACCACCGACACTTGTGGTCCGGTTCTTTGGTGTTGTTAGCCTGAACACGCTTCTCCACTTCAGTAAGGTCAGCGATATCTCTTGGTGCGATAGTGACGAAGGTTTCGTTCGTAAACAACCGAAATTTGACACCGATTCTATTATTGGGTTCATGTTGTCTAAACGACGCTTGAGGAAATGGCCGTAGTGGTAATGCCCTTACCTTTTGTCGCCCCCTAAATTTTAAGTAGCTGGCTTGTAGGATTTTTAGAGGCTTTGAATTTGCACGTAATGGATTCCACGTCCTTCTTTAACTTTGCGATTATCAAGGTGACCTCATTTAGCCGATCCTCCTTCATCGTAGGAACCATTTGCATACTTATTTCTATGGTCTTATGAACTGATCTTTTTGAGCTGATGCGAGGTTAGCACAGATCTTCGCTGTCGTTGTTGTTGTTGTTGCTGGTTGTTGTTGTAATTGTTGTTGTTGTCGTTGCTGTTCTTGTTGTTCTTCGATAGCTCACGTTTTGGCAGTTTCGCCTTCCTCAGAGCCGGGATGTATTTTTATACAACAATAATTTAATAATTCGGTGAAAAAAAACCATAGTATTAAATGAAGATCTGACGTACAAGTAAACGCCATATTGATCAAAAACCACTCATCGAGCTGTTGCGAGTGGGACTGCCTGCATGTCGTTCACGTGGGACCTACCCAGGTCAAAAATCATTTTGAAATAAGAAGACAGATCACGTTTGAATGTAAGGCATTCGTCTTTCCGGTTCATCACTGGATTTCTGAGATTTGTCCAAAACGCCTCAAGAGTCTTGCGCGTTGACGTTTTTGATGTTTGCGCTAGGATCCGGACGTTCACATTAAAATCAATGCCATTGTGCTTTTGTGCCCGATGTGTACCTAGAGTGCATTCACGAATTTTCACTTTCCCATCTAGATGTTCTTTTATGCTGACGTAAAGCGGTCTCCCGTTTCCCCAATGTATTCCTCATTGCATGACTTTCATGACATCAAGTATATTGCACCTTAACTCATGCAATCCCTGTCTCTCCCGTTAGGTCAGATTATACAGTTTTCTGGGCTGCACAAACGGTCATAGGGATGGTTGCGAACTAACTGACGGCGTAGGGTATTGGGTGGGATGTCAATATCCGCCACATAATTTTTAAAAACCATTTTCTCTCAGGCACGTATTAACAGCGGAACTTATTTCGATTGATACGAAAGGTGGCCTAAAATGGATCTTACTTACGTTCGAAACATTATTTTGGGGAACTACCCCCATGTTTTTGCTTGACTCGAGTGACTCCTGCTTCGTAGCCATTGGAAATGGCTATTTTTCGTTCGAGGTTCAGCGATTCCTTCCTTTCCTCTTCTACTTGCACACATTTCCAGCCGTTCGATAAATGTTTTTGATAAGTGCTTTTTCAAGTGTGAAAGATCAGAGAAGAGGTGGCGAACTAGTATTTTTCTACTACTTGGCCTACGATACCATTTTGTTACATAGCCACTTTCTGACAGCTTAATTTGGATGTTTAAGAATGGAAGCCAGTTTTCGGTTGGTTTTTCTCGTGTAAATTTTATATACTCTTACTGTCGGTTTAACAATTCAAAGCACTTATCCATCTGTTCTTGTGTGGACGATGAAGCAGTCGTCTATGTGCCGACAGTAGATCGAGAACTGGAGCTTTCACCTTAGGCAATGAAAGCGATGGCAAGGCTTGATGCTAATCGCTGTCAAACAGCCAGCGCTATCACCTGTCACCTGTTTCCCCTTGATGGTCGAATGACTCGAGCGGGCGCCCGTAAATCTTTCACTTTCCCTGTCGCGTGCAAGAGCACCCCAGTAGTTCTGCTCGCTCTAGAGACTCGTCGAGCATCATATCTTTCTTCTAGGCTCTTCGTGAAGAACTCTGACCATCGGGTCGGTGGTCTTCCTGCAGTACTTTTGACATCCCGAGGGAATCCAGTCACTAACGGCTCTTGTCCATCGGTTGTCATTCAAACGCATTACGTGTCCGGCCCACCTTATCTTCGATTGTTTGGCGTACAGAACGGCATCTTTCATTTTTGATCGTTGACGCAGATCGGAGCTTCGGATCCCTTCCCTTGTATGGAACGGGACACTTCTAGCATCGCCCTTTCGACTACGTGTTCGATAACGCAAAGTGACCTTTCATCCTGCTTACGCAGCGACCAAGTTTCTGACGCATACGTTAGTGCAGGAAGTACCGTTGAGTCGAAAAGGTGGGCACGGAGTCGGGTGTTCCTTGTTCTCCTCACTACATCCTCGATGGTCTTGAAAGCTCCCCAAGCCGCTCCTTTCCTTCTGCTCAGCTCAGAAGCTGAATCGTTCATCATATTGATTTCTCGACTTAGATAGACATAGCTGGAGCTTTCGCAGATACTCGTTTCATTGAGCGTAAAAGGGGCAAACGAAACCGATCCGTTCTTCATGAACACCGTTTTTTGTGAGATTTACTCGAAGACCAATCTTTTCACAGGCTTTATCAAAGTCGGCAAGTATACGTTCCGCTTGGCGAATGTTTGGTGTTATAAGGATGATGTTATCAGCAAAATGGTGTAACTGTCGACCATCGATTTTCACTCCCATATTATCCCATTCCAATGCTCGCATGACGTTCTGCAGGGTGGCGGTAAATAATTTTGGCGAGATGGTATCGCCTTGCCTAACTCCTCTTTTGACGTCAATGATAATAACGTCGTAAAATGGTGATACCTTGGTTGTGAAATTTTTGTACAGCTCACGAAGAATCTTTATGTACTGAGTGGGGACTCCTTGACTATCCAGGTCTTCCAAGACTGCTTCTATTTTAATTCACTCAAAGGCCTTCTGTAAATCGATGGAATTGAGACACAGCGGCCTTTTTTCCCTCTCGCGATACTTCAATGAGCGGTGTGATCATGTGGGTGTGGTCCATCGTACTAAATCCTTTTTGAAACCTTGCTTGCTCACATGGCTGTCCTTCGTCCAGTGTTCTGTCAATCCTGTTTAGGACGACTCAAGTGAAAAGTTTGTAGACGAGAAACAGCAAGCAGATTGGGGGAAAGGTGCCGATGTCATGTAGATCACCATTCTTGGACAATAACACGGTCTTGCAGATGTTCCACTGAGTAGGGACCTTGCATTCAGACAGGTAACGTGTGAAAGCCGAGCCAGTGTGTTTACGAGTACTGGAGGAAGGTTTTTCACAGGGGAATGAGGCCCGTTTTTTTTCCACTGTGTTTAGCACTTTGATACCTACGTATAGCTTGCTGGGCTCTAAACGTGGGGTCTGGGTATACACACTGGTAGCTTGCCAGGCTCTCTCAGAATGGACATTGAGCGTATTTGTTGGAGACGACTCCTAACTGCCTCCCATAAACTTTCCTGTCACTTGATTTCAGCCTTTTGGCCCGATTGACTCGTAGAATACAACCCGCATAAGCGAGAACGCACCCACACACGCATGCATGAATACGTCTAGCAAATACAGAAAGTATGTGCCAGATGGGCGTAGCAGAAACAAGGAGTCCATCCCCTGGATCCACCTGCGTGTCAGGGAAGCAAAGCTCGCTTTTGGTCCGCGATTAACCCCCTATCCGCCACCTGGGAACAGGCCACGTAGCCTCGCGATAACCGGCTAGAAATCCCTCATATGAGGGAGATCCGTGGCCAACCCTATAATTTGGGCAAAATATTTTCCAGACCGCTTAATGTTTGAGCAACTAGGACACTGTTTAAAGAGAGTGACTAGTTGCGTAATGGACAAGCCGTACCTTTTCATTTTCTTTTTCACGCTCTACGAGCCGCTCAAGAATGGTTTGCGTTGCGGAGTCATTGGCATAAAGTAAAGTAAGATCGAATGACTCCATTACATGTGTGCTGTTTTGTTGCTCGCACTGTAGGTCTAGGATTATTTTGGTATTGGAGAGATGGGTTGGTATAATTTTTAGCAGTTGGGTCAAGATAAGGGTTAAGAACCATATTATTCTCTTTGTTGGCTCGCCCTCTATGACTAATCATTGGTCGAACTTTAAATGACAAAGGGTTTGTGCGTTTTAATAAGCGAGTATAGGGACAGAACAAGTTAGACTCGTTCTTCGGCCGAGAAATAGCTGAAGGCTCTGAACCTGCTGCCTTTGCCGTGTTGACCCACTCTTGATTTAATTTTCGGTATTGATTTCTATAGTCATTTTCAGAAGATGGTTGACAGACAGAAATATCCTGGATATTTTTTTCTGTTATTCTAACACTCCAGTGATAAGGAATAATTGCAAATTTCCCACTTTCATCACTGATATGTAAAAAGTCTGGTGGGTTTTTTGAATTCAAAAGCTCTCTAACCTTGGCATACCATATTTTTGTTGGTGAGTAAAGTTGGAGCTTAATTTAAGAAAAAAATTATAAAAAAAAACTAAAATTAAGCCCTCGCTCTGTGCGCTGGCGCTCAGTCACGATGGGTTCCAGCAGAAAAGTGGCGAATATTAGGTGCAGATTAAATTGTTCCACTCTCACCAAACGTGCAAAAAGTGTTTACCGAGCTCTTTCATGTGAACAGAAGCAGTGCTTATATTGTAACGTCTTTGAGACTTTTTGCAGTATGGGTACTTAAGGGCTGTTGTGGTGCCTAGGAGATACTGCTATGGGTTGAACTCCTCTTTGTGTTGACAATCCTGCACGGGAAACACCTTCCAGCCACGATAAGGCGGTCAACCAATAGAGGAAGACCCTTGTTGACCGTAAAGAAAGTGTTGCGTTATTCGGACAGCTCAGCTGATGGAGCAGAATTAATTCTAGCAAGAAGAAGGTCCGCTTATCCTTCCTTTCATTTCCTAAGAAATAACTGCAGTTATGGAACGTGGCTTTTAAATAGTCCGTCTAGAAAACTCGATAACAATATTGAAATACTCCCTAACACTCTCAGACGTCTACTAGTTGCTAACTACTTGTATGACCCTCTATGCACAACGCAAAAATTGCGTAATATATCGTAGTGCTAGAAACACGGATTGCATATGTTCGAGTGCGGTATATTTGATCTCTTGCAAAGCGTGTGGGACGATTACATTGACAAAACGCATCATTCGGTCGTATGAAACAAAACTTCGGTACGCTTAAGTCTAACGAAGACGCTGACTTTTGAATGAGTTATAGGAAAATGAAACTGCACAGTTAATATGCGGTTTTCTTAGCCAGCTTGCGAATGCCTAAAAAAGTGCCCAAATGTAGATGCAGCGATTGGCGCTGAGGCTCTTTGTCGCCCAGAGACGCGCCTTGGATTCGACTCCGTTCAGTATCGCATTTTTTCATTCTACATGATCCGTTGTCACATCTATTGTTCAAGATTCCAGCGTTTCTTGCATTTTGTTCTTTTTTCTCTAATACACCATCCACGTAGATCTTCGTCCTTCTTGAGTGCAAGTTCGCCTTCTGCTTGAGGGACTTTCGTCTTTTGAATTTCGTTGAAGGCTGGTCGAGTCGATTTTCCGCCGAGTCCCGATATAGCCGTAATAGAGAGTTCCATGTGCACCTAAGTAGTGAGACGATCCTAAAAAAGTCTTGTAACAACTCCTCAAAAGCGGCGGGAGGGGTGGCAAGTAAGGATAGAGGTCGGACCAACACCGTGCTTGCTATGAATGGCATCGCTACCACAACACTACTCGTCCCTTGATCGTATGAATAATTGAGTGCATATTTCAAAAAACCTACCTTCAAACTCGGTAAGGCTAATCATTATTTTTGTGATCTAATCAACAGTTCGTTTCTCAACAACCTCGTGTTAGCTTATCAATGGTAGAATACTTGTTGATTACTCGTACCCAGGTTAAAAGAAACTCAGTTTTTAAAAATACTGTTACGTTTTACATGCTAGTTGATAATGACACTGACTTCTGTAGGATGGATTGTCTGAAGAAAAACAAGCTATTATCACCAAAAAAATCACCACGACGGCAAGGCAACACTCCTGCGCAAAAAGGGGCATCGCTTGGTAAAGTCGCTTCATTTGAGCAAAGCTCCAATGAGGAAGATCGGACTCGAAACAACGACGAAGACACCACATTGAGAGTGCGAGGGAGTGTGAATCATCAACTTGGAACATCAGCTCTGAGGAGGATGAAGATGTCGAAACATTAGCTGAATAAAGTTCATTTACCAAGTGTTAGTTTATTAGTGAAAGAATACTTGATACTTATACTTGATACTTGAAAGACCCATCCTCACTGCTTGTGCGGGCCCCATCACAATCTCCATTTTCGGAGATTTGCTGGTTAAGCCATTGATGGTTCCCTTGAATCCCGAGGTCAGGCTGGCTAAAGTCTGCCCCCAAGTCTTAATCACCACATGCAGTCGCAGCCCTTGTGGATCAGAGGGAGATTTGCCACCATGCGACTTTAATACCAGGGCGGTGCTGGATCATTGTATTGACTTACTCTTAGCTAAGCTTCTTGATGGAGTCGCCGGACTTCCTCTCAGCTTAGGAGACCCTGCTAGGGGGATGAGTCCACCGCTGTACATCGCAGCCCTGACACACACGAACACCTCCTAGCCACGATGAGGCGGTAAACCGTTGGTAGAAATGAAAGAATACGTGTTGATTAATCAACATGTATTTAAATTGTTCAGTTTACACGATATTGCCGTGAAATTTTCATTCGCTACCGTTTCGACATGTTCGTATTCCTCACAGCCGATGATCCGAGTCGATGTCCATACCTCTTTGTACTCTCCTTGTCTTCGCATCGAATCGGGTCTTTTACAGTGGAGCACCGTCCAAATGAGACCATCTGTTCCAACGATAATCGTTTAAAGAGGACCATTGTTGTTGATATGACTATTATCCGTTGATAATAATTTGTTTTTCAACGGGTAATCCATCGTACAGCAGTCGGTATTATGTTAGCTCGCACACAGCTAGTAGCAAAGCAATAGCAGCTGTGGACCATGGACTTGGATCATCAGCTGTAAATGAAAATGAAAACGTTGAAACGTTGGCCGAACAAATCTCTTTATAAACCTCGTGTTAGCTTAACAATCCGAGAAGGCATTGATTATTATCACCTAGGTTAAATAAAGGAACATTTTCAGATAATTGTTTTATTATTCCCCTATGTGGCTAGTTAGCAAATACCGACTAATTCAGGTTGGATTATCCGTTGAAAAACAATTTGTTAACAATGGGTCTTCACATCAATAGCAACCGTACTGTATAGAAGAGCACTTCCGGATGGGACTGCTTCATTCGAACAGTGATTCACTGAAGAAGATTGTCGCTTTACGATGACAAAGGCGCCACATAGATAAGAAGAACAAATGTGAACAATCTACTCTGATCATCGACTTTAAGGAACACGTCGAGACATTAGCAGAATAAAAGTTTCATAACAACCTCGTGTAAGCAGAATACTAGTCCAGTACTAATTTGCCGACACTCGGAGCATTCGAGGTCTTGACTGACCCACGGCATGTGCTGGAACCAACAATCGATCCTGTGTGTATCGTAGAGCACATTTTATCACTTTTACCTAAACAAAACCAAGAAAATGAAAAGAGAGCTAGGAAATCAAGGCATGAACATCGATGAAGTACTAATTTCAATTTTCCATTCTTTTCTCGTAAATTAATGGATCATTTAAGGTAAGGTCTGAACGTGTTATTAACTTTCAGGTTATTAATTCCACCAATCTGTCTGAGCCACAAACACATCTGCTCATTTTTAACTTGGTCACCCTAAAGAGCGGTTGCATCCACATCCGCCTATACTATTTGACGTACAGCTATTCTTAACGAAGGCATCGTTCAAGGATTATGTGGGTAGTGTGGAAGTTTGTCGAGCCCAGGAACCCACCTCTTATTTATGTTTCTATGAGCTGTTAAAGTTGTTAAGTCGAAAAAGGGAATGCAGAGTTCACAGTCTAGTCATCTCGATTCGGATTCGACCGTTTTATAACTTCCTGATGAAGGTCTTTTCCGAGTTTGTCAATTGAAATTCTGTTTTTTCTTATTTACTTTTGAAAACTTTCGTGAACCGTTTCTGCCTAAATTCTGTTTTCAAAGAAATGATGTTAATGTCACTGGCATGAAGACAAAATGTTTCTACAGGTTTTCCGAAATGCGTGTGCACTTTTCACTCTTATTGTGCGACCGCAGAAATTACTACTTGGTGGAGGTTCGGTTTTAACGCCATTACATGAGGCGTAGAGGATATCCTCATGTACAAGAGGTACAAATCATTCGGTGGTGATTAACCATTAATTGGTTGAGTTTATTGCACGGCACATCTAAACGCTACATTACGCATCCTACAAAGCTCTTAAACACTTTTTCATAACCGACAAGAGGTTTTATTGGAAATTGTGATGGCGTGTGGAGTATTGGGTAAGTATTTAATGGTGTAATTTAGGTAAATAGTATTAGCGAGTGGAGTGTTGTTGTAATGACGAACTTTGGTCGAAGAACGAAATAAACACCGTATGAAGATTGCCATAGTGTTGATCGCATTTGAACCGACGTCACAGAAGGAACAACGTCGGTCTTCGAACCGACCAGTATGTTCTCGCAGAAATTTGGTTCCACGCTCGCCATAGTACAAACGGCGCGGCAGGAATGTTCTGCTTGATACTTGAACCCTGACGTTGGGACTATTATTCGCGCCCACATGCGCTATACCATCACGTCACACGCGTAACATTCATCAAGAAGCACTTTGCTAATAAACTACAGTAAAGTTTTCTTTCTCGTGATATAATTTCTTTGAATGAGAAGATTACTGAACGTTTGTTTTCTGTTTGACTAAATCTAAGAGGGAGAAAAGATTACAAATTTTGATAATACCTAATTACCTAGGTGGGAAGTGTTTCCATGGTGTCCCTCGCTCGGTACGTTAAAGCTCTAAATTCTCTAACATTCTAGGTTTTAACAATTTTGCAACAATGTGCATTGATTTCAATGAGTATAATGTAGAAATGGAGCTGGGGTGGCGCGGCGATTAGATATACTTTCAATATACAATGAATCGCTCTTTGGCTCGAGCTGGTGTTCCTCGCCAATTATGCTTTACACCTGTCCTGGTTCGGTGAATTGGTATTGGAATCCACTTGAAGGGTATGAACCCTGGCTTGCTATCGCTGTGCTTCTGCAAGCCGTTGTATAGGCCAAATATGGACTTAATCACTTCAGCGATCTTTCACAAAATCGGCGCTTCCTCTAGAGATTGGTCTACTCTGGACACTTTAACCTTTATCCTTTGATTAGTTAAAGTTGGAAAAAGTATTTTAGAAGATTTTCACATATCGTTGAGATAATGGGGAGAAGTCTCTTCGATAAACTCTGGGTTCTTCCGGTACTCTAGTAATAGAGAAAAAAATTGTCGTCTTTTACGCAAAAACCAGCTTCGCCTTGCATAACATATTAATCACGGCTAGAGGGCGGATGGAGATGATATATGTCGGTGTCCACCGTCAATAAGAAGTGCACACTCTTCAAAAAATATCCTGCCCCATTAGCGCCACTGAAGAAAGCGTGAGGCTCGTGGTGATTCAAACGGAGATAAGCAAACTAGTTATTCATGGAGTTCATGAAGAATTCTGTAATAAACAACTTTATCACACAGTAATAACAAGTTATTATCTCGTAATTGAAACATGGGAAAATAAGCGAGACTACACATGGAATTTGACTTGAAACCGTAGAGGATCACGATGAGCATATTTTGCTATTCCATGGATTGAAGCTCGTTTTAGCGCCTTTAGTTCCTTTCGTTCCACTTTCCTTTTCCTCCTTGTTTCACTAGTTTTTTTCCCAAAACAACATTTCATTTTAAATGTGTTTGGCTCTTGATCACAAAAAGCACTCGGCCTATGTTAACGCTTTCAACGTATGCAAATTATCATTCCACGACTCCACGTTTGGGATTGAAGACCTTAATTAATTTAGTACTTAATGGATGACTCCTTCGTGCGACAAGGAGCCGACTTCACTACATTCTCGGCAGTGAGCAGATCTTCTTCTTCTAATGAGTGCTGTCCACTTCCCTTGAACCCTCTATGTGTTCTTCACATGTATGTTTTCGGGATGATAGCAGAGGCATTACCTACAGCTAAACCGAGACTTTTGCCCTAATTTCGGAGCTTGACCACTTCGGAACATCCGAATTTCATCAAATCAAAAACGATCTTATTCAGATTCCTTGTAAATCTTTCCCGTTTTTTTCTGGTCTAATCACAGCCCTGAAACATAGTGTAGGCTTTACTAAAATTTCGCGAGAAGCTGAAAGTTACATCATTCCAGAAAAGTAATGGCCGATTTTTAATGACTGCTTTGAATGAGAACTCCTTTCATACGTAAGAGTAGTAGTCGATGAAAGTGTTATCGAAACCTCCATATTACCGGAGCAAGAAAGCCTTATACGAATTTGCAGAACCCGGAGGGTTAGAAGGCTTGGTGAGCCACGGGCGCGAGGACCGATACCACGTTTGTGTGCCTCAAGGCGGCGACTTCGAGCACTGCGCTACACGCACCCACATATGCATATATACCTATATATGTTTATATACCCATATATATATATATATATATATATATATATTGGTAGAGGTTAGCGCATTTATTAGAGATGCAGTCGATCAGGAAATAGAAGCGATAGTTCGAAGCTCGCCTCAACGCTGTTCTTCAATCCATATGGGAGCACCTCAGCCCTTCTATCTCTAAAATTGCAAGGGGAATTAATCCGACCTGCGTTCTACGACATTCATAAAAAAAGACAAAATCTTTAAGCAGTAGCTGAAACAACACACGAAATGACCAGTGTGGATGTTGGGTGAGAGGAAACTAATCAAATGCGAGAAGTTCTGGGATCAACACAGTAGATGTGAAGATTGGTCGTGTGAAAAGAAATGTATGTGTCAAGCTATAGATCGTTTTAGTCTCAGATTGCTCGCTGAAGTACAATAGTTGTCGAGGTGCTTGAGAAAGTAGTAGTTGGTTGACATTGTTTTCAATGAGCATGGTGGTTAAGGCAGAATTCAGTAGCCCATTTCGTTCAACTTCCGCAAAGTTAGTTCGCAGTTTTCTTGATAAGCACGTACCAGGTTGTTATTTACTTTATTTTATTTATTTATTTATTTTGTATTGTATTTACACACTATTTACCACAACTGCTAACGTCCAGGCTTATTTTACCTTCTTCAGAGCCTAGAAATGTCAAGTTAACCGCCATATTGTCAGTCAAACACCTCTGTAACGACGGAATGCTCATTGGAAGACACATAGGGAGCGGTGACTGCGTGATGAAGCTGTTTATATCAAGTGGCGTTAAAATTTAGGCATTGTTGTTTTTTTGTTTAGGTTTATTCCAGTTTTTCCTCATTTTTCCATACCACCCTCTGAGGTACAAATTCAATTTTGAAAAGGGTTCAAGACCCTTGTCTTTCTCCAACAATTGTCTATCAAGTCGTCGACTGTCATTTAGTACTCATTTCCTCTCATACTTCACAAGCCGATAAAAGAACTGGTTGATTTGTTACCGAAAAAGGCTGAGACATTTTTTGCCAATTGTTCTCCCTTGGAGTTGGTCTTTCTCCATCAATGCTACTTTTTAAGCTTTTCAGTGCTTTCCAAACAATGAACATTTGTTAATAAGCACGTGGACTTTTCTTGCCATTCGTCGACTCGGTTTTTCAGAGCTCGGCTCTGATTAACGCCTTCTTCGTCAACTGGTCATTGATGTCTATCACCTCCTCCTTTAAGACTCACACGTCCGCTAGGAATCCTTACTAACATTTTACAGTTTGGGTTCAGAAGCGTTTTGTGCCTAATCCTTTGATGATATTCCAGATCGCTACTGTTGCTTTGTGCCCATGTCTGAACTCGTGAAACAAAAGAACATGATGAGATTTTAGAAAAACTGTTTCAAATAAATAGTCATCTTTCGGAAGAGCTTGGAAACATTAAAAACAGTTCCCAGGATCGACTTTCTATTAACCTCGGCACTGGAATATGAATGCGTCGTTTTCTTGTTCAGCAATCGCGAGGTTGTTAAACAGCATGCATTTACTTCCATAGAAAAACACAATACAATACAACAGTAGCTGACGTTTCGGCAGTATCGCCTTCTTCAGAGCCTAGAAGGGTACACTGATATGTAACTTACTAGGTCAAAGGCTTCGACAACACAAGCAGAAAGATGGAAACGTGAACGATAATTACACAATCTGCAGCTTCTCGAAAAAACCCACCGTTTTTTACGTGCCTTCCAGTGAGGAAGAGCCACTAATTAGGGTCGCGTATGGTTGACGACTGCACCTCCCCACATCAAAATCAATTCTGAGATACGGGGCTCGATCACGTGTTATCTCAGGGCATTCTTCCCTGCTATTCATCCTCGGATTTTTGGAATTTATTCAAAAACCCTCGAGAAATTTGCGCGTTGGTGTTTTGGCATCCTGTGCGAAGATATTGACTTTTACATCAAAATATTCCCCGCTATGCTTTTTGTATCCTATGCGTGCCCAGTAGGCTACTTTGTCTTAGTTTTCGTTTGCCATCTAGGTGTTCTTTTATACGGTACATAAAGGTCTGCCCGTTTCGCCAATATATTCATTTCCGCAATTATTACAGGAGATCAGGTATATCGTACCTGAACTCATGCAATCACCGTCCCTCCCGTAAGGGCAAATTACGCAATTTGGTGTTTCACATAGACGCTCATACAAGCGGTTACGAACTAACTGACGACGTAGAGAAGCCGGTGTTAATTCAACTATCGCTGCCGACTCCTCTAGACCTGCCCTTCTTAAGCATCGTTTAATAGGTACAGTTACTTCATCGCTAATAAAGAACATCATAAATGGGACTTTCTTTTTGGCCAAGTGTTTCGCTTGGGCGCGTCGCTCTCTTTCTAAACTTATCTCGTGCGGTAACTGTTTCGTAGCCATTGGAGATGGCTATTTGCCGAGCCAAGTCGCGCGATTATTCCTTTTAGTTCCCTGGTTGTGCACAGAGAGGTGGCTGTTCGGAACATGTTTCTCGCAAGCACCCTCTTTGTGTGTGAAGGGTGGGAAGAAAGGAAATGAACGAGGATGTTCTTGTTACTTGGCTTTCGGTACCACTTTGTCATGTAACCGCTACTTGATAGGTTTATTTGAACGTTTAAAAGCGGAAGCCAGTTTTTTCTGGGTTTCTCCCGGGTGAACTTTATGTACTCAGACTCGAAAGTCAATATCCTTGCGCAGGAGACTAAAACACTAGCGCGAAAACTTGAGGCTTTCTGGATAAGTGCCAAAAAACCCTACAATGAATAGCAGGGATGAATGCCCAGAGGTCATACGCGACCTGACCCCGTATGTTCGCATCAATTTCTGATGTGGGATGGTGCAGTCATCAACCTTATGCGACTATAATCGGCTGTTCTAACCTTCCTCATTGCAAGTCACGTAAAAAGCGGTGGGTTTTTCGAGAAGCTGTTGATCGTGTAATTACCATAGAGCTTTTCGTCTTTTTGTAAGTGTTATTGAAGCGTTTGGCCTAGTAAATTGTATATCAGTATACCCTTCCAGGCTCTGAAGAAGGCGATACTGCCGAAACGTCAGCTACTGTTGTATTGTATTGTGTTTTTTCTATGGAAGTAAATGTATGCTGTTTAACAACCTCGCGATTGCTGAACAAGAAAACGACATTAAAAACATTTAGAAAAAAAGATTACCATATTTGCACTAGCTAAATAACTAGCTCTATTTCGATTAATGTATGCGAGCCTTTGAAAGTAGTAAGGATAAACAACACATCTTACACACTTTTTATTGAGAACACTGTCATTTCTAAATGTGTTCTTTCTTTGATGAGCTTACATGAGGTTGGCAAACAGTTTAATTCGGCTAACGTTTCCACGTCTTCGTCTTCATCAGAGATGTCAGCATCCTTAACAGATGCTGAAGGTCACCACTCCATATCAAAGAGAAGAAGTTCTTCTTACATAAATTCCTTAACAAATTATCTCGCAACCACTGGAGCACTAACTCACTGTATTCCTCCAACCCGTGTCCAACTCCTTCCCACCCGTCACCTCGTGTTATTTTTCGATATTTGCTTGCTCTTGCCGAAGTTACCTCTAATTATGGTTTCATTCATTCTCACGCCTTTTTCAAAACAGCGCAATCAAAACATTCAAATGCATAGATAGAAGAGAAAGATTCTTCAGATAACTGGGAATATAATTACTTTTTCAAATCTAACAAAAAAAGATTTGTTTCGCATCAAATTTGCAAAGATAACCTTTGTAAACAAATTAGATATAATTATACCAATAATAGATAAATAAATAAAACTTAAGTAAGATTTTCTGAACGATAACAGCGTCAATGATATTAGCTCTTCCCGGAACTAATGTCCAAGCTCACCTTGTATTGTTAAAGTGGCATAGCACAGCGCAGAACAAACACCATTGGAATGTACATATTTCTAACGAGGTGCAAGTTTATCTTTACCTGTCGCATAAAATTTTTTAATCTCTGAAGGCGATAAAGTAATGAAGGCAATATGCTTGAAGAAGTGGTGTGGCCTTCACGAGAGAACTTGCGTGTCTGATGGATGAAGTAGTGTTTCGTGGCCAGCTCGTTCAACTTTTACAGCATCGGTTGTACAATACGTCGATACGCATTATCGTTCAGAAGGACTGGTCACTTTCTGTTGACTAATGCGAAGCACAGCCGTTGACCTTTCTGGTGCATAATGTCGATATGTTGGACATACTCCTCTGCCGTAATCTTTTTCACTAAAATAGGGGAAGCTGTGATGAACTAAAACGGCAGCAAAACCAGCAAACGGTCAGTAACGGAGCTTCATCGTGGTCGAACCAGTAACCTGATCGTAGCCGGTTACAGTTTAAATAACTCATTTTCTACACTACGTTCGCTTTCTATCATTCATCCTTTTTCATTCTCATTTTCTATCCCACGTCACATAACAGTCGAGAAACGGGTCGTTGCACAGAAGAAGCGCAGACGGCACCTCAAAGCAGCGATTTCATTGATTGTTATTCGATTTGTGCCACACCCATTTCAGTGTTCCTCCACTTTGCAATTTCTTAGATGCTCTGAAATAAATGAAGTGCGTCTTTGAGTACCTTTGCAAGTTCTCGAAGGATTGTGCATATTTTCACTCTCAGGAAACCGCTCAATTCTTCGTCATCACTAGCAAAACGGCTTCCGCTGTCTCCGTCATCTTCAGGGTAGAATTCGCCACTACGAAATTTCTCATATTAACACTGATATGTCAGGGTACATCATCAGAAAAAAACGTTCCCTAAACCATACAGAAGAAAAGTGACGTCCACTGTTTTTTCATCTCAAAAAGCGTGGTACACCGGGGGTCACACATATCCGGTCCTAGAACAGTTTAACCCACAGCGAAAACAGCAATACATTTGTTCAAATTGTTCAGCTTACACAAGGATGTGATAAAACTTTTATTCGGGTAACGTCACGACGTCGTCGCCTTCTTCAGAGCAGTTGATTGGAGTTAGTGGTTTACGATCGTTGACATTCTCGATGTGGGGTCTTCGTCGTTAAATCGAGTCGAATCTTCCTCAGTGGAGCACCTCTCAAATGAGGCAACCTCACAACCTCACGTGGTGATGCTCTTTTATATAGGACGATTATTGACTGATTGTCGACTGGTAATAGTTTTTTTTCATCGCGACAATGTGGAGCTGTCGACTCGCATCATCTGAAGGAGACGAAGATGTCGAAACGTTAGCCGAACAAAATTTTTATGACGAGTTGATGTTGATTAGTTTTCACCGAGGTTAAGTGAAAATCGGTTTAGTTAATTATCACTCCACTGTATGGTAACCGCTCTAATATCGACTATTACAGGACGAATTGTCGACATGAAAAAGAAATCATTTTCAGTCGACAATCTATCAATAATCGTCCTCTATAAAAGGGCATCGCCGGGTAAGGTTGCCTTATTTGGTGGCTTGTTGGGCTACTGATCTAGACAAATATATTGATTATTCATGCCGAAGTTAAGCCAGAATCAGCTTAGTTAATTATAACAACATTATTTTCTCAGATGCTGAGCTTATACGAGATCGTAATGTAACTTATCTTCGGCTAACTGTTCGGCATTTGATCCGAGTCGATCGTCCACGGCCGGTTGTTGCCGCGATCTAGGGTTTCTGATATTCCATCAAGTCGGATTCGATGGAGTGAAGCACTGCTCGAATTTAGCATCTTCACTTGGAAGTGCCCTATCAATCTAAGAAAAATTTGATTTCTTATGCCGAGGGTAAACGAAAGTCGGTGTCTAGAGACAAAGCAACAATGTTCGAGGCTTCTCCTACGGTATTCCAGTATCAAGCAGTGATCTGTGTTACATTTCTGTTCGCTCCTCTTTGACTACTATGGTAGAAGCAAGTCAAACCTGCTTCACCTCTACCACCTACCCTACCGATGGTCGTCGTGGAAGCTGAGCAGGCGCCATTCAAGTCTTGATCTGTTCCCTGTCGTGTGGAAACGCGGCCCATTTGGTTCCCCTAGATCTAGAGACTGGCTGAACATCATTTTTTTCCCCAGGATCATTGTGAAGAATTCTGGTCCATGGAGTTGTTTTCCTACTGTGTGTTTGGCATCCCATCTGATCCATTCTCTAACGGCCTCTGCCTACCCTTTGCACCGTAGGACGCATCAAGTCTTCGACCTAGATCATCTTCAGCATCTTGGTATGTACATCAACCTCTCTCGTATTTGATAGTTGCTGTAGATCGGAATGTCGTATTTCCTCTCTCACTTGCGTAGTACAGGTTACTCTCAGCATGCCCCTGGACTGATTTTGTTTAAATGTACGAGGACCTTTCACAAAATGATTCTCATGAAAGTGACATAGTATTCATTTAAGTTTGCACATTAGCATACCGAGAAGAGTAAAAGAAAAACAATAAAAAAGGGTAAAGCTCTCTACGTTGAACAATCCCTGAGGGATGCGTCATGCATTCGACTCAATTAAGCATCCTTAGAAATGAATGAATTCATATCTGGCCTTTACAATGACTCTTGGTGCCCCTACCGATGTATCGAGACAGTGCTGCTATCCTACTAGACAAGTCTGGTACCAATTTGCCGACCCCGAAGAGATAGCAGGCTTGGTGGACCATGGGCACGGGGATCGATCCCTATGTGTGCGTCTCCGACCACTGCGCCATACGCGCCATTTTAAAAAGAAACTTCATTGAATCAAAATGAAGAGTAGAGTCTTTGTATTAATTATTTTTTTGCTACAATGTCACAAGAAGGCTTACAACAGAAACTATTTTTTTCCACCTGTTCACCTCCATCAGCTACTTTTCTGCTCATTTTCTTTAGTGTTCTATTCAAGATCACTATCTCCATTTCAGTCAGATCCAATTGTCATATAATTGCTTAAACATCTCAGTAAAATACACCATAATGCCCTATTTCCATATTACTGGAAAAACAAAGCTAAAAATGTACTGCTGTTCACAATGAGCTGTCATATGAACAACATTAGGTTGTCGCAAAAAAAAACTCTTTATGACCTTAGTTCGCCGAGCTTTCAATACTAAGCACCGTCTATTTAAGGTTTGTGCAATGGGACTATTCGAAATCACATTAACTTCATCAATCAATTTCTATCTATTTGGTGCGCTCTCGATTATTTTCAACATCACTTTAATCTATGTACTGCTTAAACGTTCACTGACACCTATTGGCACATACAAATATTTGATGATCGCCTCATCCTTACTGGACGTTTTGTTCAGCTTTACAAGTATTTTTGCCCTCCCGGTAGGTTTGCAAGATTCTCTTCTCAGATAACTAAAGAGACCTAAAATAATCGAGGAAATTGGACATGGTCTACTTTAAAAGCTCTCGTTTCAAATAGATGTAAAATTCTCATAAATAAGCAAAGCAACATCGTAAAGCCTTTTCGTGCAAGTCTTATGAGGAACGCACTCCATCTTAGTGAAGCTTTTGTGGAAGACCACTGTAACTGCTTTTAATCGACTGTCTCATTTCGAATCCCATGAATGCTTCAGTGCGAAGCAACACATTAATCGATTATGACTTTCTTTTAACGATACTAAACGATATATATATATATATATATATATATATATATATATGATGAATGATGAAGCTCTCGGCGTTGATCAATCCTTGAGGGATGCGCTATATATTCGACTTCATTAAGCATCGTTTGAAGGTGATTGAACGCATATCTGGCCTTTACAATGACTCGCGTTGGCCTACCGATGTATCGAGCCAGTGCTGCTATCCTCCCTAGACAAGTATGTTACCAATCCGCCGACCCCGGAGGGATGGAAGGGTTGGTGGACCATGAGCGCGTGGATCGATTTCGATTCCACGTTTGTGTTGCAAGGCGCCTCTGACCACTGCGCCTCACGCGCCCTCTATATATATATATATATATATATATATATATATATATATATATATATATATATATATGTATATATATGTATATATATATATATATATATATATGCGTATATATATATACATATATGTTCAATGTTTAAGACAATCTTCGCTTTGAGCCAGTTGGACTCAGTGCTGATCATTGGAAACGGTTTCATTCTACCACGACAATTCACTGTGATCGCCGTCATTTTATCTCTTCTCCTGCTTTACCAGTCAATCTTGATCCCTCCATGTTTATTTATCTTTCGATATCTACAAATATGCAGGTAAGATGATAAACGTATTTGTCTTTTTGTTTACATCTAATTTCATTTAATATTTTTTCCATCTACTGATGTCACTTTTTGTTATAAATTCTCCATTATTTAAGTCCAATCTATTTAAGGTTAAGTAAAAACGTAAGAAGACTATATTAGGAAGCAGTGTGGAGCAATATGCCTACGTACTTTGGGGATTTTCTCATTTTAACTTATTTCTAAGCTTTTGCTTGCTAAGCTTAGCTTCTGTGCTTCACATCGTCATATGTATTTTTGCACTTGTGTTGTCCTAAATTAGTCGGTTTTCCAGTGGTCTTTACTTCTTTCTAACAATTAAGGTCGACGTTCCTATTACATCACAGCGGTTGGCTTCGTTATCTTCTCATTATTCCAACAGTCATTGCTACGACGATGTGTAGCCTGTTCTGTATAGCCTCATGGCCAACCTCGTTTGATCACAGTGTCTTCGATGAATTTGTTATCAACACCACTAGATCAAGAGAACCGATATTTTTTGTGGCTTCTCTTAGTGTGAGTACATCTTATGAATGATTTCACTTTGAACAGTTTATTAGCAGAGGAATGATTCAGTTGCTATGAATATAAGTTGTTATCATCCTTAACTGCTTATCAATCACCACAGAGTATGATGAAATTAGCCACCGTCGCCTGAATCCCGTTAATCACAGAGTAATTCAATCGCAGTGAACTAGTAAATCTCTATTAGTTCTTTTCAGCTACGTGTCAGATTAAGCCTAATGAATTTTGCCTTTTGAGCTCCATACAGAAAGGCTAATGCACTTTTTGTTTTGAAGGCTATTTGTTTGCACCACAGTTTTTTAGCCAGCTATAAATAGATTGCTGATGTCTGCCGTAGGGTAGGTTTCCTCCATAGCTGTATGTCCTACTAGAAGCGCTAAAATTCTTTGCAAGCCAGGAAGAGGGAACCTAGAGATCAAAGAGGAACGGTTTTAGCAGCTGCGTCGTAGGAACACAGTGAGAAAGAACAGGCTAACAGATTCCACAGAAACAAGAAGCGCTATTTATAACGGGTGCAAAAATTTATCTTGCAAAATTGAAGTTTTCCTAACCACTAATAAAATATGGCAAAGTGATTACGTCTGGAAAAAACAGTAAGTGAATCTCAGGAAAAGGTATCAAACGTCTTGACATTGCTATAGATGACGGAGAACCTCAAATACTAGAAGAAGGATTAATTAAGTCCAATAAGTTCATTGTTTCAGTCAATGGGGGGATGCATATGACGGCCATCAGAGTGTTCTATTGGCCATCTTTGCAGTTTTTGCAACTTCTTCGATGATTTTATCACTGGTTATTACGTTGTTTTGTACGCGGTCTATAATGAAAAATCTCCTAAATCTTGATCACTCAGTTCACCGTCGTCTGCAAATCCAAGTCTACAACACTCTTCTCATACAGGTAAGAAATTGACAAATTAGTGAAATGTCCCCAAGTTCTCTCACGGGCTGTTATATTCTCCTGTATTCGTCAGTTATCTACTAAGAGAACGACTCGCTGCCGGCTTGGAAGAGTCGTTGTTGTAGAACAGAAAGCTCTCTCAAATCACCGAAATTCTGTCGATTGCTTGTGGTGAGGTGATGAAGACGTAGTGACACGTTTGGAAATCCAGAGTGAAACCTTTTCAGTGCTTCCGCAGTTTTTGAATAGCTGATAAAAAGTCGTGTTAGCACTAATCTGCCTAAACAACTTTCCCATAGAATTGAAACAATTAATTTGAGAAACAGAGCACTAGATCTTACCACAGGATTTTCATGAATGAACGGTACCTTCTGGGTAGAATAATAAAAAGAGCATAGCGTTTGTCGTTGATCATTCCCTGAAGAAGGAGCCATGCGCTTGCGTTCACTATTAATCGAAAAAGAACATATCTGTCTTGTAAAATGAATATACAACGATACAGCCTACCAATGCGTCTACTCAATGTCTTACCTTCACGGAGAATCCTGGATCAGAAAAGAAATCGAATGATTGCTACTAAATTACGCTAGCCTTGTTTTAGGGTAGAGCCTGAAAAATCGCAACTAGACACTAATTTTTTCAGTTGTGGCATATGGAGCTGGAAATGATTCTGTTTTTTTTTCAGTCTGGTGTTCCGTTCATCTTCCTTCATGTTCCGTTCTACGTTTGCATCCTTGCTCCTCTGGTGAATATCACTATTGGTCTTTTCAACACTTATCTCCCATATTTGTTTGCTTGGTGTCCTGTTCTTAATCCCCTCATCGTTTTCTATTTTGTTGCAGACATTCGTAACTACCTTATACAAAAACTAAAACTGATCTGTTGCTTCAACAAATCTCGAGTTCAAGCACTAAAAATAACCGCAAATAACCGAAAATAGCGGCAAAACAATTAAACGATGAGGCGAAATCGACATTTTCATAGCGTCAGCTCAGCTAGGATAAATGCAAACAATAATCGCTGTCAACAGGAATTAATGACACCCTCTTCTAACGCTTTCAAAAAGCCCTAGCACGCTGTTGCCCTAGCACCTAGGGATGGAAAATCTTACCAGAGCAGTCAACTACCACTCAAAAATACGGTGGATTGAACAATTAATCCTTAGTGAAGACGTTCGAATCCTGGTTTGTTCATACAGTGCAGCAACGTTACCCAGAGAGCTTCCGCATTCTCGAAAACTACCGAGGACATAACATTTTTGATGCCAATGCTTTTGTACTCTTCCGAGCTTGTCATGACGTAGATTCACGTTTAGCTAGAGTACTGGTCGGAAATATGAAACACTTTTTCGCTTTGGCTGATTCTGCCATGATGTTAAACCCCTACCTCCATCGGTAAACTGCAACTCGGCTAATTTACATTTGGAAAAAGTGTTCTCAGTGCATCGTGGTTATTTACTCACTTTCTTGTTTTTTAATCTGTATTTTTTGTAGATATCTATAGCACATATGGTCTTATTAAATCGTTAGTGCATATTTTTTTGGTTTTGATTTCCAATTTTTTTTAAGCAGTAGGGAATCGCTTTCGTCCTGAAGGAATCCAAGCGGAAACTTTCGATCCACGATGGCCAGTGAGCATCTGTGGAGGAGACTTAGCAAAACCGTTGAAAGGCGGTCTCCGGACTTCAAAGCATCGACTAAGGCAACGAAACGAATGAAATGTCGAATTCCGTTTCACATATGGAGAGTGGGCTATTTTAGTATCTGAGTGCAACAAATTTTTATTTTCATATTATTTTAATCTGACGAGGTATTATTCTTCCTTAATAGAGCACTATCTATGGAACCATTGCATCCACAAATCTAAGGTAAGTAGATGGCTCACTGGTTATCGGTGAGAGATAGGCCTTGTTTTCAACTACGAGTGGTTTCAACAATGGCTTGTAACATTGAGGGTGTGAAAAGAAGTTAGAGAGTGATTTGCAGCAATAACAGAAAAAAAATTTCTGTTGAGTAGTGGTATGATGATGACACATTAGCACAGAGGCCATTTTTTCTCCTCACTGTTTATCTCGCCGCGTTATTTTTTTATAATGAGTAACTCAATAAGTTACTTTAATGAACAGCAGTAAAACCATGATCAGAAGAGATTACCATCATGTTAGCTAACCAGATTCGCGTTTATCAATAGATAAACAGATCTTGATAACATGCTTTATTTATGTCTATACCTCTTTCACTCAGGGTTTAAATAACTTTCGCCTAAAATTTACTAATCTAGATCACTCTATTCTTTATAAGAAAATACCAGGTTGTTACCTTATTCTTTACAAACAAAAAAGCTGATAATTCGGCGGGTTTTGTTTCCTTCAGAGATTGGAACACGTCCATAATCAACACTGAACAAAACGCGAAACCAAGATTTTAATCGCTTTGGAAACAAAACAACGATTCGTAGAATAAAAAATACATTTGTCAAAGTTCACTGATCCTTTCAGGAAGCTATTCCTGCTTCATAGAATAATGCTGACATTCGTCTACTGTTTATCTGAAGCAGCTTCATAGGACGATATTTACGTCTTCGTACACGTTTTGTTAACTGAGCTTTCATTGATATCAGGCATGGGAATCTCGGCCCTGGAGCTTTGTGATATAGTCACCCTCGTAGCAAACACGTATACACGGCCGTCTTCTGGGAGGGCATCATCAGTTAAACCTAATCGTTTCCGGCGTCGTAAAGAGTGTTCGAAGCAGGCACGTCAAAAATTGATAAGCGATTGATTGACCGCGATAATTTTCGCTAAAATGTTTACATCTGGAGATAGAAGAAGACAGCTGCTTCGGAAAAAGACAGATAAGATGTCAAAGATAAAAAGTCTACCTGACAGGTAATACTATTACAACGAATAATTGAACAATTGGACCTCATAGGAAAAGCTCCCATATGCTAATCACTTTGCACTAAAGCCTTCTCTTCTTCAGCATAGTCGCGAAGAAGCCGGTTTTTCGACAATAAACTGAAGTTACTATAAAATCTTCTTCTAACTAAGATTTTTAACTCAGAATTGAAATCTCCAAAGATTTATGGCGAAGAAACTAAATTTTGGAAATTTTTAGCGCCTCGGCTTCAGCACAATGAAAGTTTTCGTAAGCTCCAAAAAGTCGCAATTACATCTTGGTGGAATAAAAACGCTAGTGTATTGCAAAAAATGATTTGCTCATTTCAATGGTTTTAATTGCAATTAATAGGTTTAATATGAGCCAAGTTATATCGGCTTGAATTTGAAAGCGACCTTTATTTTCACATCGTGCGACATCACTCGACATTCCACCCGACGGTTTACCGCCTCATAGTGGCTGGGAGGTGTTCCTGTGTGTCGGACTGCGATGTACAGAGGGGGGATTCATCCCCTAGCAGAGTCTCCCAAACTGAGAAGGAGTACGGCGTTTCCATCAAGAAACCTAGCTAAGAGTAAACCAATATCAGGATCCACCACCGTCCTGGTATCAAAGTCACAGGGTGGTATCCCTCTGATCCACAAGAGCTGCGACTGCCTGTCGTGGTGACGACCTGGGGCAGACTTTGGCCAGGCTGTCCTCGAGATTCCAGGGAACCACAATGGTTTAGCCAGCAAATCTCCGAAAAATGGAGATTATGCTGGCGGCCCGCACAACCAGTGAGGACGGGCCATTCAAGTACCAATTATCTAGTAATAATTATTTCGCAGAGAACATCTCTATCCCTTTAAAAAACCTATCAGGCTTTGGTAGTGAATGTATTTTTTCCTGCAACTAATGACTAGGATAGGTTTTCTACTTGCATTTCCTGGCACCCTGGCACAAATCAGAACCAAACCAGGATACACCATCGTCCTGGTACCAAAGTCGCATGGTGGTAAATCTCCCTCTGATCCACAAGGGCTGCGATCGCCGGTGGTGTTGAAGAACTGGGGCAGACTTCGCCCAGGCTGACCTCGGGAATCCAGTGAACCATAATGGCTTAACCAGCAAATCGCCGAAAAATGGAGATTATGCTGGAGCTCGCACAACCAATGAAGACGGGCCATTCAAGTATCAAGTATTAATATTAATATGTTTGCTTCTCCGTCAGTATTTCGTATGGTTCAAATGCCCTTTGCGGTACAATAAAACGTTAAATTGGACGAGAAATAATAGTAGGCAAAGACATGGCAAATTAAATTAAAGTCGTATTGAATTAGCTTAACAACTTTGTAATATTACGATACCCAAAGGGTTTCCCTTGCCCTAGTTGATGAAGAAAATTCTTCATTCTCTAAATTTGTTCCTATGTACAGAAGCAATTCTCAACGAAAATTTCGTGATCAGCTTACAAAAGCAGTGACTATGTGGTTAGTCCTCTTACACTTCTATCCTACGCAAATCTTCATTTCGATTTATGGACTCAGAGACCGTAACACTACCGAATCTCGTGCTGACAGATCATGATAACGTTCTTCTTCCAATTTCCATCGCCCGTGTGGAAGCCATCCCTTTGCTTGAGTATATTTGATGTGATACAACCATAATGATGCTGAGATATTTGCAAAACTTCAGACCGCAGATGTCTGCGGTGGGGACAAACGGGCTATTACCCTTTGCGGGTGCTAATGCGTTCACCATCACACCATGCGGGTCCTTCGTTTCTCCTGTCTATCAGCTAGTTATATTTGATGTGTTAATTTAAGTGCAGATTTTGGGTGCGGATAGCGCATTGCTGGAGATTTCCATCAATAGTTCTTGGTAGAACACAGCGCTGGGAACGAAGCTCTCTTATCCCAGCGGGTTTGGCTAAATGGTAGCAAATTTATCTGGGAAGCTTGCAACAGTTCACAAAGAATATGATGACTGTTTGTAGTGAATACATGAGGACGCCGTAGCCCGGCTTCTATTCTTCATGGGGATCATCCACGATTCCAGTTAGAATCGACTCAGCTAACAATTTACAAAATGAAAAACCGGAACTATTCAATTAGCAGGCGAGCCCCAATACTGATTCGAAGACCTTCGTAGAAGATGGATACGAAGACACGAGTTGTATGGAATTGGCGCAAAAATTAAGAAAAGTGAAGAGATCAATGTAAATTTTGAATAACAATCAGTTGATAAACAATTCTTTTGTTCGTTGTTTTCTCCCAAAGAAAAAGCACTATGGTGAATAGATTAGGAACAGTGTTGAGTCTGGGAAAAAAGTAGAATGAGGTTGTGAGGTCAATTTCTTTCTCGCAAAACCGTTCTTTCTACAAGAAAGTGCCGCGTAAAGCGACTGCATTCCTGTACTGCTCCACTTCAATGGAATCGACTCCATGGGACTACGAGTATTCATACTTGCTAGGAGGGATTCTACTCCAATCATCACAGATCTGAAGAAAGCGATGGTGCCGAATCGCTAACTACAATAAACATTTGCAATAAATCCTTTTAACTACATCAATGAGCAAAGGCAAAAGAACATGTGCTTAAGTTTTTTGGGCTTACACGAAATTGATAAACTGGTTTTATTCGTCTAGCGAGTCAACCTCTTCGCCTTCACCAGAGCTGATGATCCGAGTAGGTGGTCCACAGTAGCCCATATTCTCGATGTGGCGTCTTCGTCTTCATATCGAGTCAAATTATCCTCGTGGATCAAAAGATCAGGTCGTAAGTGATCAGCAAAGTTGTAAAATGACGTTCATAAATCTTTTTGATATCTCTGTCTTGATCACGAATTTTTTTTAGGCAGCCCAAATTTTGAGCCTTAGCATTTCTATCGATGCTTCAATGATCAGATCTTAGTCGATTATTCCAGCAATTTCCTCATCTCTACATGATAACACGGACTTTTCCCACTGCTTGGCTTTTTTTCTTCTATTTTGATTTTCCTTCCGATAGCGTAGCCCAAATGCAAATTAAGATGAATCGAGAACATTAACACCTGAAGTGTGGAAAGAAGTCGTTGCTTGAAATCTTTTGCAAACCCATCAAGAACACAAATCTTTATTCAAAAAAAAGGGTGTCGAAGTTTTTTAAATCACGAAGCCAACAAGTTAAGCATGTTCGCACTGTGGATTCACCAACACTGTCTTCACTCCAAACTTCATTAATGTTACAGCCCGTCTCTGCTGCACTACGACAGAGTTTGAACTCAGAAGAAAATTTGACGAAAATTCGTCTTTGACATCCAGAATTGCAAGCTCAAAATTGGTAGAAAAAGTCTACTTTCACCAAAATATAATTTATTATCACACAGTAGCTGATTTTTTCGACTGTGTCGCCTTATTCAGAACCGTTCTTAAGTCCACCATCTCAGTCACATGTCTTGTCTCACCATATAAAACTCTTTTGCGGCTGGTCTCCAATAACAACTGGAGTGTTTAAGATCACCATAACACTTCTGACGAAGGCGAAAGCGCCGAAAAATCAGCTACTGTTAACAAACACTATAGGAACGAAAATGGGTGCGTGTGGGGGCAGTGGTCAGAGGCGCCCTGTAATACTCATAGGATCAATCCCCGTACGTCCTCCAAGCTTTCCATCCCCCGAAGTCTGCAAAGCGATACCGGACTTGTCTGAGAGGAAAGCAGAACCGGCTCGATACATCGATAGACCACCTGGAGTCATCGTAAAGGCTAGATATGCATTCATTCACCTCCAACGACGCTCAATGATGTCGAATGCACGGCGCATCCTCCAGGGATTGATCAACGCCCAGAGCTTTATTGTTTTTTATTTTAATTAATACATTCACTGCACGAAACCGTACCGGTTTTCTTTCTTTGTATTACCAATTTGAAACGCTTTTTACGTTCAGTGACCAGATGGTGAATGCACAGACATGTTTCTGGTCACTAGTGTATCGACTACGAAAAGGATTACAGTCTCAAACTGATGAGGTCTGCATTCGACGTCAAACTTTGTCCACATGTTTTTCTCTTGTTCGAGCCGAACCAACGAAGAATAAAGCCGAAAACCAGAGAAAAAAACAGCATAAAAACAAATTTTATAAGCAATTTGAGCAGTGTGATTTCACACTCTGTTCTCTCTCAGAGCAACTAGAGTGATAAAAACGTCTTGACAAGTCAAAGTTAATTAAAAAACAAACTCTATAACTCCTACAGTAATGCTGAGATATTTCCAAAACTTGGACCGCGGGGTAGATTCGAAAGCGCGATTACCCTGTCTAGAGCGTCACGTACTCTATCCGCTGCACCATTGAGGCCTTCGCTTTGCACTTCCTCACCCAGTTTTTTTTACGCTGACGGTGTCATCAACAGTCAACCGTCTACGGGACTAATCTGGAGAGCGCAAATCGGCATTAAACACAGTTACGTTGATGCCCTAATCGAAATCTTAATGTATAATTTTTTATTTACTGCCCAATTTTATATAGCCCTTTATTTTTTCCAAGGCATCATATTACGTGAACGGATACTAACAGGTTAGTTTTAAGGTCAAATCAGAGAACACTAATATTTCATTACGGAAGACCCTGCGATCAATGAGCCTGAAAGAACAATTTCATTTACAGGTTTGTTAAAACGGGAAATTTTTTTGAAAAATTGGTCAGAATTAAATTTGCTGACATAATTTTTTTTTAATGAACGATCTCGCCATCGACTAACAACACACACCAACAGCAACGACAACGAAGACTTATACCAACCTGGCATCAGCTGAACAAAAATCAGTTTGTAAGATCATATAAATAAATATATCAACTATTCTCTGCCCAGATTAAAGAAAGTCGGTCTTTTGAGTTAAATTTGCTGAGTTGTTAGTTGTTTGTTTTATAGAACACTATTGCATTTTTTTCTAGACGATTTTCGTCTTATTCAGAGGATTTTCCCGTACCCAGATAGATCGAGCGTTTGTTTACAAAATGAAAGTTGCGATTTCAAAAACCGACTTTCTTTTAAGCGTCGTATGACTAATCAACGTGTAATAATTGCCGTGACCGACTTTCTATTAACGTCGGCACTGATCAAATAGTTCTCGATATTCTTGTTGATCAAACACGAGGTGTTACTTTATTTCTTATTCCGTTAGAGCTGACGTCTTCGGCAGTATCGCTTTTCAGAGCCTGGAAGGCTATATTGATAGGCATCACTGTCAAACGCTTCATTAGCACATAAAGAAAGATGAAAATCTCTATTGTTATTCGAGAAGCTCGCTGATCATAAGATTGCCATTTAGATTTTCATCTTTCTCATATGCTATTGGAGCGTTTGACATAGTAAATTGCCTATCAGTATAGTTTCCTTCCAGGCTTTGAGGAAGGCGATACTGCCGAAACATCAGCTATAACGAAATAAAGAATAAAGTAACACCTCGTGTTTGCTCAAGAAGAACATAGAGAACCAATCTGTATTCGTCTATTGATTCGTTCAATGACCAACTAACACGATGTAAATAAACAACTTTGTTCAGCTAACGTTTCGACGTCCCCGTCTTCATCAAAGTCGACAATCCGAGTCGATGTCCCACAGTCGTTAGTTTTCTTAATGTGGCCCCTTCGTCGTAAAGAGACGAGTTTTCTTTAGTGGAGCACAGCTGGAATGAGGCAACCAAACCTGGCAGCGCTATTTTATACCGGATGGTTGTTGTTGATTGTGACTGTACGTTCAAAATAGCTTATTTTTCTCCGGACATTATAACCTGCAACACTCGATTGTTTATCAACCTCGTGTTATCTTATCAGTAAAAAATGAGTACATCTTGACTAGCTGTGCCGCGTTTGAAGGAAAATCGGTTTCTGAAATACTGTCACGCTCTGTGCCAGCTGATAATGATGTTTAAAGAAACAGAAACACATAAAGGCTTCTCTATACCTCTTTTTAATCAATCGATAGCTAATCTAAAGTAGATGCTATGGCTGGTGTCCTCCTGGAAAGATGTCTTATTAATAATTTTTCACCAATTTCTCATCTTGAGCTGAGAAACTATTCTTGCTGAGGAGAGCGTTCGGCACTCAGATTGTGAGCCAGTGAAGAGGCGCAGAAATACATTTGCCTCGAAGAACTGGCAACGCAGGCAGTATTTCAGTTTCTTTTTTTGACAAGCCGTTCGTTGTTCGCTAGTTTTCAATCACTACGGTTACTTTTTGGGCTTAGAGAAAGTCAAAATAAGAGCCTTAGTGGCGCAGCGCGTAAAGCATGAGTTCACGGAAAGGGTAAGCGCAGATTTGAATCATGCCATGAGTTTGAATTCTGTGAGTATCTCAGCACTTTTGTGGTTATATTACACACCACATCCTGCGTTGAAAAAATAATAGTTAGTAAATAAAGAGCTATGTATTGTGATTTCTGCTTCACCCTCAACACAGCTAGGTTCAATGCCGACTGCTTCCCAGATCTTTCCCTATTGGCGGATAATTACTGATGGCAGCATTGGGGCAAAAAAACTACTTGAGCGTAGTAAAGGCCTCAGTGGTCCATTGAGTAAAATGTGTGCACCAAGGAGTGACCGCTGGTTCGAAATTAGATTGCGGTGTGGGTTTTGCAAACGTCTCAGCATCATCGTGGTTGTATTTCAAATAATACTTTGCCATGGAAAAATAAAAACTAGTGAATAAAAAGTTATAGATTGTATGGCTTTCATTATGGCCCCCAAAAAGGAAATGCTAGAAGAAGCACAGCAATACTGTTTTATGAACTCAGAAATGAGTTATACAAATAAGAATTTGTCATTTTTTGCAGCCAAATGAAAACAATGAATTATACTTCTGTTTGTAGCAAGATGAATTTCGTCGAGTTAATTTGAAGAAAGCGACTGTGGTAGATCCATATTCCAGAAGCGATTCCAAAACTATCAGTGGTGTTCTACGTGTCTTGATATTTCATTGACTACGATCTCTAGAAGTTCAGAAATAATTGTTAGAAATTAATTTCGAAAGTAGAACTAGTTTTGGAAAAGAAGATGCAACTATCGGTCTTTCAACATCGATGAAGAAGCCAGATTAAATCACTCCAACTCAAGGATTTGTGGAAGGCAGCAACAACATCATATCCTGTTCCCATGCATCTAGCCTGCAAATGACATCGTAGAGCCCATGGATTTTCCTTCACTATCAAG
The DNA here is from genome assembly GCA_018806985.1 of Angiostrongylus vasorum. Classification (NCBI taxonomy): domain Eukaryota; kingdom Metazoa; phylum Nematoda; class Chromadorea; order Rhabditida; family Metastrongylidae; genus Angiostrongylus; species Angiostrongylus vasorum. The sequence goes on along the minus strand of JADANN010000202.1, from coordinate 270,806 downwards.
GCGCCAAACAGTAATATTTGTAACATGGTGGTGGTCTGCTTGGAGCTTGGTGACGTCCGTAAAGCACGTTCCGCGATTTAGAAATACTATCCATCTGCAAAAGCAGATGATTGATGTAAGTCTCGAACACCTCAGCCGACCGTCTTAGTAGTTTTCGCATGAGTTCTGGCATCTTCTTGAAGTCCACTTCACAGTACTTTTCGTACATCTGCCGTTTGTTTTCCTGTTATATCATTACATCAGCGGCCTTTCACTATTTGGATATCGGAAGGTGCACAAGCAGTAAAACTTGGCCGGATCAAAACGCACAAATAACAAACAACGCTTGTTTTCCGACAATAAACGAGAAATTTTCTTTTTTATACCAACTTCGTGACAGCTTAATTATGCAGAAGATTACTGCTTATTATTACCAAGGTCTAATGAAAGTCGATTTTGAAGATAAATTTTCAATAAATGGAAGAGTGAAGGGCATTAGATCACGACAGAGCTTAAACGTATAGTTGTCTTTATTGACATGGGGGTAAACGTGCTACTAACTGCTATAAAGTCGTTTGTAGTGATGCTGTCAAGCGCGTGGAGGATGCTATTTCGATCACACACCGAGCAGACCAAGCCTTCCATCTCTCGGAGGCAGGGAAATTCGTGAGAGACTCATCTGGCGAACTCAACGTGATATACAAGATTTGTGAAGAATATGCGGAAACCTCTAAACTATCCAAGATTTTGAGGAATTATTTGGACTGCTACAATCGATTGATTATTGGAGTTCGAATCCTTCTCCTACACTGCATTCTACTGCAGTTCGGTGTTGTGGAAATAGAATGGTTTAAAAGTCTCCATTTGCCGACAAGGTGTTAGGCGGCGACAAAATAGTTGCATACGATTAGACGGCTAACCAAGCCTATAAACACGAGCTGTAACACAGTGTATAGTTCTGGTGAACGCGTACCTTCCGCCACTATATCCCACATGAAAAGACTACGGGTTCCAGTTTTTTCAGGTTGAGCACATGAGATATCCGAATTTACAGAAGTTTGTATATACTGAGAACGATCCTACATTACTAGTTATGTACAAAAAGCATGCAGTGAATAGCTGTCACCTGCGTCACCTGTCGTCCCGTTGATCCTCGAGCGGCTCGAGAGGACGCCTGTAAATCCTCCATTTCTCCCGGGTGTGCGTAAGAGTAGCCCAGTGCCCTCTGCTTGCTTTAGAGACTCGTCGAGCATCACATCTTTCTTCTACGGTTTTCGCGCGAAGAACTCCGACCATAGGGTCGGTGGTGTTCCTGCTGTAGGCTTGACATCTCGAGGAAGTCAGTCATCAGCGACTTTTGTCCGTCGGTTGTCGTTCACACGCATTGCGTGTCCGGCCCTACCTCTCTTCCATAGTTTGGCTCACAGAACGGCTTCTTTGATTTTTTGACAGCTATGCAAAGTATACAACACATCTCAGGCACTCTGTGAGCCATCGATCTTTCATCGTTGGTAGACACAAACGGAACCTGTTTGACTTGTGTTACGTATGCATCGGTTTATCATCAAGTGGTTCAAGCGGGCTGCCGTAAATCACTATCTGTTACTGCACATGTAGGAATGTCCAAGTGAGATTACCTACCAAATGACCATATTGACAGTTGACAAAAGTTAGTTGGAATATTGGGTTCCTGCCTTCACTCAAACAATGAATATTAATACCATCATTACCACGTGCACTGATTCTATTTCGATGAGTAAAAACCCAATATGGATAGAAGGATTCCCTGTTAACATGCTGTCGTGTTTAATGTACCCTGTTTCATTGACAAGCTAGCATGACGTTATTACCAATATTTACTCGGTTAACCTTATGACGTCTTCGTTTTCCTCAGAGCCGATGACGAGGGTCGATATCCACAGTCGTTCCTCTTCTCGATGTCGTCTCTTCGCGGCGCATCGAGCCGAGTCTTCTTTTAATGGAACATCTCTCGAGTGAACCACACTCTGCCGGAGATGCCCTTATGTGCCGATTTTTCTTACTGACAGTTTTGATTGCTGAGTGATGGCAACTTGTTTATCCGGACAATCAATCCTGGTGTCGTGTTACATACATTACGTATATGTATAATACGTAATATTACGTCGTTACGTAATATTATTCATTGCCGGAAAAGGAATTTTCCAGGAACCTTTTCAGCTACTCACCTGCACCAGCTGTTCTTCTGTAGTTCTTATACATTACTCTGTATAAGATAATTGCTCTTATTCCAGATACAACTGTCAAGTCGTGGAAAATTCAAGACATTTAAAATAATTCACTGCTAGAGAAACATGTCAGGTTGTGTTTGATTGATTGATGTTTGATTTTGTTTGTAAACTTTGATGTTGTTTGGTTGATTGATTGAATGTTTGATTTTAAATGTAAATTTTATACAGACATAACTTTTCACACTTCCTCAACAAGCACCATTATAATCAGCACATCTTTTCCAACAGGGAACAAGTTTACATATTCTAGTTTCTTAAAATTCTACAGTTCTGTAGGCGACGAATTCAGTGAAGGATTTTTTTGCATAATCGTGGTTGGTGAAGCATAAGAAGTGATAGTCGGTAGGCGAGAGACTGGTGAATATGGAGGATGAGACAAAGTTTCGTAGCCCAACTCGTTCATCATTTGCAGCGCTTGTTCCATAACGTGAGGCTGAGTGTTGTCGTGGAGAAAGATTTTTCGATTTCTGTTGACTAACGCTGGTCGTCGTTATTGGAGTTTACGGTGCATTTCGTCGAGTTGTCGGCAATTCTTCTCTGCCGTAATCATTTCTGCGTGGATGCAATTTCGGTTTTTGAGAAGTGCTGGGGAGCCCTGATCGCAATCCAACCACTGAGCTGAACGTTGCCGGTTGTCAAACAGAATCCACTGCTCGTCGCACTTCACAATTCGATCAAGAAAAGGGTCGTTTTTGTTGTGCAGAATAAGAGCAGACGACACTTCAAAACAGCGATTTTTTTGATTATCGTTTAATTCGTGTGGCACCTCACTTGTCGAGTTTTTTTTGTCCTTTTTATGCGATTCAAATGAGTGGAAATTGTTTCTGTGCTAACGCCACGCTGTTCAGCAAGCTCTCGAACAGTTGCTCGCGTGTTTGCTTCCATTAGTGCCTTCAATTCCTCGTCGTCAAGTTCACTGGGACGTCCGCGCCTTCCTTAGCTTCGAGGTCGAAATCACCATATCGGGATTTCCGGAACCATTTTTGCATTGTTCATTCGCCAACACTACCTTTACCCCAAAATTGATGATATTCCGAGCTCCTACCGCGGCATTATGTTCTCTCTCCACTCGTACAAAAAAAGGACACGAATATCACATTGATTCATACTAAAGCTGAAGCCTACAAAAAATATGTTAAAATAACAAATCTTAAAAAGACCAATGCTGGATGTAGAAAACAGACTTTGTGCTTCAAAAACATGTGTTAAACATACAGTGTGGAAGAGAAAATTTTCTGCAAAAAAATACACAAAAAAATTTAAAGAATAAAATGAAACATTTCTGTATATATTAACCTAACTCTTCTGTTATGGCCCTTCTTCGTCGGTACATGTGGAAGATGTCACTAGTTTAGTGATTTTTTTAAGCACAATCTGTAAAGAATTTGAGCTATTTTTTTGAAGCGCAGTTCCCTTTTGTTGTTGATGTCAGTAAAGAAACTTATCGATCAAAATCATACATTACCGTATGATCAAGCGATTTTGTAGAGAAAGCAGACGCAGAAATAGACTAGTGTACGATACTATAATATTGCTTATGATACACTATCGTGTGCTTTTATGAATCAATGAGCCGTTTTTGTTATATCGAGTAGACTATGGCACTTCTTCTATTTGATTCGCTTCGCTCCTTAACTGCCATCCATGTAGGCGGGCATTTCTACATGTGGCTTCGCTTGATTTGAGAATCTGAAATTTGATTCCAGTGGTGGACATAGCCGATTTGAGGAGCACAACAATAAGTGCAATAGTGCACAACGAAATACCTTCTTGGTGGTTTCTTTTGAGCTCGTTACATCTCTTTCGGGCTGAACTTTCTTGTTCTCTTCATTCACCGCACAACCAAATCATTGGTAGTTATTTCTTAAGAATTATTCTGTCCATTTCCGAAAAACGAGACGTTCTTCGAAGATTTTGAGAACGAAAACGGAATTGGTGTTGAGTGTTCTGCCTCATTTCGGAAGACTTCGCTCGAGTTCCTTGTAGTTGCATCTATAGCTTTTACTGTATTCTTGAAGTACCAGTTCCTGTTTCTGTTTGACAGAGCAGGAAAACCGCTGAGTCAAATAAGTAAGCGCGTTAGTCGGAAGTAAGTTGATCACTGGTCTTTGTCAGAGCCACGTCAGCGGCTCAAATTGCTCGTCGCCTTCTATCGAGTTCATCACTCAGATCGCTATCCATATTCTGTGAACGTCCGTATGCAGACTATGTCGTCTTGCTGATTCGTGCAGAATAATCTTTTCCATTTTTTATCTAGCGTAATTCGTGAATGACTGGATGATATAATAGTACGATCCCTAAGATCGTAGTGATTACATTTATATGACAATACTTAGTTATTTGGATACTTGGATGGCCCCTCCTCACTGGTTGTGCAGCTCTTAGCCAAATATCCATTTTTTCGGGAGTCTAGCTGGTTAAGCCTACTGTGGTTCGCTGGAGTCCCTAGGTCAGCCTGGTCAAAATCTGCCCCAGGTCGTCACCACCACAGGCAGTCTGGATCAGAGAAAGATTTGCCCCATGCGACTAGTTCGATACCAGCACGGTGGTGGACCCTAGTATTGGTTCATTCTTAGCTGAGCTTCCTGATGACGCCGGACTCATTCTCAGCTTGGGAGACGCTACCAGGGGAATGAATTCCTCCGCTGTACATCGCAGCCCGACACCCAGGAACACCTCTAGCCACGATGAGACGGCAAGCCGTTGGGAGGACTATGACATATGTATCATAATGTGATCTATCAACACACTGCACTACTCCATAAATAACACCAAATTGTCATAAAGAGTACTACCGCTTCTATCGATTTATGCTCTCCATCCGATAAATTATTTGTTTAAGGATCATATAATGGAATCATCCGACATTGGTTTAATTCCACCCATCAATTTCTATCTATTTGGCGGACTGTCAATCATTTTCAACAGTACTTTGATCTATGTGTTGCTCAAACGTTCACTGACATCCATTGGTACATACAAATACTTGATGATCGCCTCATCTTTCCTGGACGCTCTGTACAGCTTTACAAGTATTTTTGCTCTTCCGGTAGGTCTGCAATTCCTCTTATTGAACAAATAAAAGTACCACGATAGCATCCGGAATAATCGAAGAAACTGGACGTGTCCCGCTTTAAAAGGTCTCGGCCATTTCAAAAAGATATGAAATTCTCATAAATAAGCAAGAAGACAACGCAAAGTCCTCTTGTAGTACAACGTTAGAAGTTCTTTCAAAACAAGAAACCTCATCTTAATAAGCTTTCGTACCTGTCTTGGATTGTCTAACTGCATCAGTCTGAGTCCATCCATTAATCGAGAGAGCCGTGTTCATCCTGTAACGACACTAATCGATACGTATATATATATATATATATATATATATATATATATATATACTATATATATAGCCTATTTTATACATATTTATCTAATTGTTCAATTTTAGACAATAATCACTGTGAGCCAAATGGAATCAGTGCTGATCATCGGTAATTGTTTCCTTTTACCACAAATCACCGTAGTTGCCGTCATTTTATTCCTCTTTCTGCTTTACCAGTCAATCCTGATTCCGCCATGTTTATTTGCTTTCCGTTATCTACAAATATGCAAGTAAGCTGGTAAACGTAGTAGTTCTTTTATTCATATTTCATTTTTTCTAGTCACCAACGTGAGCTTCTGGTGTGAATTCTTAATTATTTGGGGCCAATGTATTTAAAGTAAAGTAAAAACATAAGAAAACCATATCGAAATGCGGTGCCACCGCAACATGCCTACTTATTTGAGGACTTTTCTAGTTTCGCTTACTTTCAGTCTTTGCTGAATATACCTACTTCCTATTTCTTAAATCGTCATGTGTGTTTTCGCGCCTATTTTATCCTAAACCACTCTGTTACCCACTGTTTTTCACTTTTTTCCCAAAATTAAGGTCAACATTCCTGGTACATCACAGCGGTCGGCTTCGCTACCTTCTCATTATTCCAACAGTTATCGCGACTACGGTGTGTTGTCTGTTCTGTATCGCCTCATGGCCTACACCATTTGATCGGAATGTCTTTGATGGATTTGTCATCAATATCACAGAAGCAAGAGAACCGATATTTTTCATCGCCTCTCTTAGGGTGAGCACAACTTTAGAACTATTCAAAAATTGAACAGTCCACATGAGATCTTGATTTGGTTCGTAATAATATTTGAATGGTTTCTTAATAAAGCTTGATTTCATTCATATCAATACGACTTTTTTTCTTTTCTTTGCCAGCTTGTCAATCATCACCAAGTTAATGAAAATCGTCTGTATCACCCCCTATCTAGTTAACCGTAGGGCGACTCAATCGCAATAAACTAGTGAAATCTCTTTTCAATTGTCCATTTCTCTTACGCGTCAGAGATCACCTGGTGAGCTTTGTTCTTTGAGCTCCAACCACAGAAAGTATTATAGTTTTCTATGAGGTCTTCTGTTTTTCCGGTTTTGGCGAGCTCAGAATTGATTGATGACCTCTGCCGTGGGGGCGCATTCTCATAGTTGCTCCCTAATAGAAATGACAAACTTGTATGCTTTGGGAGGGTGTCCATATCTAGAGATAACCTCATTGTTGAACCTCGACAACAAGGAACACCAAGCTGTCACGGTTCTCTTACAAACAATTGAAGAGAGAGTGACTCGAGAAACTTTCGGTGAACATTTCACAAAACTAAAAAAAAGTCTGAGGAAAAAAGGCAGCATGTAGGGAACAAGAAAGAACAGATATTTTACACAAACACTCTTCGCATAAGGCATAAACCAAAAGTGAGAAATTCCATTTAGAAAGCATGGCATACACTTGTAATCGGGAACAAAAAGTTACGCAAAAAAGGACTAAACAAGTAAAAGTTAGAGAGCAAGGAACTCCGTGGCGCAGTGTGTAATGCGCGAGCCCCTGGGAAGGGAAATCGTGGTTCGATCTGGACAGGAGTTCAAGTTTTGCTAATATCTCAGCATCGATGAAGTTAAAAAGTTACTCTTGCAAAAATTCGGATTTTTTATACCTAGCAGCTAGGTTGCTTGCAAATAATCAACGTCGGATCCGTAAAATCATTTTTCTTGCACATGCTTTAGCAATAGATTTTTTTTCCTGTGTCGTCGAATGTCACTGCAAAGTTGATTTTATCCATTTTCATTCCCTGTAACCGAATCGCAATATAAACTATGCTCTTGGCAAATTTAAAGGATAGAATTTTGCAAGTCAAAATAGCAATCTCTACAAATTTGCTACGAATTCGAACTCGATCGTGTGCAGAACAAAGGCTCGAAACATTATTGAGGCATGGAGCTAAGAAACGAACTGGACGGACATTCAAGATGAGGGGAAGTTGCGGACGCGGTTCTGTCACTGATAGGGCTTGAAGGCTTTGGTGGAAGTTAGTACGCTTGCATTTGTTTGAGAACATGCAGAAGAACTCAGCGCAAGGCTTTGAATTGTTTCGGAGCATTTAGAGAAAACTGAGAAGTTCGACAAATAGTTGCTGTTCTACAAGTGGAAGCCGTAGCCTTCAATGGCCACCACAGTTTTCCACAATAACACTTTACCACACGTTGCGCAACCGTCCCGGTAAAGGTTGAGCGAGCTGGGCTACCAAACACTGCCTCATCGACAATACCCTGTACTACCTTCAACAACTTCATTGCCTCCACAAATTTTAAATTAAAAAAAAATACAGCTGAACTTGTTTTTTGTTGCCAAAATTGTTTAGATTCTGGTGCTTTTTTCTTCCAATTAATAATTTTGTTGTGAGTTCTCATATCCCACTCAATAAAAATTACGGGTTGGAATCAGCGAATAATTTCCGAGAGGCCTAACAAGATGACCATTTTTTAGAGATCACACTAACTAGGTTCAAAAAATTTTTTTTATTTTATTTGATCCGTCTTCACATCTACTGTGCGGATCTCAGCACTTCTCCCATTCAATTCATTTTCTCGCTTCCATTATCCACGAAGATCTTCCAACTTTACGTGTGGCTTCGGTTGCTGCTTGAGGATTTTCATTTCATCTTGTGTCGTAGAATGCTGGTCGAGCAATTCTCCCTAGGATCTAGAGCTAGTCCCGCTACAGCGTTCCCAGTTGGATTGCATAGAGTGATTTTTTTCTCCCAAACAAGCGTGGTACTAATTTCCCTAACTCCGGAGGGATGACAGGCTTGGTTGGCCCGGAGCGGAATCGAATTAGAACCATGCTTGTGATGACGGGCATCACTATCACTGCGCTATCCGCTCTTTGGTTAAAAAATAGATGAAGGTTTTTTAATATTCCTAGAGATAATGAAAGTTTTAAGTAGTAAGTAGTATAATTTAATGCATTCTATATTTCAGTCAAGTGGTGATGATTATGACAACTACCACAGTGTCTTGTTGGCCGTCTTCGCAGTGATTGTAACTTCGTCATTGGTTTTCTCACTGATTCTTATGCTGTTTTGTACTCGATCTATAATGAAGGAGTTACTACAGCCCGATTGCTCACTTAACCGTCGGCTACAAATTCAACTCTGCAACAGTCTTCGTATACAGGTAGGAAGTAGAACATTGAATTGTCCAGAATTGTTGACTTACCCTGACACATCTTCCTTTATCCACCAGTGATCGATTATTCGTGGAGATTGCTGCCGTCTTACAACAATCCTAGTTCCATGATTAACATTTAATTTATTGCCTACTACAATTATTTAAGACAGCGTATTATACGAAATTTTATATAATACCCTGTCGTAAACTTGGCAGTAAATAAAAAGTTAACTTTAATGATGCTGAGATAGCCTCAGCTTAACTGGGTTCGTTGCCGATTGGGGCTCCCCAGATCAATCCCGCTGACGGGTGATTGCTGATGGCAAAAGATCAATAGAACTAGCTGAGAGACAGGCGAAACGAAGGACCCGCATGGTGTGGTGGTGAGCGCGCTACTCCCCGGAAAGGACAATAGCGCGTTCGTTCCACACCGTAGACAACTGCGGTCCGGAGTTTTGCAAATATCTCAGCATCATTAAAGTTATATTTCGCAATACATACCCTGCCGCTAAAAAAAGAGTAGGCAGTAAATAATAAGTCAAAATTGTAAAAAGTTAATGTTGTAATTTCGACTAGAGCTTCAGGTCAAGTGGATACAATGCCGACTTATGCTTCCAGATCAGTCCCATTGACGAGCGATTGCCTATAGCACCTATAAAACACCGTTATGAGAACGGCGAATCGAAGGACCCGCATGGTGTGGTAGTGAACGCGTTAACCCCCGGCAAGGGTAGCAGCGTTTTCGTTCCCCACCACAGACACCAGCGGTCAGGAGTTTTGCAAATACCTAATCGCAGGATAGAAAGGCTTTAACAAATCCCAAAAACCGTGGCGCCTGTTTATGACGAGGACGTGGAGACGCAACGCTACGTTTGTGTGGGGACTCAGGGTAAAACCAATTTTCCAGTATGTTGGCAGGACTTGTGAAGATGTGCAGCCATTCATATGTCCATACCACCCTAGTCCTAGGATCTTAGAGGGGACTGAGTGCGTCGTTGCCGATAAAGTCAATAACTGGAGACGGCTCAGCGGCGTAAAAGTCTGTGTTGCTATTCTCCCAGATAAATCTAATACCAGTTCACCAACCTAGGCGAGATGGAGAGTTTATTGAGCGAAGGCTGTGGGATCGAAGAAACCATCAAGCTACACGTTCCTTTTCTTCTGTGTAGAACCTGAAGATCGGGCCTACATTCCAATTTTTTAATTGTAGCATGAGGAATTGATAGAAAAGAGAACTGAAAGTGGACCATCGACTCCGATCAACGGCTCTGATGAAGACGAAACCGTCGAAACGTTAGCCAGAAATAAACACTATTTATTAACCTCGTGTAACTTATCAAAGAAAAAATACATATTGATTAGTCATACTGAGGCTAAAGGAAAGTCGCTTTTGGGAAACTGAAAGCATTTTTACCTAAGAACATGATGCTGTTTTTTAGTCTGGTGTTCCGTTCATCTTCGTTCACATTCCGTTCTACGTTTGCATTCTCGCTCCTCTGATGAACATCACTGTTGGTCTTTTCAATACTTATCTGCCATATTTGTTCGCTTTGTACCCAGTCCTAAATCCACTCATCGTTTTCTACTTTGTTGCAGATATTCGTAACTATGTTGTACAAAAATTGAAGCTAATATGTAGCTTGAACAAATCGCGAGTTCGTGCACTAAACGTAACCGTCAGTAGCCGAAAATGATGACGAAGCCCCTGAAGTAAATTATGTAAGAATGAATAAATGCGAAGAGTCACCGTTGGCCATGGAAATGATGATAGTCTATGCTGACGACGTGGGAAAGCCTAGTACGCTGTAGCCTTAGTATTCAGAGATGGAAAATCTTACCCGTTCAGCCATTTACCCGTTAAATTTATTGTGGGTTAAACACTTTAAAGGCGTTCGAATTCCCATTTGTTCATTTGGTACTCCGGAGCTGCCCAATGGGCTCAGCTCTCTCGAAAAAAATGAACATCACATTTTTGGTGCGAGCCCACTTTTACTCTGGGAATCTTCCCATGATGTAGATCTAGTCTTAGGTGGAGTTCCGGACGGACACAACGAAACGTTTTTCAACCTCGGTGTTCAGGTACTTCACGTTTGAAAAAACTTTAGTGCACAATTGTTCATTCATTCCGCTCTGTTTTTGACTTGTATTTTTGTAAATATCCATTCTACGTCTTGTTCGATTAAACGATTAGTGCATTCTTCAATCTGATTTCTCACTTTTTTAATTCGCCAGGAATCGCTGCACTTCTGGAAGAATGCTAGTCACGAAGTGGTTAATTCCGTTCTGACTCACAGGTGTGGGCGAGCACCTGTGATAAAAACATGGGAAAGCCGTAGAACGGCTGTCTCCGGATTTCAGGGGATGGTCTAAGAGAAGGATACCAATGGTTGGAGTGTTGAGGATATTCCACATCTAATGACGACATTCCTTTCAAATATTTAAGTATCACACGCTCACATATTCTTATTCAAAGTGCAATAATGTTATATTTCTGTGAATAGACGAGAAAAAATCTATGCTGATAAAGAACCATATTTTATTTGCAGATTTTCATACGATATTCTTGTAAGTTCATATGAGGAATGTTGACATAAGTCTAATAACCACGTAAGCAGAATGTTGTTGCTTGTTAGCTAAACGTTCGTATCCGTCTACTGTTCATCTCACGACGACATTTTTACTCCAGAGGTAAAGGTTCGTATCCGTCAACCGATTAACCGAAATAGATGTTTCTGCTTCACATCAGGGTGTTCTTATACATATATTCGTTATCGTTTGCTGATGTTCAATCAGTGAACCACCGTCGATGTGTTGAAGGGGGGAACTTGAGGACGGCCGCCTTGTGACCTGGTCACTGCCCTACTTACCAAACAACTATACACACCCATATCATCAGATAGACTTGATTGTTCTTGACGTCATAATAGATGTCCGAGGTAGACATATAAAAAAACTGATAAGGGATTGATTTGCTGATTATAAATTTACGCAATCTGTTTACATAAGACGACGGAAGAAGGACAGGACTATCTAGGAATTATTTGCAAATCTCCGGACCGCAGGAGTCTGCGGTGGGGAACGAACGGGCTATTACCCTTTTCGCGGGCTAATGCGTTCACCTGATCGATAGAACTAGCTGAGAGACAGGCGAAATGAAGGAATTCCATGGTGTGATGGTGAACGCATTAGCCACCGGAAAGGGTAATAGCCCGTTCGTTCCCCCACCGCAGACACCTGCCGTTCGGAGTTTTGCAAATATCTCACTGTCATTGTGGTTATACCACACATAATACCCTACCGTAAAAAATTGTACTAGACAGTAAATAAAAAGTTAACACTATTTAAGAAATGTACTACAAAATACCTTGGTTGTGAAATTTTTTTTCAATTTCATAAAAATTTCACAAAAATTTCACAACCAAGATATCACCATTCTACAACGATATTAACATCAACGTTAAAAGAGGGGTTAGCCAAGGCGATACCATCTCGCCAAAATTACTCACCGCCACCCTCCAGAACGTCATACGAACATTGGAATGGGACAGCATAGGATTGAAAATCGATAATCGGCAATTACATCATCTTCGCTTTGCTGATAACATCGTCCTTATAACACCGAATATTAGCCAAGAGGAACGTTAGCTTGCCGACTTTGATAAAGCCTGTGGAAAGATTGGTCTTCGACTAAGCCTCACAAAAACGATGTTCATGAAGAACGGATTGGTTTCGCATGCTCCATTCACGCTCAACGGAACGAACATCTCCGAATGCTCCAATTACATCTATCTAGGTCGAGAAATCAATATGATGAACGATCTAGCTCCAGAGCTGAGCAGAAGGAAACGAGCGGCTTGGGGTGCTTTCAAGAGCATCGAGGATGTAGTGAAGAGAACAAGGAACGCCCGACTCCGTGCCCACCTTTTCGACTCAACGGTACTTCCTGCCCTAACGTATGCGTCAGAAACTTGGTCGCTGCATAAGCAGGATAAAAGGTCACTTAGCATTGATCCTAGTCCTCCTAGAATCGCCCATTCGAACGCGCAGTCGAAAGGGGCGATGCTAGAAGTATCCCGTTCCATAGAAGTAAGGGAAGGGATCCGAAGCTCCGATCTGCGTCGATGATCAAAAATGAAAGATGCCGTTCTGTACGCCAAACAATCGAAGATAAGGCGGGCCGGACACATAATGCGTATGAATGATACCCGATGGACAAGAGCCGTTAGTTACTGGATTCCTCGGGATGTCAAAAGTGCTGCAGGGAAGACCACCGACCCGATGGTCAGAGTTCTTCACAAAGAACCTTGAAGAAAGATATGAGGCTCGACGAGTCCCTAGAGCGAGCAGAACCCATTGGGCTACTCTCGCACGCGACAGGGAAAAAATGGAAGACTTAATGGCGCCCGCTCGAGTCACTCGACGATTAACGGGACTACAGGTGATACAGGTGATATAAAATTTGCTAGGCATGTAATATGGTTAAAATAAGTAATAAAATGTTAGAGTAAAAACTGTGTTATTGTCATTTGTACTGAGGATTTATTATTTTTCTTCTTTATCCGCGACGAGAGTGGTTTTTAAACAGCAGTCGATTATTCTCAGTTACTAGAATTGAAACGAGTGTTTCGCGTACATAGAGAGAACAGTTTACTCCATCAATACACATAAACGTATTATATGCATATACAAATATAACGAAAAAATGGGATGAAAGTTTCGGCGTTGGTCAGTAACACACTGATACGCCTTGTATTCGATATCATTAGGTATCGCTAGAGGTGATAGAATGAACATCTGTACATGTACAATGACTCATGGTTGCGTACCGATGTATCGAGTCAGTACTGCTACCCTCCTCGACAAGTATGGTAACACTATGTACACTCCCACATGTTTCAGTAAACAAAATACTGCTTGCTCAGTTGTGCTCTTTTTAGATATATGAGCTCTATAGAAAAGAAGCATAAAAAGCATGAAAAGAGTTTCGTAGCTCCCAGAAAGTTAGAATTTCTCGTTGATGAAATAAGAATGTTCGTATCTGGTTGAAAAGATCTATAATTCTAATAGTTTTAATCTTAATTAATAGAGTTCAGTACGAGCTGAGTACGCCAGCTTAAATTCTAAAGTGGCCATTAATTTCACACTGTCCCCCTTAAGAAGTAAGGCCACGTTGCCACATGTGCTTTCAGAATTTCTTGGAAGGTTGAATTTATTGCTACGTTTGGTTTTGAAATAATGTTTTCTAAGGTTAATATGTCTTTTGCGATATAATGAAGTATTAAATTTAGCGAAAAACGGTACAGAAACGGACCAAAACCATGTTAAATTAGATTACATTGTGTAAGAATAGCTTAAAAAATTTTATCCTATCATGGTACCTTTCAAGTATCCTATGTGATTGCGAGCAGTTGCGACTTTACAGCAATGACCTTCTTGTCTTCAGAAACGTTTGTTCTTCTGGCTTAGGCTTAGACTCACCAATCTTTGGCTTGAGAAACTATGTGGCGGATATCTGATCTTTGTTGTTTTCTCACAAAAACAGGTTTCCTCTGGCAGTCCACTGTTGTTTGTGACTGCTCATGCCAAAATGATCATTTCAAAATTTTGTGGGAAAATTTCATGGTTAGTTTTCAAAAGCAGTGGCTTTATAATATCTTCTCATTGTAATCTCCATCTTATTAAAATTTCCGTCCAGACCAGTGGGACCGCAAAGCTGCCGGATATCGCGTTGTCAGATCACGGTTGGATCAACAAGTAAATCGACATTGATTTTCTTTAATTTTCGATTATATCGTGTGAAACCCATGCTGTACTCTGAGTTTTTTCTGAATCGTTGACTTAGTGCTAATGTTAGGTGCTGGTGGCCTAGTGGTATCCTACAATGACAGGACAGGTTTTTAGTTCGATCCTTCACTAACAAAGCTTCCCATCGGTGCGTGGTCAAGAAACTGGTACTAAGTTTTCTGGGAATCTTCCTGTAATCCACAAAAGTTGATGACTGCCTATTTGTAGAGCTAGGAGCGCAGTAGCCCTGATTCTAGGCTTTCAAGAGTTAATCCCAGTATTTCATGTAGAATCGACTCAGCCAAGGCTCTAAAGATTTAATAAAGAAGAACAAAAAATCTTAAGCAGCAATCAAATTTACGCTCAAGTCCGAAAAACCTTCGTAAACGACGAATGTGAGGAAATGAATCGAATGGAAGTAGTGCTGAGATCCGCACAATATGTGATATCGGGTCACATTACAAATAAAAAAAAGTAAATGCAAATGTTAAACAACTAGTAGTTGGTAAGCAGTTGTTTCGTACAATTTCTTTGCTCCTCAGCGGAAAAAAAAGCTCTTTCGCAGCCCAGTGGGAATCATTCTGTATCCTGGGGACTACAAAATTACGACAGCAAACGTTCTGCATATAAGGGAGTACTGAATGCAGCCTCTTCACTTGGCAGCGCTCCACTACATTAGATTCGACTTCAAGGGATTACGAAGATCCACGTGATACGAGGGAACTTCTGTGGACACTCGCATCTATTCATCTCGGCTCTGAATAAGGGAGGGGCCGCGTATAAGGTAGTCAGTAAATAAAAATTTTCACTGTTCATGACGATGTTGAATAGTAATATTCTCACATGAGTCATCTATAATAAAAATCGGAAAATTAGTGCATTCTAGTCAAGGCAAACACTCAGTTGAAATCTTATTATTGTTGAACAAACACGAGGAGTTATTTTATTTCTTCATTTATGAGCAAAGGGGGGGTAGTACAGTTGATGCCCGTCATCACGAGTATGGTGCTAGTTTGATTCCGCTCTGGGCCAACCAAGCCGCTCATCCCTCCGGAGTCGGGACAATGGTACTGGACTTCTCTGGGAAAAAAATCACTCTCTGCAATCAATCAAGCTGAGAACGCTCCATCCCGGCTATCTCAGGACTGCACGGAGAATTGCTCGACCAGCAATCTACGACAGTCGATATGAAATGAAAATCCTAAAGCAACAACCGAAGCCAGAAGTAAAAACTTGGAAGATCTTCGTGGACATTGGATGCGAGGAAACGAACTGAATGTGGGAGGTGCTGTGATCCGCACAGTAGAAGTGAAGACGGGTCAAATAAAATTATAAAAAAAGATAATTACCAAGCTGGCGTTTCAGCGGACTTCGCCCTAATAGAAGACTCATAGGAAGCGGGTTTAAGGAAGGCGAAATCCGCCGAAACCTCGGCGTGCTCATAAATAAAGAAGTAAAATAACACTGTTTGTTCAACAAGAATTTAATGAATCGTTCGATCAATGCGGAGTTTGACAGAAAGTCGGCCGTGGAATTTACTCAGTTTACTGTTTCTCTTGAACATAAAGCGGGGAAAGAAATTAAATAAAGAATAAAACAAATAAATATGTAAGATCTAAGTGACCAAACTAGTCGCAGCTTTGGCTAAGTGAGTCCGTACTGGTTTTATGTCTTCTTATTACCAATTTGGGACGGTTTCACCTTCAATGACAGAATGCTGCGGAATGTAGTAAGGACATGATTCTGGTCATTAGTGTGACGTCTACAATCTAGATTGCTAACCTCTAAAAGATCTGCAATGATGCAATATCACTTAACGTCATAGCTGGCTGAAACGTACAGTAATATCACTTCTACTTCGCCACTATTATTGTTAGGAAAATGTTGTGTGGACTCAACAATACTTGTGCAAAAATTTCAGTGGTGGATTTTTTATCCCATTAACTGCAATAAAAGTAAAAGCCGTTGTTGCTTGGAACAAAATGGGTTTTGGCCAGTCAACTTGTAGGGAACGGCTCTGATAGCTCTACTTCCGAGGTGACTCTAAACCCTCAACCATGTACCACAAGGCTTGATATTTGATAGCAAAACTATACTTCCCACTTCGACGAGCATGCTAAAATTGTTTCAACGATTTGAGAATGGCATCGGTAATACCCTGCGATATTTCTTAAGAAACGGAGGTTTGGTATTTGTAGTTGTCATTCTGACAACTCTGTCTGTGCTTGCATACAATAACACACATACAACACAACCGTTGCTGACATTTCGGCAGCATCGCCTTCTTCAGAGCCTGGAAGGGTATAGTGATATGATATTTACTACGTCAAACGTTTCAATAACACATACAGAAAGATGAGAATCTAAATGGCAGTCGCATTGTCAACAGCTTCTCGAAAATAATCCAATGCCCGAGCTTAATAGAATGTCGATCGTGGGATCTGTCTGTGCTTTTCAAATCTTGCGATAAACTATGAATGCAGCTCAAATTTCGTTCGCTACCATAAGTATGGGTATTTTGTTCTAACTGTATGTAAAATACAAAGTGCCTTGAGTAGACTACCGGATAAGGGCTGTAAACTGTGCCCGTCAGTGATGCAATATCTTCAAACGCGATTTGTCAGTTGCTTGTGCCCATACGTTCGTTACTGGTATTTCTGTGTGATGGTGTTGTCCATGACGAAGCGCCAGACACGCCTTTTCCTTGATCGCGACCAGTCTCATCTTTGGGGTGCGCTCGTTCATCCTGAATCCGTATATATACTACATCCTGGTAGCGCGACAAAGCTAATCATCCCTATCCAAATTTATCATCATGGTAAGGTCTACTACTGATTTCTAATAAATTTCTGCTTTTCGAAGTGCGCAAAAAACGAATGTTACACTCAGTGTTTTCTTTCTGAGAGTTGTTTTTGTAATCCGCAACAGTATCTTTTTATACAACCTAATAGGTAGTATTGCCATGCTTCAGTGCAGAGTTTTCCACTTCCAGAAAGGAGCTTTGTTGTTGGCGTTTGTTGCTGGATCGTCGGCAATTCTTTTCCCTGGCGGCGGTGGTGGTGGTGGATGTGGTGGTGTATGTAAAAGGAAGAATTAGCTTTTCAGCCAGAAGGTGTCTTTTCGTTTAGAAATGATACTTCTAAGTTCAGGACACGTCTTGTTTTCCAACTCTACCGAGGCTTCAATGTCAAAGAAGTTGTTTCTCATTCCCCCACATTAGCGGTACGTAGGAATACTTTCTTTATAATTTATTTGACGTAGAGGAAGCGTAATGCTTCTGCAAACATTTATATTCGTGTTTTCAACTATTTTGAGCTTTTCTTTCCACTGGTAACAGTGTGAAGACCTTAAAAATAAATAATCTACTTAAAGAGAGGTTAAAGCTTAATCCCTTGGTTTGAATACTGGTAAAAATTGAAGAACTGGTTGAAATACTGGAAAGACCCATTTACTCTACCCAATTAATCCAAGTGTAATCCTAAGTGAATATTTTCAAGTTGCCTCCTCCACCTAATATATGCGGCAAACGTAAGAAGAGAGCAGTCAATGGTGACGAAAAATGTACTGATCCAGAGCTACGGAAGCTTATCCTTGCTGTATGTTTTCTTGTAGACAATAAGAATAAGCGGAAAAAATTTCTCTTGATGCTTTTTCATTATAGATTACAACTATATTCATTTTGGTTAAAAGCAGTTTACAGGCTGTGCGTAACGACTTGAACGAATCCCGTAGTAATATTGTCGCCGCTTTGAAAGAAAAAACACGGTGAAGACACAGAGTGAGTCTCACGGTACACTTGCATAAGCTGTATATAAAATATAAAATATGGCTTTTGGTCACTTCGGCGATATAAAAGATAGACTTCGGTAACTTCAATGTCAAGTTATAAGTCGAAAGCATGAACCAGAACTAGCACACAGAGTTTTGAAAACGAATACACCATGTTGTTTGTTGAGGAAGGAAGATTTCCAGTTGAACTGTACTGAATTTCCTACTGATTAGACTTAATCTCGTCACAGTCACACAGCAATATTCCCAAATCCAGAGGATCATTTTGCATTATACACATTAATGAGAGCAATTTTTCAAACATTCCTGATTAGTACGCTGTAATACTATCGGATGATGGCACAAAATAAGGTAATGACATGGCGCCCACCCTAGAAACGAGGTAAAAAGTAAAATCTTTTGAATCCGTGTGTTTCACTCAGGAAGAACGAAAGATGATGACATCCAGAAACTCTTGAACATTTCCCAGATTATCGTTTGGTGCACGTAATCCATTTTTTATGAATCTGGAAATTCACAATATTTCAGGTATTCGGTGTCGTGCGTAAAAGGTGAAGTGGTTTTCCAGTCATCAGCGGACGAGTTCTGCTTGGATGGAACATCACAAACGACATGTCTTGTGGCACTGTAGTCAATCTAGTAATACACTGTGAAGAACGAAAATATTTTAACAATGATCTAGGGTTCTAGTAACTTATGCTCAAGAACTCATTGCTCAAATACGCATCCAATAAATATTAACCACTTTTTTGTCAAAAAACATTGCTTATAACGTTATGTAACATATTACTTTTACATGTAAAAAGTTTCTGAGTTACAGTATAATAAATACTAAACTTGTACAGGAAGACTTACAAAATGTCAGTTACAAAGCCGATCCTATAAATTACAAAGAAAAACGAAAGATGAGAAGAAAGAGAAGTTGAGGACAACAGTAAACGTACCGCTTCTGATCCTATTTTAGATCGAGTAACTGCAATTAGGGCACCGCTAGAGTACGCAGTACATCAGAAAGCCAGCGCTACATAGAGCTGGAGCCTTGAAGAACACGATACCAACGATGAGGGTGCTTATTTTCACTATGCTACCTACAGGTAGTAGAATCGCTGGAATCCACCGTAACGAGTTCCGCTTACCTACGATTAGTTTGGCAAGAAGAAAAATAAACAGTTCCCAGGATCGACTTTCTACTAACCTCGGCACTGGAACATGAATGCGTCGCCCCCCCCTTCAGCAATCGCGAGATCGTTAAACAGCATACATTTACTTCCATAGAAAAACACAACACAATACAACAGTAGCTGGCGCTTCGGCAGTATCGCCTTGCAAGTGTCATTGAAGCGTTTGGCCTAGTAAATTGTATGCCAGTATACCCTTCCAGGCTCTGAAGAAGGCGATACTGCCGAAACGTCAGCTACTGTTATATTGTATTGTGTTTTTCTATGGAAGTAAATGTATGCTGTTTAACAACCTCGCGATTGCTGAACAAGAAAACGAAGAAAAAAATAAAATAAAAAGCAAGCAGGGAGGTCTTTTCGTTGGAGCAGCCCTGAACATCCTCTTCTTCCTCTCCAAGCTATTTTTGGCAAGTTACTCAACCGCAGATTTTTTGAACGGGCTGACCTGTGAGACGCATTGTGTAGTTTGTGTAAACAGCTCATCACTTCAATGCAGCTACACGGCAAGGCAATTACATGGTTAGTAGCCCTTCAATCCCACTACTGTCATTTGAAGGACTAAATTTGAAAAAAAAGTGCGAAAACAAAGTGGTGAAAAGATTTGCAGGAAAATATGGCATACCACGATGCAGATGGACGAAAACCACCGCTACTGAATGTGCCCGTTAGTGAAATTAAAATAATACGTAGAATTTCAAGAGCTCCTCGCTCCTATAATTCATCCAAGCTCTAAAATCAATATTCTTGAATTCATCAAAAAAACATAGATAATATGTGTTTCCGAAACAATGTGCGCGTGTGTCGTATTGGTTAGCTGTGTCCTAGAATACACAGTTGGTCGATAGTTCGATCTTCGGCCCTGGGTTCATCAAGCCCTCTATTCCTCCGTGGTCGGCAAAATTGCACCAGATTCGTAAAGAAGATAACAAACGTTGACTTTCTGTATCAGTAAGCCACCGCAAGAACGACGCTTAGTGAAATGAAAGCACGTCGCATCGCTCAGCGAGTGGTCAGTGCCAAGAGCCTTACCTTTTATATTTTTTATCGACCGAGCAGAATTTTAGAAGAAGACTGTTATTAAAAAACTATACAAAATTTGTGTTTATAACAGAATAAGTAGCATATTTCAAGAGTTATCTTATTAGATGCGCAGTTCTTATGCTTTATGGTTAAGTGGTGGAACGACTGGTGTTGGTCGTTGCTGGCGATTCTCCATTTATGACAGAGAGCAAGACGTTCGCATTATACTGGTTGACCATCTTCCACACTGAGCCGGTTGATTCGCCTATCACAATGTGCTCAAAAAATAGTGAATTATTCTTCAAGCTCTAGTAGGCAGGGAATGTATGAAGTAAATTACACTAAAAGTCGCATTAAATTGGAGATTTTGCCAAACAAAAACGTATGAAACTTCTACAAAACACGAGAACATTTTTTTTATACTTAAATGATCCGATACTCTAATTTTCTCACACAACTGAGCTAACAAGTGGCCGTCATAAAGAGTTTGTTTGGGTCACATTTCGTCACATTCGCCTTCTTCAGGGGCCGCAATCACTAGAAACCACCGTCCACGGTGGTTGTGCTCGCAATGTGGGTCTTCGTAGTTGCGTCTTGTAAAATCTTCTTATTTACAACACGGCTCGAACGAAGAACCTCACTCTGCTGTGCCCTTTTTATACACAGTGGTTGTCGATCTACTGTCCCCCCATTTCGATCTATTTTTCGTGGTTGCAATACGCCTCACACGGGTCGCTGTTATGACACTCAGAAGAAGGCGAACAGGCCAAAACGCTGGCTGGACAAAATTTTTATATAATACTCGTATCAGCTTAATAATCTAGAGAACTGTTGAATATTCATATTAAGATTAAATTAAGGTCGGTTGCTAAGATATTCCGGGATCACACTGTGCTGTCCCTAACACTTTTTCTATTCGATTCGTTTTCTCGCATTCGCAATACCCGCAGGCATACTTGGATTTGGGCGTGGTCTCGGCTGCTACGTGAGGATTATTGGTCTTTGTCGTAAATGTCGTTGAAAAATGGTGGAGTCGATTCCTCCTGGAGTCCTCAGATAGATCTGATGGAGCTCTAAGCAGACAAGTCTGCTACTAATTCATCGAGCTCAGAACGATGAGATATCTGGTTGTCCAGATGCGGTATCGAATCCTTTCGCATATTACTGGGCATCTCTAACCACTGCGCTGTCTGCGCATCAATGCAGCAGTGTTCGGAAAGAGGAAAAAACTAACACAAAAAACGTAAAAGTTACAAAATAGACTTGTAAGTGGTACAAAAAATCTCATGCTTTAAAGACTTACTACTTTACAACGCAGCTAAGATGGGCAATTCAAAGCAAGGAATGACCCGACTGATTTTGTTGTCCCAGATTGTCCATTAATGATTTTCGCAGAAATCGGACATTCTTATAGAACGGAACTCTTCATGTTGAGTACTTTATCACCTTTGAAGCAAATTCAACTGTTCTTGTAAATTTATTCCACATCATTCGATAACTTTTCGACAACATCCAAAAAATAATCATAAAGTTATCACTAAATCTAACAAGAAATTGAGATTCATTAATCATCAAGAAGGAAAGATTAGTCGCATTTGAAAGCATTTCAATAAAAGCAGATTCATTTACAAAACGCACGGAATCTTCTTCTCCATCGATGCACTGTCACTATGGTGGCATTGGCTAGCTCACTGTTGAATGGTTCATGCATTGTAGTCAGTAGTTCATTGATTTCTATATAAAGAATGTTGGTGATAGTAAGTTCCAAGTGTGCATTGAGATGAGATCGTACGTGAAACCTTCTGAAATTCAGGAGGATTCATCAGAGTAGCAATTGGATTAGAGTACGTTCGTGTCAAACTCTGAGGACAACAAACTGACGCAGGAGTATTCATATAGTCATTCGCATAAAGATACTGAGAAGACGACTGTGACGGATATTCGAGCCCAGCCCTCGTAAGTGGAAACTCTGTGGTGGAACGAGGAACTTGTTCAGCTTCTGAGTTATGACCGGATTTTGATGTACTTGGGCGCTCTGCTGGAGAACTTTGTTCGAACTGAAATACCATAAGAAAGTTGAATACAATTTCGATTATATTACCTCTCAACTGGATCTTATCGTAAAAATAGCAGCAATAATTAACGTGGCATTATTACCTAGTGTAGAAGACACGAATAATAAACAAATATTCAACTTAACCTTCAACTAACAAAGATTAGTTCTGAAAACCTACAGACATCAATTTAATTCTATGTTTACCCCCAAGACATCTCAAATCGTCAAACATCTCCGTCAAAATGTAGTTGCCTGGTGGATGAAGAAGTTTAAAATGCTGTGGTCCATCTTCAACAGGATTTGTCATAGAATATGGCCGTTTCTACAAATATTTCAAAATTTACTATCAAGTATGGATCCCGTTTATTGCCGATTAGGCGCGCAGATTGAGGAGAAGAGCAGGTTGGAAAAAGTTATCGTCACCTCTACTGAATATGACAACTTCTCAGGGAGCAGGAAAACACTTGGAGAGAAATCCATTCTACTCTACATAGAATCCAAAAAAAACCTTTAATGTTCTCAGTTGTGGATGCAACGTAAAAACAGGATCGGTTTGCGTATGTTTCTCACAGCGACTGCCAGCCACATCGTTCTTGGCGATCGACAATCCTGCCATTTCTTTTGTGTCCTCTTCTGAAAATGGCTCCACCAGATAGTACCTGAATTGCCCTTAACTACATTCGTTAATAGCGATTAATATTTCTCGATATCTCTGTCTATTCTAAGGTGAATTTGTCACCAAAAGTAATACTAAAAGCCAACGGACGCTAAGTTTGCTATTAACTGCGTCGTTAATGAGTACGAACGTCGCCGAAACGAAAATTTCCACACTGCCAATTTAATTCACTCTATCCACTCCATGAAAAGGTACATACCCTCCGAATTGCTCGTCGGTGAGATCGTTTGGCGTACCACTAAAATTGAAGAGTAGGTCAGAAGATCGAATAATATTGCTGTCAAAACCGGGTTGGAAACGGTAATACACCTTATGGGACCATTAGTATTGCGAGCGAAAGCAAATATTGAAGTGTAAGATTTGAAACAGTAAAAATATTTTGATCGGCAAGGACAAAGTCTTCAGTATAATGACGAAGTCAGTCATAGTTTCAAATTTCTTGATGAGCAGACACAAACTGTCAGTGAAGTAATTATTTCACATTGACTAACGTTTCCGCGAACTTCATTTTCTTCAGCGCCTACAAATGGTCAAATCGACAGTGGAAAACACCGAGTTTAATGAAACTCCGAGCTGTGAGCACTCGGAAAAAGGGCGCGTGTAGCACAGTGTTTAGAGATGACCAAGAATATACAATGGTCGCTGGCTCGATCCAGCGCTCTCCGCCCACCAAATACTCCATCCTTCAAGGGTCGACAAAGTATTACAGATTTGTCTGGGCGGATAGTAGCACTGGCTCGATACACCGGTAAGCTACCGCCAGTCATTGTGAAGGCCAGATATGCATTCAGTCACGTCCGACGATATTTCGTTAAATTGATTGCATGACACATCACTTAGAGATTGATCAACGCCGAAAGACTTACCCTTCTTATTCACTGTTTTCTTGATGAGCAAACATGAGGCTGTCACTACAGCACTTATTCATCAAAAATAGTTGAGTTTCACCGATTTCGCCTTCATCAGAGCTGGGAAAGATCAAATAGATACACAATCCGCTCAGTCAAACACTTCATTACCTAAGCAGAAGAAGCTTGATGCATAAATTCTCACTCCCTTAATAAACACCTCGTTTTAAACAATGACTGTTTTGCTCTTTATAAGTCTTTCGAGTTATTTGATGGAGACCAGTCGCACGGAGTCTTACATGGGCGAGGAATGTGCCTCGCTCAGGTCCTGGGAAGTATTTCGCACAAATGAGAGGGGTTGCCATTAGGACAGCGATTGGAACCAAGCCTTGCCATTGTCTTGATTTCTAAGTTAAAAGCACCAGCAATCGATCTCTGGCCATTATATAATGCTACTGAAGATATATAGATGAACGTCTCGTCATCTGCTCCACACAAGAGGAGATGGACAAATGTTTTGAGTTATTGAACGAACTGTCAAAGTACACTACAGTCACCGGAGAAAAACGGACTGCTTTCCATTTCTGAGCGTTAAAATTATCCAAAAACAGCTGTATCACCAAGTGGTACGGAAAGCCAAGTAACAAAAAATATAGTGGTTCATTATCTCTCCTCTTATTTTCCCACACACAAAAAAGGCATTTGTGAGAAATATGTTTCGAAAAGCCACCAGTGTGTGCGCAGGAAGAGAACAGAAGGAAGAATCCCTGAAATTTGTATGGAAAATGCCATTTCTTATGCTTACTAAACTCTAGCTCATTGATAGAGGCGTAGAGGAAAACCAAAACTCCTAACGATAATCAAAGCGAGAACAAGGTCCCGTTTATCTTGCTCTTCATTTCTAATGAAACAAGTGCAATTATAATACTTTACTTAGAAATGGCCTACCTAGAGAATTCGGTAGCGACTTAAAAGACTTAAAATACTCCCAAACATTCTTGTTATCACGCGTGGCTTCGCGCCATAAGGCTGATCCAATGCGATCTGATCCAGGCACAGTCCCCGCACATGTGAAACTTTGTGCGGCTGGCCTCTACTAAATAATTGGAAGACTTGTAAGAAATAAAATGGTGGGTGTTTAAAAAAAGTCGTTTATTAAGGTAATGAAAATTTATGCAACGGCTTCTTCTGCATAGGGTTATGGAAGTGTTTGGGTGAATGAATTGCATGCCAATTTGACATTTCCAGGCTCTGAAGAAGGCGAAACCGCTTAAACGTCAGCTTTTTTCATTGAATAAATGTTCTAATAACAAGCTCATATTTGTCCATCGAGAAGACAATGGATTATTGATCAATGCCAAGGTTCTAAATGAACTATCCTCTTTATCCTTTTGTTTTTTCTTGGGTTGAACCGATGTTTTACCTCTAACTGATGCTACAAGACATCATGCTGTTCGTAAATATCATGTGGCGTAGAAAATGCCAAAAAATCATTCTTGATCACAACATTTCAACCCCATCTGTTTCCATTCTTTTTTTCGTGGAGGATATTACGTGAAGTAAAAACCACAAGGATGTTGTAATATGAGCAAAACTCAGAACTTCAGGTGCGCTTCGAAGTAGCGAATGTCCTTTCCGGGGCCTCACGTGTTATCCACTGCTAGAGTAAAAAAATGGCTGAGAGGAAAAGCAAAGCAGCCTTGGTTCGTGCAGTGGATAACATGTGAACCTTGAAAAAGGATAATCGCGGGTTCGAAGTGCAACCGAGATTCCGAGTTTTGGTCATATCTCAACATCCTTGAGATATGTTCATTTGCATTGTGGAATGCATTGTATTTAATGCATCGTGGGTGTTATCTGTTAAAGTGGACCAATACTATGGACAACTTTTCCAAGTTAAAGAAGAGAATGGAAAACATGTTAAAGCACGCACTACTCTTGTTGACGATGGCCGAGCAAGTAACAGAGTCAATAAGCATTTACGATATGAAAAATATCTGATCATATCCGTCGTGTTATGTTGCTCTAGACTATGAAAGCGAAGCATTGCTAAACACACAAACGAATACCGAATTATCGTTGTTATGATGCATACAGTGACTGAGATGATCTGTGACAGTGTCAACATTCAGTCGTCTAACATACCCGAAAAGATCGGTCAGCAACGGGATCCTTCCAGAATTAGAGAATATCTGAGCGAATTGCAGATTCTCACACATGCTATTCGCCAGCATCTAAATTAAATGACATGAAGAATGTATTGACGATATTGGATATGGGTCTAAAGAGAATATTTGCTCTATCATCACAAAATTTCGAATGTAAAGTATGTCTATAAGTATCGACGACTAAGAACTACAACTCGCTTATCATATTTATCCCGTCAAAGGTATGCTTTCAACTACAAAAAAGCTGTCGATTTTCATGACTTATCAAGGATATAAATGGAGTCATCGAAGTAACACTAAATCTAGAAACTAAGTAACTGACCGTGACAATGGGTAGCGACAGAAGAATGCGTCCAAAACAAACGGCCGGATGTTGAGTACTACGTGCCTCTTTTATGACGACAAACAATGCATCCTCGACTTTATTTCGAAGTTCCAAAATCTTATCGAATGCCTCCACTGATAAATCTCTGCGCTACTGTCAAAGAACATTGTTTTGCTTATACTGTCAAGTTTCCAACGTTTAATATCGCAAACGCAGTTTAAAGGACGATCAACCCTTTAAGTAAAACAGCGCTAAAAGCAAGATTACGGCTAGAATGACAATGACCACTCTGAGCCAAATGTTGTGCTTCTCCCTATGATGAAGACTTGAAAACATTCAATTCAAACTATCGGGGGAGAAAAATTCCCACACGTTTTCATAATCCTCCAAGATACGGTATTCATGACAAACTGTTGGAGGTAAGACGGATTTAAGGAAGGATTAACTGCTAATTAATATTATTAATAATTCAACATGAATAGTCCATCAACAAAACGTACATGGATTGAGAACGATCAAAGCACTCATACAGACGATTTCCTCTTCTCGCATTCCATAGGCACGATATGGCTGAACCAATTCGTCTAAGGCACGATCAACGAGGCCGTTTCCAAGGTGACTGGAAAAAGGCAGCGAAAAAAAATCCTGTTTTAACCATAAAGGGGTTAGTTGTGGTCATTACCGTTTACAGCTTCATAGAAAATTATAACGAAACTTTCGCTAGAAACTTATAAGATACCGCATACATTAAACGTCCTGTTGACAAACAGATAGAACTTCAAACGAATTATCCTCAACAAATTTACAACGATAAAAATAAACAACTCATTTATGAACAAAGTTTTAACACATTAGTCACCTGGTAGTATCAGAGATCATACCTTAAACCAATAAGGAACTCTTAACGAATGGTTGCCGAATTCCGGTAGGAGCATCACCGCTTTCAGGATTTTAACGAATCATCAGGTTATATTTTGAGCGCAAGTACACAATACGGGATAAAGATCACTTACTAACTATCGGAAAATGCTGCCGATATATTTCTCGGAACATAGGCGAAGTTACAAAGACAAAGGATATTTTTTGTCCTTTGCCACCTCAACAGTTCGACACGCGAATTTGAACACCATAAGTGGAGCGAAAGCGTTTTTTACCAAAGCCACCTGAATATATATATATATATATATAACTAAATTTTATTAACAGCTTAAAAACGGCATAAATGTTAAAAAGTCCATAGTGCACCCTACTCGATCGTCAACACTTAGGCCACCTATCAACACGGAAAGATGCTCCACCCAATCGATTGCGGCGATAAGCCGTCGGTAGGCCACCATGGATAGCTCATTATTCTTTGCCATACGAAATGGTTCATAGCGCATCTAAAACCATTTACTGAGAGTATTTTCAATAATGCTTTAATAAGGATCTCTCTCATAAAGGAATCTCATGCCAGTTACTCGCGAAGCAACGTGGAGGCTCCCCGGGTGGCAGATAGGGGGTCAACCGAGGAACAAAAAGCAACCTTTGCTTCTCTGAGACGCAGTCAAAGACCAGCAAGAACGTGCTATTGTCCAAGAACGATGATATCTACGGTATCGATAACTATCGCCCAATCTGCTTATTGTCTGCCCTCTGCAAACTTTTCGCTTGAGTCTTCCTAAGCAGGACTGATGGAACACTGGACAGAGAACAGCTATGTGAGCGAGAAGGGTTTCCAAAAGGATTCGGTACGACAGAGCACATCCACACGATAACAAGTCTCATTGAAGTATCGTGAGAGTACAATAAACCTCTCTGCCTCATTTTCATCGATTTAAACAAAGCTTTTGACTCACTTGAGATAGAAGCAGTCCTCGAAGCCCTGGAGAGCCAGATAGTCCACACTCAGGACAAAAAGATCCTTCGCGAGCTATATAACAATTCCATAACCAAGATATCACCGTTCTATAACGATATAAACACCAACGTCAAAAAGACGGACTAGATAAGGCGATACCATCTGCCGGAGGTATTTACTGTTCTCCTCCAAAACATCATGCGAACATTGGAATAGGACAATATGAGAGTGAAAAACGATGGTCGGCAATAACACTATCTTCGCTTTGTGGATGATGTTTTTGGAACACCATTAGCCATGCGCATCCAATGCTAGCCTAATTCATGCTGTGGAAAGATTGGTTTTCGACTAAATCTCACAAAAACGGTGTTCATGAAGAACGGATTGGTTACGCATGCCCCATTCACGCTCAACGCCATGAATATCACGAAATGTTCCAGCTACGTCTATCTTGGTCGGAAAATCAACATGATGAACTCCAGCTCCAGAGTTGAGCTGGAGGAAGCGAAGGACATGGAGAGGTACTAAAAGCACCGAGGATGTAGCGAAGAGAACGAAGAACATCCGACTCCGTGCCTATCTTCTCCACTCCATGATTCTTCACGCCTTAGCGTGCACGTAGGAAACATGATCGCTACATAAGCAGGTGAAAGACCATTCAGCTTTACTTCAGGCGCAGTCGAAAAGACGATGTTCAGAATAAACCGTATAACGCAAGTGAAAAAAAGCGATTCGAAGCTCCGACTTACGTCAACGATCAAAAATCACAGACTCCATTCTACACGCTATTTGGTCAAAAATAAGGTGGGCTTGTCACGTAATGACTATGAACGACAACCGTAGGACAGCAGTCCTTAGTGACTAGATTCTTCGAAATGTCAAACGTTCTGCAGGAAGACCACTAAACGATGGTTAGGGGTTCTTCACAAAAACCTTAGAAGAAAGATATAATGCTCAACGAGAGACTCGACGATCAACCGGACGACAGGTGTTTTTCAATAAGGAAATTCCTCACGCTGAGTATGATTTATGCAAGAGCTGGCGATAACCATACTCATGCGATGGCGCACTACAATGATATATCCAGGAAAAATCAGTTAGTGCTCGAAACAAAGTGTATGTAGCCCGTCCCCATTTTATGTGGTATTAGGTTGTAACACATGAAATGTCCGATTTTAAGTGTGAATTTTAAATAACCACAACTTTTTTCGTGCTATATCATACTAATCGAAGTATACATTTAAAATCAGCACATTTTCTTCAAAAAAGAAACAAGTTTATTTATTCCAGTTGCGTGAAATTCTGGAGTTCTGGAAGCGGCGAATCGTTGAAGGCATTTTTTGCGTCGTCGTGATTGGTGAAGCGTTTCTCGCGAACGAAGTTGTCAAGGTGCTTGAAGAAGTGATAGCCAGTAGGCAAGAGGTCTGGCGACTATGGCGGATGAGGCGAAGTTTCGTAGCTCAACTTGTTCAAATTCTGCAGCGCTGGTTCTGCAACATTAAGCCGGGCGTTGCCTTGGAGAAGGATTGGTCCTTTTCCTGTTGACTAAGGACGGTCGTTGTTGTAAGAGTTTACGGTGCATTTCGTGGATTTGTTGGCAATACTTCTCTGCCGTAATCGTTTAACCCGGATTCAACAAGCTGTGGTGAATCAGCCCGGCTGCAGACCACAAAACAGTCATCGTAACCTTTTTTGTGCAATTTCGGCTTTGGAATGTGCTGTGGACCCTGATCGCAATCCATGCATTGAGCTGAACGCCTCCGGTTGTCGCCCAGAACCCACTTCTCGTTGCACGTCACAATTCGACCAAGAAAAATTTTTTGCGCGAAATAAGAGCATACGACACTTCAAAACGGCGATTTTTTTCGATTATCGTTTAATTCGTGCGGCACCCATTTGTCGAGTTTTTTTTGTCTTTCCTATGCGACTCAAGTGAGTAGAAACTGTTGCTGTGCTTACGCCAAGCTGTTCTTTAAATTTCACTAGTGCCTTCAATTCGTTGTCGTCAAGTTCACTGAGATGTCCGCTGCCTTTCTTAACTTGAAGGTCGAAATCACCAAATTGGAATATCCTAAACCATTTTTTGCATTGTTGATTCACCAACACTACCTTCACCTTAAACTTGATGATTTTCCGAGCTCCTTCCGCGGCATTATGTCCACTCTCCCACTCGTACAAACAAGGACACGAATATCACGTTGGTTCATACCAAAGTTAAAGCTTATAAATACGTTAAAATATTAAATGTTGAAAAAAAACCAATACCGGTATAGAAAGAGCAGACTCTGTGCTTCAAAAAATTTATATTAAACATACATAAAAAAACGAAATAATTATTTAAAAAATATTACACAAACCTTAAAACAATAAAAGCAGACATTTCATACGTTACAACCTGACATTATTCAGACCATTTTCGCTTCCTCCACCACCCCATAAGACAGGGAAAACAAAACAGTACAAGCAATGCATTTAACAATACCTTTTCTGGATCTGTAGAAGGCACAACCCACCAAAACGTCAGCTTTTGCGGATAAATAAATAGTGTGGTAACATCCTCGTGTATGCTTACCAAGAAAACAGCGTGTTACAGAACAACGCTTTTTTTTTCGTCTTTCATTTATTCAACAAATTATCGAACAATGGTATTTCAGTTTTGGTTTGAACACAGCAAAATATCTTACTCTAACGTGGTTTACACTAGTTTAATCATATGTAACAGATGAAACGAAGAAGAAAAAAAATTGGAAACCCTCCTCACCTCACATCGTTTGCCTTTCAGCTTAGTTGGATCGGCAATGATTTCTCGAAGTCTGTTTACTCGCAATGGATATAACTGTGAAGCATCTACATTCGTGTCACCCTTGAAAAAAAATACCATAATTAGCTTTAATGATGCTGAGATATTTGCAAAACTCCGGACCGCAGGTGTCTACGGTGGGGAACGAACGCGCTATTGTCCTTTCCGGGGAGTAGCGCGCTCACCACCACACCATGCGGGTCCTCCGAACTAGCTGAGAGACAGGCGAAACGAAGGACCCGCATGGTGTGGTGGTGAGCGCGCTACTCCCCGGAAAGGACAATAGCGCGTTCGTTCCCCACCGTAGACACCTGCGGTCCGGAGATTTTGCAAATATCTCAGCACCATTAAAGTTATATTTCGCAATACATACCCTGCCGCTAAAAAAAGAGTAGGCAGTAAATAATAAGTCAAAATATCATAATTAGGTTTCCGGGCTCACTATAATTTGTTTGAGGTACAATGACCTATTAGTCTTCTATTAGTTAGTTCATAGAGGAAGTACACGTGGATTTTCCAAGAATAGTGATTGTGCTAGATACACTCCGTGGAGGATCAAAGAGATTAATATTAAGAACGAGAAGGGAGCTTTCATATCATAAGTGACATCAAAGGTAAAAGGATAATGCAGTGGTTGAAATGGGTTTCGGTAAGCGCAAAGCCTTGATTCAACATAGCAGCAGGCCAACCAAGCTCCTCATTCCTCTGGGCCCAACAAGTTGCTACCATACATGTCTGCGAAAAGCATCCTGCGATTGACAAAACCTGGCGATTGCCTTCGGTGAATGTCAGAAAACATTCTAGCACGGCTACGACAGGATTCCAGAGAGGATCTAATCGACGAGGATTCAACGACATTCACGAAGAAGGGAAAATACACAAGCAGTAGTCGAAGGCACATGCGAATCCGAAAAGCTTTTGTGGATGATGGATACGGGAAAACGAATGGAATGCAAGAAGCGTTGGAGACAATACAACATGTGATACCTAACGCTCATACGAAAATGCAAACGTAAGCATAGCAGACATCCTTGGAAAGGCGAATAGTGGAACAGAAAGACCAGAACAAAGGTGTCTGTATAATCAGAAAGTCGTGCCGCTCGGTTTTATTGCCTTGTCTTCAGCTCCAAAATATTTGCGATATTGAAGTGTCTCCCTTCCAACGGTTTACCGTCCCATCGTGGGTGGGAGGTGTTCCTGGGTATCGGACTGAGATATAAAGCGGGGGTTTTCATCCCCTGGCAAGGTCTCCCATGCTGAGAATGACTCCGGCGTTTCCATCAGGAAGCCTAACTAAGAGTAAAGTAATATCAGGATCCACCGCCACCCTGGTATCGTAGTCGCATGGTGGCAAATCTCTCTCTGATCCACATGGGCTGCGACTGCATGTCGTGGTGACGATCTGGGACAGACTTTGGCCAGGGTGCCCCCTCGTGATTCCAGGGAATCACTTTAGCTTAACCAGCAGATCTCCGAAAAATAGTGGTTATGCTGGGGGCCCGCACAACTAGTAATGACGGGCCATTTAACTAACAAGTAAGTATTGAGGTATCTCATAGAGACTGCTGTCTATCTAATGCAGAGTATCCTCCACCTCTATTCATTTCTACTTCTTACCACAGCACTCGCACATATTCAGGTGTTTATATCTTCCAGTTTCTCCAATGTATTGTTTAATCACTTTTTCGTGTAAAATTTATAGTCATATGAGCTTAACTTCCTCTATAAGCTATGTAGTCCTTGTTTGAATAATATCTTTGGAAAAGCAGAGTTCTTTATATGTTGCCTTATTTAAGACGCTTTTCAATGCATACCATCATAAGAATATCTTTTGTCTGTCATATCTTGTTTAGTGCTCTTACGTAAGATGAATAGGCGATGTTGTCCTCAACTAAAAGGGAACTCTCAAACTACGCCCGTAACTCCGCCTGCTCCAGCGGAAATAAAGAGAGCAACTAGTCACGATTCTAATCTCTTAGGCACTGCTCCTGTACTCGTCCCCCTCCTTATTGCGGCTTTACTTTCTGCAGTAGATTTCAGTTATTGAGCTCTCTATTCTCATTACCCATCATAATCACTATGGCATATCACGCGCATTTCTTTCTAGCAATCACTAATGCATTAAAGCTAGGGGCACATAGAGAATTCCTCTATCAGATAGAGAATTCACTGTCTACCTAACAAACACATTCTATAAGTCGATAGAGACTGCATTTGCCACAACGCCCGAATGCGTGCCCTACATCCACATCCCATTCTAGCCATCGGGCACGCCACTAGACACAGCATCTTGTAGCCATTAGTCACACCACCAGGCATGCTATTGGGTATGTCTCATTGCTTGCGGACTAGACCTCGCCACCCGAGCCTTGACCCTACGACCAACGCCACTCGCTTGGATGTAGCCGCGCTCACTAGCACCGTCATTTGGCTTCTGACAGCGCCACGGACATCGCCGTTGCTATTCCATCATCATTTCCCTCCCGTTTAATCTTTCTTTACAAACTCATTTGCTTAGGTTGTAACGATATTAACTGTAATCCTTAGCTCCTGCTTTGCTAATACACTGTTATCGTCGATCCTTATGTAATTACGTTGTGTTGTTAACACAAGTTAAATACCTTCATTGCTCACAGGTACATTACGAAACAATTCTTCACTCTTATTCACTCCCACGAACGCCTTTCATATTCTTGTGCTGTGAGCCGTTACATTGGTCCACACACTATTGTTAATGCATTTTATTAGGTAAAAAAACCCACTGAACTACCTCATTTGTAATTTATTGTACATACATTACAAATCTCATCGCATTGTTGTGTAAAGAGTATGTATATACGTATAAAGGTTTAATTACCCAAGTTTGAGGTCCTTTAAAACAGTTCCTCGCTCTTATTCACTCCTGCGAACGCCTTTCATATTCTTGCGCTGTGAGCCGTTACAGGGTACGGTTCACATGATTTCTTGCAAAGCTTGTTGGAAGGGATAACAAAACAAAAAACAAAACAATATAGAACAACAAAACAAAACAGGTAGACCACTTTGTGTTCATATAAAAGAACACCTCTATGGTAAACTTCGTTAAACCAAATATCCCGCTAGGCGTGCACAGGAGACAGACAACGGAGAACATTTTGAAGTGAAAGTCACTATCCTCGCACAGGAAACTAAAGTATCAGAGCGTGAAACTCTTGAAACGTTTTGAATAAATTTCAGAATCAAAGAATGAACCGCAAGAAGTGCCTTGTGGTCACGCGCGACCTTGTTGGTTTTTTGACCTAAGTCAGAAACATTCCTCCCCCATCTAGGACTCTGAGCAGCCAACAATAACTGGAAGATTTATAAAGAACAAAACAGTGAGTGTTTAAAAGAAGCTGCTTACTATGCGAATCAAGTTTGCGTGTTGAGTTTTTTCTGTTTGGGTTGTAGGAGTGTTCGTCGCAATCGGCTGATTTCTCAAATTGAACTTTCCCGGTTTTGAAAAAGGCGAAACTGCCGAAACAAGAGCCAGTATTGAACACATCTTGTTATTAAGAATCTTGTGTCCACTCAACAGGAAAACGCTGACTTGTCGAACAATATCCAGATTAATAGAAAGTTGGTTCTGAGAATTAGTATATAGGAAGGACCACTAAACGCCTAGTAAGCAGATGGTCCAAGAGGCCTTGTGCTATAGATGGGCGTAGTTATCACGGAGAAATTCAAGTACGCGGATCAGCAAGTGACAAAAACTGTCTGAAGCTGCTAATCGATGCTCTCCCTCGGAAAACTATTGCAACGGTTGTAGAAATCTGAAAGTTCACAATTCAGCAACTGGAAGACAATGAAGTGTTGAATAAGCTCGATAAATGACTGTCGCATGAAATAGACGAGCGAAAGCGAGAATGTCCTTAAGAAGTCTGTTCCGCTCCTCACGTTCACTATCGCCCTCTTCGGTTCCTGCGAAGCTTCCTCTAAACACCAGAAAGTACACATTTCTTCACAGCATTGTAAGATAAGATAAAAAACTGGGTCCTATAAGACAGCAGGTGAGGTCCGCTTCAGACGTTAAATCAAGATGAAACACTCAAGAATTTCCCAAGCCTAATTTGCTTATGATGACTTTTTCATTTTCGGTCTTTGGAATCGGGTATCACAAGTTCATCAGTCTTGGGAAAAACACTACAACGGAGAAATAATTTCGCGAAACCGATGAAATTGTATAAACTACAGTGCATTGAGAATAAGTCTTTTAAAGAAAGTCGTTGCAAAACTTCATTTGTTATTCTATTTTGTATGACCCGTCTTCACGTCTACCGTGGGGATCCCAGCACTTCTCACATTCGATTCGTTTACTCGCATCTATTGCCCACGAAGATCTTCCAACTTTTATTTGTGGCTTCGATTGGTTCTTGAGGATTTTCACTTCATCTTGAATGTCATAGAATGTTGGTCGAGCAATGCTCCTTGGAGTCCTGATATAGCGAGGTTGGAGCGTTACCAATTGGGTTGCAGTGAGCAGATAGCGATTATAACTACAGCCTCAGCTTAACTGGGTTCATTGCCGATTTGTACTCCCCAGATCAATCCCGCTGATGGATGATTGCTGATGGCACTGATCGATAGAACTAGCTGAGAGACAGGCGAAACGAAGGACCCGCATGGTGTTGTGGTGAACGCGTTACACCCC
The DNA here is from genome assembly GCA_018806985.1 of Angiostrongylus vasorum. Taxonomy (NCBI): domain Eukaryota; kingdom Metazoa; phylum Nematoda; class Chromadorea; order Rhabditida; family Metastrongylidae; genus Angiostrongylus; species Angiostrongylus vasorum. The sequence goes on along the minus strand of JADANN010000202.1, from coordinate 234,866 downwards.
GGAAAGGACAATAGCGCGTTCGTTCCCCACCGCAGACACCTGCGGTCCGGAGTTTTGCAAATATCAGCATCATTAACAATAATAAAGATTATTAATAATAACTACCCGAATAAACATACTAATAATGATAGAGAAGAAAAGTGTGCTCAAAAAGCGACTACCTTCATCACTTTTGCTTCGATATTTAATAAGTTCATCAGCAACGTTCTCATCTCAACCGTCAGTTTTTTTCATCCAGTCGCTTTTATTTATGGGCTTTGGAGAACAACTGATCTACAAGTATCTTAATAAATATCATTTGCATAGATTTTACTTCAGAGAGGCATTGCAACCGAAGAAAGCCACAAAATTAAGGACGTTTGATAAACAACAAAAAAAATTCGGAAAAAAAAATTCTACGAATTTACGCTTTGTTTTGGTAGCGCAGTCTTCTTCTTCTGCTTCAGGATGTAGTCCCGATTTGGTCGACAGGCTTAATAAAGAATTGGGAACCTTCTTTCTTTTAACTAAAGCTATTAAAGGACTGATGTATGTGTCTACTATATCACTTTAAACACAGTGCTAATTCTTACCTTCGGGCTTCATACCGGCCTCTAAGCACTTCTCAAATCGACAACTTCGACATTGAGTTCGAAAATCTGAAACAAAAGCTGTTCGCTATTTTATTCATAAGCATATAAGAGGTTTTTATTATATAATATTTATTCACAACAGCTAACGTTTTGGCGGATTTCGCCTTCTTAAGGGTCAGTTTTTTTACGATTATTCCGATGGCATCACCCATCTATGCGAGCTCTACACGAGCAATACTCGGTGGAAGAGTAAAACAGCTCTGATGAAGGCGAAACGCGCCGAAACGTTAACTGTTGGGAATAAATAGTATGCATAATAATTACCTCTTGTGTGCTTATCAAGAAAAATAGCTAGCTATTTACCAATTCTAATGTTAATAGAAATTTGGTGTCATGAATTATAAAAGGTGTTGTTTCAGTGACAATATTTCAGTACGAATATATTCAAGGGGGGCGGGGATAGAGCAGTGATTAGTGACACCAACGCTAAAGAACAAAAGACGCTAGTTCGATGCCCGTCCCACGCTCCCCTCTAGTCCATGGGGGGAAAACCTTAGTCCGGCTATCTTCAAGATTGCAAAGAGAATTTGCTCGACCAGCACTCTACAGCATTCATAAAGGAGACGAAACCCTCAAGAAGTAGCTGAAACAACACGCGAAATGTACGAAGACCATTGTGGATGTTAGATGCAAGGGAAATCACTCGAATGCGAGAAGTGCTGGGAACCGCAGAGTAGGTATGATTATGGATTTTCTAAGACAAAACAAATAAAAAATTTATTTGATAGCTGTATCCGTAGGTATAACTTTTCCAGGCCATGTGGTTAGACCATACCCGCGATGCTGACGGTTTAATTAGTTTATTACTTATCCAGCACTTTCTAATATCGCCATTGATGTAAAAAAAAACAAGCTTATCTTTCTCCTAATCAAAAACAGCGTACATCACTACTTAAAAACGTGATAAAGTAATGATTCCAAATGGATGAAAAGCTAATAAAAAATTACTCCTTTACAATGAGCATTAGAGGACCGATCAATTTATGACTGGTAAATCCAGATGGCAGGAGTTCTATCTGTCAAGAAAAACTGTTACTATTTATATTTAAATTTCCCATTCTACTGTATATGGGTATTAACAATTTTAAATATAACATGGGCAGCTTGTATCGTAGTGGTTAGAAGTGCCCTGGAATACACACATGATCCTTGGTTCGATCCCGCGCTCCGGATTCACCTAGCCTTCCATTCCTCCGGTCTTGGAAAATTGCTAGCAGACTGATCTAGCAAGTCACTGTGTAAGGCAGATATAAATTCAATCACCTCTGCGATACTTGATGAAGTCGAATGCATGACGCATCTTTCAACGATTGATCAACGCCGAACGCTTTATCTTTTCATACTTGTCTCTAACATTTGATCAAAACGTAATTATTATTAGTACTGTTCAACCCAAGCGTATAGTTACTTAATTACACTCAATAAAAAATATGTTTCCACTACACCGAAGCTGCGGGTGTGCCTGACTTGTCAAACTTGTGCAGCAGCAAATGCTTCCTATTGTAAAGCCACTCGAGCATAGAAAAGGTTCAACTTTTTTCACCCAGAAATTCAGGTATAGGTAAAGCAATGTCATCGACAGCAGCCCTGTCGGCAGAAACTTAATCATAAAATAGTAAACGTTCCTCTAATTCATAAGAGGTCCAAAGATGGTTGGTGTCGATACCGCTTAGAAAAAAATCCCGATCAAACGGCAGAATACTGCTCGAATGGAAATTGTGCAGCGGCTCTCACCATTCTTTCACTCATTTATTATAACAAAGCGGTCTCTATTTCAATCCACTACCATTTCAATATGAATTCGTCGATAGACAAAATAACAGTAACATTAACAATCATTACGAAAATAAAAAAAGAACTGTACGCAGTCGGTTATAAGGTAAAGGATAGAGCGTTTAGCGTCGATTACTTCATAAGCGATTTTCTATACATTTGACTCAACTAAGCCTCGTAGACATAAATGAATGCATATTTGGCCTATACAACGTTTATCAAATCTGTGCGCTTTCCTCCCATACAAATCTGGTACCAATTCGCCGACCTCTGAGGCCTGATTGAACGTCTGGTGAGCACAGAGTGCCGGGATCGAACTAACGATCATGTCTGTATTGCTGGACACATCGAAACACGCGACCAGTTAATGGTGAGATATGGCTATTAATAGAAGTATTTTGAATAGAAAGAAGCGACTAACCGAATCGTATTGGGCAGTTGCCGTTTGCGTGACATTCGAGTTGGTCGGCCTTCATAAGCGCGCGACGGAAAAAACCCTTACATCCTACACAAGAGACGGTCCCGTAGTGCATTCCTGCCTATGAAATCAGTGGAAAAACGGATACATTTGGCTGCAGTAAAGAAACAAGAAGTATATTATAAGTTGAATTGAAAATAAAAAAAACTGAAACTAAAGTTTGTTTTTTCTTGTAGATGAAAGTGTACGAGAATAAAAAAAAATGACAATCTGATAATGAGTTCATACATACATAAGAACCAAACGAAACGTCATCAACAGAATGAATAACTCAACTAATTAGCTTTCTATTCATTTAAAACGAGTAGAATGTTAAGAACCAACTTTCTGCAAGGGTTATACAAAGTGCAATTACAATGATGCGGAAATATTTACAGAACTCAGTCTTTAGCCCAGATTCGCACTGGCGATTACCATTTCCAGGGACACATGTTATCCACTGTACCACTGAGGCTCTTGCTTCTTTCTCTCGGCCAATTTTTTTTACCCCTAACCGTGCCATCAGCAATAACCCGTCGACGGCAAAAATCTAGGGAGCACAAATCGGTACTGAACCTGGTTACGTTGAGGCTGCAGTCCAATTAGGGACTAGTTGAATTATACACTGGATAAAATGATGGGCACAATTTGGAGATGTTTTTTCGTACAAAACAAAAACAAAACGTACCTTCTCAGCGCCACATACTCTGCACACCTCTTCACCACACACCTCTTGTTCGTCTTCATCGTCAGAGTCTGGAACTCTTCGATAAATCCATCACTTTTAAAAAGTTGTGGCGAAAAGCATCATACTAATAAAATAATTGCCTTAAGTTGACTGTTTTTCGGAAAAAACTGGGTGACGTGCGCGCTATCTGGTTCAGGGCATGGGTTTATCCTTAATCAGTCTTTCTGGAAGAGGATGTTAAACTCAGATTAAGTGATTCTTGGTGATTAGTCTCCATGAGGCAAACTACTGCAGAATGCTATCATCAACAGAACAGAGTTATTACGAATTTGCAATGCCTAGTGAATAAATAGATGTTTTGAAGAAGAATACCACAAATAATAAGGAACGTTTAATGATATCATTTATAGTGATTCTAATATACAATCAGTTTGAAGTACTATTGCGATCTCAAAGATTTAGTTTTTGAAACTTTGTTTATTTTGTCTTACATGGCTCGACAGACTTCGAATACTGTGCGGATCCCAGCAGCTATCGGTCCCATATTGGCAGCGTTACAACAGGTAATTTAAAAAACCGTATTCGTTATACATTCTCATTAAAATGAGAAATTTCGGACCGTCGTACATCAAAAAAACATACCAATTACTATAATATCTTCTTCGCAGGAACCACCAGCTCCGTCTATCGGTGCCCTAATAGTACCACCGGTACGTTGCGCCAGGGCTGCAACAGAGTAGAAAAAGTCCACTAATCACCCATCATATCATAAAAGTTCACAGAATTCGAGTGAAAAAAACAGAAATTTACAAGCGTATAAGCATGCTTTCCGAAATGAAAGAAGAGCGAACTAGAAAGTGGCCTAACGGAAAACACCAAATAACCACGGGCAGTCATCAGGATTTGTGGATCGGAAGGTAACACAGAGATGCTAAAAGTGTTTCTGCAATAGCTCACTATGCAAATTGTTGTTGTTGTGTTGTTTTTTTCGGTGTTGTCCGACGGCTGACGTCTCGGTGATTTCGCCTTCCTCAGAGCCGTGCTGTTGCGTGTGGGACCATCCGCGTGCTGCTCACGTGGATTGACGAGTCGAAGACGATGATGACGACGAGATAATAAAGAAAAGGAAGAGCAAGGCGAAATCGCCGAAAAGTCAGCCATCGAATAACAACAACAACGACAACAACAACAACAACAACAACAACAACAACAACAACAACAACAACGACAACAACAACAACAACGACAACTTGTACCAACCTCGCATCACCTCAACAAAGGCAGTTTATACTTACTTAGTTGGATACTTGGATCGCCCATCTTCACTGGTTGTGCTGGCCCTAGCACAATTTCCGTTTTTTTCAGAGCTCTGCTGGTCTAGCCATTGTGGCTTCCTAGAGTCCCGAGGTCAGCCTGGCCAAAGTCTGCCCTAGGTCGTCACCACCACAAGCAGTCACCGCCTTCGTGAATCAGACAGAAATTTGCCACCATGCGACTAGCTACCAAGATGGTGGTGAGTCATGGTATTGGCTTACTCTTAACTAGGCCTCCTGATGGAAATGCCGGACGCCTCTTGGGAGACCCTGCTGGTGGGCGACTCCCCCTCCCCCGCTGTACATCGCAGCCTAACACCCAGAAACACCTCCCAGACACGATGAGGCCGCAAACCGTTGGAAGGAAGGCAGTTTATAAAAACATTTTATGTATATGCATATATGTTCTTATAAATACGCAGGTGGATCCAGGGGATGAACTCCTTCTATCTGCTGCGTTGATTTGGCACAAACTTTCTGTATTTACAGGGAGCATTCATGCATGCGTGCGTAGGTGCGTTCTCGTCTATGCGTATTGTATTCTACGAGTCAATTCGGGCAAAACCCTGCAATAAAGTGACAGGCAAATATATGGGGAGGCGGTTAGAAGTCGCCTCCAACAAATAAGCTCCATGTTCACTCTAGGAGAGCCTGGCAAGCTACCCGTGAGTATACCCAGCCCCACAGTTCAGAGCACAGCAAGCTATACGTGTGTATCAAAAAATGCTAAACACAGTAAAAAAAAACGGGCCTCATTCCCCTGACCCCCGAAAGCGCCTCCAATTTCGCAGCCTTGGGTAGGACGAGTACGGAGAGGCTGCTAAAATCGCAAAGGCCTAAGATGGAAACCTGTGCCTACAAAGCACGCACACTTGCATCTGAGCCCTCAACAGAAGACCTGATCACGCAAGCAAGAAGCATACGGTACGACATTATCGGACTGGCCAATACGATACGACGCCACCCATTCACCACCGTCTATGACACCGAAGAAGAACTGTTCCTCGGAACATGCGACAGTAGATGAGTCGAAGGCGTCGGCGTTCTCGTCGACAGCAGTTTGTCCATGAACATCGATTCATTCGAACAGCTTACAACCCGAAACGGACGTTTACGATTAAAAAGATGTGGATCAATACCGACTTTGACAATCTTCGTCGTTTACGCGCCGACATCAAACTATGACGAAGAAGAAGTCGAAGCGTTCCATATGGACTTGGAGAAGTTCTACAGAGAAGACCATACATTCTTCAGGGTCATCACGGGAGATTTCAATCCCAACATTGGACCAAGGAGAATGTCTGAAGAACGTCACATTGGGACCCACGGATTGGAATGGAACGAGCAGGGTGAGCGGGCTACCCGAGTTTATCATGGCGACTAAGACCATCCATCAACGCTGGACGTCGTAGTCTCCCAATGGAGAGTATCATAACGAAATAGATCACATCATAGTAAGCAGAAGGCTGTGCTTAATCGATGTCGCTGTTGTCCCAAAATTCTACACGATTTTAGACCATAGTCTCCTTCGTGCAAGATTCTACTTCTCGCGGAAAGGAGAAAAAAGTCATTAAACTCAAAAACCGAAGTCTCAGAACCACCACAAACTGGGACTTATGCAATTCATTAGTCGGCTGTTGGGAAGATGCCGTTGTCGATAACATGGACGAGGAATATTATTAAAGCTGGGACTTCGAAAGTCACCAAGAGAGGTCTGTCTCCAGAAACAGTCGAGCTGATACGCCAGCGTGGAATCGCACGAGCTGCAGGCAACCGCGAACTGACGTCCGAACTCGCAAAACAGTGCAGACAGGCGATAAAAGAAGATCTTAAAGAGAGAAGAGCAGCAGTAATAATCGAAGCTGCAGAGGCTGGGAAAAGCATTCGCAAAGCCCACCGAAGCATCGCCAATTACAAGAGCAAGATGACTGCACTCCGACGCCCAGACGGAACATTTATAGCGTGCAGAATGGCAATGGAGAAAATCATTCACGAATACTACTCAGAGCTCTTTGATAGCCACGTCCTTCTACACTCACATGAAATAAAGCAGGATGGATATACTGCACCACCACTTCTCCTTTCCGAAAGTCCGACACGTCGTTTCGTCGGTGAAAAAATCTAACAGCACCAGATCTGGACAGGATAACATCTGAACATCTGAAAAACCTTCATCCAGTACTCGCAAACAGACTGGCTCGGCTTTCACACGTTACCTGTCTGAATGGAAGGCCTCAACTCAATGGAAGACTAGCAAGGATGTGGTATTCTTCAAAAAGGGTGGCCTCCATGATGTCGGCGACAATCGCCCAATCTGCTTGTTGTCTGTCGTTCACAAACTTTTCACTCCAGGAGTGACAGAACACTGGACGAAGGACAACCATATGAGCAAGCAGGGTTTCGAAAAGGATTTAATACGATGGACCACATCCAAACGATAACAAGACTCATTGAAGTATCACGAGAGTACAAAAGACCGCTGTCTCATTTTCCTCGATTTAAGGAAGGCCTTCGCCTGAATTAAAATAGAAGCAGTCATGAAAGCCCTTGATAGTCATGGAGTCCCTATTCAGTACATAAAGATTCTTTGTAAGTTGCACAGAAATTTCACAACCAAGGTATCACCATTCTACAACGATATTATCATTGATGCCAAAAGATGGGTTACGCAAGGCGACACCATATCGCCAAAATTATTTACCGCCACCCTCGAGGACGTCATACGAGCATTGGAATGGGATAATATGGGAGTGAAAATCGATGGTCCGCAATTACATCATCTTCGCTTTACTGGTGACGTCGTCCTTATAACACCAAACATTATCCAGGCAGAACGTATGCTTGCCGACTTTGATAGAGCTTGTGGATAGATTGGTTTTCAACTAAATCTCACAAAAAACGATGTTCACGAGGAACGGACTGCTTTTGTATGTCCCATTCACGCTCAACGGAACGAATATCTCCGAATGCTCCAATTATGTCTATCTAGGTCGGGAAATCAACATGTTGAACGAGATAGCTCCAGAGCTGAGCAGAAGGAAACGAGCGGCTTGGGGAAATTTCAAGAGCATCGAGGATGTAGTGAAGAGAACAAAGAACACCCGACTCCGTGCCCACCTTTTCGACTCAACGGTACTTCCTGCACTAACGTATGCGTTAGAAACCTGGTCGCTGCGTGAGCAGGATGAAAGATCACTCAGCGTGATTGAACGCGCAGTCGAAAGCGCGATGCTAAAAGTATCCCGTTTCACACAAGTAAGGGAAAGGATCCGAAGCTCCGACTTCAAGTCAGACTTCAAGTGAGGAACTTCAGCGATCAAAAATCAAAGATGCCGTTCTGTACGCCAAACAATCGAAGATAAGGTGGGCCGGACACGTAATGCGTTTGAATGACAACCGATGGACAAGAGCCGTTAGTGACTGGATTCCTCGGGATGTCAAAAGTACTGCAGGAAGACCACCGATTCGATGGTCAGAGTTCTTCACGAAAGGCCTAAAGAAAGATATGGTGCTCGACGAGTCCCTAGAGCGAGCAGAACCTCTACTCTTGCACGCGACAGGGGAAAAAATGGAAGATTTACTGGCGCCCGCTTGAGCCACTCGACGATCAACGGGGCTACAGGTGATACAGATGATATATGTATATACATACATATATTTGCGTGTATATATATGTATATTTATCAGTATACATTTCACGAAAAATGATATAAATCAATAGCTATGAAAAGCCAACGAGAAAGACTAAAACGGAGAAAACTTTGAAAAAAAAAGCGGAGCTCTATTAAACCACAAATCTGAACTCAGTAGGTGCTCAAAAAGTGATACGCCTTAGCAAACAAAAAAGAAAAAACAGCAAATGAAAAAACAAAAAAAAGGTGCGACAATAAAAAATCTCTAGTGCTTTCGCCGTACGACAATTGTCTTATTAGTTGTCTCGTTTCATCAGTTTTCCCGTTTGGATATTTTACTTTTCACACGCGACATGTGCTATGGCTGAACTCGTGCACGAATTCTAATGCATGGGATGGCCCCTATAAGACCACTCCAGATCTAGTCTACTAGACATCCGTAAAGAATCTCACAACGAAATTGCTATAAAAACACACAAACACAAAAAATGGAAGAAAAAACATTGGAAAACAGAGCTAGAAAAGTAGATGGCTTCCTCAAAAACGATCTTCGCATTTAAATACGACGAACAATATGCATTCATCAGCTGTACGCATTAGGACAGACCATGTTTGTTGTTCTGCTACAGGAAAACATTAACAGTGATAAAAGTGTGAAAAAAAAACCGTGTAAACAACATCCATAGTTTCGAATTCATCAGAGAACATTTTCTACAAATCGATTAATTGACCAATTCAAAGCTGGCACTCTTTTGTAAAAGGGTGGTGAGGACAATGTGTAGGTGAAAGGCAGTTCTTTCTCACTTCTTCTCACTTCAGCACAACTGTTTTATCACGAAGAAACGACAGGAAACTATCAGCGTAAATGTTTTCAATGTCGAATATGCGATATGAATATATACCGAAACGAGGACATGAATGGATAGAAAATAAGGACCTAAGTGTAGGAAATATTCAAGAGCTTCAGAGTAAGTTGCCGGTTTTTTGACCAATGACGAAGAAATCTTTGCTTATCAGCAAGAAGTTTTACAAAATCACTGACGCAGATGGGTGAGAGTATACCAAAATTTCGTGTTGTTGTGGTCCTAAATTCGTGCGTTCTCGTCAAGGAGGCATGTTGCGAACCAACACTTGAATGGTTTGAAGGAATTTGCTCGAAGGATTTATGGATAAGACACCACAGAAGAAAACCCAGCTCGACAACGAAATTTCGGGCGAAATGGTCCCTGAGTGTTCTTGTTTTAACAAAAACCAGTTGTACACCATAAGGGAGGAACAACGGCATGATGGCGACGACTGTAATCGGTCACAGGTAGAATTGATTGAAAAAATCACATGCCCATGAAAAAAAAGCAAATCACTGGAGATCTTTGATAAGTACTGATAGGAGGACTTTGAATTGCTGAGAAGCACTATGTGAATGAATAATTTGTGAGGAAATAAAGACACTTTAGCGAGAAATATGAACACCAGTAAGTTTACTACTGTTAATTGACGATCATTTTTTAACGGCTAGCTATCGGAATGAACGGCGAAACCAATTCTTAAATCGGGAACAGTAATAATGAATGGTTTCAAATGGGTCAATCAGAACGATTTTCATAGACACCTACGAGAGATTTGTGATGATAGGAAGTCATGGGAACATCACGAACATATCTGTGAATTTGTTTGTACTAGCATCTTAGCATAACCATATGTTCTCCAATACTGAGGAAATCACTTGTCAGGAGATCATTTTCAGGTGTTTTTTCAGGGTCAGGTTTTCATTTTCAGATCATTTCAAATCAGGAAATCATTTTGACGAAATTTGTAAACTCGTCGCCCTCGTTGGGATATGAATCTCCTATTTAGGTATAGTAGATCGTTCGAATATAAAGAAATTACGAACACATGACTGAATGAAAATAAAAACGCAGAAATGAGAACGAATTGTTGACGCCTATCCACCAAAAACCGGATTCGTCACGCATGTAAAGAACGATTCAACCCCAAAAGCGCTGTGATGTGACATTGTTCTAATTAGAGTATTAAGTTCACAACGTCTTTAAAATGCATCTCGTTAAATATCGATTTCTATACAAAACATTAACACGATCTGAAAGACGTGAGTAAGGTAGACGTTTTTGACAAAACATAATTCTGAACGAAGACTTACTCCTATATTGTAGTTATAGGTCATCCTGAATGTCTACGATGAACAACGGGTGGCTCATCATTTTAGGCAGGACGATCCGACCTGGGCAGGAACACAAGATCTTCATCCATTATTCAGCTAAGGATAAATCTATGCCACAGCAGAGCCATCCCAGCTCCCTTTTTGTCCGAAAGAACAGTAAGTAAAACATAGCGTGACAAAAACGTGATGCACCTCGTTCGCCTTCAGTGAACCTTATCAAATATGCACCTCTCCTGAGCACCAGAACGAATGAACACTTTGTTCTACAAGTTGTTAAATTATAAAAAGATTGGCAAGTGATACAAATTGAATCCCACAGTGACCATTTTATCAAAAAAACTTCCTTCAGGAAGAAAAAAAAATCTCCTTTATGAAGAATAGAACAAAAATCAATTATACTAAAGGTCTAGAGAGCGGGTAGTCCAGTGCTAGTGATGCCGCTCAGCGATGGGCCTGGTTGGTTCAACCACCCTTCCCCCCAAGCTCCGATTCGACCTCGCCCCGGGGGTAATTTGCACCAACTTGCTCGGGGCAAGCTGACTTCCTCGAGTCTACATCAAAACACCTTAGCATGGCTGTCTCAAGATTCTAAGAAGAACCGACTCGAGCATTATTCAGCGACATTCGTCACGAAAGCAAAAAAATATCCTCAATCTGCTGGCAAACCCACATGCAGTGAATGTTCGAAGCCATTTGTGGATGGTGGACTAAAAGAAAACGATCGATGGCAGGAACTGCTGCGTCCATATATTGTGATATATGTGATTTCAGGTCACGTAATAATTAAAAGTAGAAAGCTTCTCGGCTCTCATCGACCATGTAAAATCACGGATTTTCTCTTCAATAGATTGCCAAAGGTGCTTATTCAGGACAATTGCGCCTTACATTACCTGTAGTACTAGTCGATTTGACCGTAATGAAGAAAAGGCTGAGCCACATGCCCCACAATTTACTGTGCACATCAACTGCCCACCCTAATCGCACAGGACTGGTGCGTGTACGCGTAGATATAGCGCTAATATGATGGAGTGGACTTGTTCTTCACGCGTTTTTTGTTTGTAATCTTCAGCGTTTCCGATTTTTCTAAACTCTTTTCTAACTTAACGTGTTTTCAACGAATAAATGACGAAGATAGCGGGAAAAAGTCCATACTGTTTGATATACAGCGCGTTTTAAACTTTAAGCATGACTGTAAACTAAAAGAAAGGTACAACACACCACTTAGCTTTTATGGGGTTCAAATAATCGAGTGAAAGAATAGAAAGCACTGGTCAACTGCAGAAGATATAATGTTCCGAAAGCTTGCTGGGACTATGAATTTCGCAATGTCAGCACAGACAGAGGAAATCGACGCAGAAATGAGATCGATGCATATCTTTGGAGAGCAAAAACTGGCCAACAAACACAGAGCTACTAAACTTCAATAAGTAGCATGAGCTGTTGAGATGTACGTACCACAAGCATCCAACTCTGATGAGATGCTCCGTTGGTGGTCTACCGAAAACCAGGAATAAACAGCATTTTTTGTAAAATTTTGAACTTACTTACTTGATACTTGAATGGCCCGTCATTACTAGTTGTGCGGGTCCCATCATAATCACCACTTTTTCGGAGATTTGCTGATTAAGCCATTGTGGTTCCCTTGAATCCCGAGGACAACCTGGCCAAAATCTGCCCCAGGTCTTCACCACCACGGGCAGTCGCAGCCCATGTGGATCAGAGGGTGATTTACCACCATGCGACTTTGATACCAAGACGGTGGCGGATCCTGGTATTGGTTTACTCTTAGCTAGGCTTCCAGATGGAAACGCCGAACTCCTTCTCAGCTTGGGAGACCCTGCCAGGGGATGTATCCCCGCTGTACATCGCAGTCCGACACCCAGGAACACCCAGCCACGATGAGGCGGTAAAGCGTTGTGAGGAAAACTTTGAACTACTTAGTAAAAGAACTACACTGAAGTGGGGAAAACTTTATTGAACAATCAAAGTGGTACCCAAAACATGACAATAACAACTTTCAAATTAACAGAATATTCTTAGTAAAGATCAAAATTCAGATCTATAAGTAATTAAGAAACAGAATATCCTCTGCAAACAAAATATTACATTGCTAGCCTTCGCTTCACACCAGACAACAGTCAATGATAGGTAAAGTCTAAAGGAAAAGCCATCACAGTTTTAAGAAAACAACCAAGGAATCCCTACGAAATATAACAAGACAGTAGAAATCACTCATCACAGCTCTTTCTTTGGTACACTGTTTGTTTTGCCCACGGTTTGTTGTTGCTGAACAGTTTTATGGTTCATCGGCAATATCCTTCTCAGTGAATGATAAACAACCGGCCATGCTACGAAAAACACAAGAAAACCGACCAGGTACAATGACTTCAGTGGCTGAAATATGCACAGTCGGAATCGTTCTAAGTCGTTAGCATGAAGCTATAGAACAATGTATAGTAATTTTTACCCCAATCCAGTACTTCGTCTTAACAAGGCCAAAACATAGGAATCCAAATCCCATACTGTACATGACAGTAACGCGACCGAAAACCCAAACCAATGGTCTAACCGCAGGCTTCGCAATAAAATCACGCCAGCAAGGAGTACATTCAATCAAGGAGTATAGCTGTAATCACCATCAATAGCTCAATGTATACCAAAGACTTTACGCATAAACGTATATCACAACACCTCAAAGCTACCTGAATAGCGTGGAAGAAATTCTTACTTGTTCCTGAGCAATCACACATCCGAATTCGAAAAAGAAGAGGAGAAAATATCCTAGATGATATCCATGCCAAATGGCAAGATAAAACAATGCCACGATGTGAGAAGCAGACTTGCTCCCGAGCCAACGCAAGCGACGAAAGATATGGTTCTTTACAAAGTTGTTGGTACCACAATTGAAAGATTGAATAGCGGAGGAGAAATCGTGGCCAGTTTCCCAAAGCCAAATATGCACATCACGAACGCCATCCCATCTAAAACTGAAGTAATACATAGTAAAAATCGACCGACTATGGTATCTAATTCTGCCTACAAAAAAAAACTACTCGAAAGTTATGACTAGTACTGGCGCACAATACTTCGACAACCACAGTTCAAACAGCCCTACAGTTCTTTCACTTTCAAAGAACTTGCCTAATATTAGCACAACATTTGCCGCTATTTCATAGTTTAGGACACTAGCAACAATTCCTGGTTATCATTGTCCGCCTAATTCTCCTCTTATCAGAAGAAGTAGTGAACTAAATGCCCATTTTCTATTAAGCTCGTTTCTCAAGAGAGACATCAACTATGCTCTTCACTAGCAACAGTTTTTGCTGTCCTAATGTGAATTAATGAAATCAGCCGTGGCAAGAGCCATTCACTGGTATTCTGCAATAGAAAAACTTCGTAATCCTCTTCAGTTTTGGTACTTTGTGCCTTTCTCATCAACAACTGTCTCTGACGCTTGACGAATGAACTCGTCAAATACTTCTTATTCAGAATACTAGGTGCAGAATATAGCTTTTCTCGGACTACGCCAGGAGCACCCGTCCTATGTGAAATGAAATGATACCTACTTGAAACTTGAATGGCCCGTCCTCACTGGTTGTGCAGGCCCCAGCATAATCTCCATTTTTCGGAGATTTGCTGGCTAGCCCATTGTGGTTCCCGGAATTTCGAGGTCAGCTTGGCCAAAGTCTGCCCTAGGTCTTCACCACCACAGGCAGTCGCAGCCCTTGCGGAACAGAGGGAGATTTGTCGCCATGCGGCTTTGATACCAGGAAGGTGGTGGATTCTGGTATTCGTTTACTCTTAGCTAGGCTTCTTCATGGAGACTCTTCTCAGTTTGGGAAACCCTGCCAGAGGATTAATCCCTTGCTGTGCATCGCAGTCCCACACACAGGAACTCCTCCCAGCCACGATGAGGTTGGTAAATCTTTGGGAGGATGATGAAATGAGGAGATACAAAAGCAAGACAAGAAAAATATACAGTAATCCCAACCAAAGAGAAAACATGCATTGAAATCAATGTGCATTTTTTCGAATTCGATAAAAGTGTGAAGAAGACACTCCTTCATGAAAGCGAAAAACATATACGCAGCATTCCCCGAGTGTCATTACCGCACCAAAGCTCCACGCAAAATATATTGAAACGTAAAAATAGAATAACTAACAAATAATTCACAAGCAAGACGGCACATCTATAGCTGTCCTATGTGTAATGAAATGATATCTTATCGCTGATTTCCAAGAGAGACGAGTAGACGACAGCAGTCTCTATTAATAATTGTCACATAGTACATCTGTTGTTCACTGCATTCCGCTTAGATAGGTGAAAAACCGTCACATTTCTCTCGTACAATCTCTTTGCGAAATTCTGCCCATTTGCATGGTATCCTTCTTTGACCAGCTTCTTTTTTCATCAAGTTTCGTTTCAATGCAAGCCACGCTCCAAACAACTGATTTTCGACATCTTATGTTCAATATCCAATATCGCAGCGCCCAATCAATCGTATATGTATGTAAAAGGATAAAAGGATGAAGTTTGACGTTGATCAATCCCTGAGGCATGCGCCATGCATTCGACCTCATTCCGCATCAGTGGAGGTGATCGAATGTATATCTGGTCTTTACAATGACTCGCGGCGGCCTACCGATGTATTGAGCCAGTGCTACTATACACCCAGACGAGTCTGGCACTAATTTGCCGACCCCGGAGAGATGGAGGGCTTGGTAGGCCTGGGGCTCGGGGACCGATTCCACGTGGCTGCACGCCCCATATGTATGTAACGTCCAATAATTTCTTCTCTTACTTGCATTGAATAAGACACTACCGGGAACATCTTGATAACGCACTGGAAAATGATGAGCTCACTTTCGCCTTGCCCTCCCAATGTTCAGGGTTTCAAGGCGTACGCAAACAAAAGAAGAACCGTAAGCGTAGAGGCAGATTTTGTCACACTGTCCAGCTTCGTTGATGTTATTTCAAACCTTCCAAACCGCTCGTTTCCTGCTCGGCAGTTTTGTTGTAAAGTCGTTTACGATAATGATTTCTCAACATATATATAGCAATCCAGTGAACGTGAATGAGGGACTGAGGTACGAGGGATAAATCCGTTTTTCATAAACTCCATCTCATACTGGCTAGTTTGAAATCGAAGGGCACAACTCTACTGTCGAAATAAGTCATCATGAAGACAAAGTATTTACAGGCCATCGATTCTCGTTTCCAGGTTGTCGCAATCCAGCAGTTGAATGACGTTCCCGAATTCCACGATCGCTCGGTTGAGTCCGAGAGCATTTTCAATTCGATGAAACTGAGGCGAAGTGGTACCGTACATTGTTGGATAGTTCAGTGACTTTATGAAGTGGATACGATCTATCATGATAAATTATTTGCAAAACACTATATGCACACGTTGATGTTCTTTCATCCAATGTTCTATCAAAGCTTATTTAGATGACTCGAGCTATTCACTCGAAGATTACAGATAGCAAACAGATCTAGTTATATGTATCACGTGGGTACACCCTCCTGCAACAACACAATCATGCTAATCTTTCATAGATCTGACACCTTCAATTCTCTCAAGTAATTGCAAAATCATAGCCGTTTTGTTGAAAAGAAACAGCGGTAGTTCGAAAGGGGGAATCGATGGGAAGATACATCATCAGTGACATGATATCAAGACAAAAATCCGAGTAGAAACCGTGGATGGTCACCCCGATTAATTTCTGGACGCAGGATTTACGGTCTGCTATGCACACAGAAGATCAATCATTTTAAGTCCGTATACGACGAAATCCCTGCGTATGTTCCAGAAGCAGATATTCTTTGACGCAGTTTTTTTTTTTGTTCTCACGCTTTTTTTTTCTAGTAAAATAATCTAGTGTATGGTCGTTTATCTGAGTAAATGTTGAATTTAGAGAAAACAGCGGTATCAACTGAGAAAAATCCTACTTATTTTACTGATTACCCGAATTATTGTTACGTGATCAACTTAGACACAAACAAGAAATTCCCATCACTATAGGTCACCATAAATTGTCGTTGTTTTCACGAGGAATGTGAAAATTGATCTCCGCTTCACCATGGCTTGATGCTCAGCCGTAGTCGACGAAGACTGTTAAAATAGGAGCTGCACTTCACTGTTACATTTCTCAGGAACAATTAATAATTGGTACCGTAAACGGCGGTGGTGGGATGATACTTACCTCTTTGAACCAATACGACGAACTCATTCTTCTCAGGTTGCACCATTAACTCCTCAACTGAAAATTTCTACACTGAAATTTTCGTGCTGTAAGTGCAAATAATCACTATGGTTCTTCCGTATTTAGGTAGTCCAGAATTTCTCTAAAATTTTTGCAGCATCTTAATAATCGTGGCAGTCAATACTGCCGTACAGGTGAATCTTTGGGGTTCACAGGAGTTAGTCCTTTTAATCTTCCCCTTTTTGGAAAGAAAAGACCAATAATGAGAAAAGGATAACGCATTGGTAATGATGCTGTTCATCATAAGCAGAGTACTGGCTCGACCCAATGAGAGTGAATCAAAATTCCTGAATCCATCTGTGTCTTACGGCAATACATTGTTGGGAAATTTATGACGGATTTCGACCTCTACATTTAAAGTGGCATATTTCAGCACAGTAAACTTTATTAATGCAAATAAAAACTTCAGAATTCACATATTTCCGCCAACGAGAATTATGTTTATTTACATCGATTATTAGAGTGTCCGGAAATTAATATAGATTTGTAAATTTAGTCTCCATGTATGAGAGCTGTAGGCTTCCCAACGGTTCACCGCCTCATCATGGCTAGGCGGTGTTCCTGGGTGTCGGGCTGCGATGAACAGGGAGATTCATCCCCCTGGCAGGGTCTCCCAAGCTGAGGAGTCCGACGTTTTCATTAGGAAATCCAGCTAAGAGTAAACCAATACCAGGATCCACCGCCGTCCTAGTAACAAACTAGTCGCATGGTGGCAAATCTCCCTCTGATACACAAGGAAGGCGACTGTCTGTGGTGGTGATGACCTGGGGCAAACTTTGGCCTGGTTGACCTCAGGACTCCAGAGAACCACAATGGTTAAACCAGAAAAAAAATGCAGATTATGTCAGGGCCAGCACAACCAGTGAGGACGGACGATTCTAATATCTAAGCAAGTTCTCATATATATATTTTGGCAAAAATTTATCTCCAAATCTTCCACTACCATATATCATTACAAAGCACTTTCTCTGAGTATAACCGAAGTGCAATACAAATTATATTCATCGTTTTCTCTCTCAGCAATCACGAGGTTGTTACAGCATACGTTTACTTCCACACAACAACACACATACAACACAATCGTAGCTGACGTTTCGGCAGAATCGCCTCCTTCAGAGCCCGGAAGGATACACTAATACGGAACTCACTATGTCAAACACTTCAACAACACAAACAGAAAGATGAAAATCATCACGAAAATTACAAGACCTACGGGTTCTCGAAAAAACCCACCGCTTTTTTTCACCTGTCCTCCACCCAGGAAGAACAGCCGCTCAGAGTCGCATATGGTTGACGACTGCACCACTCATCAACGATCGGTACGAAGGTAAGGCGCGAGATCACGCGTGATCTCGGGACGTTCCCCCTCCCCCTATACATTGTAGAACTTTTTGGCATTTATCCAAAAAGCCTCGAGGAGCTTGGGCGTTGGTGTTTTAGGATACCGTGCGAGGATAGCGACTTTTACATCAAAACCGTCTCTGCTGTGCTTTTGTATCCTATGCGTGCCTAGTGGCGTGCCTTGTTTTGATTTTCGTTTGCCATCTAGGTGTTCTTTTATGCGGATACATAGAAGTCTTCCGTTTCGCCGATATATTCGTCTCCGCAAGTACTACAAGAATTCAGGTATACCGTACCTGAACTCACGCAGTCACCGTCCCTGCCATAAGGGCAGATTAATTTTGAGTTTCACATAGACGGTAATATAGGCGGTTACGAACTAACTGACGACGAAGAGTATTCGGTGGTATTTCAAATACCGCTACCGATTCCTCTAGATCTGCCCTTCTTAAGCATCGCTTCATTGCTACACTTATTTCATCGCCAATGAAGGGCAGGATAAACGGGACTAAACGGGAAACTTGTCAAGGAACGGTTATATGACAAAGTGTTACCGAAAACCAAGTAACAAAAACACCCTGGTTCATTCCCTTTCTTCCTACCCTTCACACAAAAAGAGGGCGCTTGTGAGAAACATGTTTTTGAAACAGCCACCTCTGTGTGAACAAGGAGGGAGCTAAAGGAAGTATCGAGCGACTTGGCTCAGCAAATACACATCTCCAATGCCTACGAAATTGTAACCCCACGAGGTAAGTTTCAAAGGAGAGCGACGCCCCAAAACGAAGGGCTTGGCCGAAACAAAACCCCGTTTATCTTGCCCTTCATTAGCGATGAAATACGTGTAGCGATAAAGCGATGCCTAAGAAGGGCAAGTCTAGAGGAATTGGTAGCGACAGTTGAAATACCACCGGATACTCTACGTCGTCAGTTAGTTCGTAACCGCCTGTATGACCGTCTATGTGAAACATCAAATTCCGTAATTTGCCCTTACGGCAGGGATGGTGACTGCATGAGTTCAGGTACGATATACCTGATTTCATGTGGTACTTGCAGATATGAATATATTGGCGAAACGGGCAGACCTTTATGTATCCGCATAAAAGAACACCTAGACTGCAAACGAAAAGCAAAACAAAGAACGCCACTAGGGACCCACAAGATGCAAAAGCATAGCGGAGACGATTTTGATATAAAAGTCGCTATCCTCGCACGGGAGAGGAAAACACCAACGCGCAAACTCCTTGAGGCTTTTTGGACAAATGCCAAAAGTTCTACAATGAATAGCAGGGGGGAACGCCCCGAGATCACGCGTGATCTCGCGCCTTACCTTCGTATCGATCGTTGATTAGTGGTGGTGCAGTCGTCAACCATATGCGACTCTGAGCGGCTGTTCTTCCTCGATGGAAGACAGGTGAAAAAAGCAGTTGGTATTTCGAGAAGCCAGTGATCCTGTAATTATTGTTCAGATTTTCATCTTTCTGTTTGCGTTGTTGAAGCGTTTAACCTAGTGAATTGCGTATTAGTGTACTCTTCCAAACTCTGAAGAAGGCGATTCTGCCGAAACGTCAGCTACGATTGTGTTGTATGTGTGTTATTGTATGGAAGTAAACGTATGCTGTTTAACAACTTCGCGATTGCCTGAGAAAGAAAACGACGAATTCATAATCCAGTGGCGAGGTTAATAGAAAGTCGATCCTAGGTACTATTGCAAATTATATTTTTGACAAATTTCACAGCATGGGAACTGCGATGTGAAAACAACAATTTCGAGAAAATTTACACTTATGAATTCAAACTCGGACGTACTGCAGCGCAAACGGTACGAAATATTGACGAGCTATATGACCGAGAAACAGTTAACCAATGTAAAGTGCAATGTTGGTTACAAAAATTTCTTCGTGGCGAATTCGACGTTGAAGATGAGAAAAGTTGCCGATTCTTATGGTATTGACCTAAGTCGCGCTTCTTCGACTTTTCAATTTTCTTTAGATGCCCCGGAACACTTGAGGTGCTCATATGGCGTTCTTCTCAAAGTTCTCGAACAGATGTGACTATATCTACCTCCATCAAAGTGTTGAACTCATCGTTGTCAATAGCAAAATGACGTCCCCACCTTACTCATCTTCAAGGTCGAATTCACTGTGACGAAATTTTCCAAACCAGCGTTGTTTTGATTGTGCGTTCAGTAACGTATCCTTACCACCATTCCTTAGCAATGTTCCAAAACGTTTGCTCTGCATACGCCCAAGTTCAAATTCGTTCTAGATTTGTAGAAATTGTTATTGTGACGTGTAAGAATCCATCTTTTAAAAATAACTAAAAGCAAAACTTATATTACAATTTGATTAAATGAAACGGAAGTGGATAAAGTGAGCTTTGAAATGACACCTGATGTCATAATAAACGAGAAAACTACTTCTAAAATACTCACAAGAAAAATGGAGTTCCAAGTTCAACATTAGTTTTCGAACTACCTAAATAAAAGCCTTTCTTAACCCTATCTGACATTTGGAGAAATAGAACACTTCCCGACTGGTCTGGAGACTCTTCATTGAGACAGATCCAAAAAATAGTACTAGAATTCTATCGAAATTTCACCCACACACTAGATAAATTATTAACAAAACAACTAGGCCTCTTAAAACAGTCACCTGTCGTTCCCTTCCTTATCTTTACCATTGTAACCAAGCCCATTAAGAATCGCTGAACCTTCCTAAAAATACAGAATATCGCTTTCCATTAAAGAAACAGGGATAAAGTCTTCGGCGTTTACCAATCCCTGAGGAAGGTATTGCGAATACTATTCCATCGAGCTTCGTAGAGATACACTTTTAGTCTATCGATACTCATAGTAAATAAACAGCAAAAACACTAAATATAATTGACCGCCACATAGCTATACATAGGTGAGTAGTTCAATCTGATCTAAATTTATACAGCATATGGTAAAAAGATATCAGTACACAAACCACAATGAGCCATATACCACAATAGCGGTACATCGTAAGCCGGAACCATATCACTACCCATGTCCACCGCATAAAGAATGACATATTCTGAAAGATCAGTGTCGCTTTGATGATTATCATCTATTGGGACATCCTTCTTCACTAAAAAGTCAACAAAAAAACCCTTTGTCGAAGCCTCCCAAAGCATTTTTTAACTGATTGGAAGTACATGAGTACCACATTTCAGTTTTATTTAATACCTATTCTTTCTTTCCTTTACAAGGTATTGCGTGAAGTAACACCATAAGGTGCTGAGATGTGAGCAAAACTCGGCATCACAGTTGGGCTTCGAATCCGCTATTACTTTTTCCAGGAGCTTTCCGTGCTATACCCACACCAAATGGAGCCCTTGCTCTGTCTTTCTTTCAGCCAGTTTTTCTCTTCCTCTTTCTCTCTCTCTCTCTCTCTCTCTAACGGTGCTACCAGCAATAGCAGTAGGCCTCAGTTGGTGTAGTGGATAGCACGTGAGCTCCAGGAAAGGGTAAGCGCAGGTTCGAAGCCCACCCGAAGTGCCGAATTTTGCTCACATCCCAGCGTCTTTGTGGTTGTGTGAATATATTTAGCGGCGCAAACATCAATAATAATGATCCATAATATTAAGAATAACAGTAGTTGGAAGAAGAACGAAAAAACCCCTTACAAAGAATTCCTGTGAATTGAAAAACGTGTTGGGAATCCAAACTGCTCCCCACTGATTAAGTACCACAAATGTACAACCACCAATAAATCTTCCCAACGACGGCATCAAACTATAACGAGTAACTAACCATTGTAATTCTAATAATTGCTTGACATACATTAACAAAACATAATGAGCAATAAAATTTTTTACTCCTAAAGGTGACACAGTGGGTACTGTCGAAACCACCGTCAACGTACGTAACAGAAATGTCGTTTAAAATCTGACAGTACTCACGATGACTGCCTTGGTTGCCCTTTGTCATCTAGCCAATCTCCATTCACATACGATCGAAATTTGCTTAGCGAGAACTGAGGACCGGCAATTGTTCCTGTGTAAAAAAGACCATATGCGGCCACCTCGAGTATCCCAGGCGCATCCTTGATTGCTGTTTTCTTTCGATCTGCTCTCAAAGCCTCGAAATGTGCACCGTCGTAAATATCCATGATTAATCCTGTAAACCTCAATGTCATGATACAGTACGGTGTGGTCCACGTTATATCGTACGCTTCTGACTCGGCATACCAGTAGCCAACAAGCAAATATCCCTAAAAATGTCAAATTTCCACCGAACATTCCCCTCTATGTCTGTCTCTACGCAATGCAGCATTAAGTGAATCCTAGTGTCAGCTGACAAATCTTTCTTTTTGCGGTATTTTACCTACTTACTTGGATACTTGGACAGCCCGTCCTCATTTGTTCTGCGGCCCCAGCATAGGTTCCGTTTTTCCGAAGTTTTGCTGGTCTAGCAATTGTGGTTCCCTGGCGTCTCGCGGTCAACCTGGCCAAAGTCTGCCCCATATCGTCACCACCACAGGCGTTTGCCGCTCTTGTGGATCAGCGGTATTTTAAAGAATGAGTGCGGTACTTTGATAAACACATTAACAAAACATAGTCCACTATGAACCTGCATAAAAGTGCACCTAGCTAATCATGTTGTGGTCCTTAAAACCCCCAAATAGCTACAAAAGATGCAAAAAAAAACATTCGTAGAATAATGATTGGGAATTCGATGACTATTTTAAAGTAACGGCTGCTACCCTCGAAAGTCAACATCTCCAGCTCATGAAACTTCTATTTAGAAAAATAGGACATACATAAGCCATCCCATACAAAGTCAAAGCAGATGGTCCTATTTTCTTCAAAATGTAAAACTAATATGGTGTGGCTCTGCACAGCTGTATATAAGATGGGTGAAGGTTTAGGTACGTAACCGTGGGTTTGTGCGAATCCTGATCAAGGTGCACATCAACGTTAATGGGTTCTTAAAATCAGGTTTAAGAAAAAGCAAAACCTGCAGAAACGCCACCAATTACAAAGCAAATGCTATATCAACAAGCGTTATCGACTCACTAGAAACACAACAATCTCTTTCTATTTTTGGAGCGCAAAAAAGCAATAAGAAGCCCAATGTAGCGCAGCATTTACAGGTGATCTACAATACACATGTGGTCGGTGGTTCGACCACGCGTCACGGTCTCACCAAGGCTTCTATCCATTCAGGGTCAGTAAATTGGTGCCAGACTTGTCTGGGAGAATAGCAGCACTGATTGGATATATTGCTAGGCGACCGCTAGTCATTGTACAGGCTAGATATGCATTCGATCACCTTCAACGATTCCTGATAAAGAGAAATGCATGACGCATCCCTCAGGAATTCACCCACACCGAGAGCTCTATCCTTTATCCTTCTGCAAGCACATTTCAAGAAAAGGGTTATAGGTCATAACAGAGAGAGAAACTAAGTGGAGCGATATGAAGACAAAGTACCACTCACCAGGAAAAAAAACATGAGCGGCTATAACCGATTCCGGTTCCCCACCGACAAGACGTATAATAATATATGCCATAAGAACACTGATGAAAGCATGAATACAATCATAACCTATAAAAAAGCCATACAATGTGTCTTGATATGCCCAGGAACGCAGACAGATCACATATTTCACGAATTTCGCAGAAAATGTGTCACGAGAAACTATTAGAAACCTGTGCTGCAAAAATGTAAGCCCCATACAACGATGTGGGACCAACAGCTATTGTATAAGCGATGTTCTATTCGACAAACCGGTAATCATTTAACAGTAGCGCATTGGACGATGGCACCCTGCAATACACACGTGGAATCGATCCCGCCCCTATGGTCCACCAAGTCTTCCATCCCTTCGGGGTCGGCAAATTGGTACCAGACTTGTCTGGGACGATAGCAGCACTGGCTCGATACATCGGCAGGTCACCGCAAGTCATTGTAAACGCCAGATATGTATTCAACCACCTCTAAAGGATGCTTAATAAGGTCGAATGCATGGCTGATCCCTCAGAGATCACCTAACACCGAGAGCTTTTTTATTTATTGTAAGAATAAAGGAATTGGATGATTCTAGGTGGTTGGCGAAAGTGCATGTGCGTTAAGGATTTCAGTGCACTACAGTGAAGGGTCTGGGCATTTGTGAACAGTTTCAAATAAAAATACATCCAGGGAAAAACGTCTGAAAAAAAACGTACCGTTATTGAAGACGTAAAGAATAACTCCAATCACCATAAAGAATGCATGCTGAACAACTGCTGACTTATTGTAGAAAAAAGAACGATGTATAACCGCAATAGGATATCCTGAAAAAAGTCTGGCAAACCTAGACCGAAACGGTCAATGCGGACGCTCCTTGATCACAAAAACACTTATTTTTGTCAAGGAAATATACTTTCTATATATACTCCGCAAAATGAGACCAATTAAGTAAAAACTGAAATAAAAAATGTTGCAAAGGAATGTACTCGAACTAGACTCACTTAGAACGTCTTTTATCGTTCAATGAGTGAATAAGGTCATGGAACCAGTATGCCCTTAACACGTCTACTTCACGCTCTAGAGATGCTTCTGTTCTTCCCAGGAATAGGGATATATGAAGCCTTCATACTACTGCGTTTGCAAAGAGCTTATTGTACTCCCCACATAGTGAACATGAGGGCTTACGTAGACCGACCACGAACTACCTCAATGTAGTTTATCGTCATTTCACAGCACGCTTTCAGCAATACCAACATAAAGGATACAACTTGAATGCACGAAAGCACAGCCATACACAGACATGTGGAAAATATAACTAGGCACAAACGGAAGGCATAAGTGTCAAATTTTAATTTAATTCGGTGGTACGCGCCCAGCAATACAAATGCGATCGATCCCCGCGCCCGTGGCTCACCTAGCGTTCCATCCCTCCGGGGTCGGCAAATTGGTATCAGACATATCTGGGAGGATAGCAGCACTGGCTCGATACATCGATAGGCCACCGCGAGTCAGTATAAAGGCCAGATATGCATTCAAGCACCTCCAGTGATGTTTAATGAAGTCGAATGCATGGCGCATCCTTCAGGGATCGATCAACGCCGAGAGCTTTATCCTTTCTTTTAAAGTGTAGAAGACACATAGGCCAATTCTTAGAAAAGAAGGGTTCTATATTTTGTGAAGGGACACCATCATTTTATGAAAAACACCTGATCGGTTCTGGTTTACGTTTAACCTTCCTTTACGCCATATTTTAATGCGCCAAGTAGTATCGGAACGAGCCGAAGATCCACCTGACCAAGTAAATTAAGTTACTTTGATAACGACTGTACATACAAATCACAATGATGCTAAGATATTTGCAAATTTCCTGATCGCACGGGTCTGTGTGGGGTGGGGGGAAACAAACGCGCTATTACCCTTAAACGCGTTCACCACCACACCATGCGGGTCCTTCGTCTCGTCTGTCTCTCAGCCGTGCTTTCTATCTACCAATGCTATCAGCAATCACCCGTCAACAGGATTGAAAACTGTAACAGGCAGTAAATAAAAAGGTTAATACTATACTAATATTGTCTAAACCTGCATCGATCAACAAAAACAAAACATACCCGCTAGTACACATAGTAGAAGACGTAATCCATCTTCACGAAGGCTAAGTAGATCAGCAATGGTCCCTACTACCATCTGAATTCGATCGACTACTGAAAATTTGGACGGTAATTGATAAATTACACAGGAAATGTTGTATATTACAGAATATAGGGCCATTAAAGCCATAGCTCAGAATCTTAAATGCAGGAGAAAATAGATAGGAAGGACTAGAAATGCATCTGATGATGATAAAATGAAAACTAACAAGCAGATGACATGTGAAATTGTAAACACATGTAGTTTGATGAGCCATAGAGAAAAGCTTTTGAACAGAAGCTTGACGATTTACTTTCCAACAGAGATCTTCGTAACTTCTTCTATTCCTTTAGCGCAGAAATAATCGTTTGCAATTACTATTAACAGTTCTTTAGTAAAGAATACTTATCAACCAGTCCACAATGATGTTTCTCACAACGATGATTCAGCGAGACAATTGTGATCGGAGCGCGTCATTAGACGCGTTGTCAGAGCGCGGATGA
Source organism: Angiostrongylus vasorum (assembly GCA_018806985.1). Taxonomy (NCBI): domain Eukaryota; kingdom Metazoa; phylum Nematoda; class Chromadorea; order Rhabditida; family Metastrongylidae; genus Angiostrongylus; species Angiostrongylus vasorum. The sequence goes on along the minus strand of JADANN010000202.1, from coordinate 208,481 downwards.
TATTCGCTTGGTACTTCGGGGTATGTGACAGATTTCATATACGAAGTAAACTTAACAACAAAAAAAAGAGTAAAAGAAATATAGGATGGATCACAAAGGTCACGTCTGCATCTCAGGGTAGATCAAATCTGGCCCATAAGGCAGCATACTATCACTATTTATAACCACAAAGATGCTGAGATATTTGCAAAACTCCGGACCGCAGGTGTTTAGGGTGGAGAACGAACGCGCTATTACCCTCTCCGGGGTGTAACGCGTTCACCACCACACCATGCGGCTCCTTCGTGTCGCCTGTCTCTCAGCTAGTTCTATCGATCACTGCCATCAGCAATCACCCGTCAGCGGGATTGATCTGGGCAGCCCAAATCGGCATTGAACCCGACAAGACGAGGTTGTAGTTGAAATCACAATGTTAACTTTTTTATTTGCTGCCTTCTACTACTACTGCCTGCGTTGAAGAAAAAAACCGATAGTGAACAATGCTGGTTTTTAAACAATACTTGGATACTTGGATGGCCCATCTTCACTGGTTGTGCGTGCCGGACCCAGCACAATCTCTAATTTTCGGAGTTAAGTTGGTTTAGCCATTGTGTTTCTCTGGATTCTCGATGTTAGCCAGGCCAAAGTCTAGCCCAGGACGTCACCACCAACAGCAGACAGTCGTCACCTTCGTGGATGAGGGAGATTTGCCACCATGCAACTAGTTTGATACCAAGATACCAAGACGATGGTGGTTCATGGTATTGGTTTACTCTTAGCTCGGCTTCCTAATGAAAACGCCGGACTCCGTCTCCGCTTTGGAAGCTCTGCTGTGGGCATGAATCCTCTTGTTGTACTTCGCAGCCCCACACCCAGGAACACCTTCCCAGCCACGATGAGGCGGTAAACTGTTGGCAGCGTATACTATCACATGTTTTTGAAATACCCTTCATACAGAAAATTTGTGTCCACTTCGACAATACACATACTTATGAACTTGTCTTGTTGAGCTGATGCGAGTTTCGTACAAATTGCCGTTGTTGTTGTCGTTGTTATTGCTCGATGGCTGATGTTTCGGCGATTTCGCTTTCCTCAGAGCCGTGATGTTGCGAGTGAGAACACGAACACAATCACAATAAATATACCATACTAAGATTGGAAGTCTCACTCGCAACATCATTGTTCTGAGGGAAGGCGAAAATGCCGAAACGTCAATCATCGACCACAAACAACAAAAACGACGACAACAACAACAACCACAACAACCGCTACTTATACCAGCCTCGCACCAGCTCAACAAGATCAGTTAATAAGAACATTTAAATAAATGTCGATTATTTATGCCGAGGTTTATAGTCGGTCTCTTGAGTTATAAGGAGATGTACCAGCAAAACAAACACTGTTATCATATAGTGCTTAATCAGAACGAGAAAAAAAAACAAAAGTCGAAAAGCACAATAAACACGTGGTTTAGTGCCGAGTGTACTTTGTACGGTCTCAAATTTGTTAGCAAAATCTTCAGTAGGTGTGCTATTAACATTTATTTTATTTTTATTTGATTTGATCCGTCTTCACGTCTACCGTGCGGATCCCAGCACTTCCTACATTCGATTCATTTCCTCGCATCCATTGTCCACGAAGATCATCCAACTTCTACGTGTGGCTTCGGCTGCTGCTTGCGGATTTTAATTTCATCTTTAATGTCACGAAATGTTGGTCGAGCAACGCTCCTTAAAGTCCTGATATAGCCGAGCTGGAGCGTTCCCAGTTGGAATGCAGAGAGTGATTTTTCTTCTCTTTTGCCACTTTTCAGACAAGTCCGGTGCCAATTTCCCGACTCCCAAAGGGATGAGAGGCTTACTTGGCCAGGAGCGGAATCGAACTAACACCATGCTCTTCATGACGGACATCACTACCACTGTGGTATCCGCCCCTGATGTTAACATTATTTGTAATACATTCGCTATTTCTGGTTGTTCGATAACCACCGTAACCATTCTTCGATAACTAGAAAAACAGTGACTTGAAAAAATACTTGGAAATTTGGGGATTTCATAGATTTACGGACGAAATTTTGCTCTAGTGCTGTCACAGAACTTTACAGAATGCTAATTTAGGTTTATTTCTTAAAGTCAGATTCCCAAAAGACAGAAATCTATGTTGTTGAAGAATTTCGGAGGTAGTATGTAGATGTAAATGTCGTCGAGCAGCGAAACCCCACTGTTCTCTCTCAGTCATGTGACGTTCGTTACGTCAGCACTCGGAAAAGAAACGGATACGGAAAGATTGGGAAGCAATCGATTTTCTCTTCAATCAATAACGAAAGTAGAAGTGAAAAGGTAAACATAAAAAAACTGTGGGAAGAAAAAAGTAAAGGAGTGAAAGTAACAGAGAAGTAAAAGGACGAAAAAGTAGAAAATTAGCGGAAAAGTAAATAAGTAAGCAACTGGCTGAGAGAAAGATATAGCAAGGGCCTCGGTTGGTGTGGTGGATAGCATGCGAGTTCTCGGAAAGGATGATCGCTGATTCGAAGCCCAATACAGGCTCCGAGTTTTGCTCATATCTCACCATCCTTGTGGTTGTATTCCACATAGCACTATGCCATCAAAAGACTAATGTGTATTAAATGGAAGGTTGACAAAGTGATCCTATCAACAAAGTTTAGTTTACTATCAATTTATTTTACTTACTGATGAACTGAGACATGCTAGTTTCGATTTTGTACGCATTGGAACCAAGGCAAAAGGTCTTGAGCGAGGAGACAATGCTTAGATCACGCAGATCCTCTACTTTTAAAGGCTTATGGAACATTCTTCTATTGGTTTCTCTCAAACAATCCCTGAGGAATGCGCCATACATTCGACTTCATTAGCATCGCCTGAAAATCATTTAATGCATATCTGGCCTTTACAATGACTCGCGGTGGCTACCGATCTATCGGGCCCGTGCTGCTACTCTCCCAGACAAGTCCGGTACCAATCTACCGACCCCGGAGGGATGGAAGGCTTGGTGGGCCGTAGGCACGATCCCATGTTTGTTGCAGGGCGCCTCCGACCACTGCGCCACACGCGCCCTTTTTTAAACAATACGCATTATCATAGTCAATCGAAGGCTTATATAAACAATCGTCTTCGTTATAGAGAGAACAAAATCTCGATATTTTTATTTGAATGACTTAAAGAACACAATGGTTGGAAGTGATATGCTGAGAATTCACATCTATAATGATGTTTAAGATAAACAATAAACAAGACCAGTGACCATTATCATGAAGACAGGGTTATTAAGTGCAGATCGCATTCAAAGTAAAGGTGTACTCCCATTTGTCACATCACATTCATCAGTTCTAGGCTTCAAATTAACGAAGAATGAATGTGTTCCAATCATTGAATTATCGCAACAGACATCCCATCTGTACGGATCCTTACTGTCGTGTTAAATCGGATTATCCGAACTTGGAGGAGTTCTACAGAGGATAACATTCCTTCAATAAGGTCATCGATGGTGACTTCACTTCTAATGTGGGACCAAGGAAAACGTCTAAAGAACGTCATACCAGAACACAAGGATTATAAAAGAATAATCAGAATAAGATGCTGTTTGAGTTTATCATGATGATAGCGACTATCGTGGTAACTTAAGGTTCCCCCTCCTTCCAAGGTTGGACATAAAAGTCTCCTAATGGAGAGCACCATAACGTGGTGGACCAAATTATAGTACATCGAAGGGTTTGCCTAACCAATGACGTTGTTGTCCTGAAATTCTACAACGGATTCGACCATGGCCTCTTTAGCGCAAGATTCGTTTACTCGTGTTAAGTAAGGAAAGCCGCAAAATTCAAGAAACTATCTCTCAAAACCACCCCAAACGGTATTTTCCCAGATGATTAATCGGCTTTTGGAAAGATGCGTTTATTTAACATCGATGAAGAATAGCGTCGATTTTTCAAATGTTTTACATTACTGCTAAAAAAAGTCGACTATTCGAAAGTCACTAGGAGACACCTGCCTCCAGGAACACTTGAGCTGACTTGCCAATGCGCAGTCGCACGACCCGTAGGCAATCCACCAACCCATGTCTGAGCTTGGGACGACGTGTGAAACGGCGATAAAAGAAGATCACAAGAAGGGTAAAACATCAGTAATGGCCAAATCTGTACAAGCTGGAAAGAGCATTCGCAAAGCCTACTGAGAATTTCATATTCACAAAAGCAAAATCACTGCATTCCCACCGCCAGAGGGAACAGTTACGGCATCCAGAGAGGCAATGCGTAGTTTCTCCCACGACTACTACTCTGATCTCTTCAATAGCCACATCCTCGTTCTTCCCTATCAAAGAAAAGAGGATGAATATGCCATCTCAGCACTTCTTTGTTTCGAATTTTCGATATTTCAACTCGCATAAGATCTGAGCATCTTCAAAACTTCCCGCTAATCCTCGTCACTATATTGGTTGAGACGTTCACACGTCACTTCTCAGAATGCAAGTTTCCTAATCGGTGGAAGCATAGCAAGGCCGTGTTGTTTTTCAAGATGGCAGACCTTCACGAATTCAGGAACTGTCGTGGTTGTAGTATGTCTTCTGTGTACTCTTTACTGCAACCGTCTTCAATAGAGGAGACAAATATTAGATGGAGAGCAGTGCGAGCAGTCAAGCTTCTGAAATTGAGCCGCTACAGTAGTCCAAGTCCACATGATTAGAAATTCCCTCATTTCTTCAACTGGAAAGTTCAGATCACATCTGTAGCTTTCGTGAAACGAACAAAGCTAATGTTGATCTGAGTGCAGCTACAAAAAATCTTGGAAGGATCTGCAATAGAATAGTAGATAAGATGTTGGAAAGCAGCTCAAAAAAGAACTTTTCTGAAGAAAAATCGAGATAGAGATACAGAGACAAAAGTGTCGCAAGAGTACAGGAAACCACTCTGTCTCATTTTCAGTGACTTAAAGAAGCCTTTCCACTCAACTGAGACACAAGCGGTCATAGAGGCTCTGGAAAACTAGGGCGTCGCTACTCAGTATATAGAAATTCCTTGCCAGCAACACAGGAGTTTCACAATCAAGGTATCACCATTCTACAGCGATATTAACATCGACGGCAAAAGAGGGGTTAGGCAAGGCGATACCATCTCGCCAAGATTATTCACCGCCCCCCTCGAGAACATCATGCGAAAATTGGAATGGGACAACATGGGAGTGGAAATCGATGGTCGGCAATTACACCATCTTCGCTTCGTGGATTATTTCATTCTTATAACATCAAGCATTGGCCAGGTGGAATGAATGTTAGCCGACTCTGACAACGCTTGTGAAGAGAATGGTCTTCGATTAAACCACACGAAAAACGATATTCATGGAAAGTTAATCGGAATAAATATCTCAGAATTCTCCAGCCATAACGTACCTGGGTAGAGAAGTCAATATAATGAGCGCCTCTGCTCCAGAGTTTAACGGGGGGAAACGAGAGACCATAGGAGCTTTCAAAAGCCCGAGAATCTGGTGAAGAGGACGAAAAACTTCTGAGTTCGTGCTCAATTTTTCGACGATTCTCCTTGTTTTGACATGTGCGTGGGAAATGTTGTCGTCACGTAAGCAGAATGAAAAATCACTCAGCGTTGTTCGACCCGCAGTAAGGAAGGGATATGAGAGTATGATGTTCCACGTAAGCAAAAGAGCGAATAGGAATCTTCGAAATACGTAAGCAACTAAAGATCAAAGGCATTGATATACAAGTCAAAATATCCAAAATAGCAAAAACCGGCCGGCAACAGCCATCAACGCCCGGATCCCATAGCACACCTGGCGCAGATCAGCAAGAACATCGACAAAATGGAGACGGTCAGAGTTCATCAAAAAATAGTCTTAGATAAGACATATATTGCTTAAAGCGTCCTTAACGCTAGGAGAATCCACAGGGACAGAGTCTCGCACGCGACAGGGTCAAATAGAGTTATTACCGGGCGCCCTTCCAATGCATCCGGCGATCAATGGGAGGACAACTGGTACATCTGATCTTCCGTTACTTTAAGCTAGCGTTTTCTGGCGCTGCCGATTAATGTTGTCACATGGCATACTTATGGATAGTGGATAGCAGTGTGCAAAGAATATTAGGTAATTATTTCAGTAAAGTTCTAGCCATAGTAGTGGACATGAGTAATGCAACAACGCTTTATGATAGTTGCTTTGGTACTGAGCGCAAGGCTAACCAAACCCGCCATTTCTCAGAAGTTCATAGATTAATGGTGAACGTCGATACAAAGAACAAATACAGGAAAACTGTTTTAGTACAACACTGTCTCAAGAAAATGCAAGGAACAAGTCCCAAAAACCATACAGCGGCGTATCAACGACCTTTTTCATTAGTGATCGGGTCAACGATCATGGCAATCATTTGATATGACTGAGATACAGCTCATCAATTTCCGTTCAGAGTACCACAATGGAAAACAGTTTTGCCAAATCGATTGATAGGGCAGAAAGGTCATATGAGGAATTGAACTTCAAAAAAGGAGGCTAAATAAACTTCACGATTAACAAACATCATAATTGGGTTCGATTTCTTATTCACTGTCATTTCATCCTTCTGCTAGTCAAGATTTATAGACCTTACCTTATTATAAGATGTATTCGGTAATTATTGTACCAACCAATGCTAGATTCTCTAACAACTAGTAAGTCTTAACCTTTTTTATTTACTGCCTATTCTTTTTAACGGCAGGGTGTGTTGCGAAATATAACTTCTGTAATGATGAGATATTTGCAAAACTCTGGACCGCAGGTCTCGATCTTTTGCCATCGATAGAACTAGTTGAGAGACAGGCGAAACAGAAGGACCCACATGGTGTGGTGGTGAACGCGTTACTTCCCGGAAAGGACAACAGCGCGTTCGTTCCCCCAACGCAGACACTTGCGGTCCGGAGTTTTGCAAATATCTCAGCATTACAGAAACTAGGCAGTATTTCAGTCCACTCGAGCTACTAATCAATCTGCTCATAAAAACTCTTCCACAAATAAAAAAGTGTCGGAAGACAAGGAAGAACTATAGACTTTAATATATACGGGGCTTTAGAAGAAAGACCAGCTAGTATGTGAGGAAATGATAGATCCACTGATGTGAGCCGCGTCCATAGAGACTGCCACGGATAAAGTGTGTCAGGACAAAAGAATGAGGTCAGTGGAGTTTACGTAAAAATTAAGAGACACAGCTAAGTACGTAGCCCATCCCATTCGTCACTGATTCGTACAATCGACCCATATTGATTTCGTTTCAAGTTTGGTGATAATGTTCAAAAGTTCAGCGGAATTAAGTGACATTAAAGTGATATAAAGTGATGTCGTCATCCACCATTAATGTCTAGTCAAAAAGGGATGAATTCATTATAATGAAGCAAAAAAATTTAATCGGAGCCGAATCAGAATAATAACCACGACAACTTCAGGAAATTTTTTTTCTTGCTCCTCATCTAAACAGAATATCCTTTCCCAACGCCAATCTTCACGTAAAACTTAAAATCTTAATCACTGCAAGCTTCATATGGTTGCTCTATAGCCGATGGAAAGCAAGAAAACGGGCATATGCTAACTGACAGAAGCAACGGAAACCACATTATTCGTGAGAAGAAGATGCTATGAAATATTAGTGGCGTGGACTTTGTCGTACAGCCATCCGTCTCACATATCGTTGGCATGTACTAGGTCTTATCACTTGGTTTGGTCATCACACGTCATCAGTTTCGGCGTAGAAGGCGCATCGCTCTCATCAATTCATGTTCACCACCTGTATATAAGAACGAATTGGCCACGTACAACGGTCAGCTGGAGGAAGTAATCTGCAACGAAAAATTCGTTTTGTGGATTAACGCGTCGTAATCGCCGATTCCATTACAGAAAGGGCCTTGCGTGTAGACATGGGGTAGGGGAATTTCCAAATTGGAGACGAGAAAGGATGACCACATCGGTACCAATGAGCAACTGCATGTCTAAACACTCAAACTGCACGGTTCATTTCCTCAAACAGAAAGTTCAGATCACATTTCCAGAGTTCGTGAAACGAACAAAGGTAATGTTGGATCTGATTGCAGCTGCAAAAAACCGCTGAAGGATCTACAACGGAATAGTAGAGATGTTGGAAACAGCTCAAAAAACGAACCTTTCTAAAGAAAAATCGTGGTCATTTTTTGCCAATACAATGCTGCTCTACCACGTCTGATGAAAGAAAGTAGGGTTAATACCATATCGTTTTATGATATGAAGTTGATAACTAAAAACTCGTGCATCAGGACTCATGTCATGGTTTCCCGTTTCCATAACTCATATTCCATACTCAAAAATTCGAGCAAAAGAATTAGAACCACGTCGGATTCCTACCTCTAATTTTCCATAAAACAAGAAGAGGAGCACAGCTCCAGGATTAGGCCATAGCCAACTTTCTTCGAGCTAGAAGCTATGAATTACGCGCACATCACGTAGTCCGTATGGGAACCTAGTTTTACGAAAAAAGAAACGATCTCCAACCAGAGGGACACTGTAGCACGGTCATCCTGGTTAAAGTCCCCCTATGGCAGCTTCTCAACTATCACTCAAAATTTCGTTGAGTATGTTCTGCAAACACTTCACAAGGTGATGCTATCGCACATAAGAAAGACTTCGGTTGAAGTTCAAGCAGTTGAATGACGGGAAATCCGGCAGGAATTCTGCTATATAGACGACATTTAAAAAAGTCGTAAAAGTCACCCTGGATACCACTTACCGGCTGTTTTAATCCTTTCCTACTACGAAAATTCACTTGACTGTGTCGAAGCGAGTGCAATTCTTTCAGCGGTCGTTGACGGGTGAGTGCTAGGGCAGGTAGAGTAAGAAAAAAACTAGCAGAAAGAAAGGCCTCGACTAGTATAGTGGATAGCACGTGGGCCCCCGAAAAGAGTAATCATGAGATATATATATATATATATATATATATATATATATCGGTTCAATAACTAAGATAATCAAATGAGGTCATACCGGCCACTCCGGCCACTTCGAAATGACTCTCAGGTCACTCGTTGCGAGAGAGTTAGTATCTCCCGCATACGTCTTAAACACTGTTCTAGTCCCTCGTTACATCCTTCTCATTAGTTTTGCATAGTGATTTTTTCTCCACGCATACGAAGCACATATTCATTAGCCACGCGTTCCCCAGAAATTTTTTTTGTTACTATGGTAAAATAACATGTATCATTTATAGTCCCATCAACGGTAGAACACTTATACTGATCATTAGCGGCCAGCAATGCCCTCATTCATTCATTTCGCGTGTCAGAGTTACTCAGTAAGCTCAGTCGTCTCAGGAAACACAAAGAATGTCATACTTCTCTTTTAAGATCGTAGGGAACCAGTTATTAACAGCTCTTAGTCGCCAGTAATCGTTGGCATCACTAGTTGGTGCCGTCCGATTTCCAAAACCATGGCTTATGTGTAGGCATAGATTGGAGCTTCGCATTCCCTCTCATTTCATTTATGTAAAAACGGGTATTGTTAACGTCACCACCCCGGCAGCATATTCAACCAATTTTTCCACAAGCACTATTGCAAGCCATCAACATTTGTTCCCTTGGCTGATTGTTGATCGTTGTAAGATCTATCCTATCAGCTTAAAGGAAACGATGCAATTGTCAGCCATCAGCTTTCATTTTCATGCTATCGTATTCTAGGTCTTGCGTGATAGTCTTTAGAGTAGCTGTAAATATCTAATTTTGGCGATGTCTTATCGCCTTGTCGGGCACATCTCTTGATGTCAACGATGTCATTATAGAATGACGAGTACTGAACTGAGACCGTGTGTTTGCTCATGCCTTTCGAAATAGCGTCTATCTCTAGTGAGTCGAAGAATTATTTCAAGAGCATGGAAGTGAAGTAGAGAGGCATTTGATATTCTTGCAATACTTCATTGAGTTCCGCTAAAGTAACGGGGTTATGATCCACCATGCCTAATCCATTTCCAAGCTTAGCTTGCCTCTCTGTCAATTCTGTTAAAAATGACTGCAGTAAAAAGCTTGTAGACGGCAAAACTAATCTATCCTTAGTTGCCGATGCCGGGTAGGTTTCCTCAATATGGTGCTGTTGGCTTTGTTTTAACTAGGAACCTTACTGAGAAGTAACGTGTAGAAAACCGAGCTTGTTTGCTGATCGGATTGCGTGCGACTTTTTACGGTTTCTCATGAGGAGATAATACGATGAACTTTGGAAAGGCGAACTATTGGGACACTATATCGACCATCACTGTTATAGCGGCAGATGTCGACTATTTTGCTTCCGTAATTGGTGAACACTCGGCGAGCATTGCCGACTCCTTTCTGTCATTACAGCTTCAATAAGTACCGTCGTTTTTCTGCCGTTAATACCTTGTTTTATAGTTCTTCGCATGATATTGCAAGATCGGACATAACTAGATAATTCTCAACGAAATAACGATGAAAACCTTCTTTACAATTGTTTGCCCTTAGTTAGGCTTCCGGAACAACTGTTTCGGAACTGAAACAGAGTTTTCTCCAGAACAAAGCTTCTGGAGAAAACTTTAGGCAAATATATCATTAAGATCTTTGAGAAACTGAAGGAATGAATGTGACGTAAGATCTCGTAGATAAATGGCTGCTTAACAAAATGATTATGAAACGGCTATTTTTACACTGGTGGTACGGCAGAACTTTCAAAGCTTTTGCAAGCATTACATGGAAAGAAAAAAATGCCGACTCTTGCTCAATATTAGTTACAATTGAATTAAAGGGAAGATACATATTGGAAAAATAATCTACAACTCATCAGCATATACACGAATATCTGATTCATATAACAACCAATCTCTGTTGATGCTGTCGGCCAACGTCAACACTTTTGAGAAGCCAAAGCGAACATTGTTTGCAGAATGATGGATGCCTCCTAAAACATAAGGACCTCTTAAAATATCCATAAAATGTATAACAAGCTTTCTTTCAGTTGACGTCACAGAAAAATTGCCAGATAATGGTTTTAATTTGTCAATTTAAAGTGGGGTGATAGATAAAATACGCCAAAAGGACCAACTGGTAGTCGAATATCAGTCGTAATACAACAAACCTTCGTAATCGCTCACATCATTCGTTAGCAGACCACAATGTAGCTGGATTGGCTTCTTTAGAGGAACCTAAATGCACATTGGCATATGACCAATGTTGGACAAATAGAACAAATGTTAATATAGTCAAAATGTATTTGGGCTACCAAAACACCCCCTGTAGCGCACTGGTGAGGTGGCTTGCAATACACAGGATCTTTGGTTCGATCCCCAGCCCCTGCTAAATCAAACCCTCACCTCTTCGAGGTCAGAAATAGGTATTAGACTTGTCTGGAAGAGTAAACAGACCGTCTTGATAAATCGATATTCTCCCAACCAATTATTTCATAGGCTAAATATGCATTCAATCACTTCAGCGATGCTATGAAAAGAGTCGAATCGAGGGCTCATCCCTAAGGGGTCGGTCAACGTCGAATGCTTCACACTTTGTTCGGAGCACCGTACCGCACTCAAACCCTCTACGAAGAAACTCAGTGTTAGTGAGCCACCCACTGTTAGTCAGCAAGCACGTTCTGATAAATGAACACCTTTGTTTGCAAGAGTACAGATAAAGTTCTTGTAAAAAAAATGCATAGGGAAAGGAGAAAAAGTTTAACAAGGAGTCGACAGGGAAATGAAAAAGAACGACTAATATCCTTGCACGGGTTTGAAAAACTTTTTGCAAAGATTTTTCATATAAACGAAGACACACTCTTCGGCTTGGTCCATTTTGCCATGTGGGTACGATTGTAATTCATTAGTGTCGTTTATGCATTTCGATGGATTCGGAGAGCTTGGCGAGCTTAGCAAATTCTCAGTCTGCAAAAAGAGTTGGAGTAAAAGCTGACATTTAGTATGTTTATTTTACTTATTTTGCTTGTCATACCTTCAAATTTTTCTGCTTTTCCACTGGGAGAACACCATTCTTGATGAAGTAGGAGGTGATTTGTCTTGGTATTTGATAGAGTGATCTTTCTGATAATGTAAAACTCAGAGTCCTCCACAGATCCATCACATTCAAGTAGAACTCTTGTCATGTTAACGAACTGTAACAGAAACATAGTATTCCTTTATTAAGTATTAAGAATACGATGGATATTGGTTTTAACATGAGAAGTATATCGCTAGTTGTTGGAATTTGCCGTTAATCCGAAAGGTTTTGAAAGTTGCACTTCAAATATTATAGTGTCAAAAACGAATAACGCTGATGAGGATTTGATGTTTTCATGGTAAGGGCAGTGATAACCGTTTATTATATGTTGAACAATCAAGCATAGTCGTTCAGTGGTAACCGACCAATCAGAGTACGTTTGCAAGCACAACCAACCAGCTGACAAAAAGAAAGGAATAAAATACGATTTGTTTATTTTTTCCCAAGATGTAGCAAAATATTTCTGCAAAAATTGTCAGGATTTAGAAAAAATATTGCTTTTCTAGATAGTGTGGGAAAAAATAAGAGACTCGTCAGTGAACTATCTCACCTGTAAATTATCACGATCGCTTTTCCGTCCATGAAACGTCAAACGGCTGCCACCACTGCCAAGTCTTTCGATTTCGTTCAAATCTCGATCACCTATTCCTAAATGGGGGATACTTTCACAAATGATTGCGACTGGGTCATTTATTTGCCATTGGGTCAACGATTTCCGAATTGGAGCAGATTGAGCTCGATTTCTTCGATTAGGACAGTTTTCTTTACAATGGTAAAAATTTCGATTAGAAATCAATCTCATTCTGAGCTGCTTGGGCCATTTTGGACAAGTTTTTTGTTTCAAAAAACTCACTATATTTTAGTATGTACTACTAGAAATGTGAAGCTCTTCGCACGAAGCAAACTTCTGTTTTTAAACCCAACAGCCGATGGGAAAGAACACGGTGGGTTTCAGTCCGCGTTCAACCACCTATTTATCGTTTACCCAAACACGGAAACTGGCTGACTGAGAATTTACCACATGGCGGTTAACGGAGGTTTCAGATAGTTCTACAGAAAACCTATAGAATTAGAACTGTCATCGTTCTTCCATTCTTCTTATTGACGTTAAACAACAACAGCAACGCAATGGAAATAAATTCCTATAATAGATGCGAAAGAGTACAAAAATGTAAGCGCATATTTCAGTAAACAAACGTGTTAAGGAGCAATATAAAATGAAATATATTACAAATGATGATAAAAATATTGATTGAGATGTTCACGACATTGGCTTCCAAGGACTGCTTGATTTTTGGAAGTAGATTTCTGTGATACAACTACAATGATGCTTAGATATTTGCAAAACTACGGACCACAGGTGTCTGCGGTAGGGAACGAACGCGCTACTACCCTTTCCCGAGGCTGACGCGTTCACCACCACACCATGCGGGTCCTTCGTTTCGCCTGCCTCTCAGGTAGTTTTCTATTGATTACTGCCATCATCAATCACCCGTCAACGGGGTTGATCTGAGCCCAAATTAACAAGTAGATTTTTTATGTCCTATTTTCGTCACGTTGTCTATGACAGTTGAAAAAGGTCACGTAGTGTAAATGTCTAGCGACTGCTAACCTGTGAAAATAATAGATATTGGTGATTTACTGGCAAATATCGCGGCTTGAACAGTCTCTTTAACATCGTCAATGGCACCTCTTGTTATAATATTCAGAATATAGTACTGTGGGCGATTATGGTGTGATCGCGTCGTGGCATTTTGAGCACTTCTAGAATGGCAGCACATCATAGAGTTATCGCATCGTCCGCAATAAAACAACTTAGGCTGTTTAACCGAATATTCATTCCGTCCATACTTGGCAAGATGGTAGATTATATGCGCAAAAATGTGCACTGGTGCACGGTTTCGTTCTCATGTAGGTGCTTCGGAACGCCGTCACCACGCCTTCAACACCAGTACAAATAGGATCGGTCTCAAGGTTCTGAAATAGGTGAGGTAAAAAATGAGCAACACACTGACTATGCTCTTATCTTCAAGAAGATAACACAACTAGTATTTTTCTACATTTGTAAAAATTTCCAGTAGTCTGTAAATATGGCCTCCGCCTCCGGCAGAGCACAGTATTTTACTTGCTGACGCCTTCTGATCAAAAATCATAAAAAATGAAAAGGTTCACATAAAAACCGTGGTAAGATTTTTTTGTTCCTATGGTTCACTGAGTGAGTTCCCCTAGAACAATATTTTCTTTCTGTGGAGTCTTGTGCAACGGATACTTTAGTGGCACTCTCATACTCGGGTCCCTTGATGGTTAAAGGGATCAGAAGTGTTGATGCTTATAAAAAAACACCACCGAAAATCACTCGTCTACAGTTCTGGCTAAAAAATTGGAGCCTTTCGGCAAATTTTTGGTAACATACGAATTTACATATCTAAACTAACCAGGCAAAATTCGTGTGACTCTCGATAGAGCGGTGGTATACGAGCCCCAAACCCATATGCTAGGAAGCTGTCGGTTCTACAAGAAAGTGTTTCAAGTGGTTTCATTTAAATTCATGGTCAGGATACCTGGTATAGTCGGCCAAAGTTTCTCCGATAGATCGAATAGCGAATTCAACATTGTTGGCGAAGTCGATCTGTGCTTGCCGATCCTCTGTTACATCAGCTTCAGAGAAATCGATAGCGAAGGCGAAATTCAAAACGGTGCTGAAATTTATGAAAAATATACTTCTAAGCATATTATATCCAGAAAATATATAGAAAACACTTTGCTTTAATAAATCCTGGGATAACTGCCTCGGGTTGAGACGCGGTAGATTTAGAAACTAACCGCTTGACTTGAATTCGTCTTTATTTTTTGGACTTTAAACAGGATTGAATTGCCTATAACAACTTAAAAGCTTGATGTGTGGCTCCGGACGCATGTATTACTCACCCGAATGTCAAATAATCCAAGAAAGAGAACGTTTTCAGCTCTGTACATTTAACCAGATCAAATTGTCCACATGTCTTCTGACCACCTTTGTATACTGGATTAGTCAACTGAAACAGAACCACCTTTTAATACAAAAAAACGTAGGAGAGAAAATTGCTGCTAAATTATCTGGACGAACCATAAAAAGCCTTTTTTGGATTCACGCATTTCTTCATATGTGGTGCTGAAGTTTCCAACGACGACATTCCGACATTTGTCATCCTTGAAGTAACACACAACTTCAAGTGGCCTATAAAAGCTGACTTTACGCAGCCTGTACGATCGCAAAAACCTTCTCTGACACATAATATGTTTTCTCCACAGCTTTTTGCCAAAAGCCTACATGATTAAATTAAATAAAAGGGCTGGTAGAGAATTGGTTGGTGCTAATTCAAAACAAACTGGGTAGTGGTTGACTCTGCCGGTGTCCTCCGAACCCTCTAGATAGGAAATATGGGGCTAGACTCTTCTGGAATTAGCTGGCTTTGTTAAATTCACAAGAGCTGACAATTACCTATGATGGAGATCTAGGAGCACCCTGGAATATTTATTCTACGATTCCAGAGAGAATCAACTCTACCGGCATTCAACCACATTAATCACGAAGATCCAGAAATAGCGCGTTCGTTCCCCAGCACAGACACCTGAGGTTCGGAGTTTTGCAAATATCTCAGATTCACTGTGGTTGTATGACATGTTATACCCTGCCATGAAAAACTGTAATAGGCAGTAAATAAAAAAAGTTAACATTATCTCCTCGTAATTTACAATATTGTTTAAATTTATTAGCTAGCTAACATTTAACTAATGATTAACAACAATTTCGACTGACTTTTTCTGAAAAGTTTTCGTCTCCATTTTGAAAACAAACTAGTGATAAAACATATTAGCGAAAATATAAAACGAATCATGTAAAGGATATGAAAGGATTAACCGTTTGACATTGATCAGTCTCTGAGGAAGGCGTCATGCATTCGTCTACTCTCTTAGTATAGTAGAGGTGATTGAAGGCATATTTGACTTATGCAGTGACTTGCGGTGGTCTGACGGTTTATCAAGTCGATAGTTTTCCTACCACAGAAGTCTGGTTTCATTTTTTTTGACCCCGTATGAAGGTAAGTCTTGAAGAGTGCAGAGCGACGGAACGAACTAGCGATCACGTGTGCATTGAAGGGCGCCTTTAATTGTTGCGCCACATGAGCCCTTTTGTCATCGAGTCATGCAGTACTTTTTATTTCTTGCTCTTAACTTTTCGATTTCATATCTTATAAATGGTGATTTATGATGGATTCATCAGATTTGAGAGATTAGTAAATGAGTGAGCCAAATGTTTTCAAGAGATTTTATTAAATATACAATATGGTGAATTTAGCTCCACGATAACATACCGCAATCTCTCTTCAACGTTCTCTTGACCACTAACGGTGAAAGGCTTCCAAACCGTCCGTGCTCCCTGTTTTAACGGCTCGCTCTTGTATAGTAACGTTTTGTTACCGTTCGATTCACAACGACTCAATTCGAACAACAGCTACAAAATCATTCATTGAGAAAAATTTGTGTCAGCTAGAGTGAACAAATGAATGGATCATACAAGTACAAATACAAAGCATCTTAAAAAGATTTCTGAAGCACATTTGTCTTACGTTAAGTTGAAGGGCTGTTGGTCGATCTCGTTAAGTTATGGTCAACTTCGAAGTTTCCGGGAAACAAATGGTTTCATCTACTTTTTCATCTAGTTTAATATAGCAAGAACGCTATCATCTCTATGGAAGAAATTGTCGCCGTGGAGTATTGTTGGATCTCTAGCCGTTCCGCTCCATAGTGACATTAGACTGTTCACTTTGAGTTTTGTGGGTTCCAGTTTATTCTGTCGGATTATGTATACTGATTCGGTAGCTAGTCGAAAGCACATTTAAAAAAAGTAGAGATGGGACCCAAAAAAGCCACTGTGCACTTTGTCATGTATAAAAAAAACCTTTTTCGAAAAAAGTCCACTGACTGGTAATTTTGCTAAAAATTGACTGTTATTTCATTTAACCTCTAATATAAATAATGGTAACTTTGTGAAATGTGTCTTATAAAGAGCACTGAGATAAACTTCACATAAGCTGGAAAGCACTTCTAAATGCATACATCAATGCATTTGCATAACGGACTGCAGTAACACATTGCAAATAGTAGCAGTCGTATCACACACTCATAGAACGATTGAACAAACTCTCTTCCGCAAACTCGTCATGTTTTAAACCCTTCAAGTTCTCTATTTTTTGAAGAAATAACTTTCATCGCCAAAAAAGCCGGAAAGTCCGCAGCCGACGGAAAACTGCGTGTGGTCCGTTGGGCAAGCCAGGAAATGCGGTAGCCGTGGTGGAATGAGTTAAACTCTCTTTGAACTGTCTAATAACACTGCCTTTAATACCCAAGAATTTCCTCGGTTGATGGATGATGTCTCTGCCATTACTTGATTATTTGGGCCGAACTAAAAAAGACTGCTTGTCTGTAACGTCTACCTAAACAACTGACAATTCCTTCGTAAGAAACAAAAAAAAGTGAATAGAATGATCAGAATGCATTCCTCATAACAGGAATTTTTTAGTTCTACGGAAACCAAATAGGTCTAGTGATCAAAATATTGATAAAATCGATAGGTTCTCACCGCAGCCGACTCTGGGAGTGTTTTTCGAGAGAAATTCTTTCCCTCGAATTGAACGAGTAGCGGTGTTGATTTCGGCTTCACAGTTGACGCTAAGGTCATCTGGCCAACACCGGCACCTGTACCTTCGTTGCTAAATAACGAAGACTGTCCACCAGTTTAGAAGTGAGCTAAAGGTCAATTTTTTTGCACTCCATTAATTGAACAACACCTTACTTTAAGTTTTTTACGACCACTCCCAACAGTACAATATCCGAAATCAAGAAATGGGCGCAGGCAAGCGGTGTCACTTCGCTTTCTGACCACGCGCATCTGAAAGAAGTCATGAGGCTTTGGCATACTCATTATAAAAAAACAAGTTCCAGTTAGCCATAAAGACTATATAAACATTGAAAATGGCTGTACAATGTGTTGAATTTTGTTATAAAAATAATCATCATGTTGAATTTTGTGTAGGAGCGACCACTTAAAACGTGAATCTAGACGTTCCGCCCCCCTTTTTAGGTGATATTTCGAATTCATTTGTCTTATACAAACCTTTACCTATGCTGCCACCTTAATGTATTTAATCACTGAATTACTCCACAGAGCATAAACAAAGGCTGCAGTCATCCTCTTCGCCATCAGAGTTCCTTTAGGGAGCTCCACTTACTTAAGGGTAATGAAAGGTCATCACCACATTTCTCGTTCAGAGTCCTCAGTAAGAATTCTAACCACTTAAGCATCGGTTTCATTGTTGTGTGCTCAACATTTCGTCGGAGAGCTTCGTAACCGCTCTTGTCTAGAACTCGATACAGCGCATTATTTCTTCAGCTCATCTTATTTTCAACAGTTTTATTTATATAGTAGCATTTGAGAGGTTGATCGTCAACATAGGTTTATATTTTGGAACTGCTCTATCACATGAGCGAACAGGTGCTGCTAGGACCACAATCTCCACAACATACTTTGATAAAGTGGCCTCTTTTTCTAAACTGATTTCTTACTGCCTTTTAAATTTCTGCATAATGTCTTTGAAAGTGGCGCTGAATAATTCTGAGATGGTGCCACCTCACCGGATCGTTTCGTTAAGAAAGTACTGGGATAATTTTTGGAATGGCAAAATCCTCATTGTGAATGTGTCATGTACATCATGGGTCGCAAGCTTCAATGGCCATTTTAACAAATTCTACTTCTTCCTTGATTTGAAGTGACGTCTAAGACAAAACATACCTTGAACTTCTTATTCTAGTAACATATCAGTTCAATTCAACGTTATTTTCACTACCATGTGGTTGTGAGCCAGCGCTTTAAACTCTTTTCGAAGCTAATCTTACTAACTTATCGGCTTTTCGTATGTTTTTTCTGTCAATCCTTTTAAGGAGTACTCTTCCATACAGCTTTTAAAAGGCAAACAGCAGACAAGCCAGGTGGAGATTCTCTATATAGAGCAGGTTTGTTTTGTACACAAACAAGGCCATGCAAGTTTTTTCTTGTAGTAGGTAAATTGTTTTCCCAGAAGAACGTGTGTCATATGATACGCTAACCAGGCTATTGTGTTGCTCAGATCTAGCTGTAAACTCATCGTATATTGCAGTTGGATCTAATCGATAACGCATGCTGCAAAAATTCGTTAGTTATGGATGGATGCAAAGCGTTATTGACTATTTATTTAAAGAGTTACACCACCCCGCCTTCAATGTCAGCGGTGATTTCCTTGTAGTAAGGGTTCCACATTTGTATTATAACCGGAATCCCTGGAAATGGTCAGATTGCTTCATGGATTCGAATGGTGCTAAACGACCTGACAACACCCCTCTTCATAGAGGCGTTGAGCGAGAGTTGAATATTTTTGACGAGCACAAGTGATGGTGCAAGATCTTTGACATGTCTTCACTTCAAATAATTCGCCGTATAGATCGGGATGTCGTTTGCCACATTCTGACCAAGATTCTTGTAGGACGGGAACGATCCCAGCAATCTTTTGAGGTTTTATTCGGAAACGTGTTTGAGAGAGTTGGTAGAAATTATGAGCGAAAGGAATTCCTAGTGTGTTCTACAAAATTACAAATAAAAACAAAGGCTGTCCAAATTATATAAACTACAGTTAAGTGGATAACGATTTTCTTTGGTTTTTTTTTGACGTCATATGTAGAACATGTTTCAGCACGGTAACCATTTCTTATTACCCTTTCTGGAGGCTGACGTGTTCACCACCACACCATGCCGGTCCTTCGTTCCGCTTGTCTCTCAGTTAGTTCTATGATCTGGCCATCAGCGGTCACCTGTCAACGGAATTGAACTGTGGAGCCCTAGAACTAGTTGAGGGACAAACGAAACGAAGGACTGATATGGTGTGGTGGTGAACGCGTTAGCCCCCGGAAAGGGTGATATCACGTTCGTTCCCACCGCACACGCTTGCGGTCCGGAGTTTTGCAAATATCTCAGCATCAACATGGTCGTATTTCGCATCACACCCGGCCGTAAAAAAAATTATAGTAGGCAGCAAATAAAAAGTTAGCGTTGTCATTTTTTTATTAGTTGGGAATTCCATGTGTTTATAGGGAAGAACCCTCCCAACGGTTTACCGCCTCATCGTGGCTGGGAGGTATTCCTGGGTGTCGGGCTGCGATGTACAGCGGTGGGATTCATCACCCCATCAGGGTCTCCCAAGCTGAGAAGGAGTCCGTCGTTTCTATCAGGAATCCCAGCAAAAAGTGAACTAATACCAAGATCCACCACCGCCCTGGTATCAAACTAGTCGCGTGATGGCAAATCTCTATCTAATCACAATCACAACGGCAGGGACTGCCTGTGGTGGTGATGACCTGGAACAGACTTTAGCCAGGTTGACCTCAGAACTCCAGGGAAACCCAATGGCTAAACCAGCACAACTCCGAAAAGTGGTGAATATGCTGGGGCCCGCACAACTAGTGAGGACGGTCCGTCTAAGCATCCAAATATACGGAAGAACCATGATAGATATGAGCAAATATGAAATGCATGGTACTGGTGGTTGCCCTATTCAAAGTCAGTCAGTGTGGGAAAAATGCAACCAGTGCATAGATGTTTTAAGGAATAAAAAAGTAGTCTTTGACCACAATATCCTTTGAAAGAATAAAGTAAGATGTTGAGCGTTGATCAATCTTTTAGAGGAGTCCCATGCGTTTAACTTCACTAAACTTTACAAAAAATGACTTTGTGCAAGCATGCAAATTTGATCAATACATTCACTTCAGGGACCTACCAATGTATCAAGTTAATGTATTTATCAACGCTTAAAACCCCCGATACAAATTTGTCGACCGCGGAGAGATGGAGAGGTTGGTCTGCCCAGGCCACACGATCGAACGTAGGACCACGTGTACACTTGTAACCCTTTCACGACCGCGTCATTGGAGCGCTACTGGAATGCGCATTGAAATCACGATGTACCGTCCTTAAGCCGACGAAGGACGCGTGATGCACTAGTTTCTTGAGATTATCGTTCCATTGCTCCCTTTCCTCACATTTTTTCCATGGGTGTCTAACTTCTGCATATCCACTGTGTTTTCCTGTTTATGTTCCCATGTTTTTGGACATCTTTTATGAGTGAGAAAAAAATTCGTCCCTTATTTAACCATGATGATATTAGCTTTCAGCGTGGTATGGTGTGATCGTTGAAGTGTATTTCTCTGTCTCTTCCGTGTTTTTTTTATATTTAGCGATTCCACTCTTCCGTCCGAAACGGCTTTTTGCAACTATAGTTGAAAATACTTATCTCTGGACAAGGCCCAGCATAAAAATCTATGTTCGACAAGCCATCAGTTAACCACAATGGGTCGTAAAGCTGTTGTGTGAACAAAGAGTAGTGCAGCTACGTGAAAATATGAGAAGCAGTTTTGGTCAATCCTGTTCATTAAATAGTTGTTACAATACAAAAGGTTTAACCCTTCCACTACCCCAGCCATTTTCGTGTGGCTGGCCCATCGGACGGCGCGTCATTGAAGCACACCTGAGATGCGCATTGAAATCAATGCGCATGGTTGTGAAAGGGTTAAAGCACTAGGCAAACTGGATAAGCGCAGTGATGGCGCTACAGTACAAAGTGCTTTGTTGCAATGTATTTTCAATTAAAAGATCTGTTTCATCAGTGACAATTTGCTCAACTTATTTTATGGTGGTGTTTTTCTCAGTCATTTAACGAGGATATGAATCCGATTCAAAGAGTGCTGAAATCCGCACTGTGCGATACATGTGGTGTCAGGTCATGCAAGAAATCACTAATAAATAATAACTAAGGAATATAATTTAATGGTATGCCTGCCTTTGAAGTCTGGGAAGGGGTTCAACTACTTCAACGAGCATTCATAATTTCGGTAAAACAAATCGGATCCTTAAACTGGACAGTCTAACCAGGATGCCAACGCGACCAACTTTGTACAAGACAAAGGGTTTAAGGACAACAAATGGAAGTGAAGAAGTTCTGGAGACCACAAGAAGTGTCAGGCTAGGCTATTTCCGTGTTTAAGTACGATTCGTCACTGCATAAAAAGCCCATTAATACTTGGAGATGGATAAAAATAGATGCAGACTTGGAAGCCCTGGATAGTCAAGGAGTCGCTACTCAGTACATGAAGATTCTTCGTGAGCTGTACAAAAATTTCACAACCAAGATATCACCATTCTACGACGATATTATCATTGACGTCAAAAGAGGAGTTAGGCAAGGCGATACCATCTCGCCAAAATTATTTACGGCCACCCTCCATAACGTCATACGAACACTGGAATGGGATAATATGGGAGTGAAAATCGATGGTCGGCAGTTACACCATCTTCGCTTTACTGATGATAAAGTCCTTATAACATCAAACATTAGCCAGGCGAAACGTATGCTTACCGACTTTGATAAATCCTTTAGAAAGATTGGTCTTCAACTAAATCTCACAGAAACGATGTTCATGAAAAACGGAATAAAGTCCTTATAACATCAAACATTAGCCAGGCGGAACATATGCTTGTCGACTTTGATAAAGCCTGTGGAAAGATTGGTCTTCAACTAAATTTCACAAAAACGATGTTCATGAAGAACGGATTGGTTTCGCATGCCTCATTCATGCTCAACGGAACGATTATCTCCGAATGCTCCAGTTATATCTATCTAGGTCGGGAAATCAACATGTTGAACGACTTATCTCCAGAGTTGAGCAGAAGGCAACGAGCGGCTAGGGAAACTTTCAAGAGCATCAAGATGTAGTGAAGAGGACAAAGACCACCCGACTCCGTCCCCACCTTTTCGACTCAACGGTACTTCCTGGCCTAACGTATGCATCAGAAACCTGGTCGCTGCGTAAGCAGGGATGAAAGGTCACAGCGTTATTGAACGCATTGTCGAAAGGGCGATGCTAGGAGTATCCCGTTTCACACAAGTAAGGGAAGGGATCCGAAACTCCGACTTCAAGTCATACTTCAAGTGAGGAACTTCAGCGATCAAAAAATCAAAGATGCCTTTCTGTACGCCAAACAATCGAAGATAAGCTGGGCCGGACACGTAATGCGTATGAATGGTAACCGATGGACAAGAGCCGTTTGTGACTGGATTCCTCGGGATTTCAAACATACTGCAGGAAGACCACCGACCCGATGTTCAAAGTTCTTCACAAAGAGCCTTGAAGAAAGACATGATGCTCGAGGAGTCCCTAGAGCGAGCAGAACAGAACCCATTGGACTACTCTTGCACGCGACAGGGAAAAATGGAAGACTTACTGGCGCCCGCTCGAGTCACTTGACGATCAACGGGACTACAGGTGATACAGGTGATAATACTTGAAGTAGGTTAAAAATGCTCTTAAAAAGTTTTGAGTCCTCAAAGCATAACGAATAAGAAATTATTACATGAAAGTACAGAGTCAGACATGTAGTGAATTCTAATATTTTTTTTTGTTCATAAGGTAAAAAATATCCATATCGACAAGTTGTGCTACCACTATATAGCTAAATATGTAGATAATGTTTTGCAGAATATTTTTTTACGTGATGTGAGCGGACATTGCGCCAATCCCGGCACTTCTTCCATTCGATTCGTTTCCTCGTATCCATTATCCACGAAGGTTCTCGGACACCCGTGTAAATTTGGCTTTTGTTCTAGGACATGATCTTTTTTAATGATCCACTTTGAATGCTGATTGAGTAGATTCCCCCTGGAGTCCAGACGCTGACCCGGAGAGATGTGAAACATCGCTGGAGTGGCGGGATCGAACTGACAGTGCGCGTGTTCTTGAATGGAGTCCTTAAGTCTTGCCGCCCTCTCGCTTTACAGTATTGTATGTTAAAAGTTGAAGAATCAAAAACTTGTTATGAAAATCAAAATTATTATGCACATTCATAAAGTCCATGCTCTGCTTTCGAAAAAAAACCATTAAAATCACATAGTCTGAAGACTCAACAAATCTGTTCAATGAACTTACAGTTCAACTCGAATCGGTTGAGGGCGTTCAAACATATATTCGATAGAAAAGACATCAGGAATGTCGATACCAGAGCAAAATTCAAACATGTCAGTGCCGGAGATCTGATAACAGAACATTAACTAACATGCTAAAACTTTTGAATACGTAAAGTAGGAATTTTAAGTTGTAGGAATACTAATCTCCTACAGTGGTCGAAGTTTCAAAGTCCAGATACGGGAAATCTACTAGATTATCGCCAAAGTACCGTAGACTTCGTTTAAGGTCTTTTTGCGCTTTTGTTTAAAAAAATTATTTTTTCTTTCATGTTTGTCTCACGCAGCACTTTGCACGGCAGATTTCGCATCAGAGATTTCCTTCATCTTGTTTAAAACGACTTCAAGGAATGAACGGTCTTCAGATCTTCAGAAAGCCTAGTATTTTAGCATGATGAAGTACTTTAATGCATACTCAGTCCAATGGATAATCTCAAAGGTTCTTTTCATAGCAAAATTAATAAATGATTGCGAGCCGACTCTTGTGAATCGGTGGGAGGCTATTTTGTAATTAAGTTTTCTCTAGAACGACAACGAATCTTGGCATTGATTAGCTGTTCTTCCAGATAGAAATACCTGAGCTCGTTCACATCTTGGGAGATTCTGGAGAAAGATGAATGCCTACCGTACAACATAGATAGTTTGCTAACCAGGAAGATGGCTTCACTGTGGTGTTATCGTGTTGTCGAGGAGTTAGTGAAACAAGCAAACAAGTAGGTTTTTGAAAAGATTAATAATGGACTATAATGATTTACATCACGACTAATAATGTCCACTATGAGGTAAAAATTTCTGTATTTAAAGTTGCAGATTATAAACATGTGAGATTACCTGGAACAATGTAATAAAGAAGTAAGTGAAACCCATAAAACCGTGCCTTAATGGTTGATTCGAAAGTCATTATGAGAAATAGCCAACGTATGGGTGTTTACGATTTCTAGAATGTTCCTCATTTTGAGCCCTTAATTCACTTTAATAATTCTTAGTGTACTTCATTTTGAATGAAAGAAAACGACTGAACCAATCCTGAAAAGAATACAAAACAAAAGGTCGCAAAACCGCTATAACCACCAATTTCCACGGGCCATTTCGTCCTCCTTCGCCCTCGTAAAATAGACACATCAAAGTGTTTGATGTTGTTGCAATGTCGTTAGGAATATTTCTGGAAGAAAAAACAGTAATACTTTAGTACCAATAGGTAACTACAGAGAGACAAAATCTATGTTTAAAAGAGAATTTACAAGGAAATAACTGTAGAAGTTTATCCATATTTGGAGTGTAAAATTACTTGAGGAGGTCTACTCGACGAATAAAGTGGTCATTTTACTGCCAGAGAAGTTTGGTACCAAGTTGAGGGACCCCGGAAACGGTGGGCTTAGTTTTTCCAAGTCTTGATATCGAACCAATGACTCTATGTACATGGCAGGGTTGTTCTAACCGCTATGCTAAACGAACCTCCGAAGATATCTATGGTTCTGACGATTTTACGATGAAATCCTACCTATAGGTGACATAGTCATACTGTCGAATTCTTACCATAAGGTGAACGTTTTCAAAAAAAACCAACACAAAAAACATTAAAACATTCAACTCGCTACCTAAGACTAAGATGAATGTTCAATATCTCCCTCATATTCGACTTCTTATCGACATTTTCGCAGACTGATCTGAAAAAAAACGATAACCTGCTCCATTAAAAAGTGGACATTAACTGTTAGTATTGCCATACTAACGACGTCCATAAAAGAATACTACCATGTTATAAAAAACTTTCATAGAGCCATTTGTACATTTCATTCTTCGGAAAAAAGCCTAACCTTTTCAATTTTTGTGGCAGTAAAGGTGGCGCTTTACTGGCACGTCTCATCTCCATGATGTGCCGAATACGAACCATATTCATATTTGCATGTAAAACTAAAATTTCATGAATATGAAAACGACATCATCAGGTAAATAGTGTCTCTCTTATGACGTCATAAGTGAATATCATCAACGAGAACACAGATCACCAGCGGCAACATGAACGTTATCATTAAGCTCACTCAAGTGATTGCCTTGGGAAAATAATGGGAGGTTCATATTTGCTAAAGATGCACAACTGTAAGTACTTCGCATTCAAATGTTGTTCATAAATGTATAGCATAACTATATCTTTTATCATTAGTTGCTTATTTACCTTTTATAATAACGCAGTGGTAAAGACGCGATTCAAACTCGCAGTGCCTTGATTCAAACTCGCGCCAGGCAAATGAAGAGTTCAATGCTTCCATCGTTGGGAAATTGATACCAAAGCTGTCTCCTTACAAATCCTTGAAACCGTTGCTATCCATAAAACCTTAACCGGCTTTAAACGACATTCATGAGAAGCTCTAAAAATTCTCAAGCAGTGGCCGAACTTAAGGCAAATCGGAAGAGATTCATGGATGACGGGTTCGAGTAAGCGAATTGAATGAAGTAGGTCCTCGGATCGGCATACCATGTATTGTCAGATCATACCCATATATACTGCTGCTCATCGACTTTTTCACTTGCATTGTTTTCACCCATAGTCATATTTGTTGGATGCCATAATACTAATACTCCATAAAGTGTCTGAGGCACTGACATCGAAGCAGTTTTGAACACTGTGAATAGAGGTGTTACCCATAGATGTCCCACAGGCGTTCTTTTAATTTTATATAAGGCATATCGAGTTGTTAGATCTACAAGTAGTCATTGTTTATGTGTTCATACTTGTCACACTTATTAAGGTGAGAACAGGACAACAGACCCCTAAGCCAAAGTAAAACTTACACCTAAACTTCTCTCAAGAATGAATACCAGTTAAGTAACTAAGTGGAGAAAAATCTGTGCTCAGTGCAGTCAAAAGAGCTGCGTCTACCACAATAAGTGACCGCTGGTCGTCTAAACAACCCTATCTAAAATTCTCTTTACCCAATAGTTTACCGTCTTATCGTGCGTTAGAGCTTTGTGGATAACAATTCTGCCATGTAAAACGACGGATTCATCTTCCCATCTGGCGTTTTCGTTAAGAAGCTAATTAAAGAAGAGCAAGTTAATGATACAGAAGACGTCAACATGCTTCTTGTGGCCTCCTTTTCCATGTATAGCAAAAAAATAAATGAAGACGAGAAGAACCAGTTCAATGGGCAGGTCTTGCATTCGGCGGAGATAAACGGAGTGGGGCCGTTAGCATAGCTTCTGATTAAGGAAGTTTCACGTATTAGAGTATAAGTCTACGCAAAGTAGTAGTACTTATAACACGTGCAAAAGTTTACGCGAACGGAATTTTCGACAAGAAACCCATCTCATGTAATAACCCAAGACGAATATGGAAGTCTAATATTCTGAAAACATCATGCATTCACTGAGTATTCCAACTGAACATGAATGCAATGAAATGTTACAGAAATTCTGCGGGTTTTAGGTAGTGAAATCATTGGTTCAATGCAAGACCAAAAAAATAGTGAACAACCGAAAAACTGGAAACGAAGCCGCTTCCATTCTTAGAGATGTTGTTGGTGGTGGGTGTGGCACATTACGAATGCTATAGATTCTTCTATGCATACGCGCAAGGGAAAACCTATTAATAGTTAAATCTACAGTCGAAGAGAAGGTACTGGTGCATATTCACGAAAGTCGTCCTTTTTTCATTTCCCGAGTTGCATCCATTTCTAGCGGTGACTTAAAGAAACGTGGAAATCTCATTCTTTCAAAGAAACACCACAAACACCAGACTTTTAAAGGAACGGTTCCTTTTTTTCTTTCACTTGATTACACAAAACTACAAGGTTTCAGCACAAAAAGACATTACATTGTCCAAACTTTTATTCAACGGCTGTGGAGAATCGTCTCGAATCAATACAGCTTTGGAAGAAGCGAAAGTACAGAAACGTTAACCAGAGTAACAATTTCTAATAACTATATGTAAGCTTAGGGGCGCATGTGGCGCAGTGGTCGGAGGTGCCCTGCAACACACGTGGAATCGATCCCCCGCGCACACGGATTACCCAGCCTTCAATCCCGCCGGGGTCAGAAATTTGGTGGCAGACTTGTCTGGGAGGATATCAGCATTGGCTCGATACATCGGTAGGCCACCATGAGACATTGTAAAGGCCAGATATGCATTCAATCACCTCAAAAACGATGCTTAATGAAGTCGAATGCACGGCGCATTCGTCAGGGGTTCATCGACGCCGAGAGCTTTATCCTTTATTTATCCTTTATGTGTAAGCTTGTCAAATCAGTGGCGCATTGATTATTCAAACGGAGAATAATTAAAAGTCGGTTTTAGTTAGAAGTAATGAGACAGTCCATCAATACTAAAGTCACAAGATTCATTCTCATGTCCTGGGATAGCCGTGCTAGAGTGCTGCTGTGTGGATCTGAGGGAGTGGGTATGGCGAGCTCACACAACTCAACTACTAATTTCCCGACCCTAGTGGGATGAGAGCCATCGTTGTACAAAATGATTTGAAACAATCAAAAAAAGAAGATTTCACAGCAAAAGGATCTAACAAAAGGGTGGCGAAACGCCGTACTGAAGATATGGTGATTTCACATCTTAAGCAGTTTTTTCATAATCTAGGCGCGTTATGAACTACCGGACGATATCAAAGCTGAGATTCCAAGAAGGTTCGTATATCACCCATGTCGAAGTGATAAGTCT
This sequence comes from Angiostrongylus vasorum, assembly GCA_018806985.1. NCBI lineage: Eukaryota > Metazoa > Nematoda > Chromadorea > Rhabditida > Metastrongylidae > Angiostrongylus > Angiostrongylus vasorum. The sequence goes on along the minus strand of JADANN010000202.1, from coordinate 179,749 downwards.
ATGTCTGTCCTAAAAAAACTGTATCCCGTCAATGCTAGCTACCTAAGGGAAGAAAAGTTCGCACTGAATTCTCTTTGATAATCGAAAAGTTCGGGTCCATTAATAGGTTCGGAGAAGGGGAGTTAGCATTACATGGTGCAGTGGTAGTTGCTATAATTGGAGGTTTGCACCATTGAACGGAAGTTGTTTAACAGTCCAATTGCCCTACGACTAGCAAGCAAGCAATTTCACATGGAAATGGCAACCAGGATGAAACATTAAGAGTTCACAGAGAAATGAAAAAAAAACAATTATGGCTCAAAAGAACAGCTGAGCTGGAATCTATACAAATTAACAGCATGAGAGAAACTTATGAACATCCATTCCGATGAAGAATCGTCCGAAAATATCTGGCCAATAATAAATTCTGGCCCACAAAGCTTTATCACACCACATCATTTCGTGTTACCATGTAGATGCACAAGAAAAAAACTACCATTCTTCAGAAACGGTGATGTCATGTGCCGAGAATACAGGTACAAGACATCAACGGATTTAAAGCATTGTCAGTAGAACTAAGCAGTGTCAGTAATGATTAGCCAATAAACGAGTTAACAACTAAGATTGTTGTTAGCGAATACTGTCACCACCAAGAAGAAACAATATATGGAAGATTACTATTTGTGTTCGATAGGAACGTGCTCGATGGCCAACGTTGGCCATATTTCCATTGGATTTTTTAAGTTTGGAACTCTTGATTTCTAGTTAGTTGGCGATATGTTCAAAATTAAAGCTTATGTGGAACGCTGGGTAGTTTCCAAATCTGCTTCTTTCAGAATGTTAGGAATGGTGTTGTTATAGGTTGTGACTTCAAAAAAATCCTCATAGCATTCTTAAGATTACTGAAAATATTCTTTATATTAAAACATTATAAAAAGCTGAAATATTTCTGAAAAAATATTCCTAAGATTGTCATCGTCTTCGGAGTTCTTGCTGCGAATCGCGCCTCAGGGCTTAGAACAGGTGAGTGAGTTGCGGCGCTGTGCCCAAGTGGCTGGAGATGGTAGCCGACTCTAGGACATCCACTTACCTATGAACTAGCTTAAGAAGACATAGTCGAGCCTTATCATATAAGTTTTAGTCAGAGAATCAATTCCATCTGCTGTCCTTCATGGGCCCTCTCTAATTTTAGGAGAAAGGCGTTTAGCGAAGTTATGGCGATCTTTATGTCCTATGAGAAACCTACAGAGAAAGGACCTTATCAAGCAATCGTGGCCTGCAACAAAGATCAATGCAGAGTTTTTTCTTAATCGTTGAAGTTGCATTATGTTTGATAAGACTACGAGCAAAATAGGAATGCACTGGATCCAGAGGTTTTGCACAAGCTAAGTAAAGGGATTTTTAAATTCGATGGAAATGGAATGACGTTTAATTCCCTCCAACTTCCAGTAGTTTGTTGTCCTCTCGTTCTCTCTCAATTTCAGTTCTAACTCACCATCTGCATACAACAGCATTGTATGGATTGTGTAAGTCTACTATTAAAGTTCGTTTGTTCATTTCCTTCAAGGCATAGCACAGAACTAGAAATTAAATGATTGCTAAGATATAGCCTCTTAAAAAATGCATAACCACTTAGAATGTTGAAGATTGACAACGTATTCGGTAGAGGTCAGCGAAGGGTGTATTCCATTCATGCTACCGTTTTCAGTTCCACGGATCTCCCTCATATGAGGGATCTCGAGCCGGTTCGTCGCGAGGCTACGTGGCGCGTCCCCAGGAGGCGGATAGGGGGTTAATCGCGGACCAAAAGCGACCTTTGTTTCTCTGAGACGCAGATGGATCCAAGGGATGGACTCCCTGTTTCCACTGCCCTGATTTGGCACATACTTTCTGCATTTATGGGGCGTATTCATGCACGCGTATGTGGGTGCGTTCTAGTTTATGCAGAGCTGCGAGTTAATTCGGCCAAAAAGCCCGCAATCAAGTGACCTCCAACAAATAAGCTCCATGTCCACTCTGGGAGAGCCTGGCAAGCTACCCGTGAATATACCCAGCCCCCACGTTCAGAGCCCAGCAAGCTATACGTGGGTATCAAAAAAATGCTAAACACAGTAAAAAAAAACGGGCCTCATTCCCACTGACCCCCAAAAGAGCTCCCAATTTCGCAGCGTTGGGTAGGACGAGTACGGTGAGGCTGCTAAAATCTCAGGGCCAATGGAAGCTGCCTAGATCACGAAGAACTATACCGACGATCTGTACCTACAAGGCACCGAGTCCTCGATAGAAGACTTACTCATGCAAGCAAGAAGGATGCGGTACGACGTCATCGGCCTGGCCGAGACGAGATGACGCCACCCATTCAACGTCGTCTATCACACCGAAGAAGAACTGTTCCTCGGAACATGCGACAGTAGAGGAATCGGCGGCGTCAGCGTTCTCGTTAACACGAGTTTGTCCATGAACATCGATTCATCCGAACAACTTACAACCCGAATCGGACGTTTAAGATTAAAAAGATGTGGATCAATTCCGGCTTTGACAATCTTCGCCGTTTACGCGCCGACATCAAACTATGACGAAGAAGAAGTCGAAGCGTTCTATATGGACTTGGAGAAATTCTACAGAGAAGACCATACATTCTTCAGGGTCATCACGGGAGATTTCAATCCCAACATTGGACCAAGGGAGAACGTCTGAAGAACGTCACATTGGGACCCATGGATTAGAATGGTACGAACAGAATGAGCGGCTACTTGAGTTTATACCATCCATGGTAACTCGGAATTCCAGAAGCCCCACACTCAACGCTGGACGTGGGAGTCTTCCATTGGAGTGACATAACGAAATAGACCACTTCATACTAAATAGATGGTTTTGTCTAACCGATGTCGCTGTTCTCCCAAAATTCTACACGGGATCAGACCACCGTCTCCTTCGTGCAAGATTCTATTTCTCGCGGAAAGGAGAAAAAAGCAGCTAAATTCAAAAACCGAAGTCCCAGAACCACCGCAAACTGGGACTTATTCAAATCATTAGTCGGCTGTTGGGAAGATGCCGTTGTCGAAAACGTCGACGAAGAATACACTCGGCTCATTCAACATCTTCACGTTAGCGCTATGAAAGCTGAGAGTTCGAAAATCACCAAGAGACGTCTGTCTCCAGAAACACTCGAGCTGATACACCAGCGTGGAATTGCACGAGCTGCAGGCAACCGCGAACTAACGTCCAAACTTGCAAAATAATGCTGCCAAGCGATAAAAGAAGATCTTAAAGAGAGGAGAGCAGCAGTAATGGTCGAAGCTGCAGAGGTTGGGAAAAACATTCGCAAAGCCCAGCGAAGCATCGCCAATTGCAAGAGCAAGATGACTGCACTCCGATGCCCAGACGGAACAGTTACAGCGTTCAGAAAGTCAATGGAGAAAATCATTCACGAATACTACTCAGATCTCTTCTATAGCCACGTCCACCTTCCGTCAGATGAAATAAAGGATGATGGATATGCTTCTGACATGCCATTTCGTCGGTGAAAAATCGAACAGCACCAGGTCGGAGAGGATAAGATCGGAACACCTGAAGAACCTCCTACCAGTCCCCGTAAACACACTGGCTCGGCTCTTCACGCGTTACCTGTCTGAATTCAAGGTCTCTACTCAGTGGAAGACCACCAAGACCGTGTTATAGTTCAGGGAGGGTGACGTACACGATATCGGCAACTATCGCCCAATCTGCTTGCTGACTGTCGTCTACAAACTTTTCACTCGAGTCATCTTGAACAAGAGTGTCACAATACTGGACGAAGGGCATCCATGTGAGCAAGCAGGCTTCCAAAAATGATTTAGTACGATGGACCACATTCACACGATAACAAGAATCATTGAAGTATCGCGAGGGTACAAAAGACCGCTCTCTCTCACTTGAAGAAGGCCTTTATCTCAATTATGATAGAAGCAGTCATGAAAGCCCTCGGTAATCAGGGAGTCCCTACTCAGTACATAAAGATTCTTCGTGAGCTGTACAAAAATTTCACATCCAAGATTTCACCATTCTACAACGATATTAACATCGATGTCAAAAGAGGAGTTAGGCAAGGCGATACCGTCTCGCCAAAAACTACTCACCGTCACCTTCCAGAACGTCATGCGAACATTGGAATGGGATAATATGGGAGTATAAATCGATGGTCGGCAGTTACATCATCTTCGCTTTGCTGATGACATCGTCCTTATAACATCAAACATTAGCCAAGCGGAACGAATGCTTACCGACTTTGATAAAGCCTGTGGAAAGATTGGTCTTCAACTAAATGCCATAAAAACGATGTTCATGAAAAACGGATTGGTTTCGCATGCCCCATTCATGCTCAACGGAACGAATATCTCCGAATGCTCCAGTTATATCTATCTAGGTCGGGAAATCAACATGTTGAACGACTTATCTCCAGAGTTGAGCAGAAGGCAACGAGCGGCTTGGGAAACTTTCAAGAGCATCAAGATGTAGTGAAGAGGACAAAGACCACCCGACTCCGTCCCCACCTTTTCGACTCAACGGTACTTCCTGGCCTAACGTATGCATCAGAAACCTGGTCGCTGCGTAAGCAGGATGAAAGGTCACAGCGTTTTTGAACGCATTGTCGAAAGGGCGATGCTAGGAGTATCCCGTTTCACACAAGTAAGGGAAGGGATCCGAAACTCCGACTTCAAGTCATACTTCAAGTGAGGAACTTCAGCGATCAAAAATCAAAGATGCTGTTCTGTACGCCAAACAATCGAAGATAAGGTGCGCCGGACACGTCATGTGTATGAATGACAACAATGGACAAGAGCCGTTAGTGACTAGATTCCTCGGGATGTCAAACTTACTGCAGGAAGGCCACCGACCCGATTGTCAGAGTTCTTCACGAAGAGCCCAGAAAAAAATATGGTGCTCGACGAGTCCCTAGAGGGAGCAGAACCCACTGGGCTACTCTTGCACGCGACTGGGAAAATGGAAGATTTACTGGTGCCCGTGCGAGTCACTCGACGATCAAGGGGACTACAGGTGACACAGGTGATGCAGGTTTTTCAATTACAAGCTCAGGGACTCGAAGTTCATGCGTGATGTTTGTTATGAAATAGGATACAATTATGAGCGGCAAATCATTCTTATAGTGAACGTGGCGCTGGTCTGGAGAATAATTCTCACGGAAGTATGACAGCTTAAAAAGAATCATACAGGTGAAAAACATGAATGCTTGAGAGTCAGACGACGATAAATGTTTCTGAATATGCTAAATAGATGAGTCACATAACATGGTTTCCGTTAATGGTCAGTCATTCTGTTAGAATTATTTATGGCGCGCTCCTCCGGTTCCTTCATGGAAGTGCTTCTCTCCTACCTTACCGAGCTCCTGAACCACAACGGTTCTGTTTTTAAGCAGGGTTCTTCGAGAATATGACAATCTATATACGTGAATGGATTGTTGGAACAGAATACATCAATAATCATTGATTATATAGGCGCTAAATCTATACTTTCTTTATTATATATATATATATATATATATATATATATATATATATATATATACTGTCATCATTCCTTGTTTCGAATAAAGAATATCGTCAACAAATCTAAGGAATATCTACAAGCCACTGAGAGGTAACATGGAAGAAAAATATACTTCTATATATAACATATGTATATCATATTGTATTAAAATATATTATAAAATATTTAGAAAATATGTATTAAGAAGAAAGATTATATATTTGTGCTCATCCGAATGTGGAAGTGGTCAACGATTATCAAGAGGTTCTCCTACGTTTTAAAGAATCATCCGTAATATTTTAACTATAATACAATAATGTGAGTAGAAAAGCGTGTCTGTTCCACGAAACACCGCTTTCCCATAGGAATCATAGCTGCTACCGTACTTGTCATATTCTTCTATGTTACCTCTCAGCATCTTATAGATATTCCACAGATTTGTTGACGATATTTTCTATTCGAAAGAAGGAATGATGACGGTATATATTTCGCCACTATATTTTTACTTACTAAATAAATAACACAAGTAATAAATAACACCCTTTTTTTTACTCACATTATTATACTATAGTTAAAATATTACGGATGATTCTTTAGGACGTAGGAAAATCTCTTGATAATCGTTGTGCACTTCCACATTCGGATGAGGACAAACAGCTTTGTAAGATTTGACAAGATAGCTGGCAGAGATTGACCACCGTCAACACTATCGACGAGATGTGATGAAATTTTAGCTGGATTATGGCGACATATGATAGTCCGTGTTTTTCAACATTAAGCCTTTTGGAGAAAAAGCCATTGAATTGTCATTTACAGGAACGGCTCTTATGTAGGAGCAAAAATCGGAGAGCAATCTTCGATGACATAATGTATAACGCATCTGTTTATTCTGATCTTGCACAGGTGTTCGTCTTCAAACCCTCCATATTCGAAGACTTGGCAGCTTTCAATGCTGCCCTTCTACTTGGATTGGGATATAATTACGCTTGCTGCAAGGTATAGATCGTTAGCTTTTTCCCTAATCAACTGCATGGTTGTTTTGTGGTCCAAGGTGGTTATTTTGACGTGGAACTCCTTAAAAGTTCTTGCGCCCCCTCAACAGCCTTTCACTTGCGTACAGGGAGATTATATATAGCTGCAATGCATGTAAGCGCAAATTCGAGCAGGATTGTCTGTTTGCTTGGTTGAGATGGAGTTATCCAAATGTGTCTAGTACTCTCTTAGGCTATGGATTTACCTTTTATATGAGTGATTCGTTCCTCAACACAAAAATGTTTCATTCTAAATAAAACGTAAAGGTAAGGACTTAAAATAGCATTGGTACTGGTCAAATAACAGAGATATGAAATCGAATGAGATAAAAAAAGATAAATCGTTTAGCGTTAATCAAACCCTTGGCGTTTCGTCATGCGTCTAAGCCAACAAAATATCGCGAAGTGATATGCATATTTGGCCTACGTAATAGTTTACTTTGGCTTGAAGATGTACTAAGTCAGTGTTCTCGTCTTTCCAGACAAGTTTGTTAGAAAGTTACAGACCCCGAAGGGATAGCGGACTTCGTCTGCCTAACGCGATAGGTGGAACAAACAACTATGTGGATGGCACCTTTGGGGTCTGCCCTACACACGCCCTATTCAGTAATTCAGCCAATAATCAAGGAGTGTTTCTGAATTGATTAATCCTCCGATCGATTTGTGATTTCGGCATAACATCGAATCTTTATTCGCTTGGAAAATTTATGGATAAACAGTCGCCTTGGTGATATATCGATATTCGTCCAAGGCCTCTTCGAACAATCTGCATACTTGGAGTTTTTTTTTCCCTCGTAAGGGAAAAAGGGTTTCATGTTTCCACCAAGCTAATGTCATGACGAGTGCATTAGTCGCATTTTCTTCTGGAATTTTCACTAGAATAGGCAGCTTTTAAAACCTAACAAAGAACTAAAGAATTGAATTTTCTAATGTAAAACTTAAAACGCGCATACCTAAAGTTTCAAGGCAGTAGATAAAAAAAAGTCAACATTGTGAATTTCAACTAATGCCTCAGCTTAACGGGGGTTCAATGCCGATTTGGGCTGCCCAGATCAATCCCTTTGATGGGTGATCGCTAATGGCAGTGATCGATAGAGCTAGCTGAGATATAGACGAAACATAGAACCTGCATAGTGTCCTGGTGAACGCATTAGCCTCCCGAAAGGGTAATAGCGCGTTGGTTCTCCTTCCCAGACACCTGTGGACCGTAGTTTTGCAAATATCTCAGCATCACTGTGGTTGTTTCACAAATAATACCTTGTCATCTTGCCGTGAAAACTTGTAAAAGGCAGCAAATAAAAAAGTCTACACTTAGTTGGACGGTTTTGTCTTTTGTTGACTATCCTAAGTCATGCAACGGTAAATCACACATGTGAAGAAAAAGTTAAGTTTGATCCATTATTTGTTTTCCAAGGTGCAACTTAATGGGAATGTTTGCATTTGTCAAATAGTTTTTCGAAATAAGACTTTTGCGTGTATGTTGTTTAAATATTTACAGGACCCGTTATGAATGATTTGCATTTGCAAACCTCAGTAGTTCCTCCATTCGCTCTGTTCTCCCTACACGTGTGAGCCCAGAAGGTGGCGAGGTTAAGCGAGAATTCGGCCCCCTAATTGAGGATCTGTCATCTTCCCTCTTCACGGAGCAGCTGTACTAGAACTCCTCGACAGGTTTGCTAAACTGTTCCTAAATCCTCAGATCTGCTGCAGACCGTTGTTGGTCGGAGCGGTTTCTGCTTTATGAATGGAATTATTCCAGGACGGCAGGGATTCACGCGATTATTCAGTCAACAAGCTAAACGCGTCCACATATTTTAACTTTCACGAAGTTCTTCATCGTCTTCTTCGAGAAATCCTGTGATAGATAAATTGCAGTTTCATTGTTACAGCACGGTTCAGTCACCTTTTTCAATAATAAAATCACCAGCGTTATCATAGGTGTGGACGACCATATTGAGAATCCCAGACAGAATACACAGCAGTAACAGAGATGAAGAAGCGAGAAATTCCAACTGTGGGGAAGAAGTCATACGACGACAATTTCAACGCACTCGCGAACACCAGCTTTGACATGAGATAACTTTTTTTTAAAGTACACACGCTCATTTATGAATAACAGGAAGGACTCTTCATCTTGATAGAGATATTTTTGCAAAAAAAAAGAAAATTTTCTCAGTGTTACAATTCCTCTTGATACTTGTAAGTGTGCGTATATCGCAGTGGTTAAAGATGCGCTGCAAAACAAACAAGGACTAGGCTCTTTCTGACGCTCGACGCAAACCAACCCGACCATCTATTGCTGCTAGACTTCTCCAGGAAGATAGCAGCACTGATCTTGTACATCCGCATGTCACCGCAAGTCAATATCCATTCCAAATACGGATTCCATCAACTCTAGCTATGCGTGAAGAAACCGAATGCATAGCGCATCCCCTCTCTGTAATTGAAACGTCGAACGTTTTATCCTTTTTATTCCGTACTAACATCTGCCAGTGATGAAAATAGAGAAAAATGTTAAATTTCTAGTTGGGCTAGACCTTATTGGCACTTTCCTAAATAAGTTCAACCATCTACTCTGTGAATTCAGAAGGTCTTTTGCTTCGCATTTTTTGGCCTCTGGACCTTATCAGCTCACTTAATACCAAGTTCAGAGACGATACCAATTACGCAAAAACATTCCACGTTTTCCTTCTGCTTCCAAAGAATGTTGCATATGATGAAAAGATGGCATGTTTCCAGAAAAACAAAATAAAATCACAGGAAAAATGAAGTCCACCTCAGAGCTTTAGCGCACCTACTTGTCCTATCTTAAAGCTTTCGGATGTTTTAGAGCGGAACACCTGGGAGGAGTAACATAACCAGCCGTTATTTTGTAAATCTCTTCGACGATCTCCGACTATTTAGAGATTCCTATATTGCAGCCAATGATTTAATGCCGTCTTTTCTTCAGAGTTTAGTTAGACATATTCCAACTTATAATATCACCTGTATAACCTATAATTTCGTTAAGTGACTCGTACGGGTGAATATGGTAAGGTGTCTATTCTTTCTCGTCACGTCTCAGAACTCCCAAACAGTTTTGTTTGGGAGCCAAAGAACACCGAGCCGTTTCATATAAAGCCTTTTATTCTTGCTTTACTTATCAATAAAATGGCTACGAGTCGCCAACCATCTATGCTGTATCCTGCAAGTGTAAGAGAACGGATACTTATTCCGACTCATAGAATTGATGTGGTGATTCATCTTTAGAAACGACCACATAGTTACCTACGATGTATTTAGTTATCTATGCTCCACTTGTTTTATTACACTTGTTATACCTTTTATTCCGGTGGAGCTGCTATGAAACTGTTGTGCCGTTAATCCCAGTTTTCTCGCTATGGTTGTTAGGGGTGCCGACGCCAAAGATGGTAGTGGATCACAGTATTCTCACTTACATTTCCTAAGCAAATACAACATTGATGTAGCGAGCTGCTTCAACATTTCTACGTTCAATTTCGAATCCTCAAAGAAAATGCCAATTTCATTTTTTTAACGTAAGAATCTCCAATGAAATCGGTGAGTTAGGGAAGGATTTTAATATAATAAATGCATAGAAATCTACTTTTTCTGGAAAACTATACTGAGGTGGGCGCCAGAAGGGGAAAAGAACTTCTAAAGTGAACGCCTTGTTATATTGTTTGTAAGTGCTTTTAATAGAAAAAAAAGGGGGAAAATTTAAGAAGAAAAGTATTACTTGAACATATTATATATATAAGTTAAAAATTACATATGTATATATATATATATATATATATATTAAAAATTACGTATGCATTCTCGTATCAAAACATTTGTCCTGGCGAACCGACCTTGGTGACCGGGGCTGAAAGCTGGGATACGTTACCCTTCTAGAAAATGTGTTAAAGGTGGTGCTAAACTGTAATATACTAATTCTATATCTTTACCAAAATAGGGACAATTTCAGAGATGAACTGAAATCAAAATGATAAAGCGATGCTTCCCTGTAAATGTCTAGACACTTTTGAATATTTACGACATAATAATGTTGAAGAGATGTTCCTAGGTTTCAAGCTGCAATGAACATCAGGGGCGTTCAACCTCAACATAATCATTCAAGACGAGAAGCTGTCCGACACCTATTTCTTCAACAACAGATAAGAGTTGCCCTATACCAGGAATCGCCGTCACCCCCTAGGGGAATCTGGCTATAAGGAGGTAAAGGCTCCTCCTATTGACAAGGTTCGGCGACTCCCACTCGTTTCTTGGAACACTATTAAAAAAAAACATTCCAAGAAAAAAGGTACATAACAGCTGAGTGGATAATTCGCTGTCGGTGTTAGGTACTGAAGCAGTTACACATATAATATTTAAAGGGACGACTGTATTCCTGCGTTATGAAAAATCGACACACCTCAAAGAAACAGAAACCCGAAGTATCAGTATGAAAACTTTGAGATGTAAAAGCATCGTAAGGCTGATTATTTGTATGAAGCAGTTTTTGAGTCGGCGAACGAAAGTTGTAGAATTTCGCACGCTTAAGGTATCCTATGGAAAATCACGATTGTCGCGAAGTGTGAATAGGGTTAATAGAACTAAAAGTAGCCTATAATAAGTATTCCCCTCATATACAATTGCCAGTACCGTGATTGTAGGCTTTCAGCTGAACTGATGTGCCGGACGCAATTCGCGTATAGACGAGAACAACCGAACGCAAAGGTATGTATATATAGATGCAAAAGATACTTTATATATGTACACATATATGATATACATGTGTCAATACACACAACAGAAACAAAAACTGGATCCGTTGAACTCACTTGCTTCACCGACTTCTCTTTGGATAAGTATAAAGCTACTTTAGGTCCGTGCACGTCCTTGTACTATACCTAGGAAGCGCCAAGTGGCTTAATTGGTTGAAGATTCATAAGTAAAAAGAAACATGCTGATCTTTTTTCGATATAATTCCTCGGAAAAAATTCTGCAAGCCGGGACAGAGTGCAGAAGAGGTCTGTAAAACCAATAGGATTCAGTGATTACGGAAACCTATAGTGCTTTTCATTTGATAATTCAAAAAAAGTAGAACATTCAAAAAAATTGTGCAGCACTTGAAACATCAATGCAGAAAAAAATATATATTGAAAAAAACGTTCATGAAAATTTGACCCCGAACCTCTTGTAGAGTTTGTGGCTTAGCAAGTCTTTCTTATCCAACTGAAATGAATGCCTGCGTGAAGCCATTTACACTGTGCTTATAGACAATGGTACTAGGACACTTTGAACTGGAACACTGGATAAGTGAAATTGAGTTCACTGAATATTTCTGGAAAAGCGTCAAAGAATACTGGAGAAAAATACGGAACGTAAAAAAGCTTTTTATTGTTTGCTCAACGGCGAATATCAGTTGGCTTTTAAACAAAAGGAATGGCGAGCACAAGCATCGTAGTGATTCCCATGTGGTTTTTAATGGTCTTCCTTCACGAACAAAGCCCCCCTACAAAAAACAAAAGAACAATATCGTGTATCGTGTATAACCACTGTCGTGCTGGGATATTTGTAAAATCTCTGGACTACAGGTGTCTACAGTGGGGAACGAACGCACTATTACCCTTTCCCGTGGCTAACGCGTTCATCACCACACCATGCGGGACCATCGTTTTGTCTGTCTCTCAGCTATTTCTATCGATCAGCGCCAGAGTTTTGCAAATATTCAGCACCATAGTGGTTGCATCACACGTAAATACCGTGCCATGAAAAGTTATGACAGAGACGCTCTATATTTATGATAGTTGGGAAAAATCCTTTGTGCTTAAGCAGAGTAACAATTTGTTTTCATCTGAAAAGGCTACATTCACTTGTTATCCGTTCATATGAGCGCTGGTGTAGTGAGCGAGTGAAAATATAGAATGATTAAAATGTTGTCCACCATCTAGTCCGTATGTAGGTTTTGAGCTTTTCGTGCTGATCTTAGCTGTTTAAAGTTCTATTCGAGTTTTTTGTGACCTAAACACATGGTGTTTGGCGCCACCAGTAGATTGGGCGCTGCCAGCTGCACCATGTTTATGCTCGTTATGGTAACTACATTCTAAATCATTCTTATAGATGACATGTTGTCAATTTATTAAGCGTTCATAGTTTCTGGGCCTGACATAATACCGACTGCTGCAGGGTGGACTGTCCATTGAGAAACAAGTTATTATCGACGGATAACAATATCAGCAACAACCGCCCTGTATAAAAGAGCTTCGCCGGGTGAGTATGGCTCATTCGAGAGACGTGCTCCACTGAGGAAGATCCGGCTCGATGCGCGACGAACACGCCACTTCGTGAACACGAATAACAGTGGACTATCGACTGGGATCATAGGCTCCGACGAAGACGAAGACGTCGAAACGTTGGCCGAATAAGCATCATTATCAACTTCGAGTAAGTTCAACATTATAAACACATGTTGATTATTTTACTTACTCGATACTTGATACTTGAACAGCCCGTCATCACTAGTTGTTCGGGCCCCCCGCATAATCACCATTTTTCGAAGATTTGCTAGTTAAGTCATTGTGGTTCCCTGGAATCCCGAGGGCAGCCTGGCCAAAGTCTGCCCCAGGTCGTCACCACGACAGGCAGTCTCAGCCCTTGTGGATCAGAGGGAGATTTACCACCATGCGACTTTGATACCAAGACGGTGGTGGATCCTGGTATTGGTTTACTCTTAGCTAGGCTTCCTGATGGAAATGCCGGACTCCCTTCTCAGTTTGGGAGACCCTGCCAGGGGGATGAATCCCCCGCTGTACATCTCAGTCCGACACCCAGGAACACCTCCCAGCCACGATGAGGCGGTAAACGTTGGGAGGGATTATTTTACTACCGAGGTTAAATGACGGTCGTTTCCACAATTATTGTTTTGCTAAACAACCATAAAGCATAGTATGCGCTCCCTTAGCACCACTATTCAATACTGTCATGTAATCCATTTTATTTCAAATCACTTGAAATTAGATCTCTGTGCTTGTCCTACATCCATACGAATCCGTAACCACTGGGCAAAGTAAGGTCGCCTGATAGGTTGGGTTTTGCAACGTTCTCTCCATCTCTTTCCTTTCAACTACGAGTAGGTAGCGTCACGGTATTCGTTCAGTTACTGGTCGCGCATCTACATCACCTTTCTTCTTTATTTCTTAAAATAGACTCTAATTGTTAGCTATCTATTGGCACTGGTCGTATTAATTTTTATTTTTTTTACATCACACCTCATAAACCTAGTTCAAAAGAAACTACGTTATTATAAGCGTATCTCATTCTGTTCTCGCACTGTTTCCGTTGGCTACAACTCCTTGTTTCTTCTTCTCCTAAGTAGACCTTAACAGTTGACCTCTTTATTAACATATTTGGCAGTTTCATCCCATCCCCCCGCGAAACATCATAAATTTATTGTAGTAGGCTCTATGTTATTACTTGTTGATCTTGTTGATTTTGTTATTGTTGCATCAATATTATTTGCGTAAACGGATCAAGTACTCAAGTCTGAGTTAGAAAAACTCCCATATGGAGAGCTGGAAGAAGAGAAGCGATTACCACACCAACACGGAAATGGGAAGAGAAATTAGTAAGGTAAGTGGGATTTTAAGTAGCCCTTCCACACTTTTTCCCAGGGTCAAATGCACAAAAACTACATTTTGCATACTAGTATAGTATAGTTTTTTTTTATATAGTTTTTTGCATACTAGTAGTTTCCTGTATTTAGTTTATTATATCGTCATAGGAACGGCTGTTGAGTAATCTCGGAATTCGCTGTCCTCACCAAGAATGGTTTTCTTCCTGGAAGTGTGCCGAGTGTAAGGCAACAAATCCATAATGACTGGCGACCGACTGCGGTGAAGAACTGAAAAAGATTGGCACGCTTATATTGAGATTCCAGGTGAAGTCGTAGTGCCAACATTCATTAAGTCCATGAGAAGAGCAGATAATAGATCGTCAAGCCAAAACAAGTGCTGGAACGCACATATGTTGTTTCAATAAGGCTAATCTGACTAATTATTATAGTATTATTTCATTTTTTTACTTGTACCATAAGTTTTTTTTTGTTTTGGAAGTATCTTCCTATATCTGAAAAGGATGCAGTATAGATTTAAGTGAGTTGTAAGATTCCTCAATTCCGTGCCGTGGCAATGAAATTCTAGTGAACCCGTCAAGAGGCTATCATCAGTCGTTGTTGAACTAGACTACCACTTCCCAGTTGGTCAATAGAAAATAAGTGACATCGTCTCTGATTGCAGTGTTCGAAAAAATATAGCTGATTTTTATTGCTATGTATTTAAATTAAATCGAAGTATCTTGGAGCTTTAGGTGAAATACTCTGAGAGTGTCAAAATTTACAAGCAGCATATCTCAAAAACAATCACGATGATTATGATTGTAGTGGACATCAATGTTTTTTACATTAAATGAAGACAAAGTCATACAACAACGACTACACTGAAGCGATAATATGAATACTTAGAAAAGACAAGACAGATGTAGGGTACAGAGACATAACGGGAATGATTTTGAAGTAGGGGTTACGATCCTCGTACAGGAATCGAAAACACGAGCGAGCAAAACTCTCGAAGCGTTCTGGATGAATTCCAAGAATCCGAAAATGAACCGGAGGGATGAATGCCTCGTAATCATGCGTGATTCCACAAAAGTATTTAAGACTGGTATTATAATGTGAAAGGCATATTACGCTTCCATGTGAACTTTGCGCCGATAGTTAACACGTGACATGCTCAGTGGAAGACTCACAAAAGCGCTGAATGGACGAAGAAATTATTTTGCATTCAATGCTATTGAAATCTTTGCTTACTATTTTCTCTATTTAGAGGCGGCCAAAGACTAACTGGTCTATTAGCCGTTGCTGTCTTTCTGCCCCACTCTCCAGCCTAGAGTTGCGTCGTGATGTCTGCTACTTGAAAGTTCTGTAATATGCAGGTATTTGTCCCCTAACGTTTGAGAGGCTGTGAGTGAGAGTCAAGAAATAGCAATTGTAATTTTATGGCACTGCAACTGATTTGCAGGCTGTAGTTGTCAGACGAACCTGCGACGTTCGACTCTCCGTGAGGATGATAGAGGTCGACTTGCCCCTTTAAATGAAATGCTACACGGTGTTGAGCTTTTTGTTTGAATCTGCTGGTATTTACTAGTTCTTTGCTGCGCGCGTCTTGTGGTTGTTGTCTTCGCAGCGTAAGTCTCACACTTAGATAGTTAAACTCTGGTTAATGCAGAGTACGATCAACGAATGGTTCCATCATACATGCCATGTAAAACACTACTGCTTGTGAAGAAGCGTACAACTGTAATTATCTAAGTGGACACAGAAGATCCTTATGTGATGTCCACATCACAGATATGAGATCGAAACGTTCTACAGTAGGTGTAAGGAGTGCGCAATTGCAACTTGTCTAAAGAGATGGAGAAGCTACTCTACATGGTCGAGAGGGTTCCCGATATTGCCTGTCACCATATGATATGCAGGCCTCGGCACTTCGACAAACTCTTTCCGTTATCCTGCTTCCGATCGTGCTTCATGGTGTTCTCGCATGCATTCGTCTGTAGCTAGGAATATGCTCTCTTCCATTCTCACTTAAGTGATTAATTATGGTTGAGGGTGAAATTAATTGGAATTTCGAGCTAACCATGCAATGGAACCCCTAAGTCTTCGCAGCAGGCAGTCGCCAGCTCTCATGAATCAGTGCTAGGTTTGTTGTTTTGCGGCTAGGAATTTTTCCAGGACGACAGCGATTCCAGTGGAAATAGCGATTCCCTTAACAAGTGGGCGTACAAGTTTAGGATGACTTATATAAGAAGCCAAATACAGCATAGTCAACTTAGCGTAGGTATTTGAAGAAATTATCCCAAAAATGATCACCGACTAAACAAACCATTGATCTGAAAATTAAAGCGTTTTCAGAAACTATTCTTCATGAACGATATGAAGCTGTTAGGACTGTGTTTAGTTCAGATGGTTAGGACTTAATGTCTTTCGCTGTTTATTAACATAATGTTTAGACAATGTCTCATGTAAAGTAAGCAGACCCATCTTCCTGAAGACGATAAACTACAGAGAAACAGCCTTGGAAAAAAGCGGTGAAACGAAACATTACTCATTTTAAACTAAACGAAGTGATTCTCATACTACTATGTCAGCTTATCAAGAATATTTCGCGAAGATTTAATAATTTCTAAGCCATTTATTTATTCCACATGAGCCTCTTTTACGGCACAGATTTATGTTTCTTACAAGATCATAACATAACAGATGCTAAATTATGGATGGAAGTACAAAATAGATCACGTTAGGGAAAACTTGAGTACTCGAACATAATTTAATATCACACGCCTTCTACTGCAACTATTGTTTAAGGCACCTTTTTTTCCTATTGATTTAATATCGTGCACTCCATCACTGTAATGGACGTCTCCAGAAAGCTGAACGAATCCCTAACGGATTATCTTATACAATTTCTCGGGGGACCTCATTACAAGCCGTCGAAGACGACGTGATTAGTCGAAGAGGCAACCAATATTTGACTTTTTGCACAAAACGTTCTAATCTATACAAGTTTTTTTTGTGAATACCTGGATTATAAAAGCAACACTCCATTCAGAAAATTACAGAAAAAAGGCTCTGCTAAAAATGTCAGTAAGGAATGCGCAGACGAAAATACAATATAAGTTTGTTATCATGCGTCGATTATTTGTTAAAACAGCAAACGTTCCTGATAAGAACTATGGTTTAAGGGAGCGAGAAGGATCTTCGTGAAAACCACAACGATGGTGAAATATTTGCAAAACCCCCGGACCACAGGTGTCTGCAGTGGGGAGCAAACGCGCTATTACCCTTTCGGGGGCAAAGGCGTTCACCACCACACCATGCGGGTCCTTCGTTTCGCCTATCTCTCAGCTAGTTCTACCAGTGCCATCAGCAATCATCCGTCAACGGGATTGATCTGGGGAGCCCAAATCGGCAATGAATCCAGTTAAGCTGAGGCTGAAGTTGAAATCACAATCTTAGCCTTTTTATTTACTGCCTACACTAAATTTTCACTGTAAGGTATCATGTGAAATACAATCAAAATAATGCTGAGATATCTGGAAAACTCTGGACCGGAGGTGTCTGCGGTGGAAACGAACGCGCTATTACCCTTTGAAAATTGTAGTAGGAAGAAAATAAAAAAGAAAACATCTTTCTGACATTTGTTGAAAAAGTTTCCAAAGACGACTAAAAGAGGTTTCAATAACTAGTGAAAAACAAAGAAAAAGGACGAAAAAAATGGAGAGTCTTCATTGTGTTCTTGCAATAATTTGCAAAAATTTTGAATTCATCCAACTTTTAGTTGTCTTGGTATTTACACGATTTCATCGCAGTGCTCAGAGGTGACGTGCAATGCTGGCTCGACGTTTTGATCACACTCCCGGCCCCCACCAAACTTTCCATCTCTTAAGGATCGGGAAGTTGATACCAGTCTTGTCTGGGAGAAGGACATATCAGCAAGCCACCAAAAGTCATTATATGGGTCAAATATCGATTCACTCACTAGCACGATACTACGAATGGACTCGAATGCACGGAGAAACCGTGATGGATTGGTCATCACCTAATGCTTTATCTTATTGTCGTTTATATCTAGATTTACATGACATATGCAACATGTATTTTCAACACCACACCACTAAACAGTTAGTTTAATCCATGATCGTGAACAAACAAATGTGTTTCTCTGCTAGAAATGGAGCAACACACTAGACATAAGTTGTTCTTTGTTATTCACACGCTACGTAAGTAATTGTAAATACTAGAAAAGCTAAGCATAAATGTCTTTCAGCCAGAGAAATTAATGAACACGGACAGCTCTGGGAGACTATGCCGAAGGAAAAACAAAAGTTCGGTAGCGGAACATAAACTCGTGAATAATAGGAAAAAAGGTAAAGACATAAACTGAGGCCCTAATGAGTATATACGACTCCAGCGAGAAAACGAAAGCACAAAATCTAAAAGCAAAAATCTTAAGCAAAAAACTATAAAATACCTAAGAGAATATACTAAAAATCTGTTCAATAGATGTCAATATATGCATCTGAGGATGTTCAGCAATTAAAAAACATCACAAGCAGGCTAACATTTTCTTCGAGTTTTTTTCACCAAGTAAGAGAAAGCAGAGCTTGGGAAGCGCTCTCATAGTGATGTCAACCCCGTCAGGGCTAAACAAGCCTCCCATCCATTCGAGCTCATGAAATTGGTACAAGGCTTGCCCGGGAAGACCTCGTGCCGATACACGGCTGGATGGGACCGCCTATATTAAAGGCCTGGCGACGCACTATCACGACTACTGCAGGATTCCAAGAAGAATGATCTCCATCGGCATTTAACGGCATTCTTTAGGAAGGCAAAAAAATCCTCAAGTGTCAGTCAAGCCTACATGCAAAGGTCCGAAGGCCATCGTGAAAGATGGATGGATAATGTAAAATAAGAAAAAGTGATATTGGTTAATTTAAGAACTGGATAAGGAGGTGTTGAAGTGCGTCAGAAACAGAAAGTCGTTCCTTTTTTTCTTTAATAGTTAGCATTTTTCAGTTTATTTGAATAATCCTGATGCAGCAATACAAATAAAAAACCTTACATTGGCACATCAAAAGAACAGCGTACCAAAAATGAAACCTGGTTAGGAAATTGGATATTTTGCCCTTTATATTCTTGTTGAGCAAGCGCGAGGTGTTATTTTCCTCTTTATTGAAGAACAAGTAGACGTTTCGGCGGATTTCGCCTTCCTCAGACCCTGGAAAGGTCAAGTTGACCGCAATCTACCAAGAATATTAGAATAATAGAATGTGAACATTTTGTACTTTCTGTATTACTGTATTCCAGATTTCAGTTAACGCCAAACAAAACATAATGTTCTTCAGATCCATTAATTCAAACGGAATCTACGAATAAGAAGTGGATCTCATCCATCTACTTCAAGTTTAATCGTTTTTGAAGTCTACTTTTCTGAAGCTTCGAGACGTTTTCTTCTTTTTCCAACTTCCACTTTTAGCGTTAAATCTTTCATTTCATTTTTTTAAAAATTCGTTCAAATTTGAACGAAAACTTAAGCTCATATGGTTTTCATGTAGTGATTTCCTTCGTTTGACTTACACTGTGAGGCTGTACGACACGATATTGAGTTTATGACGGATAACAATGTTACATAGGGGCGCGTGTAGCGCAGTGGTCGGAGCCGCCTTGCAACAAACACATGGGGTCGATCCCCGTGCCCCTGGCCCGCCAAACTTTCCATCCCTCCGGGGTCGGCAAATTGGTAACAGACTTGTCTGAGAGGATAGCAGCACTGGCTCGATACATCGGTAGGCCACCGTGAGTTATTGTAAGGGCCATATATGCATTCAATCACCTTCAAGCGATGCTTAATCATGCCGAATGCATGGCGCATCTCTCAGTGATTGATCAACGCCTAGAGCTTTATCCTTTATCCTTTTATGAAGCTATAAGAAAACTCTTCAAGCAGCTTCTAAATTACATTGTAAAAAATGAACTCAATTTTCTTACGGAAATCTAAAAAACCTATAAAATATTTTTTTGAGGTTAACTTATACCTCGATGATGTTAACATGTCTGCGACGAAACTGATTTTTCGACAAGTGACGGCAGTTTCTCTATCGCTGATATAAGAAGAGTTTAAACCTCACATATTTATAGCAGAGACCTTTTTCGATATCTTAAGCGTATACGTAATTCCTAAAAAGCATCCTTTCGATGATAAACACGCTTAGAATTAAAGATTCCAAAAAAATCGATAGTGATATTGACATTTCTTTGAGCTTTTCCACTCGACGAATTCCCGACTGTTCAATGGATTCGGTGCTCGAAGCACAAGCCTTTGACGCAAAAAAAAGCAAAAAATACGTCACGTACGTTCAACGGAACTACAACTTTGTCCTATTATCAATTAGTAAAGTGCACTATGAGTTCATATATGAAGGCGTGAACTCAGAAGCAGCATTACTCTCGTATGCATTGTAGTCAATAGACGCTCTAATATTATGGGATAATGTTTCAAAAGACACGTAAATGTCAAGAACTTGTGACCTGTGGAATGATGTACACGAGAGCTACTCTCAGAAATATTGGCGAATGGTGATCGAAAGCGCTCACAACCTACAAAACCTCAATTTTGTCCGCCTGGGCTTTATCAATGGGATTGCCAGTGAGCTGTCAGCTCATTATACGATACTCCGCTCATTATTAATACCATATTATCAATATTATTGTGTTCTATGTACTCAAAATGCAGAGTGGTGAAGTGTTGAAACCTAAATTAAGTGATTAAGTGATACGAAAAGGATAAAAAGGACACAGCATTTAGCGTTGATTAATCCCTTAGGGATGCGCCATGCCTTCGACTTCATTAAGCATCATAGAGGTGAATAGCATATTCGGTCTATTCAATTACTTACGGGGACTAATGATGTACAATCGTTCTTATCCTTCCAGACGGGCTTGGTACCAAATTTCTGGCGCAGTACATTTTTCTGACACTACAGGGATTAGAAGCATGGTGAGTCCTGGTTGTGAATTCTATCCAGTAATCACGCGTGTATTCATTCCTCTAACAACTACGCTGCCCTCATCACAAGCAATGAGTATTAAATGTAAACAGTCGTCTTACATCGGGAGATTGGTAGAACCCTCAAGAATGAGTTAAAGTGAATCTTTGGTAGATCGCAGGTGATTCTGGATGCAGGTTTATTTTCTCTACAGTATGCTGTAGTTAGAATAGCACTTTTTTCTGAGAGTAGGCAATGCTGTGTGGATTGCTTCTCTAAATAATGGGCTACATCTAGAAAATAAATGCTTGTTAAGGTAATGTAAGCCACGGTCTTCAGAGGAAAAAAAGTAGTGAAGTTCCGCGACATAACACTTGAATAAGTTAATAACAATATTTTCATAACACATATATCTGGGGATTTGAAAATAAACTCATTAGAGTAATTGAAGCGCTTCGTCTAAACATTACAAATGCGAAAGTGATGATGAGAGGTAACAAAAGAAGGTAATTCTTGATGTGGCCACGTCTGATTTTCTGATTTTTTCCGACATGCTTTATGAAATAAAAAAAACTACTTCTGAAACAGGTTTAGATTAAGGGTCAGAAATAGGAACGTTGCCGGAAAAAAATTGCGGCCAACTTGAAATGTTCAGCACCTGCAGACCACATGTAAGCTCTGCACCAAACGCTCAAATTATACATTTACGTATACGATGCAGTGTGGTATATTTTTTTTCGTAACACATCATCACATATACTTTGTGGATCCCTGCACTTCTTGCTTTCAATTCGTTTTCTTCGCACTCGTCGTCAAGAATGGTCATCGAACATTTCGCGCACTATTTCGGCTGCTGCTTGAGGATTTAGGACCTTATGAATACTGTAAAATGCTGATCGAGCCAATTCTCCTTGCTGTCATGGAGATAGCTGGACTAGGGATTTTCCAAGTGGACTAGAAGAGGGCGTTAGGAAGGGATCGAGCCAGCGTCTTTGCTCCCCGAACTTGGGGATCACTAGCCACTGCGCTAACGCATGACGGTTGTAATCTGGCACTTCCTTCAAAAAGGAAAAAAACATATTATGAGGTGAAAAACGGATATGAAAGAATTGTCCAACGCTAACTATAAACATCAAATGGTTGTCTAGTCACTATCCTAGCGATCCTACGTGTGATCACTTTTTTCATAGTATAGTGCAAATCACAATCGTTTCCAATCACAGCAAACTAATGCCCCTAACTATGCTTCCTGAAACCTGGCGAAATTATCACAAGAGAGACGTACTCTAAGAAATTGACTGGATTGCTAACGTCTAGAAGATCTGCATTGATTAGTGCTAGAAAGGGCCGATTCTATTATACTTAGACGCGTGTCCTTATGTTTCGTAAGTGATCGCCCAAATCCTAAACGAATTAGAGTACAGCGCTTCGTCTTGAACTGTCTTGCACACCAGAGCGTTCACCAGCAGACTAAAACTTCCTTAGACATCTGGACAACTTCTTTAAAAAAGAATGTATTTTTCACCAACAAGGCAGCTAAAAAAGCATGTTTGGCGTTCCTGTGTGGCCAACTAATCAAAAATTTTTAGAAGCTGTTTAGGCTTATAATATGTTATTAGAAGCGTATTCAATTGTAGTAGTGATTCGCATTAAAACAGTGTATTCTTTACTGCATCCTTATACGGTATTTTGCATCCCTTGTTCGAAATCGGACCTTTTATAGCAAAGTACCTGTCTACATAGATCTCTGATATTTGCTGCTGCTGCCCAATGGATTCCGCTCATTCGCTCGTTTACGAAAAGTACTCGCATGAGTAACTTCATCCATGCTATACCACTGCTAGTGAAAGAATACCCACGTATATCCTGGCGAGCTCTTATGTGAATTTAGAAGCCAAGTCGGTCACGCATTGAAAAGCGGGTAAGAACCTTCTGATACAATTAGGTGGAACCCGACAGAACCCTCATGAGCGTAACCACCGTCCACTACCACCCCAGAGTTTGGCTTGATATTCTTGGCTATCTTATTGCCGAAAGAAACAAAGACTCAAGGGTTGTCAGCCAGAAAACTATTCAGTATTTCTCTTTGTGCACATGGAGAAAATAGAGCCCACAGGATGATTCCGCGAGGCGATATGGACAAACGATGTTAACTCGCACCCGCTCAGATAACGCATCAATTAGCATAGTAGCATGTAATGAATACTATATATTATATATTATCAAAATTTAACTCTGTGTGTTAGTTACTTCAAAATGGTAACTCGCTGACTCTTTCGGCAAGGTGGTACCTAGAAAAGGAAGTAAAAATGTATCGGAGAAAAGAACAGTCAATCGACATGTTGGAATAGGAGGGAGGCAAGAGCATCACTCCATTTAGAAAAAATAGATGTTATACAATTCAAGCCTACGGCAACACGTCACTTTATATTCCTTTTTTTATTCCACGAATCTCACTGTGCTGCTTTGCTTTAAGACAACTAAAGAAGGTCTCGAGTCAGAAACAAAAGACATTTGGAAAATTTTGCAAGTAAACAATAACGCTAAGGCATTCTAGCGATATTCATCACTTTTGCATGAATGCTGAAACATACGAAAATGGAACCAAATCATTCACTAAGCAAAGTCGATTCTAAGCAGGTTGCTTAAGTGATGAAACACCCTCAATGAATCTTTAGTGTCCATTAGCATTGAAACACTCGTAGTTAGTGAATTGTAAATATAGTATAGTGAACAACAATAGTTGGAAACCACGTTAGTGGAAAACCGAGTTCTCCAGAAAAACATTTGACGTGGGCGCTATTGGCATCAACGACATCGTCTTAGCCTACCCCCTGTAGCGGAAATGTGCAGTGGTGCTTTGCTATCACTGAATATAGCTTTATACAAGCAGACAACAGTCTAGTAGTTTGATCCATGAAGGACATTGAGAAAGATTGCATTGCGAAGAAAGCGATTGTAACTAAAAAGCTGAAGAAATCTTTAGCTAAAATGTATACACACGATCTTGGTTCGAAACCGTTATGCTTTGCTGGTACGATTCGATAGCAAACAGCTTTAAGGAACGCCGAAATTTGGTTAGCAGAGTATTTCAACTTGAAGTGATAACTTCCACATCGAAGGAAATCGGCTTCAATGCTGTTTGAGGAGTAGTGCTGTTCATGTTAGGTTGACTCTAATGTGTTTCGCCCTCTCCATGTTTCTCACGTCTTCCTTCAACGATCTAATGCAGTTGTGTTGTAGAAATTGGACGGCTGTGGAATCAACTTAAAGTTGTTTTCCGCCCAAGAAGCTCATTAGTGGTGCTGATGATGCGATACGAACCTTGAGCTGTGAGAAGTGATGCAACTGCGTAAGAAATTGCAATCATATGACATGCAGCTTGTTGTTCTCGACAAGGACTTAATAACCATGTAGAGAACAAATTTTGTTGGCGGAATTCCTTACTAAATTGTTTCGGGATCAAAACTTTACATAAAAAGAAGAGGAAGAAGAGGACACACTGCAGAACAGTGGTGCTATGGAGACGACAAGTTCTTCCATGCAGAAAAATATTGCTGTAGAGCTACGCCAGACGACTTCCACTCGGGTATTCTGTTTGACGTGGTCCGAAACTGTTCTATCTTCCACTGGGTTTTCTTAGACTACCTTTAAAGTTTTAGGAATCTTCAGTAGCAATTTTTTTAAAGAAAAAACACCTTTGAAAAGAACTAATTCTTCTGAGGTTTTTCCTACCTTATTCAGCAAACATGAAGCTGTTATAGAGGGCTTTTCAGCTAATGTTTTTCTTGAAATTATTATACAACACGATCATTTCGAACCGGTGGGCCACTTGTTCACGATGTTTATGTCATTGTTCTTGGCAGAGTGGCTGAAGAAAATTGAATCAAGAGAAGTATGTAATACAAAAAAAGCGTGCTAATTTAATAAGTCTGTAGATTCTCGTAGAATAATCAGCTGCACATATTACCATTAGAGGAAAGGATTTTAGAAAGAAAGGTACAGTCCAAAAAAAATCTACAACTGGATATTACCACAACACAATTTCCGCTTCACGAGATGATCATCTCATGGTGTTCCCACGTAGTCACCAGAGGTAATCAACCACCGCTGCGGATTGGATGGTTTACAAAGTTCGTTCTGTCAAAATCTGATGAAAAAGTTGTCCATTCAATTCTCGATGTACCTGTTTGGTTTATGGGACGTCTGGCGTAGTGATTAGAGGTGCCCTGCAACGCACACAAACTCAGTCACTGATTCGAGCTCGTACCTCGGACTCATCAAGCCTTCTATCCTTCCGAGATTGGGAAAATGGTGCCAGACATGTCTGAAAGGATAAGGAGCACGGAGTCGATATATCGGTAGGCCACCGCTTGCCATTGCATAGGCCGGATATGCATTCTCTTAGCTCTAAGATACTTGATGAAGTTAAATTCATGGCACATCCCTCTGGGATTGATCAACACTGAACGCTCCATCGTTTTATTTAGCTTAGCGGAAGGTGGGCAAGAATAACACTCTACGAAAGCGCCTGTCATGAAGTGCAGAAGTTACTGATCAGAAGATATGGCAAATATATTTGCTTATTATCTATAAGATTTTCAAGCAATCGTTTCGATCAATCACAAAGGCAAACGACAAAGAAAAACTGGGAGAGGCCATTGTATTCTAGTCGTTTAAATCAGCACTTCTTATATTATGGACTGAAGCAATAAAGGAAGTCTAGTTCTGGACACCTCCGAAACATGACACTTGAGGCTGGTCAACGATTCGCATGCAGCAAATATTATGTAGGAATTATTTACAATGAAAATAAAGATTAAGGGGAAATGAAAAGCCAAAAAACTTCTATAAAAGAAATCTTACGTGGAATTTACAGTATGCGCTTGAGTTCATTAGCAGTAAAGTTAAACAAAACGGAAATCGGCTTGATTGGAATTCTTAGAAAATAATTTAGGTTTAGAAATAAAAAGTGCATTAAAGCTCGTTTCCTACGTCTTTTGAATTATGGAAGAGAAAACTAGTGCAAAATAGGAACCAGATGATTCGGAACAATAGGAAGTATTCTGGATAATAAGTTGAGGCTAGCGTAGCTGTAGTGATGCCTATCACCATGGGCACAGTGTTGCTTCGGCCCCACCCCGTGCTCACCAATCCTCTTATGCTTCCGGCATCGGGAAATTGAGACCAAACTTATGTAGACAAAGTTCACTGTCTGTGATTCAAGTGCGAACGCTCTAGCTTTAGGGGCTCCGGGAACAATTGACTGCACAAGCATTAAAACACACTCCTGAGGAAGGAAAAAATCACCAAGCGGTAGCCCAATCCAACGGAAATGTTGACAGCCCTTCAGAAACGATGGATGCCAGGAACTGAATCGAATGCAAGAAGTGCTGGGATCCGCAAAACATCTCTAGTGCGGGTGACGTAAACAAATATGTATGTATGTGAACGTAAACATGTGCATTTATTTGCAAATATCTGTGTATATCTATGTGCATAGATCAGTTCTATTATATATATATATATATATATATATATATATATATATATATATATATATATATACATATATATAAGGGTTTTCGTGTAGACATTGGTGCAGATGACAGTTATCAGATTTATCTACTCGTGCAACTTCTTTTACCATTTACAACTTCCTATAATAAATTAACTATGCAGATTGCTGAATATCTAATGAGAACATGCGGGAGAACTAACGCAACTAATCCAGGGCTGAGAGCGCTCAACTGAGCTCAACTACTTTATTATTAAAGGATTTGAACATCAACATAAGTGCATATTTAGATGTATTACAACTTTTGGCGGGGTTAACCTAGCCCACAATTAATTCTCTTTGTATCTCGTCATAGAGTATCCCAGACATTGTAGCACAAGTTCCAGGTTACACAGATATCCTGGACTAAGTTAAATACGAAAACATGAAAAGTGTTTGTTCGAGACTGATTGTTACTTCGAGTAGTAACAGCGAAGCCAGTTCGTGCAGACAGCAATCGAATGCCACATGGCAAAGAGTGAGAAAAATTTCCTCTCTATAAGATGACTGAATAACATCGCTTCGTTGAGCTTCTTCAGAAAGTTTATCTGAACCTACGCAAGCGAACAAATTGTGTGCGACAACGGAAATACAAGCCTAGTCCGACGACGACGTCCCTTGCAACTCGACGTTGACTGGAAAGGCACCAGTGAATTTCGGCAATGCACAAAAACTACGTCCATTTATCAAAGTGATTTACTTGTTGAGTTGGTCAACAAAAAGATAAAGGCTCTTTGCTATCACCAACCCCCTGAGGGATGCGTCACGCATTTAACTTCACTTAGCATCGTTGGAGGTAATTGAGTGCATATCTGGCCTATACAATGACTCGCGGTGGCCTACTTATGTTTGGAGTCAGTGCTGTTATCCTTCCAGACAAATCTGGTAGCAATAGGGATGGCTGGCTTGATGTGTCGATTCCATATGTATTGTTGGGCGCCTAAAACCACTGCGCTACATGCGCCCCAGCTGGTTAATAATATCTTAAAGTTCTTACGACAGAAGCGGAAAATTATGAGCTACGTCACAAAACGATGCTAGGGCTTCACTAGTTGATCAATACATAGGAATTACATGGTGATAATCTCTACTGATCGTACTCTCATGGAAGACGCACTTATGCTGTTTTGTACATGTAATAAATAAATGCAACTTTTAGCCCATCTATTGGCTTCTCACATCGTCCTCAATCGGTCAATCAGCTTTTTTTACGTGACCCATTATCACAGCTACTGTGTGGATGCTAACACATCTTACATTCGATTCGTTTTCTTCACCTTCATCTCTCACGAGGGTCTTCGAACATTTCCTGTGTTGAGTCGTCTGCTTCTTGAGTATACCCTCTTCTTCACAAATGTCGTAGAATTCTGTTCAAGTCGATTCTCCTTGCAATCTTGGAGATAGCCTGGCTACGGCGCTCTCAAGTGGATTGGTTGGGGGTCGAACCAAGGCTTTGTTTCCTGACGAACCGCGTCACTAACTATTCCGCTATACTTCCCGGGTCAAAGGATTAGTCGGGATTTATTCAAATCACAAGTCAGCTTCGAGGAAGATGCTGTTATCGACAACATCGTTGGACAACGACTTTCTAACTAAACGGGAAGCTCTGCTCTCCTGTAAGAATCTGAATTACGGGGCAGCAAATATCTCTTTTATTCATAAAGGCGGACGATCACTTTTGGTAACGACCTGGGAGCGCTCTAGAGTAGGTGAGGATTATGAATGATACAACCACAATGATGCTGAGATATTTGCAAAACTCCAGACTGCAAGTGTTTGCGGTAGGAAAAGAACGCCCTATAACCCCCTTCCGGGGGGCTAACGCGTTCACCACCACACCATGCGGATCATTCGCTTCGCATGTCGCTCAGCTAGTTCTCTTAATCAGTTCCATCAGCAATCACCCGTCAACGGGATTGGATTGATCTCAGAAGCCAAAATCGGCAATGAACCC
This sequence comes from Angiostrongylus vasorum, assembly GCA_018806985.1. Lineage (NCBI taxonomy): Eukaryota > Metazoa > Nematoda > Chromadorea > Rhabditida > Metastrongylidae > Angiostrongylus > Angiostrongylus vasorum. The sequence goes on along the minus strand of JADANN010000202.1, from coordinate 151,116 downwards.
AGCTAAGCTGAGGTTGTAAAAGCTAAAAGATAAAGCTCTCAGCGTTGGTCAATCCCAGAGGGATGCACCATGCATTCGACTTCATTAAATATCGTTGGGGTTGATTGAATGCAAATCCAGCCTTTACAATGACTCGCGGTGGCCTACCGATGTATCGAGCCAGTGCTGCTATCCTCATAGCAACTCTGATACCAATTTGCCGACCCCGGAGGGATGGAAGGCTTGGTGGGCCATTGGCGCGGGGGGTCGATTCCACGTGTGTGTCGCAGTGGCGCCTCCAACCACTGCGCCACAGGCGCCCTCTGGGGTTGTAGTCGTGTAAAATTGTGATCTCGAGATTATTGGGAAAAATAACGCTCGGTCAGTATGTTAATAAAGATCGATGGCAGATTCAAGCCCAATCCACACGCGAATCCTACCACATCCACAGTAGCGAACCGCCAGCACGGATGGAACTGCTGCCAACCACATTTGTGAGAACCTCTAAACGCCATAAGTTTCAACGTTTTACCAATCTTGGAAGGAACATCATCACTTTAGAAGAGTTCGACCATGCTAATCAACATGTTCACGTGCGAATGCACACTTTCCAGCACGTGCTGAGACCATCGTGCCGTGACCGCCATTCCTAATTCTTCGAAATATTCACCCATCATTGTTGCTATGTTTGGTGGTACTTGAGTTCCACCATTTCTTTTTTACATGTCTATTTTTAGTATTCGCGAGTTCATTTGTACTAAGAAATTAGCTTTGCAGATCTTCACTGGAAAAATTCCTGGCCTAATTTTTTTTTGGGGTTTTATCCATTTACACCTCAAAGCTTTCGTTGGATGTAAGCAGAGCTCAACAATTTCCAATGAAAAAAGTTCAGTCAGGAGTTTAGTCACGTTAAAGTAGACGCAGCTTTTAAAACGGACAACCTTGAATCCCCAGTTGTGCATTGAAATCAACGCATGTTGTTGCGAATAGGTTGTATGAACCACGTGAACGTAGTAAGGGCGCTCCATGGACAATAACACTGTGTGGATAGCACATATTTGGAGTGCAGGTTTCCTCACTTTCCTGGTTAAGGTTTTCAATCTTCCTGGAGATCCCTCCAAGTTTCTGATCAAAATGACTGTTAACCGTTCTACTCTTGGGATCGTATTCGTTTAATCCAGCGTTGTATATTGGCCTATTTCTTACAAGTTTTCATTTATGTAATGCTTCAGTTTGTCGAAGGTTTTCTATAAGTTATTTCTTGAAAACTTGCTTTGGATGTCGGACTCTTCGTCTTCGGAAGGAGAAGAACTCACAGAAACCGCAAAGGACGTGGAACCGTCCAGGTTAACGAAATCTAAAGGTGACGATAATACTGCGAACAAAGAGGATAATGAACTAGAAGAAGAAGCACCGAAATCCTTCAAGGAACTGGTTAGTTTGGCCATAAAATTCAATTTTAAATATTGCTTTCTATTTTGGTTTTGTTTGTTTCTAGCCAAAAATTCTTTACCTTATCTTCTTTCCTCTTCTTTTCCGGTGAATTATCACTTGACCTTAAGCTATCTGTGTTTATTGGTTTTCTAGCTTTGATTTGAATCTCCTCCCAACGATTTATCGCCTCGTAGTCCTTGAGAGGTGTTCCTGGGTGTCGGGCTGTGATGTACAGCGGCAGGTTCATCACCTCAGCAGGGTCTCCCAAGCTGAGATGGAGTCCAGCGTTTTCATTAGGAAACCCAGATTAGAGTAAACCAATAAGAGGATCTACCACCGTCGTGGTATCCAGCTAGTCGCATGGTGGCAAATCTCCCTGTGATCCACTAAGACATACTTTGGCCTGGCTGTACTTGGGATTCCAGGGAACCACAACGGCTAAACCAGCAAAACTCGGAAACAATAGAAGCCATAAAAGTTTCCGAAAAAATTTCAGAAGATCTGAATGACCCTTTAGCAGGATTATACAAACTGAGAAACAGTTCAACGGGAGTGACCTTGATAATCCCAGTTTCAAGTTGGCTGTCTTTCTTTCTGTCCATAAGAGCCGATGACTGTTTGTGGGGATGGCTTGACATGCTTTTCTCTTCAGTAATAAAAAAAATCTCTGCCAGCAATTCGTCGATCAAATGTTGATTATGTTGAGGGCTACTATATAATTCTTTGTAAAGATGGGGGCAGTAAACCATCATGATTTTTTTCTTTTTTTTTGATCTATTATTTCCACAGCTACAGCACATTTTGGCTTTTCGCCTCTATTTATTGCTCATTGCCTGTGGAGCTTTTACTTTCTGTTCTTTACACCTAAGCATTGCAGCCAATTCCATTGTTTTCAAGGGTGTCTGTGAACCACTTTGTGAGGCTTGCGAACGACTGGATTGGAAAACACCATCAAAAATTCAGGTAGCCGCTCTGCCACATGCGCTAAGTGGCAGGGATATTATTGGCCTTGCTGAAACAGGGTAGGTTTTGGTCACGTTGATTTCACTTACCAATGTTACCTTTATTGAGAAAGACGAAACGAAGGACATGCATGGTATGGTAGTGCACGCGCTAGCCCCCGGAAAGGGTAATAGCGTGTTCGATCCCCACCGCAGACACCTGCCGTCCGGAGTTTTGCAAATATCTCAGCATCATTGTCGTTACGTGTATTGTTTGATGAATTGTGAATTTATGTGCAATACCAATTCCTATACAGCTCCGGTAAAACCGGCGCGTTCGCCCTTCCGATTCTGCAGTCGTTGCTTGAGGTTCCTCAGAAACTATTTGCTCTGGTACTTACGCCGACAAGAGAACTTGCCTTTCAAATTGCGCAACAATTTGAAGCCTTAGGTGCTGGAATAGGTTTAATGGTTGGTGAGTATCTGATCACTTCCGTTTCGTGTTTTTGTTTATTCTCTTATTTCCTACTATTCACATTACAGCCGTTATTGTTGGTGGAATCGACATTACTACCCAGGCTCTTGCATTGGCTAAGCGACCTCATATAATTGTCGGTACGCCAGGACGTTTAGTAGACCACTTAGAAAATACTAAGGGTTTTAACCTACGAGCAATTAAGTATCTTGTGATGGATGAAGCTGATAGGATTCTCAATATGGATTTCGAAGTAAGTCCTTTCTTTAAACAAAATCGTTTTTGCTTGTATTATATTTCACATGCACTTTCCTTAATATTATTTCCTTCTCTAATTTTGGTGTATACATTGTTTATGACCACTAATGACTTCATCTTCTGCGTTGTTTTTAGGTAGAACTTGATAAAATCTTGAGAGTTATCCCGAAGGATCGAAGGACTTACTTATTTTCAGCAACAATGACTAAGAAGGTTAGATTTTTAACCTTTATCAACGAAAATCGTGTTTGTAACCACAATTGTGCCGAGATATTTGCAAAACTCCCAACGGCAGGTGTCTGCGTTGGGGATCGAACTACGCTATTACGGGTGATTGATGATGTCATTGGTAGATAGAAAATTAGCTGAGAGAAAGGCGAAAGGAAAGGCCCGCATGGTGTGGTAGTGAGCACGTTAGCCCCCCGGAAAGGTTAGCATCGGGTTCGATCCCCACCGCAACACCTATGGTCCGGAGTTCAAGTATCTCATCATCATTTTGGTTTTATTTTACATAATATCCTGCCGGGAAAAACTGTAGTGGGCAGTACATAAGAAGTTAACACTGTCTTTGTAATTCTTCTTTCCAAGTGATGTAGATGTTCTAGTCACTTCTTCTTTACATGACTGTTCAAAAGGTGAAGCAGTGTTCATTTTTCAGGTTGCTAAACTTGAAAGAGCATCGCTAAAAGATCCTGTTCGAGTGGAAGTGTCCACACGATACCAAACTGTTGAAAAGTTGAGGCAACACTATATTTTTATACCTTTCAAGTACAAAGTGAGCATTCCCCTTTATTGTTATGTACTTATGGATGGACTTGGATGTACTTGTCTTCCATGCGGATTGTATTCAAATTTAGGAAGCGTACTTAGTGTATCTATTGAATGAACTTGCTGGGAGTACAGCTATAGTTTTCTGCGCTACGTGTAATAGCGCTATGCAGGTGATTATTACAAGATTTCATTATTGTTGTCTATTACTATTATTATAATATTATTATTGCAAGCGGTTGTATACGGTTTAGGTTGCTATGTTGTTGAGGCAATTGGGTATGCAGGCTGTACCTCTTCACGGACAAATGGGTCAGGAAAAACGTCTGGGTGCTCTGAATAAATTCAAAGGTAAACTAAAGGACATACTAGTGTGTACGGATGTCGCTTCAAGAGGTGTTTTTTTTGTTGTGATTGAAGGTTTTCCACTTTGCTTTCGAAATTTCATTTGTTACTGAAGTCCTTTCATTAGTTTTGTAATTACCCATTATTGTCACACCTTCCTCGAACGAGGCAAGGGCGCGTGTAGTGCAGTGGTCGGAGGCGGCGCCCTACAGTACACATGGGATCGATCCCGGCGCCTCAGGCTCAACAAGTGCTCCATTCCTCTGGGGTCAGCAAATTGGTACCAGACTTGTCTGAGAGGATAGCAGGTCGATATATAGGTAGGCACCGCGAGTCACTGTAAAGGCCAGATATGCATTCAGTCACCTCCAGCGATGCTTGATGAAGACGAATGCAGGGTGCATCCCTCTGGGATTAATCAATGTCGAGAGCTTTATCCTTTTATACTTTATCATGCGTTCATGGAACGATTAGCATCAAGTGAATTTAAAAAAGAACTTTTATTACATCCGGTGTTTAAATTCGTTCTCATGTCTGTAACGTTCTTCAGGTCTCGATATTCCTCATGTTGACTTGGTTATCAATTACGATGTACCTTCTCAATCAAAAGATTATATCCATAGAGTAAGTAGTGTTCATTTTTTAGTGGTATTGACACCGTCAGAATCATTTTGAATAAATCCTTGTATAAAAGACATATACGGACTAGCCGCATTGTAATCGTCTTGTAAGAATTCATGTCGTGATTATAGCGTACTCCTTTTTCAGGTGGGCCGTACGGCTCGCGCTGGGCGTGCTGGCCTTGCTATTACTTTCGTCACTCAGTATGATGTAGAAGTCTACCAAAAAATTGAGGTCCATATAGGTAAGGAGTCTTAATGATGCACTTAAATACTCTTTTTGTTTCCTTGATATTTATATTATGTAAGCTAGTTTGTGGCATGTGTAACGCAGTGGTTGGAGACGACCTGCAATACAGATGGGATCGATAAACTCCTAACAAAGCTTAATGAAGTCGAATTCATAGCGCATCCTTCTGGGGTTGATCAGAGCAGATAACTTTATCCTTTATCCTTTTTTCAAGCATATTAAAATTTTGGAGGGGGCGGATAGCACAGTGGTAGTGATGTCCATCATCACGAGCATGGTGCTAGTTCGATTCCGTTGCGGGCCAACCAAGCCTTTTATCTCTCCGGAGTCGGGAAACTGGTACCGGATTTGTCTGGGAAAAAAAACCACTCTCTGCAATCCAATTAGGAACGCTCCAACCCGGCTTTCTCAGGACTCCAGGGAGGATTGCTCGTCCAGCATTCTACAACGTTCAGGATGAAATGAAAATCCTCAAGCAGCAGCCGAAGTCACCTAGAAGTTGGGAGATCTTCGTGGACAATGGATGCGAGGAGACGAATCGAATTTGAGAAGTGCTGGGATCTGCACAGTAGACGTGAAGATGGATCAAATAAAATAAAACAAAAAATAAAAAAAATTAAAACTTGAAGCTTAAACGTTTCGCCATCAGAACTAATCGAAATTTCAGGCAAAAAAACTGACGGAATACCCATGTGTGGAGAAAGAAGTTATGTTATTAGTTGAAAGAACTCAAGAGGCAAATGAATTGGCTGTGAAAGAGTTGAAAGAAATGGCAGACAAGAAAAAGAAGAACAGGAAACGGTGACGCTTACTTCTGTTTTCATTCTATACTTTTTATCTACCTATTTTCCGAATTCCAATAATTGGTATTCTTTAATTTAAAGAGGTTTGGATGACATTGACGACTCCGAAGAGATCCCAGGAAAGTTCAAGAAGTCCATAAAGCGCAAGAAAGGCAAACCGTTGAATATTCGTAAAGGACCTAAATTCTGATGAGGTGTTCTCTCATTTCTGGAGTATACATGGTCCGTTATGGTTCAAGCCTAATAAACCGTACTTTACTTCTAATATGACTAGAAAAATATGTTTTGGGATTCCAGATGTCTTGAATGAGAATCTTTCAAGCACTGATGATATTTTATTAATGTGACAAAGGCTTATTGAATTAAACCGGTTGCAGGTTCGTTGATTGCAAATTGGGAGTTAGTAGATCTATCTATCTTAAAGAATAGCTAGGTGATTGGTCTTCCTCCCTAATCTTTCGTACCCTAGCACAATTTCCATTTCCTTTGTCCCATCGGGACCGCTTGAAGGTAGAGATGTGCCCACTTCATTCTTATCACTGTTTCACAACCGTTTGTTAAAATATTGTTGATCAAATGCAAGCGTTAGTTGTTATTGTTGTCCCTTTATGATTTCATGATTTTGTTTTGAGCGCTATTTAGCTCCTATATATATATCCTCCATTCAGCCAGCGTATTCAATTCCAAATCTATCATATATATATATATATATATATATATACATATATACATATATATACATATATATATACACATATATATACATATATATATATATATACTATATATATATATATATATATATATATATGTTTACACATATATGTATATATATACAATCTGAAATACGTTTGAAGATGAACACTCTTTGCTTTTTTAACCTTTCATTTCTCCCTCAATTTTCTTTAAAAAGGCAAGCTCTTACAAACGAAGAAAATTGGGGCCAATGACTGCGCTGAAAACATGACGCTGTAAGTATCGTTTCTCATCGTTTCCATGCACTTGTTTGGAAATAAATTGTTTGTGTAGTACTTTATTCTCACAATCAAGTACACTTAAATCTGACTTGTTTTTCGATGTGCACAATCCCACAAATAAAAAGTGTTTATCTAATCCATTGATTAAGATATAGTGCAATTCAGCGTGGTACATTCTACCGTTCACCATGGACCTTGCAAACGATCAAGCACTGATTAACTTTGTCAGTTAGCTCAGAGATATGAAGACCATTTGCCTCTCTTATCAGGATCACCATAATTGGCACATTGTCGTCGTATGAACTCCTCGGACACATGTTTTCGGTCGTACACCCATCCGATTGCAGCGAACGCATCGATAAAGATGGAGGTCCAGTTCAACTTTAATGAGTATTCGGATGCTCGATAATCCTGAAGTACACCACTCTAATAACAAAGGCAGTATGACTATCTGAATTGAGATATTGACGACGACGAGCATCGGGTAAAACTTCTCTCGGATGGCGAGGCTGTTTTCTGTTCACGTGTATTTCTTCCACACATGAAAGTTATTCTTCCTACATTTTCCTATATGTTGGCACACTTTATCTCTAGTCTTTTTCAAAACCATACCTTCAGAAATCTTTTATTTTTTCTCACCCTTATCCTATCTTTCTTCGTTTTACTCCTTGGGTTATTGAATTCCATGTTTTTCTTTTAAACGAAACTCACTAGTCAAGAAGTGCGCTTTTTGTGTTCTATAGATCTTCCTAATGAAAAAGAGATTCTTTTACATATTGAACATCGTGAAATTCAAAAAGTAATCAAGAAGAAGCCGTCGAGGATGAGGACAACATACGTGGAAATCATGTGCGGCTCACATTTTTCACAACGTCGAAATATTTTAGGTAAATATCTTATTTTAGAAATGATGGGCCCATTGATGATTTGCTTTCTTTCTTTTTTCTTCTCTACATTTGGTGAGTGATGTACCTGTGGGAATGTATGGTGGAAGTTGTGACCACCTTCACCAACTGCAGCGACGGATGTCCACACTGATTCCACTGGAGATATACGGGAGTCATAAGGTTTGTAGCCGAACCTTGAAAACGAGATAATCTGTCGTGAACTCTTATATTACAGCTTTTTAGTTTGTCAAGTAGTAGACGATAAGAATAAAGGAAATGGTATGATGAATGAAATTAGTGACGAACTTGGTTGGTCAGCATTCATTAAAATGAGCTACGTTGTACAAACACACCGTACGTTACAACAATGTGCACATTACCGTAACATAGCTGCAAAAATGTATAGGACATTGTTAGGACGCGCTCTACAATACACCTGGAATCGATCTCCGCACCCCAGTCTCTTTAACCCTTCTGTCATTTCGGGGCCTGCAAATTGGTACCAGACCTCTGGGAGGATAGCAACAGTTCCTCGATACATCGGTAGGCCACCGCGAGTCATTGTAAAGGCCAGATATGCATTCAATCACCTCTAACGATGCTTACTAAAGTCGACTGCACGGCGCATCCCTCAAGGATAGATCAACGCCGACAGCTTTATCTTATTTGGAGGTTTGGGATTTTAAGTCTTCTATATTCCTTTCAACCTCATTAGTCCATGGGACGATTACTGACTACTTGAGTATCCTTTTCGGAGAATTGAGTAGTAGTCCGGAACATCGTCGCCAAGCTAATAAAACAATAACAAACACTCACATATGCGCAACACTGTTAATGAACCAGGTGGCATGAAGTAAGAAACAGTAACGAAATAGCGCTGCCGTATAGAATGCAATGAACACAGATTCGTCCCAGAATCGTACGGGAATCACTGTTGGCAAAACGAAGCAGAACAGAATCACCAGTGGAGTATAGTACCTTCAACACGACTCTGCTGTGTTGCAAATGTTGATATAAGTACTGAAGTTGGTTTGCTGAAGATAGACAAGTGTATAAATACATTTGAAAAAGGACGTACTTCCTCTGGAATACTAACACTGGGTCTGCGAATAGGTCGGATAAGTCGAGTTTCTTGCCTTGTTCCTTGATCTGAATTTTCTCTTTTCATCTATCTACATACAATGTGGCCTTTACTATTATGGAACTACTACTTATTGTCGCACTCTTTTCATTAAAAGACTGTGAACTCATTCTCTTCAGTAGTCTTTAGCACTGTCCAAAATAGTTAATAGGGGTTCGAGCTACTCTAGTAAATAAGCTTAGTTAGCAAATACAGTGTGATGTTCAGAAAACTCTAGCCTGTGGATGTTTCTTCACTAGCAGCCATCCCATATGCGAGAAGAAGAATCCTCGGTTTGTATTGTGTGGATCAGCATGAGTATCAGTCCATTTGTGGTGACACCGATGATCTCGAGCCCATTCAATGATATCATTCTAGGTAAAACTACTACAGTGTTGCAATCCTTTAGCTTGTAGTCAGAGTTTTAAACTGCATTGTTCAAAGGACAGTTAAAGATGATCACAGAAAATGATGCTGTGCACAAGTTTCCATTTTTCTTATTATTTTTCTGGAACTTTTTGCAATTGCGCACCGAGAGATCGAGGTTTTGAAAGTCCTAACAAAAAGTGATTAAGGACTAGTAGTAAGCTACCAATATATGAATGTGCTGACCTGAAATGCTGTGGTGTCCATAAGCATCAACAGAATACGGTAGGGCAGATTGGCTTTATAAGCCCTGTGAGACCACAAACGATGTGCCCCAGCTGTAACACCAATCGCACCGGCTACATGCAAGAAGAATGCTGAAAAGAACGATTGTGTCTGGTGAGGATTTATATTTAATTCTTCATCACGTCTAATGTTCGATGTCGATCAACATCATTGCCTGTACAACGACATATTTCATCTGTGTATGGTTTAGCCCTTGATCATGGCGAATTAGTGTTTTCGGGGTCGAGCTCAGTACACATTTGATATCTCTGGAAAAGGTCAAGTGCGTTGAAGTGCCACCAATGAACTATGAGCCGAGTTACTATAAGTAGATTTATATCACTGAAATCTGTCGTCCCGTAGCCTTCCTGTGGTTAGGGATTGATAATGCCTTTTCTTTGCAATCCCTGGCTCCTTAAGGAGAAAGCTTTCAGACCTCGCAAAAATGCCATATTTTTTCATTGGCATAGAGAGCGACAAACGACAGAAATCGCTCATCTGAGCATTTAAGCTAAATAGTGCAGACGGTCAAGCGCTATGAAGCCGTATTTAAGTCATGGTGACATTTCCTTCCAGATAGGGTGGTTGTCTTGGCCTATTTATAACATGCGCAACGAAAATAAGAGCAATATAACTTCAATGATGCTGAGATATTTGCAAAACTCCGGACCTCAGGTATCTGCGGTGGGGAACGAACGAGCCATTGTCCCTTTCGGGGAGTAACGCGTTCACCACCACACCATGCGGGTCCCTCGTCTCGCATGTCTTTCAGCTAGTTCTATCGATTTGTGCCATTAGGATTGTGATTATAACTAAAGCCTCAGCTTACTGGGTTCATTGCCAATTTAGGGTCCCCAGATTAACCCCGCTGACAGGTGATTGCTGATGGCAGAAACCGCTAGAACTAGCTGAGAGACAGGCGAAACGAAGGACCCGCATGGTATGGTGGTGGACGCGTTACTCCCCAGAAAGGACAATACCCCGCTCGTTCCACACCGCAGACACCTGCGGTCCGGAGTTTTGCAAATATCTCAGCACCATTGAAATTATATTTCGCAGTGTACCCTGCCATTAAAAAGAGTAGGCAGTAAATAAAACGGTTAAGATTGTGAAAATAAGAGTATTACAGTTCGATTTTTCCATTCTACTTTATTTTAGATCTCGTGACCGTATTCTTGTAGAAATTCACATGCGTAGTACTACTAATGGAGAGGGAGCAGTCACGAACACTTTCCTGACTTAATGTTTACTTCATTTACTCCCCATTCTTTTTTTCTTTCTTTATGACAGAATATTATGTGAAATACAAGCACAACGGTGGTGAGATATAAGCAAAACTTGGAATCTGAGTTGGGATTCGAACCCGTGATTACCCTTTCCAAGGACTCACATGCATTCCACCACATCAACCAAAGCCCTTGATTTGTCACATCAATTTTCGGATAATTTTGAGTTTCGTTTCACTTTGTTCTGAAAAGCCTAAATATCAAAATAGAATCGAAAAGTCCAACAACTTTAACGGATTGGACTTGTTGCTCTACCCTCGACTTGCTATTGAATCGTGGGATTGGTTGCCACTGCAGGAATCGTTATTGTTCAAGAAGAATCCCATTCGCAAGATAGCAAAATCCCGTTAGATCCAAAACAGCCAGCAAGTGTATACGGTTATGACCCAACAACCTCCTAAGCATAGTAATCTCGGGTTTCCGAGGAAAATCACGCTTAACCCCTATTTAGTAAATCAATGGTGAGTTTAGTCCACAGAACCTCAAATTGTAACAATCCACAATCAAACTCGACCATAGCCATGGATGGTTGGAGGACAACGAGACGCTGACATAATAAGACGGTCTGTCTACACGTGTAAGTATTAGAAAGTGTCACTAGCTATTCACTTACTCCAGAACACTGTCGGCCATTTGGCAATGAAGATCAGCTGATATAATCCGATTACAGCTCCAATATGAAGTGCAGCAAAAAGAATTACATTACGCCAAACAATTTCCATTTCATACGGAATCTGAAAGCCTTCCAGTTATTTGAAAGGACACTTTTCCAATGTTTCCCAAGAAAGCAATCCTGGCTCCACTGTGTAGTCTAGAATCATTCGATCTAACGTGACATTTCTTATCTGTACAACATTTATCACAACACCAACAGACAGATGAAGTTTCGAACATCGTAAATAATGGCAAAAAACACGAAGGAACAAGAAAATGTTTAGTAAGAAGATTGTAAAGGTTTTAAGGTTTCGCATGTCCTACGGCTCTACACCCGGGTTATTTTCGGCGACAACAATAAGCACGATAAGCATAATATGAATATTAAGTAGATTATTGTCAATGTTTAGAAATTTTAATGGTCTCCTCTCTATAGTAGGACAAGCTCAAAATCTCCGACAATTCTTCATCTTTCCTAGAAAGCTCTTAACTTTGCAATAAATGGATTCGACAAGATCCCTTAAACTCCATATTTTCATTTTTCATTTCAGAATTCCTGTGCTTATTCTGCTCTCATTATTCTTGGTGTAACAGCTTATATGTGGTAATCAGGGTGATTATCACTGATCATAATAATGGCTCAGTGCTTTAATATAGACGTATCATAACGATAAGACAGTGATGTCTCAGATGACCGAAGAAGAATAAAAATGGTGGGAACTTATTTCGACACTTAAAATCGGTTGGTTCACTCAGTTCAGTATATGAATTTTTCTTACATTCAAAACACCACTGAATGATTTTCTTTATGACTTAGCTATTGATTACCGTATTATTGAAAGGTTTGATTTAGAAGGAATAGAAGCTTTAATGAATGATTTTGTCCACTCTACACACGTCTACTTGATAGAACAGAGTCTGACATCAATATAAGAGAAAAGGTCACCGTTTCGGCCTCCTTGTGTAATTTTTCCACCTCGTCGAGTTCGGCGGCGAGAAACTGATCCGAGATCAACTTGTCGGGTTGCTTACTTCCTGAGTCTGTTGTCATCACTGTAATAAAGTTTCTGTATGTAATGGGCATCCTCCCTCACCGTAATGAAATTCGGCCATATATAATGTTTTCCGAACCATCTATATATTTCGCAGATCATTTAAATGACTTGTTACATCATGAATACGCAAATTGGATTGTGCAACATACACAGTTGTAAATCTAGTAGTCACTATTGTGAACAAAAGGAATGAGAGGAAAAATAAATGTTGGAGAAAGACTCCAAACAAACAATCAAGCGAACAAGCAAGGATTCTAAGTAAGCGTTGTGTTTGTTGTTGTTTATCGCAGTGTAGCACTGAGATAACTCAAGAGAAAGGATCGCATGTTCTGTCCTCCGCAAAACCAGCATTGATAACGTTAACTTGTCATACTTTTTTTTATATACTGCATACTATTCTAAATATCTGATAATTATGAAGTTGTTCATAACGTTCTTTTCCATCGTATGAAATGAAAAGATTGTAGAAAACTGCAACTGGAATCTCGTCTATCACAAGATCGTGCACCAGTAAAGTGTTCATTCGTCCTCGTAGCGTTATATCGTTGTCAGATGGAATTCCGTCGGTCAAAGCAAAGGACAATTTTATCAAGGATAAACATCATTTTGGATGCTTTCGGCAACACAGTATCCAAAGGTAATTCGTAATGCTGCGCTATGATAGCTGAGGAGAATCACTGCTAGCATGCCGAGGTTTCCCAAGGTAGAGGTGTGACTTGCTTGAGGGAGGTAGTCTCAAACAGCTTTAGACACTTCATAATCACTTGATTAAAGGTATTCTATAGATATTCATGATACGACGCTGATACACACGAGGGTATCCACACGTGTATTCAGGAATATGACTATGGACATAAATGGGACATATAAGTGAGCCCACTGGAAAAGAGATATGGAGTCCATCTTCTATGTCCATCTGTATCTTAGGGTAAATACATCTCCTCTGAACCACTTATAACATATTGTCTAAGACCTGGAAAGCGCCATGTAAATTTGCTACTTCTTTTCTTATTGTTTATTATTAATTAATTTACACAACCTGCGTCCAAACTTACTGTGCGGATCTTAGCACTCTTCAATACGATTCGTTTCCTCGCATTCGACATCAACGAAGGCCTTCGAACTTCTGCGCATGGGTTCCGTTCCTGGTTCAGGATTTTCGTCGAGTCCATTCTCCTCCTGGAGTCCTGGGATGTCCGTGCCAGGAAGGTCTCACGTAGATTGCAGGCGGTTAGCCAACTGCGAGCAAGTCTGGTAACAATTTTCCGACCCATGGGGGGATGAGAGGCTCGGTGCCTCCGGGACGAGGTCGAAAGAGCACCGTACCCATCATGAACGGCATCACTGCCACTGCGCTATCAAATTTGCGCAAAACCTATTGAATGGTCATTGACATTACGAACTGAGTCTGCAACTGTGAGGTAATAAAAATGGCTGCTTCACTCAGGTTAGAAGTTAATTTCCTTTCTAAATCCGAGCCACGTGGAACGGTTAGGCATTCCGCTCATTAGTTAGGCCAATTTAATTCTTTAGTTAGTCATGCTGTCTTATATACTCTCATGTGATTTTCTATTCCTTTCTTTACGTATGTTTCAAAGGAGATTAAGTGGCTCTAGTGTAGTCATAGAAAATGTTTGCCAGTAAGTCGTTCCCTTATTTTAACCTCAAAATGGCATACCAACTTAAAGGAGCAGTCAGCCACAATGAGATCTCACCATGAAACGACGATCAGGTGACATAAACTACGACCAAGTAGAAGAATGCTCAGATTTAAAAGTTCAAATCTGCATCAGCATTAGCACTTAGATAAGATACGGTCGAGAAGGGAGAATATGAACGACAGCATGTCATAAAGTCTGCAGCGATAAAAGTGCTGTTCTTCTTGACATAAAAACAACTTTTTGCAAATAGTTTGCAAGCAAATTCAATTACAAAAAAATTCAAGCTTGTGTACTTAGTGAAGATTTACAGTGAGAACGATAAGACAATGAACGTGGTCCGATCGATTGTCGTGCCAAACAACGAAAATGGTTGAAGAATTTTATAGTCCCCAACTATCGTGGAAAAGCTTTAGAATCCAGAATCCAGAATGTAATTCTTTTGTTTTTCATCCTAACTACTGAGTCACATGAATAGGTCGAAGACGTTGTATTGAAAGCGACCTACTAAATATTATTTGCGCCTGAACTCTGTCTAGTAGTTTTGACTTATTATATACTGCCTACTCTTTTTTTAACGGCAGGATATGTGTTGCGAAATATAACTTTAATGATGCTGAGATATTTGCAAAACTCCGGACCGCAGGTGTCTACGGTGGGGAACGAACGCGCTATTGTCCTTTCCGGGGAGTAGCGCGCTCACCACCACACCATGCGGGTCCTTCGTTTCGCCTGTCTCTCAGCTCCCCGGAAAGGACAATAGCGCGTTCGTTCCCCACCGCAAACACCTGTGGTCCGAGTTTTGCAAATATCTCAGCAATCTTGTATCTTAATTAAATAACATCTTACGAACTATCCCTGTTGAGCTAACTCGAGGTTGCCATCACCTGTTCTTGAGTTACGACGGTTGACGTCTCGGCAAATTCTACTTCCTCGGAGGCTTGAATTCTATTCTGTACCGATATTTCGTTATTCGGGCAATATTTTTGAGTACTAGGAGAACCTAATTCATAAACCAAAACAAAAAAAATTATCATACAAAAACACACATGCAATATAACCGTAGCTAACGTTTCCACAGAATCGCCTTCTTCAGAGCCAAATTGCCTATTACGTTTTGTTTTTGTTTACGAATTAGGTTTTCATTAGTACTAGGGAATATTGACGGAATAACAAAAGATGAATATGGAATACGTCCAGGCTCTGAAGAAGGTGAAATCGCCGAAACGCCGGCTGTGGCACTACGGGAACACGTGATAACAAGCTCGTGCTAGCTTAACAAGGATAGTTCGTATGATAGTGCAGAAGTTCTCCTTAACGGAAAAAAATACACATTTCGAATGCTTAGTCAAAGAAACATGGGGGAATACTCTAAATGAATAGGCCTCCCTAATGTTAGAGACGCTGAGCCGGTCAATCCTTAAGCTATGTAGCACGCCTTCAGCTTCTCCAAAGCCGAATGGACATTCTTTTGCATGATCAAATTATATCCTATACTTTTATTCAGCTAAAATTTGAAATCCAGCAACTAGAAACTACACAGGAAGTGGTTCGAGGTCGCCTACAGCAAATAATCCACTCTAGTATTCATCCATGATCATACCAAACTCACAGCATACCTCAACGAGTTATTCATGGATAGCTTCTATTACATTAGAATTTTATTATTTCAAAAGCCATTGGAATAAAACAGTTGAAATCAATGTAAATCATCGTCCTCGTAGCCAGTGAAAACCAGTGGATGGTGGTAGGGTGAGAGAGAAGCGAATGGAGGCTTTACTGACACCTGCTCGATTAACTTGTCTATTAACAAGATTACAATTGGTGCAGATAATTTGAATATCTCTGAAACTTCTCATTATATACCCAATTATGGTAAGTGGAAGAAATGCACTTAGTTAATAACTCAAAGCGTTGCTCCAAAAAACCATGTTACGTTCCTAGCAACATCAAATTATCCACAGCGTTACAATAGCGTTATAACAGGGCTATAATACAAAATATGAATTCTGAGAGATGATGAGGAGAAGTCAGAAAATGCTAAGTGGTGTTACTTAGAACTGTACAGCATGGCAAATCTTCTGGACAATAAGCACAGCCGTTTCATAAGTTTAAAGCGTTTCACTTCATTTTCACCACTCCTGTTAAAACACGATAAAATGTCGTCCACCATTTCCAGTGAACTGGTAAGAAAAAAGCAATTTAGCAATTTCCCGACACAGCAAAGGCTCATGAATTGATGAAGAAAACGAAGTAGTTCACCAATGAATAATAGCCGTATCAAAAATAAGTCATGATGAATGAAGTCTGGAAAAAACAATATGAATTTGAGTCCGTCCTTGAATTGAAGCAACGGACAATAATTTCCTCCACTCTAGACCGATGGGCGGTGTACACGGCGATGGTTGCGATACGCTTTAGACTGAACTCTGCTCTCGCTCACGCCATCAATTACTCAACGCTAGAGACTAGCAGAGAAACTAGAAATATCAAAAAACTACGAAATCTAAAGGATAGAGGGTTGGTGTTGATAAATCCGTTAAAGGGTTTAGTAATTTACCGTGCATTTGACTCCATTCGCAGAGTTGTAGGATTACTAAATGCATATAAGGTCTACACAGTGACTTCAAGGGCATACCAATGAAAGGAATTAGTGTTTCTTATTCTGCATAACAAACCTAGAACCTACTTTCGAACCGCCCCTGCAAGGATGAAACTTAGCTCCGAGGCTGGGATTTGACCAAAAACCACGTATGGATTCCACTGCATCGCCGATATACACGAGTACCAAAAAAGAAAAAAATCTAGATTGACTTTAGAAATGGCTAATGAAAAAAGTTTCGTTTTAAGCAGTTTTTCGCTTAAGCGTAACCTTTCTTGGCATATCATTAACTGTACCCTTTGCTTAAATTTTACTTTGTGAATTACTGGAGATAAATATTCGTGCTGAATTTTAATGACAGTTTTCGAAAGCGTAAAAATAATTTGTCAAAGATGAGGACATCAAGTGATGGTTGCTTAAAAAATGTCGTTCTTTCTGTTCATTTTTCCCTTCCGATACCTCTTCTCTAGAAAGATTCCTTTGAAATCCTTCGAATTAACGAATGTGAATCTCAATGATAGAGCTAATTTTATGAGAGTGACCTTACAGGATTAATTTCTGTGTTTACGTGTTAATTTCTTCACTGAAGATGATATTAATAGCGGCTATCCAGACAACCAAGAATTGTTTGGGTCCCCATCTTTCTTGGCATCTATGCTCAATGATTAGGAATAAGCTGGATCTACGACTTTTATCCAAGATTAGTAATAGATAAATCTTAATGTATTAGAAAAATCACTTCGAAATGGAATATTTGCCATATGGTGCATGCTATAATGCAGGCACCTATTCTGATATGATATCAAGATGAAACGTGATATCGAAGAGAGTTGTTATTCAGTGCTACTCATTATTCATTCCAGCAGTGATGGAAGAGCTATCAGCACGACAGATGGATTGACAGCTTCTTCTTGTTCGTGTGACTTCTTGTTTTAAGGTTGTGATAGATAGATTCCAAAGTAGCATTATGCCTTCGGTATGATCAAAGTTGTCATGTACTCACCAGTCATTCAAAAAAAAACCCTCCGTTTAGAGGATGTAGATGATTTCTTTCACGAAAGACGTTTACAAAAAGAAAGAACTAACTAGCCCTATAAACAGTAAATCTTTCCACAGACTGCAAAAAAAGTCCTTCTCCACAACCCGTGATTATCAAGTCTGCTTTTAATCAGACATGAATAGCAAGCAGTTAAGACAAATAAGTAAAAAACTTAAAAGTTTTGTTGTTGGACTGCTTGAACAGAACAAAGGATTTCCGAATAATTTAACAAGTATCTGTACTGTCTAGTTTTATAATAAGTAGTTTCTTAAGGTAAAAGAATGACCTGAAATATGGTCAGTGATTTCCGGTACACATGGTGATATTGCACGAATCTCATCTACTCAGTGGGTCCTAAAGTGGGATGTTAGGGGTTAGCGTCGCATTCTAAACTGGTGGAGAAGGGACGATATACGAATCAAAAGTCACCATATTCTTGTTACTAAACATAGATGAATCCCGACACTCGACTTGTTTAGGCGACCAAGGATCACGCACTCGGCTATGATGTCGTAAATAACGTCGGCACGTGATACGCACGACACTCAACCGTGCGACTACCGCGTGGCACTACGTTCACAGCGGCTGAACAAACGGTAGAATTTAGCTGGGTTGAGAAAAAGCCGATGGTGAACACTGCTGTTTTTAAGCAGCAATTCACTAATTTTCGATAGCTAGACGATATATCTGTTGAGAAAATTGCAAAATAAGAGAAAAGACTGCTTGGTCGAACTACGCGCCAATATGTCACCATTTTCTTGGACGATTAAACAGTCATGCCGATGTTAAAAGAAAGGCGTTTTTTTAGAATATCGCATAACGAACACGCGACATTTAGTGTGGTTGGCCGAGTGGAATACGAGCAGTTTTTCGTCGGCTGTGGATTTTCTGGCTTTTTTTTTCGACAACAGAAAATATTCTTTCCAATAACTAAAGGAATTTAAAGGTGTCGAACATGACCGCATGGCTTATGAGACTTTCTTCTATCGTTCTTACTTGGATACTTGAATGGCCCATCTTTACCAGTTGTACGGGTCCCAGCTCACTCTCCGCTTTTCAGAGACTTGCTGTTTAGTCACTGCGGTTTCCTGAAGTCTAGAGCTCATTCTGGCCAAAGTCTGCCCCCAGGTCGTCACCACCACAGGAAGTCGCCGCCATTGTGAATCAGAGGGAGATTTGCCACCATGCTACTAGTTTGGCACCAGGACGGCGTGATTAGCAGAGCATAGTGGTTTCCTAAGGCACACGACAAGGACAATGAAAGGTTTACTGGTACCCTATCCAACATCTCGAACGATCAATGCAACGCTGTTGATACAAGTGTCAGATAAATCTTGTTAGTATCATGTTGTCACCAAACTGGTGGCTTCGCTCATGAGCGTAACACGGCGATTCAGGATGTTTGCCAGTTTGAAGTTATTTCTTTTTTTCGTCTGTGAGTATTGAAGAAGCAAGTATTTAATACGTCCCTTTACTAATATTTTTTCCGAAATGGTAATATCTTGCTTAGGTTAAAGCGGCATTATGATAATGCTACCAACTTTCTTTTCAGTTCAGATTTTCCAACGACCCAAATATCCCTCTGAGATCCAACTTACAATAACATCGCTTAGATGAATTGTCTTATGGCAAACTTGCACGAATGACCTTGGCAATCGGATTTTTCTTCCCTTGTGTGAAAGAGAAAAAAGAGATAGGTCGCCCAAAGGTAGTACAATTAATGTCAGTACTTCTAGTACTCCACAATTTTATCAGCCAGAATGTCTGAGAATTGTCTGTAGAAGCGCTGTGGACAATTCCAAGTCGAAGCAATTTGGAAATGCATTTTAAAAGAATTATTTTAAGTTGAAATCGCAACATTAAGCACGCTCAGCGGAGTCGCTAAAGGTGTGTTCCTAGGATGCAAACATTTGAGGATCGACCTTGTCTTCTGGAATAAGCAACCTCTCCTTTTTTTCTCGCTCGGTAATTTGGAATCACACTAGTGTGAGTAGATAAAAACAATGTTGATACATCGGTAATGCCACCACAAGACATTGTATACAGATCGATCATCTCTACGATCCTACGTATAGACACGAATATATGGCATGTCTCTAAGGGAATTAATGACCATCGAACGCCTTATCAGTTAGCGGTCACTCGTAGTGTTGCGATAGTTTGTAACTAGATTTCACGGCATTCCCATTGATACAGTGGAAAAAAACCCGCTTAAAGACCGAATAGTTGTCCCAATTAAGCTTGCTGTGTACACTTGAGACTGGATATCTAATATTGCAAATATTGTTGTCAACAAATGGGCTTCAGTATGAACAGTCTAAAATGAATAGCACTGATTTTTTTGAAGCTCTTTGATTTGCTAATGAGAATTAATTGTCCTTAATACGTCTTTTTGTAAGTTTAAGTAACGGCATGAGCATCACGGTCAACCACGAATATGAACTCTTTTTTGGTTTAATATCTGCTTCCTGGTACGGGTAGCCTTCTGGTTAATGGTGCCCTGCAATACACATGGTCTTTGGTTCGGTCACACGCATAGACTCACAAAGCATTCCACCATTCCGGGTTGACCATTCTGGCGCTAAACTTGTCTGGTAGGATAGCAGCTTGACTTGATAAATCAGTACGCCACTGCAACATTGTATAGGTCAAATATGGATTCAACCACCTCTAACGATATTTAATGAAAAGAAATGCATGGCACCCGGTTCAGGGAGTGGTCAACACCGCGGTAGATCTATGTTTCAGCTTAATCAATACTCCGTTGTGTACCAAAAGTGGTTTTTTTTATTTACCAAAGGTGTCGGGAATTGCGCTCAACCTCACGTTGTTTTTCCTATTAGCACTGTATAATGTAAAAACGTAATTGAAGTGTTCTGTTCGCAGTAAGTTCTTAACATGGTGGAGAAGTGAATCCATGTCTCTGTTGCATCGAAAGGCTCAAAGAGCGCTGTTGAGTGGGACATGTGATCCTCCATTTGGTCGATAATCTATACGAGAATTTCGAATGTATGAGAAAGTTGACAGAAACTTGACAATGGGAGAAAACTGGGAGAATAGCTTTTTTATTTACTGCCCATTATTTTTTCTTGGCAGGATATGATGTGAAACACAACCACAATGATGATGAGATGTTTGCAAATCTCAGAACCCAGGTTAGGTCTGAAGCTGCGATTATGACATAATATCATGCCATAAAAAATTATAGGCGGTAAATGAAAAGTTATGCATTGTGATTTCGACTGCAGCCTCAGCTTCTCCGGGTTCAATGGCGGTTCGTACTCCTCAGATGATTCGCCTCGAAGTGTGATCACCGTTAGGGTAAAGAAACTGGTTCAGAGAAAGGCAAGGCAAGGGACTCAGTTGGTGTGAAGGGTAACACGCGAACTTTGTAAAGAATAATGTCTGGTTCGAAACTGACCTGCTGTCTGAGTTTTGCAAATATCTCAGCATTCTTGTGGTTTTACTTCACTGGTAAAATAATTTGACTACTGAAGATTTAAGGTAACAAATGTGTGACATCACTAGTACACAACTGCAAACGCCAACTCGCACTGAAGCTCGGCACTGAATAACAAATTGTTTTGCTCACACGAATTGTTCTTGAATTGTTGATACGAGGTTGTTAACACGTTTAGTTCGTAACAGCTGACGTTTCGGCAGATTTAGCCTTCTCTAGAACCTCAAAGAGAACACATTAATATGGAGCTTTGGCGAAACAAGCGCATATTTTGCATTTGTCAAGACGCTCTAGCACGGATTTGTCAGGACTTCAGGGACAATCGGATTGACGAGCAGCCAACGATATTCATAAAGAAGACGAAAAATTTCAAGTACCAGTCGAAACCACACGAAAAAGTTGGACGACCTTCACGGAAGGTGGATGCAAGGAAATACAAAGAATGCAAGAAGTGTTGGAATCGGCAATCGGCACAGCAGACATGAAGACGGTTCATCTAAAATTAACGAAACCAGTGATCCATAACGACTTCCGAATTCATGTGTTCGATCGAGGTGGTGCTTGAGTATTTGTCGTCCTCGCTCCCCATTGATATGATTCTCAGACTTGTTAAATTTTCTCAGAAATCCTCACGTAGCCATGGTGGAGTGCTTCCAGTTTTCGCCGACAGGCGCTAAGCGGCCGTTGGAGAGCAAAACGAGCTTTGCTTCATTGCGACTCGCATTCTTTTTTAATGGCGGCGAACCCCCTTTCACTTATAGACTGACTATTCAGGAGCGATATATCTGGTTCAGTTCTATGGTGAAATAATAGTATAATTAGTATTAATTAATAACAGTAGTAAGTAATAGTAATAAACGGCAATAATAAGTAAAGTAATAATAATAACACTAATAGCAATGAAAAATAGAGGGCATTCACAACACTTGACTCACCGAAGCCTGTTCTAGGAACCAAGAACGAAATGGCAACTCAAGGAAAGGAATTTTATAAACTGAATGGGACTTCAACATGTGTTTGTTGTTCAGCAGATATTTAAGTAAACATCTAATTCAGTTGTTATGAGCTAAAAATATAAATAATCTCTAGTTTTTCCTATGTTTCGAGCAATTTCTCGTACAAATTCAAACTTGGTTGCAAAACTGGAGAGATGGTTTGCACTACCAGTGTTGCATTTTATAAAGCATCTGTGAACGACCGTATATTACATTGTTCAAAGTTTCGTTATGGACATGACACTCTTGAGTATCAGCAGGATGCGGACGAGTAGCGATCACTAGCGATAACACTTG
This sequence comes from Angiostrongylus vasorum, assembly GCA_018806985.1. Lineage (NCBI taxonomy): Eukaryota > Metazoa > Nematoda > Chromadorea > Rhabditida > Metastrongylidae > Angiostrongylus > Angiostrongylus vasorum. The sequence goes on along the minus strand of JADANN010000202.1, from coordinate 128,562 downwards.
TGGACCAACCTCCAGCAGAGAGATGCATACAGATCCAAGAACTTGCCGAAGAAGTAAAGATATGTGCACTACAAATTTTGCTAAGTCTGAATTGGGAAGCCAAAATAACCTTGACGTGCCTTTGTCGCGCGTATGGCGCAGTGGTCAGAGGCGCCATCCAGTAGACAACCAATCCCCACGCCCCAAGGCCCACCAAGACCTCCATCCCTCCGGAGTCAGCGAAATGGTATCAGACTTCTCTGGGAGGATAGCAGCACTTGGTGGATACATCGGTACGCCATCAAAATTCATTGTAAAGGCCAGATATTCAATCACAATGTTTAATGAAGTCGAATGCATGGCGCATCCCTCAAGGATTGATCAACGCCAACAGCCTTTTTTTTAAAATTCGTGTCGCAAGAACTGAACAAACAGGTACAGAGATTGTCGAACTGTCCTGCGCTTTGCGCAGAAAAAGCGACCAGTCTCTTGATCGTATCACAATTCTGTGCGATAACCGAGACATAGATTATGTAGCTAATTGACGACGTTCTGCTCGGCGGTTAGACGGAGATGGAACCAGAACTGAAATTCATGGACCGAACCACCATAAACTTGCACGAAGTGTTAGCTTGTCTCTAAAAACTGACTTTCACTTAAACTCGGAATAAGTATTAAATGGTTTCTTGAATTATTAAGCAAACATGGGTTGGCAATAAGTTTTATTCGGCTAACATTTCGATGTCTTCGCTTTCTTCAAGGCTGAATTCATCTGCGTCGACTGTCTAAAGGTGGTCGTCTTTGCGATGCGGTTGTTCCAATCTCTCATCTAGTTGAATCCACTGAAGTGGGGGCACCGATCGAATGAGGAACCCTTGCCCTGCGCTTTTATGTAGGAGGGACGATCCATTGCAGCCATATATCAGATGTTCCACGAAACTCACACCTTTGCAATCTCCAAGCGATTTCCATCAGCTGCCTTCTCCACTGACAATTTAGCGATTAATTCATTCGCTACTCTTGACTTGAGAAATTAGGAAAGTAAACCTTTGTATGAGGGGACAGCATTCGCCGCAATGATTATCGTATTGTCGTCCACCCGTCTAGAAAGACAGTAATATGGAAAAGGAAAAAAACTGAAATGGCTAGGCCATATCTTGTTTTAACTGGATTGAACATCGGCTCATACATTGTACGCTTCCACAATTAGGGATGAGTAGCGCCAACAGAACAACCTTCGTGTCGATAATGTTGACGCGATCTTCTTGTATTCAACAAGAGCTAAGAACAACGACGACTGATACTCTTTAAAGATCTTTATGCTCAGAATATGTTCTAGATCTATCCCAAATAGCAGAAGTCGATGCCGGAAACCATGCTGTTCAAGTAGGTTCGTTTCATCTAAAGATCATAATATGAGTGTTCACCACAGCTGTAATCATTTGAACTACATTGTTTGACGTAATCAACGGCATGAGACATTTGCGAGACATCTAGGTGATAGAAAACTGGTCAATCGGTGGAAAAGTCTACCGTCATCCTCAGGGTACACATGTTCACGAAATTTTATCAGCACCTCTATGCACACTAAATTTCGGATTCGTCAAACAAAAATTCGGTTCAGTCGCAATGGACAAGCACTTCTGCTACAATTATAAATAGAAGAAGAATGTCTTCGTGATGAAAGTGTTCTGATTGCTTTTCGCAAACAAAGCAGGAATACAAAGGAGAACAACACATCGACATCGTAAAATGCTTCGATCAATGTCCCTCCTGTAACGTCAATAATCACGCAACACTCATGCAATGTCATATGGAAAAAAGTGTCGGATTATAATGCTAACTACAATGCTAACAGGTGACTGCTGATGACACTGATCAATAGAAAACTATCTGAGAGACAGGCGAAAGGAAGGACCTGCATGGTATGGTGGTGATCGCGTTAGCTGCCGGAAAGGGTAACAGTGGATACCTGCGGCCGGAGTTTTGCAAATATCTCCGCATCATTGTGGTTGTCGGATTATAGTTTGAGAGAGAAACAGGGAACCAAGTAATAGCGAATCCAAATGATGTGCCCACAACGACCTAAGCGAGTTGGTAGACTTCATACCGACTAATAGTTCATATGTGTTGATCTGAATAAGACACAGTGAAACAAAATGACGTGACGATAAAAAGTAACCGTATGTAGAAAACAAGTAAACAAGCAAACGGACTGAATACAAAGACGCGTTCCGTTTATTGCATTCCAGCTAGGTGTAAGATGTAGCCAAGACATTGCTCACTACGCCGCAGTAACTTAATGAAAAAGGACTAAAATTAAAATTAAGATAGATCCGCTTCTGTAATGGATTGACAAGGTAGGATGAAGAATAAGTAACACATACCAATATTACTCAGCTAAGAGTAGCAAGTACAAAGTTTATAGCTGAGTAGCCCTCCTTATATGCTGTTGTGAAATCGAGGCGATTTTCGTAATCCCATACCTATCTAGATCATGAACGCCACAAGCGAAAGACGCAAAAGTCATGCCATATGACCAATGACAATCATGAGCTTACACAATCCAATTGCAGCCATTTTCGTATTGCACGAGAATATAGACGAGTGGGTTTAGTGTAGTGGTTGGAGGATCCCTGCCTTACACGCGTGATCTTTGGTTTGATCATATGCCTCGCTCGAAATCACCAAGCCTTTCATTTCTCGGGGTGGGAACAGAGGTACCGGTTTTCTGAGGGAAGAGTTTGCTCTTTGCAGGCAAACTGAGAAGGCTCTCTCCTGGCTATCTCAGGACATCGGGGATCAATATTCATAACGAAAGGGAAATTCCCATGCTGCTACGGACCTCACATGCAATAGGAATTCGAAGCCTTTCGTGGATGATGGATGCAAAGAAATGAATCGAATGTAGGAAGTGCTGAGACCGTCACACTAGATATTAAAAGACGGGTCGTGTAAAATAAAAGAAAAATTGACCTCTAGGCACTCTAGATATAAGGTAGGAACACTTCTTGAAAAAGGAGGAGAAAAATTAGAAGAAAGTAAAGAACATAGAAGAAATGTTCGTGGATTTAGGCTTGAAAGTACTGAATTGTGGCGAGGTTTATACTCCCTTTGGGATCGCGACAAAGTTCGGCTGGTGTTGTGACCCTCAGGCAGTGAAAAAGGAAAACAACAGTTGCCCCCCATGCAGAAAAAAATAAAGAAAAAATTGCGGAGTTTCTACCCAAACGTTGAAAAATCGATTTCCTCTTGAAAAAAAAATTACCATTAGTTGTTTTATTACTAATAAATCTCATCAGAATAGCCTTAAGGTCTGGTAGCTTCGTGTGATATAAGTTGTTTCAAATTGTAAACAAACATTTGATTTATCTGGAACACCGCAAATCACTCGAAAAAAATGAAATGAAAGTCGTCTAGAACAGAGCGTAGTAGAGCTCTATAAAATGAACAACTAAGAGTTCACCAAATTTGATCCTGACCAATGTTTTCAAGAAATCTCCCGTTTCAACAAAGCTTTAAATGAAATTGTGTTTTCAGGCTCATTGGTTGTACTTGTTCAAATATTAGTATTCTCTGGCTTGGCATTGAAACTGACCCCTTGGTGCTGTTGTGCCTTATATCATTGATGAGCTAACACAAGGTTATCACTGGACATTTATTCGGTTAACGTTTGGACTTCTTGGTCTACTTCAATCCCTTTGGTGTTTTCGTAATTTTCGCTACCTCCTTGGTTCCACTGTAGAAGCAGCAAAAAATTGTTCCCCATCTAACTTATTTATGGAGCAAAGTTGTTCATTTTATTAGCTTTCCGAGTTGGATATATATAGGTGGAGCACATCAGAACTACTTGGGAGTACATCAGAAACGGATCCGTCCCTCACAAATATCGTGTTCTTCACATTCAAGTGATGACCAATTTTTTTGACAAGCACTGGAGTTGCCGAGCACCAGTTCCCATTACTATTTTATCCAATAGAAATAAAGGATAGTTACCGATGTTGTGTAGATCACCGCTTCTGAACAACTGCGCGCTCGAAGTGGAGCTCCGTTAACTGGGAATCTTGAGTGCTCACATATTACATGGAACCGACAAAGTGCCAAGTCGGACATAAGAAAGAGGAACAGACAACAAAGGCTGTCCGTCCGTCCCAATATGATGTCCGTTATGGTAATAATATAGAGACAAGCGGAAGAAGCTTCCAATGAGATTGGAGTAAAAGTTCTGCATGACCTTTTCCATTGCCTTTTACCCTTACTTTTACCTTTTACTTTACTTTTATATTCATTGGCCATTCTGCCTGAACGCTTGGAAACGACAATTTCGTTCTCGTCATTGATGAACTCCTGGAAGACGTTTCTGACGCTCTGTTTAACGCTTACAGCTTTAGCCAGTAGTGCTGTTCCTGTTCCCACACTGCCAAAATTGTTTAATCGCTTATATGCAGTGCATTGCAGCCTTGGAAGTAAACAAATGAAGGCTTATGACTAAGGGGGCTCCAGATAGCGAATCAGCTCCAGAGTTTGCGTAACGCGCGTCCTAACAGCGCTTGCGCGATAAAGTCCTTCGAAGTTACCGCCCTTTATATAAACGTGTCGAGCAGTTTCGCTATGCAAGCCGTCCTTGAACTCCCTATACAACACGAAGAAACAATAAATGTTTGGCTTCACGAAAGAGCAGTTGATGACACTTTTAAAAGAGTATTCCAGCTGCATAACATTCTGGAGTTCTGGAAACGATGAATTCGCTAAAGGCGTTTTTCTGTCATAGTGGGTGGTGAAATATTTCTCGCCCAAGAAGTTGACAAGATGATTGAAGAATTGATGAGCGGTAGGCGAGAGGCCCTGATGAATATGGCGGATGAGGCAAAGTTTCGTAGCCTAACTCGTTCAACTTGTGCAGCGGTCGTTCCGCAACGTGAGGCCGCGCGTTGTCGTGGATTGGTCCTTTCTATTGACTAATGCGGGTCGCTGTTGTTGGAGTTTACCGTGCATTTCGTCGAGTTGTTGGCAACATTTCTCTGCCGTAATCTTTTTCGCCCGAATTCAAAAAAGCTGTGATGAATCAGCCTGGCTGCAAAGCACTAAATAGTTACCATAACCTTTTTTTTGGTGCAATTTCGGCATTGGGAAGTACTGTGGAGCCTGCGCGCAAACCAACTATTGAGCTGAACATCGCCGGTTGTCGTACAGAATGCACTTCTCGTCGCACGTCACAGTTCAATCCAGGGTCGTTTTTATTGCGAAGATTAAAGGGAGACGACATTTCCGAACAGCTGTTCGCGTTTTTGCTTCCACTGTTGCCTTCAATTCGCCGCCGTTAAGTTCACTGGGACGTCCGCGGCCTTCCTTATCTTCGAGGTCGAAAACACCACATCGGAATATCCTAAACCATTTTTGCATTGTTGATTCACCACACTACCTTCAGCTTAAACTTGACGATATTCCGAGCTCCTGCCGCGGCATTATGTCCACTCTTCCACTTATACAAAAAAAGGACACGAATATCACGTTGACTCATACTAAAATCGAAGTCTACAAAAAATTTTTAAAACAATAAGTCTTGAAGAAAAACCAATATTGGATACGGAACAGACTTCATGTTTCAAAAATATATATTAAACACACATAAAGAACAAAAATTCTTTCTCAAAAAAAAATTGCACGGAAAATTGAAGCACTAAAGTCGGACATTTCATATTTATGAATCTAACACTTAGCGTGGTGTTGAACCAAGCAAACAGCCGGTGAGGAAGATGGGGCTAAATCATATTTGCAAATCAGAAGTGTTTTTAGTCACACATAGCTTCTATCTTGTAAATTTAGTTAGAGCGATGATAGGAGGGAATACTCAAGAACAGGAAAACTGCCAATATAAGCAATAAAACCTGGAAGAAAACCAAGTCAGGAAACGTCTAGTATCCACAATATAGCAACTATTCCCACAATGCAACCACAACGTTGCTGAGACATTTGCAAAATTGCGGACCGCACGTGTCTGCGGTGGTGAGCGGACACGCTATCGTCCTTTCCGTGGGCTAACGCGTTCACTACCACACCATGTGGGTCTTTCGTTCCGCATGTCTCTCAGTATAAGTATTCCCCCCAACAGTTCCTATTCTTTTATATTAACGCATGTTCCTATAGAAGTTATGTTAAATGTTGAATACATTCCTTTTCCTCACATCGAATAGCGATCTTAGTGTGTGTTCCCATCTCATGCCGACGAACTTTGCTTATGAGAAACAATCTTTGTCTCGCTAACCGATGTGGAGTTTCTAATAATTTTACATCTTGAATCTATGAATTAGTGCTCACCAGTCGGATCGACAATATTTCAAATTACTGGTGTGTTCTTCTCTCATGACCGCATAACATCTTTAAAAAATATTGGAATTGATTAATACTTTCTAAGTTTATCAAGCTAACACGAGGTTGTTATGAAACTTTACTCGGCTAACGTTCTAATGTCTTCGTCCTGTTCAGAGCCGGAGAGACCCGAACTGATTTTCCACAGTCTCCTTCTCGCAACATGGATCCTTGTAGTCGTAAAGTAACTTCACTCGGCGATGCCCTCTTACACAATAAGGATGTTGTTCTGTTACCACACAATACGGCCTGCTTTTTTCGGCAGGCAATGCAACCTGCGGCAATTTGGGCTTCAATAGCTGGCACCCAGCGTAGCAATACTTTAAAAACCGATTTTCGTTCAACCTCGGTAAGAATAACATATCAAAACGAATGGCAATAGACTAACAACTGCGTTCTATGAAAATGCAATGTCGGGTGAGCTTCTTCATTTGAGCGTTGCGTGCTTCACTCCACGAGATTCAATTCCATGTGAGTGTGAAGACCTCCATCGTACGGATAAACGGCCGTGGCCAACCCACTCGAATCATTCGGGCTTTGAAAAAGGCGAAAGTGCCAAGACGATAGCCGTACAAAGTATTATGACAACCTCGTGTTAGCTTAATCCTAGAAAGTACCTTTGCACTGCCAATAGTACTGGAGCATTCCAGGCATGCATACGTTAAAAGTATATCTCAAGAACAGACTTTTTCTTAATCTCAGCGTGACTAATCAATATGTGTTCTTTCATTGATCAGCTAACACAGTGTCAATAAGAAACTTTATTCGGCTAACGTTTCGACGTCTTCTTCTTTTTGAGAGCCGGATTTATCCAAGTCGATGATCCACACTTGGTCGTCCTCCAGATGTGGGTGCCCATCGTCGTATCGAGTCGAATCCAATGAAATAGAACACCGATCAAATGAAGAATTTCACTCCACGGTGTCCTCTTACAGAGTATGTATCAATTCGGCTCTGAAGAAGACGAAGACGTTGAAACGTTAGCCCTGTGAAACTTATAACCGATAACGTCTCTTTTTAATAATCAGCGAAACCATCCACTGTAGCATCCTCAGGGAAACTACTACAGCAGAACACTACTGTTAAAGTAATCTACAAAACGCACCTGGAAATGCAGCATTTGCGATCGGCATTGAATAACCCGATCGAAATTTGTTCACCGTGACCATTGATCCAAAAATGCTACAAATATTAAAATACTTTTTACTTTTCCTTTCCACGTTCAGTCTTTCGTGTCTAATGTGCGAATCCCAGCACTTCTCGCATTCGTTTCGTTCTCTCCCAGTCATGGTCCACAATACTCTTCGAACATTTCGCGTGTTGTTTCAGCTGCTGCATGAGGGTTTCATCTTCTTCGTGAACACCGTAGAATGCTGGTCGTATCAGTCTCCTTGCAGCCTGAGAGATAGCCAGGCTAAGGCGTTCTCACGTAGACTGGAAGAGATCGTTTGGAGGAATCGAACTAGCGTCGTTCGTTGCTGATTGACAGCATCACTAACCACTGCGCCATCCCCCCAATATTAGAATAGTTGTCCTACAAAGCTCTATCACATCCAGAATGCTCATTGTGTGTTTCACCAACGCTAAATCACTTTTCCAAGAATCTCGACGAGTAGTTGCTGAGAAAATCTCTAACAACCATGCACTATCTCCAGAATCCTTGAGTTTCGTCGCTATGGAATAAGTAAGTCTCTATTCAGTTGGCAGAAAATGTGTGATTCCTATGGATCTCCGTTCTGCTTAGCAGATTAGACTACAAACTGATAGTTTTACACCTGGAAACTTCGATGTTATACGATGGTGTTAATTTGTTCACACACACAGTCAAAGGAACTACACTTCCCAGTAGCCCTAACCGTACCAGTTCTGTTTCCTCATTGCTGCCATATTTCAATCACCAGTAGGAAAATACTTTAACAAAACTACTGCTTAACCACAAACGGTTCTCAATGTTGGGAGACATTTCCGAGAAAGGTAATGGGCGGGGCCGTTCGTTCTTGATTAGCATTGGCGCAACATTTTGTCATCGCTATCATCGATCGGACGCTTCACGTATCCGGCGGGAGCTTCGTTGACTTTTTATTCATAAGCTTTTCCGAGGAAGTTATCTTCTTTCAAGAGTTTTACGTAATGCGACTTTAAGAGCACCGCTGTTTACAATCAAATCCTGCTTAGATTTCCTGTGCAAAAGTTTTGCTGGGGATCGATGTAGTACGAATAGTCGTCGAACTGAGGGTTATTGTCATCTTTTCCACGCCTAATATCGTTATGTGAAGGTTTTTTAACGTTTCTAAGTTCCTTAGGGCTTGATTTTTACAGCACACTACTCCAGTCGTTACGAAAGTAGTCCTTCGATCCAAACCAAAGTCAGTTTCTTGAACTAGACAATCCCTTGTGGTGTCTTTTGCTCTTCTTCTTATGAGGCTAATCTCTTTTTTTTGTCAATGTCTTGTATCCGTGGTGCTGTATGGTATGTAAACCATTACTGATTGCATTTGTCACTGAACTGTTAACACTCAAAAAGAATAGAGCTGCTGGTGTTGATCAATTCCTGAGGGATGCGCCATGCATTCGACTTCATTAAGCATCGTTGGAGGTGACTGAATGCATATCTGGCCTTCACAATGACTCGCGGTGGCCTACCGATGTATCAAGCCAGTGCTGCTATCCTCCCAGACAAGTATGGTACCAATTTGTCGATCTCGGAGGGATGGAGCACTTAGTAGGCCTGTGACGCGATGATCAAGCGCATGTGTATTGCAGGGCGCTTCTGACTACTGCGCTACACGCGCTCCCTCGCTGAGTTGTTAATTCCATTGAGATCGAAGGTGTTCCTTACTAATTGGAGATGCCTTGTTATTAAATTTCGTATATAATTTCTTTTCAAGAATCTTACACTGTATACGTTAACCTTTTCAGTGTACTTGTAGTATGTAATATGGCCGGCTGCCCAACGAAGATTCTACCCTATGTTGCCGTACCACAGCCGGCGGCTGCTGAAGTTCTTCAAGCTGGCGTTGGTGTTGGCGTTCGCCGTCTCCTTCCTACTCATTTGTCGACTTCTACTCAAGCCTGATATTGCAGTGCGTCGCTATCCTCCACAAAGGCTACCCTTTTATGAATGTCCTTGTAACACTTCAGTCACTCAGACAACCCAGCCGTCATTTGTTTTTCGAAATCTAACCGAACATCGTGCATTAATACTACTGGAAAGTACTTCTTCACGTCATGGTCGTCTACTTCAGCAGATTCTCAGCGCTTCAAGATACCCGTTTCGAACGGAAACCTTTACGAAAAACTTACCTTCACTTACAACAACGACTTTGCGAGGCCGTTATGCCGTTATTATTATTGAGAACTACTACAAATATCTTAATATGGCGAAGTGGAGTCGACAACTGTTGGATAAGTACTGCGTTGACTACAAAGTACCCCTCATATCGTTTCTGTTTACAAGACCTAATATCACTTATAGAAAAGTGAAAATCAAAGATTCCATGTTGTACTTCTGGCAAAACCAAGAGGTTTCGTGCTTGAAAGTGGCTTACTCCAGTATCCATCGAATCTCTCGCATCGGAGCTGAGAGGACAAATATCAACATGCAAGACTGGGTTCTATTCGAAGAATCACCAGCGTATACCACTGTAAGTAATTTTTAATGTTTGTTTTGAAATATCGCTAGGATATTGAGATCGGTAGGTAGCAAACTAACTGAGAAAGGGCAAAACGAAGGACACGCATAGAGTGGTAGTGAACGCGTTAGCCACCGGAAAGGGTAATAGCGCGTTCGCTTCCCACCGCTGAGACACCTGCGGTCCGGAGTTTTGCAAATATCTCAACACCGTTGTGGTTGTATTTCGCATAATACCGTGCCCTAAAAACTAACAGGAGTAAATAGAAAAGTTAACATTGCAAATCGCCAGGCTTCATAGCTTCATAGCTTCATAGGTTTTTTCGCTAACGCTAATGTCGATGACGTGGTTCTAAGGTTTTGTCGGCAAGAGACGTTCTTGGTCGACCTCGTGCTGCGGTTCTTCATGATAAAGGTGAAGTGGATAATGTGGAACGAGTTCTTTTTGGCTACAACGTGACTGATTGGATGGTAAAGGTTTGTTTCCTTTCGGGATTACTGTGAGAAGTGAACCCTTCGCAGTTACTGTCATTACCTAAGTTACATCTGTGGTTCGTAATGAAGCATTGGCACCTTAAGGTCTCATATGAATTCTTTACATCCTTAATTCTTGTGGTTTAGTGAGCAAATAGTGTTATGCCTTGGTACTCATGGTCTTCTTTTTATCTTTGTGTTTTTATAAAGGGAGAAGTATCGGGCTACACAATGGTATTCCGCCGATAGGGGTAACTGCTAAGTCGAAACCCAACTGAACTGCTTCTAGCTCATATCCTAGTATCCCTCTGGTTGTAAATAACACTATCGCGTTTTAGAAGCTTTAAGAGTATGTAAAACATGTTTTGCACATAGCCGCTTTTTCTGATCAAAAAAAAGTGGGAGGATTCAGCACTGGATCATTTATTCTCTCAGTTCATAAGTATTCGTTTGTATATAGCATCAAACAGTTGTGATTTTTTGCTTCTTTTAAGATATATAGTTTGGCAAGTTCTACTTCTAGTTAGTTATGTGTCCAGTTTAAAATCCTATAGATACCCTTATCGTTTAAATTTCCAGATGACATTTCTTGATGTGCTGTGGTACACAACGGGTGGTCGTATCGGGTGGAGTTTGGATCGTTATGTTCAAATTGATATCGACGATATATTTGTTGGCGCTCGGGGCACGCGAATGGTTGAAGATGATGTAACGTTAGTATTGTTTTGGTAATTCATCTAACTTAACTTTAATATAAACCTCCCAACGGTTTGCCGCCTCATCGTGGCTGAGAGGTGTTCCTGGGTGTCGGGCTGCGATGAACAGCGGGGAGATTCATCCCACCAGTAGAACCTCCCAAGCCGAGAAGTAGTGTCCAGCGTTTCCGTCAGGAAGCCAAGCTAGGAGTAAACCAATGCTAGGATAAACCATAGTCCTGGTATCAAACTAGTCACATGGTGGCAAATCTCCCTTTGATCCATAGAGGCGGCGACTTCTTGGTAGTGGCGGTGAGGTCCGGGGCAGACGTTGGCCTGACTGACTTCGGCACTCCAGAGAGCCGCATTGACTAGGCCAGCAAAATCCCGAAACAGTGGAAATTATGCTGAGGCCCACACATCTAGTGAGGAAGGACCTATCCATGCTTAATGTTACAATTTAACTAGTGAATTCAGTGCTTTTCTTTTCTGTTCAAACCGTATAATCCTATTTTTACTCCACAGAGCATTACTTGCAAGCCAGAAACACCTTCGTCAATACATATCCAACTTCACTTACATGCTTGGCTTCTCCGGTAGCTATTTCCACAATGGAGATGATAATGAGGACCGTGGCGATGAGCGTCTAGTTGGTGAGCTCATCTTCTTAATGTCTCAGTCAATTTTCATCTCTTATTTTCTTCTAGTAGCTTTTTTTTAGAATTGGCGCAGCATTTCGTTTGGTTTCCCCATATGTGGCGTCACAACCATGCCCACGAACATAACCTGTCGTATTTGGAGGCGACTATGGTTCAAAATTTCATGTTTGCCGAGGTGTAATAGTTTACTGTTTCGTTTTAAAGGAGCGAATCTTTATCCAGACACTACTTGACGATTTCTTTCTAACAGAATATGAGACTTCCTGTGAAGTATCCATACGCGATTGCTCCACAACACGATGGTGTATATCCTATTCATACTGACCTTTATAATGCTTGGAGAAAGGTACTTGCCTTTGTCAGTATTTCACGTTTCGCATTATCTTTTGGTCATTTCTGTCGGTTTCCTTTTATTCCATTTCAAATCAGGTTTGGAAAGTGGAAGTCACCGCCACTGAAGAATATCCGCATTTTAAACCAGCGTCTAGTAGACGAGGATTTGTACATATGAATGTTTCGGTAGGAGCATATACATTTTTACACCATTTATGAGCGGACTGTTGGATTTTGTTAGTGGAGAACTTACACATGTGAACTAAAGTGAAAAAAGGGACTATATTCTCAAACGATCCAACTAATACGAGGTTGTCTAGAAAGTTTTATTCGGCTAAGGTTTCGGCTCCTTCGCCTTATTCAGGGCCACGTTGATCCGATTTGGTTGCACTCATCCAATTGTTCTTACAATGTTGTACTTCTTGATTGCATCAAGTTAATTCCAAGAAATGTCCTCACTAGCCAGCACCTTTTCAAACACGATTGTTTTTAACCTGTTTCTAGCCGAAATGATCCGCGTTTTCGCCAACATTGCACAATGCAGCAGTCGGTATCATTATTGGATGGCACAGAGTGCTACGATTCCACTTGATTCTATAATCGACTCGAATCAGTGCAGCTCTGAAGAAGAGTTAACCACGTAAAACTGTTTGTAACAGCTTCATCTTAGCTGAATCATATAAGGAAACATTGATTTCTCATGCTGACTGCACAGCACATCCCGTTCTTGAAGTGCTGAAGAGGAAAATAACGGCAAGAGAATTCTATGAGAACATTTAGCAAAATTCGGTTTAAAAATATTCTTCAGATTCGATTGGTTGTTACAGGTGCTTCCACGACAGACATGCGGCCTCTATACGCACACGCAATTTTTCCACAACTATCCTGGTGGTTTTTCTAAGCTGACGAGCATGATTTATGGTGGTGAACTATTTTTCACCATACTGTTGAATCCTGTAATTTATTCATTTTACATTTATGCTTCTGCAACAGCAAATCCAGTAATGTCGAAATCTTGAAACTTTCAGATATCTATTTTCATGACCCATCAACAGAATTTTGCACATGATCGATTAGCTTCGTACACATTCGATAATCTGGTGAGATTTATACGTTGCTGGACAAATATTAGACTGCGATGGCAAAGTCCAGTTGAGTCGTCTCAGATGTATTTCTCGTTAATGCCACAGGAAAAAGATCCTATCTGGAGCGTGAGTATCCTTTAATTATACATCGGGATTTGATTAAATATGTTTGGAACTTGATAAAGATAAGGAGGCATTATGGGCGGTAGCGACAGAATGCATTACACCATTCATGGTTGCCTCAAGCTCAAGCTTAGGTAATTAAGTTTGGGTCTGAGGCAGCCATGGATGGTGTAGTGCATTCTGTCGCTACCGCCTATAATGCCTCATTGTACTTATTAGCTGAAAACGTCAAGGAAGATATAGAGATCCTTACTATGTGTGTAAGTGTTGTTCACTGGATAGCATGACTTTTGATAAAGATCGGCTTTTTTAGTTACAGATGTAAGCTAACGTGATACTGTTGGGAGATTCGAACTGACTCTTCTTTTCAAAAGTAAAAAAAAAGCAGTACAACAGAGTTTGCCATAGAATATACGACTTAGCAAATGGCAAATCTATTTTTTGACATGCATGAATGTTTTATAGAATCCTTGTGAGGATCCGCGACATAAAATAATCTTGCCGCCTTCTCTAAACTGTTCAACCCTTATATTTCCTAACACATTGATTGTTGGACCACAAAAAACAGGTTTGGTGTATATTGCCTTGATGATTGTTTTATACTTAGCAAATGTTTCATAGTAAATCTTATCTCTATCTAATACTTGAAGCGGCGTTCGTTTGAAAAAATCTTCCAGTGTAATGCACGTTACTCTAAAGCTATTTTGAGTTGGCCAATCTGAAAACTTTCCTAAAGGAAATTCCAAAAGATAAGTTGAATGAAGTTTTGAGTTGTAAGATGGATGGGATCTAATAGCCTCGCTATTACTGCATGATGCACATGTGATAAAAGTGTACCTGAAAATAAGGGCGTGTGGTGCAGTGGTCGGAGACGCGCTGCAGCGCACACGTGGAACCGCTCCCCGCGCCCATGACCCACCGGGCCCTCCATCCTTCCGGAGTCGGCAAATTGGTGCCAGACTTGTCTGAGAGGATAGCAACACTGGCTCGATACATCGGTAGGCCACCGAGAGTCATTGTGAAGGCCAGATAAGCATTCAATCACCTCCAACGATGGTTAATGAAGTCGAATGCATGGCGCATCCCTCATGGATTGACCAACATCGAGAGTTTATCCTTTATACTTGAAAGTGACTTAACAATTGTTCACTAATCTTAGTTGTTGGGTGGCAGTGTGGTGGGATACGTTTTGTTTTGTAGCCGTTTTGAGACATAATGACATTGGAATAGTGCACCATGTTTCTTTGGATTCGGTGCTGAGCAACTGTTTTTTTTCGCACATTCGCAGCTCAACTTTACTATCACAATATGGGAGGAATAGCGCAGTGGTTAGTAATGCAGCCTATCAGATACTAAGGTCTTGGTTCGACGCTATACCCAACGCTTTTCCTCAATCCACGTGGAAACGCGCTAACCCGGCAATCTCCGAGATTGCAAAGAGAATCGACTTGGGCAGAATTCTATGGAGTTCATAAAGAGGACGAAATTTTAAACAGCAGCCGGAACAAACGATGAATGCTAGGAAGCGAATCGAATGCAAGAAGTGCTGGGATCTGCACAGTGCATGTGGTGACGGACCATGTGAAATAAATAAAAGCAGGATGGAGTAAAATAAATGGAATATGGATGCCACATCGGGATATGAAAAATTGATTTACGTTGTTATCATTTATACATTGCTTTCATTATTAGGTACATCTGCTTTGGCAATGTTTTTGTCGTTACATCCCAATGTTTCCACTAATGCGCCTATTCCTGGGTCATTTGAGGAACTACAATTCTTTGGTGGTTCAAACTATCATAGAGGAATAGAGTGGTAAGTTTTGAACTTCGATTTCCAATTTCTTTAGTTTATTTCACTCTTTAATTGGTTATAGATTATAAGAGTGGTTGTTTGGTTGAAGGACCATGTTGCTTGTTATTTCATATCTCTGGCTGTAAGCTGTTTTACGTAGGTACTCACGACAGTTTACTAACGCACATACAGTCCTCGAAAAGAGTGCCACATATTTCGACAGTGTGAATGCGCCAATGGAGGCCCATGCGTTAGTACCAGAAGCTAAGATTGTCGTGCTACTTTACGATCCAGCAAGGAGAGCCTATTCATGGTATCAACATATGTTAGCTCACAATGAAACCTCAGTTGTTATGGCTGGAAACATGGATACGGTTTTAGATGCGGAAACGCCCCAATTGAAAAAGATTAGACAACGCTGCATATCTGGAGGGCGGTATGTCGAATTAGTTTTGCGAAACGAAGAACTCGCGTGGTGTTGTGGTGAACGAGGTAGCCGCCGGAAAGGGTAATGGCGCGTTCGCTCCACACCACAAATACCAGCAGTCCGGGGTTTTGCAAATATCTCAGTGTCATTGTGGTTATATTTTTTGTTTATTTCGTATGAACTGATTCGGTACTACTTGTAGGTACACCCATCACTTTGATCGATGGTTGGAATTATATCCCATGTCAAATCTGATTCTCATTGATGGGGAAAAGTTCCGTGAAGATCCAGTCACTGTTAGTTTTTGTACCATCCTTTCTTTCACATTGTGTTGAATGAAGTTCGTATATATTCCATTTTATCATGCCTTCTTAGTTGGTTTTTAAATAAGCGGTTCCTGACGTTAGCTATTAGCGGGATACTTTCTGTTTTTTCAAATTTCCAGTGGTCATTGTGAATGCAAGAGTTAAGTCTCAGGTGTTTCAACAGATCTATTTAGTACATCTTCAGGTTTTGACAGAGTTAACTCAAGAACTTGGCCTTCCTTACTTCGATTTCGAACGCGCTATTCGTTTCAGCCCATCAAAAGGATTCTTTTGTCAAGTACATAATGGAAAGCCAAAATGTCTCGGTCGTAGTAAAGGGCGAGCTTATCCACCAATGTCTCCTACCTTATGGTCTCGACTAAACGGCATCTTCGCTGCAGACAACATTGCTTTGCATAACTTTCTTATCAGAAATCACTTACCGGTTCCAGCATGGCTGCGTTTATTATTGGAAAACTAGTTTGTAGTTCTCGAAACTAGCGGGTTAATGTTTACACTTTGAAAACTGTTTGAATTCTAGTGAAGTGTTTAGAAATTTGGGGCCCTTCTCTTTAGGCATAATCTTATTTACATGTTGTTCTGTGCTAGCATCGACATAATGAGGTATATTATTGTCTCTTTGGTTTAGATTTTATTTGGTGGAAAGAATATTTACGCTACAGTTGACTTTAAAGTTATACTTATTTGAAATACTTGAGCGGTCCGTCCTCACTGGTTGTGCGGGACCCAGCACAATCACCATTCTTCGGAGTTTTTTCGGTCTAGCCATTGTGGTTCCTTGGAGTCCCGAGGTTAGCCTAGCAAAAATCTGCTCCAAGTCGTCACCACCATAGACAGTCGCAGCCTTTGTGGATCGGAAGAAGATTTGCCACCATGCGACTATTTTGATACCAGGACGGTGGTGGATCCTGGCATTGGTTTAATCTTAGCTGGGCTTCCTAGTGGAAGCGCCAGACTCCTTCTCAGCTTGGGAGACCCTGTTGGAGGGATGAATCCTCCGCTGTACATCACAGCCCGACATCCAGGAACACCTCTCAGCCACGATGAGGCGGCGGTAAACCGTTGGGATGGAATTTGCAAGTTTATGATTAGAGACTAGTTGATACCTACACAGTGATTCTGTTGTTTTAGGTAGCCGGTGTTTATGCATCAGGTTTAATTGGGTTTGTGAAGTTTTTTAAGACCAGCTTCTAAGTAGTCTGCGCTTTTTAGATTAGTTTTTTTATGGTAAGAAGACCAGAGCGAGGTAGAGTTAGGTTCAATCCTACTATATAGTCTCTGCTACTGCTTAGCAAAATATTGTAGAGGACTCATTTCTAAGATGAGACTAGAAGTGGTGTTTTTAGTTAAGTTCTAGTAGCAACGCCAAGTTGTCTTCATGTTTAAGCTTTTACTGAAATGCCCGTATAATGTTTAACTCTGCTTTAAAGCAACTTTTTTGTAATATGCTAAAGTAACTGTTTCATAGATTCTCCCGCGTGTAACGGTCTGTCAAGCTGTGATTACTGATGTAAATGAACTGTAAACTTTAGTTTGCTTTCATATTTTTCTCATTGGGGGCTGTTGTTGTTAATGAAGTTCTCATCCAGTTGTACGACGTAATTTTGAAGGTTATTCCTGTCATACTTATGTATTGATGTTCTTCGCTTACTTAAGGAGGACTTTGTTCTTCAGGTGTCTCTGATTCATTTTAGAAAACGAAATGCCGAAGTACTATTGTGATTACTGCGATACGTTCCTCACTCATGACTCGCCATCTGTACGGAAGACGCACAATGGTGGACGAAAACACAAGGAAAATGTACGGATGTTCTATCAGGTAGTTCAGCTTCTCATTATAGACAACAATATGATAACCTTCTAGTTGTCGCCTACTATAGTTTTCATGGAAGTTATGATATGAGATACAACCACAATGATGCTGAGATATTCGCAAAGCTTGGACCCTGGGCCAGATCGACCCACGATTATTAACCCTTCCGGGAGCTCGTTTACACATTGCACCACTGAGGCCCTTGCTTTGCGTTTCTCTCAACTAGTTTTCAACCTAACGCTTCGATCAACAATCCAAGTTTTGCAAATATCTCAGCATCATTGTGGTTGTATGTTTTTGTTTCTTAGAACTACCTATTCTATATACGAAGTATTGCTTCTGTATGAGGACAGAGGTATGTCGTCAATTTTCCCTTGAAGGTTTGGATAAGTGGGTCACGAATTCAAGGTGTCTATGTCTATGTCCTTTTGGTTTGTTCAGTCTACACGAAGTTCTTGTAAAGTTTTCTTAAACGAAGCGAAAGCAGTGAAAGTTGTCTATGTAAAGATTTTCGAAGTAAAAATCGCTTTACAAAACTGCTGTATCAAGATATCTATGTGTTTTGCTTTTGATGTGCTAGCTTAACGTCTTCAAGTATCTTTATTTGGATTTTGTTAAAATTTTGATTGAAGTCTGGAAGTTCGTGTTCACCAAGTTCACGTTTATGTAAAGACTAACGTTTCTGCTCTCATTTTTTCTTGTTTTATTCATCGATTTTCTTACGCGCTAATATTTGTATTGTTAAGCATTGACTGTTTCAATGAGAAATACAAACTCATTGTGGAGAAAAGAGCAAAATAATTTCAACTACCATGAAGCTAAGATGTTATCAAAACTCCCGACCACAGTTGTCTGTGGCGGGGATCGAACCCTGTTATGATCCTTTCCGGAGAAATAATTTCATATCTGTGATGTGACAGTGTGTTTAAATGTGGCAAATCTGTTATTTTGAAATTAGTTTCAAATAGAGTTAGGGAGTGTCCTACAGGGGCGAAGCAGATTTCAGCTTACGCTTTAATAATAATCCAGGGATGTCTAAAGCATGAGTAAAGACGTATTCTTGTGTGCCTTGGTTTGTTATTCTCTTTCGTTTTTCGTTCATTCACTTAATCTCATCACTGTTTTGTCCTTTTCCTTGTAGTTGAAGCATTCCGGTTAAATTAGCTGCACTTTTCTATGTCAAGTTTGGCAGGTTTTTTTCTGGATTTGTGAAGTTTCTCTAATTTTTGAGAAATTTTGTAGCGTTGGATGGAAGAACAAGCACAGAAGCTCGTAGATGCGACAGCTCGTGCATTCACTGGTGGTGGAGCGACGAAACCAATGGGTAAACCGGCGATGGGAACACCCATGGGTGCGCCTATGATGCCAGCGATGATGGGTCGTCCGCCTGTGATGGGTGCTGCAGTGGCCGGTATGCGAGCCCCGATGCCACCGTTTGGATTTCCTGGAACGGTAAGTTGTTAGGGAGTTTTTGGAAGAGGACGTTTTGTTCCAGAAGTCCATTTTATGACCGATTGTGGATTCTCCTTATTTTTCTTGACGCCATTCTGTTGTCATTTTCAGATGCCTCCGTTTGGTGTTCCAATGGGAATGCCTCCAATGCGTGGACCCCCGGCACCTTTTCGTGGTGCACCACCACATTGAGTAACTTTTCATATTATTGTGTTTGTATTACTTATTATTACAGTGTTACCAGGATCCTATTGTTCCAGTTGTATTACTTTACTTTGTACTTGTAATTAATCTTTCATATCTATCATTCGTTCCCTCCAATAGTCTGTCGATATTTATGTAAGTGGTGCGTTCTCTTTACGAATAAATTTTTCGTTTGGTGTCGATTAGATTGTCAGTATAGGTGGTTATAATGCCTTTACGTGAAGTATAGTTAGAAGGAACAGCTGCTTGTCCATTATGACTTTTTGGTCTTATATGTTTCTTTGGAGAATGGAGGACGACGAACGGGCAAGAGTTCGTCGAGAGGTCTCATCATCTTTTCGATTAAATGCATTTGAAGCGAAGAAGGAGGTTGTAGACACTTGTGTTGAGGCTATTTGTAAGTTCGACAAGGAAAAGCGAAAGAAGTGGATGACGAAGATTATAGACACCATCAGGAAGCAGTCATGTGAGTTTCATTTCTGTTCTTATTATTTAGTTTATAGGGGAGCGTGTGGCGCAGTGGTCGGAGGCGCCACTGCGACACACGTGGAATCGATCCCCGCGCCCATGGCCCACCAAGCCTTCCATCCCTCCCGGGTCGGCAAATTGGTGCCAGACTTGTCTGGGAGGATAGCAGGACTGGCTCCATACATCGTTAGGCCACCGCGAGTCATTGTAAAGGCCAGATATGCATCCAATCACCTCAAACGATGGTTAATGAAGTCGAATGCATGGCGCATCTCTAAAGGGATTGATCAATGCCGAGAGCGTTATCCTTTCTACTTAGAGCTTTTGTTTAGTTTATGGTATCTTTCTTTTATCGTTGGTTTTGTGGGTCGTGGGCCGAACATGGATGAGGATAAAGGATCAAGCTCTCGGCATTGATCAATCCTTGAGGGTTGCAGCATGCATTCGACTTCAATGAGCGCTACGCGAGCCCTCACGTAACCAAATTATCTCATAAATGTCATAAACATATGTCATAAAATCAGTGTTGTTTCGTTTACTAGTGTAATTGTATGTACTGATCGACTTCTGGAACTAGTAAGGCTACATCATGTGGATTGTAGTACCCACTTCTGTGATCACTCAAGATGTCATACGTGATGTTTTCGCGCAGATTTCAAATCGAGCGACAAAACCAAGGTTTTCGTAGATTCTTTTTTCCGTTTATTTAAGAATTTAGTCAATACTCGCCATTCTGTTTGAATTCGTTCGATTTTCAATCTTAGCACATCGTTATTCAACGTATTCGATGCCTTTTCGTTACCTCGCTTCGTATTTGACCCTAATTGTGGAAAAATGCTACTGGTTAAAGAAGTTCCGAAAGTGATATCATCGGTCGATAAGGCCACTGAAGCGAGAAGGCATCGATTTCAACTTGTTGCTCAGGTGAAATTTCAATAATTTGGCTTTACCAATTGTATGGATGTGTTCATTCATACTTTTACTGTGGTGTTCATATTTTAGAGGATCTCGCGATGTAAACAGTTACAAAGCATTAAGTTCAGTACGGTTGAATCTCTTCTCGGGAGTGCTTATCGGCAGAATGATGTCGTCGTTGTTGGCATGCTATCTCAACAAAAGGTGGTAATCTTTGAACTGTATGTCTACTCCTTTGGCATGTTTGACGATTCTTTCCATCCTTTACCAATTGCTAGTAAATCAACTGCACATTTGGTTTTTCCCTCCAGCAACTCAAAGGTATTGAGTGGGAAGCTTTCCATGGAATTGGCTTTAGAAGCGTAGTTTGTTGATAAGATTTTTATGTGAAGTTGCTCAGAGCCACTGCTATCACATTGAAGACCTGACTGGTTCAGTTCAAGTGGAATTTAACGAGGAAACTCGATTTCAACATGGGATGTTTACTGAGGGCAGTGTGGCTATTTTCCAGGTACATTTTTTTTCATATCTTCCAAGTTTTATCCCTTCATTGTATCTCACATGAAAAAGATAGTCTTGAGGTGGAATAAGCTTTGTCTTCTTAAAAGACTACGTTTATTTTCACATATTTTAGCGTCATTTAAAACGTTGAAATACAGCATAGCTGAGAATTATTGTGCTCCTATTTGTGGCCTTCTTGGTTCCGTTGTGTGAATTTTTAATCCATTTGTTCTGAACTCGAAGTGGCTCATAGTTCTCAAAACAGCTGCTTAATTCGGTGCTGAGGCATTCTAGAAGAGGAAGAACTTTCACGAAGTCCACGTTTTTCATGGTATTGATCGAAAGGGGGCACTGCTGCAAATCATAAAACTGTTCTTGTTTCCATGTATAAGATTTAGCGGAAATTTCAAAACCAGCACCTAATCTTACTAACACTCTCGCGACGAGTGACATCTATAGATGTCATAATGGTTTTGCAGGCGTGGTTTGTAAGACACTTCTGCGTATCCTTTTTTTTCCGATGGTTTATCTTAGCATTGTGTAATGTTTTAATGATAATATTCTTGATAATATTGGTATTTAATTGTTATTTAATGCTTCAGAAGTGTTTTTCTAAGCTTTCTGTTATCAGCCGATAGCTCGTAGAACGCAGACGTTATGTTGGGCGTTCGTCGGGAAAATCCTCCCTGTTCCGTGCTTTAAAATATACAAAAGCAGTTTTCTGAACGAGTTCGCTAACCTGAGTTTTGTGTGCTAATCGACTACTATTTCAATTCTAATTGCTATGTTGACTTTTTTTATTAACCGCCTATTACAATTTTTTCACAGCAGGATCTAATTGCTATAGCGAATGATAGTTGTCGTATAGAGTGTTCGGGTATGAAAAATACTAAGATAGAGACCCATAAATTGCAGAACACTTACAAATGCTGAGAGTATTGTGATTGCATAATGGACCATGGTAACATATAGTAAATAACATCATAAATATCATCCATACCTATAGAACGATAGAGCAAAGTATTCCTTGCAATCAGCTCGTGTCTTCAACCAATGAAGTCCTCTAATAATAGAGAATTTATTCGTTGTTTTCAAAAAACCATGGAGTCCACAAAGGCTGAAAACTAGCCATCGTCCACTCTGCGAGAAAATCGAGGTTAGGCGTCATTGCGAGAGCGTTAAGGTGGAGTTTCGAATCAAGCATTCCTTAGGAAAGAGAAGAACCAAGTTTTGATCCTTTTAAAGGGACTAGAGGCCCACCCTTGAAGCGAGAACTATTGCATATCCGAAATAGGGCTTTCCGAAATGAATCCTTACGGGCACATCAGAAGTACGGATCTAAATCTTTAGGTGTTTTGCGTTTAGGGATTCCTGGATGAGAAACTAAATGGGAAAATCAGAAACTTGCACCGTTGCTCCATAAATTCAAACAATCCTGGTTCCACCTTGACAGCAAGTACCTTTCTGCTTGTAATCCCTAAGTCGAGATTGCAGACCTGTGTAAAAGAAATGTTCAAAAAAGTGAGAGGCCTTTGTAAATCTTGATTCCTGCTCTACTTTCGAGTTATGACGTCATAAACCTTAAAAAATATATGTGAATAAAAAACAAAGAGTTTCACAGCAACTATTCAACCACTTATTGAATTATTTTGTTGACTTTTTTATTTACTGCTTACTAAAGCTTTCACGGCAGGGTGTTATGCAAAATCAACTACAATGATGCTAAGATATTTGCAATACGCCGGACGGCAGGGGTCAGCGGTGGGGATCGAACACGCTATCACCCTTTCCGGGTACTAACGCGTTCACCATCACACCATGCACTTCCCTCGTTTAGCTTTTCTCTCAGCTGGCTTTCTCTCTTTACCTTCTATCTATCTTTCTGTCTTTTCCATCTTTCTATTTCCTCTTTATACTTTGTTATATTTCCTGGTATGTTAAACCATAACAGGGCTCTTACGATTCAACACTGCTTACTGTTCGTGAAGTCGCGTTTGTACCACTGGAGTCAGCGGAGGAAACACGTGTAGTGTTTGGAAATGTGAATTGGTTCGGGGGTGATGATCCCGTAGCATTTCGTTGCAATGCTAAATTATGTGTTGCTGAGCGAAGCAATCCGAACGTTCAGATCGTAATTTTATCAGATGTTCATTTAGACAATTCCAGAGTAAGCGTTGTAGTTTTTTTTTCCTTGGTTACCGTATAGCCTTAGTTTATTTTAATTTATTTTTTCCGATTGTTACGGTTAACGTACATTTATTTATATACTCTCATGAACTGATCTTGTTGAGATGCGAGGTTAGTATAAGGTGTCGTCGTTGTTGTTGTTGTTGTTGTTGTTGTTGTTGTTGTTGTTGTTGTCGTTGTTGTTGTCGTTGTTGTTGTTGTTGTTGTTGTTGTCGTCGTCGTCGTCGTCGTTGAGTTCCTAACAGCAAGGTTCTGAGGAAAGAGAAATCACCCAAATCTCAGTCATCAACTAACAACACAACGACAACGAGAGCAACGATAACAGCAACAACAACGACGACGGCAACAACAGCAACAACAACAACAACAACAACGGCGACATCTTGTACCAACCTCACATCGGTTCAACAAAATCAGTTCATAAGAATACGGGAATAAACGTACCAACTATTTATGCCGAAGTTTTATAAAGTCGGTCTTTTGAGTGATTAACGTAGATTTGTGATCATCGCGTAGTGATATACGTTATTATGCAGGTAATGCAAGCTCTTTACCACATGCTTTCGGGGTTTTCGGCAGATCCGCCACTAGCTTTCATACTTTGTGGGAACTTTTGCTCACGACCAAGACAGCGAGATACTATGGAGTTACTTCATGCAGGTTTTCGAAGGCATGTTTGAAGGTTTTGATTTGATTTACCCTCTCATATGTGGATCATTGTCCTTGTCCTAAAGGGGACTATATTGCCAATAGGATTTATTTTTCAATTCAATTATGCTTAAAAGTCCCGTCATCACCACAGGTTTCCTTTTTTGAAAACCTCATGAAAAGTGTTTCTTTTAAAAATGGTTTTGGAACATAGTTTGTGTGTGGTTTTAAATCAAGCAACTAGATTCAGACTTGCTAACCAGCTAAACGACTTCGCTTCTTCCTTTGCATCAACGCATTTTGTGTTTGTTCCTGGTCCAGATGATCCTTGTTTGAATTTGGTGCGTTTTTACCACTTTCGGCACGTATGATTCATCATGAATTGCTTTCAACTCGTACGTCTGATAGAGTTTGTTGGCCAATGTTGACTGCTCTTTACTTATACATAGTCGACAATGTATTTCTCCCAACGGTTTATCGCCTCATAGTGGCTGTGAGGTTTTCCAGGGTGTGGGACTGCGATGTACAGCGGGGGTATTTGTCTCCCTGGGAGAGTCTCCCAAGCCGTGGACCAGTCCGGCGTTTCCATCAGGAAGCCTAGCTAGGAGTAAACCCGTACCAGGATCTACCACCGTCCTGGTATCAAAGTTGCATGGTGACAAATCTCCCTCTGATCCACAATAGTTGTGACTGCCTGTGGTGCTGAAGACCTGGAGCAGACTTTGGCTAGGCTGTCCTCGGGATTCCAGGGAACCACAATAACTTAACCAGCAAATCTCCGAAAAATGGTGATTGTGCTGGGGCCGGCACAACCAGTAAGGATGGGCAGTTCAAGTATCGGGTGTCAAGTAAGTCGGAAATGTGTAAGCTAGTCAATTTTAAATAAATATACCTAAGTTGTTGGTCTTAAATCTTACTGATGACAGGAAATCTACTAGAATCTACTGATGTTTGCCGACAAGATACAATCTTTCTATTCTGCTGCGTTGAAATTCCATTTTTTGAAAACCGTAGATTTTTTCTGAGTTCTTGTCTATCGCCGTTTTGGATGCATCTTTGTCCACAAATGTAAAGTTGAAGTTTGCAGCTACAGTTTTTGCTTCGAAAACCTTAAGCAGTAAAGCTTCTATGTCATTTTTTCTGCGAACTTGATTTTTTCTTTTTCAAACTTAAGCTTAAGCCGGTTTGAAGACGTAGGAATTAAGTGTTCGGGTCGTATTTGGTGAGATTTTAAGTGTCGTAAATGAATTCACTGTGATTTTAATGGTTCCAGATTTTACCGCGACCTCATCTACCAGGAGTACTGTTTAATTACTTTGAACAAATTCCAAATTGCATATTTGCAACAAATCCTGTTCGTATGCAGTATGCTTGTCAGGAGATAGTGGTTTTTCGTAACGATCTCGTTGAGAAGATGTGCAGGTTTGCATTCTTCATAGTTATTGTTTTCGTTGAAAAGGCAGTAGCTCTAGTGCTGCTATCGCATTGATTAGTGCTAACTACTTTCATTTCTATTATTATTCCTGCAAGCGGCGCGTGTGACGGTCAGAGGCCCTGTGCAATACACATGTAGAGGATCGTTCCCCGGGCCAGTGACTCACCAAGCCTTCCATTCCTCCGGGGTCGGCAAATTGGTACCACACTTGTCTGGGAGGAAGGCAGCACTGGCTCGATACATCGGTAGGTCATCGCGAGTCATTGTAAAGACCGGATATGCATTCAATCACCTCCAACGATGCTTAATGAAGTCGCATGCATGCCGCATCCCTCAGGGATTGATCATCGCCGAGAGCTTCATCCTTTATCTTTATTATTATTGTGGTTTGTTATTGTTGTTACTACTAATATTGCCGGTATTATAGACATGCGGTAAATTCCGTTGCGTCAGAAAATATTACAAAAAGTTTTGTCAAGACGGTTCTGAGCCAGGTATATTTTCTCATACTCTCGTTCGTCTTCTATTCTTTGCAAATCCCGTTGTTCTTCTAGTTTTAGCTTTGTTCTATTCAGCAAACTATTCTGCTTACATGTTTGGGACTGAAGCTTTAATTGCTTATAGGCTCACCTTTCCCCACTGCCAACTCACGTTGCTCCAGTTCTTTGGGAATTTGATCATGTGATGAGTTTATATCCGCTCCCTGATGTGCTTGTTGTAGCAGATAAATTCCGGTCTTTTGCTGAAATCCAAGCAGGTTCGTCTTTAAAATCTTTACTTTCTAAGACCGGCTTTTTAAAAAGCATTTTTTTGCTTTCCTGTTGTAGCCCGCTGGTAATGTCCTAAGATATATCAGATAAGGACCGCGTACTTTACTAAATACAAAGTTCGTCATCTTTCCCATATAATAAAAAATCCCAATCTTTCCCATGATTACAAAGTTCGTCATCTTTCTTTTCTTCAACCGAAATGTTTTCTTAAACAGAAACCATCGTTTGTAATCCTGGATCATTCTCAAATGGCTCATTTGGATTTCATGTTTATCTACCATTTGAGCGAAAAATCGAAGACAGCGCAATCGACTTACCTACTTAACGCTGTTATCAGAAGTTTTAATTTATTGAATTCGTCATTCCACTTAGCAGAATGCTATTTGTCATTTCTATTTATTCACTTTTTTCTTGAATTTGCCGTAATTTCATCAGTTCCTAATATATTTCGTACTGCCTGTGTATTTCCTTGTACTTGTGACGTCATTTTTCTACACAGTAGCTAAATTTTCAAGACATTTATTATTCATAGATAGTGATATTTACTACTTTTGTATTCTGTTAGTTGGACTCTTATGTTGCTATAATTGCATTCCGAATTCCCAGAGAAAATCCGTTCTTCGTTAATGTAAGTTTGTATTAAGGCGATTCCACACGGGTAATCATCCGTTATTCAACTTGGTCGTTTTCAAAGAATAAATCTGATATGATTGCAGTGTAAATGAATGTTTTCTACACTAAAATAAAAAAGATTTTGTACACTTCTCCTGTCTAGAGTTACAGAAAATGTGAGAACGAACCTGGTTGAAAATGCACAGGGTGTGTTGTTTGGGCATTAAATACGATAGCATAAGCCTCCCTTGAAACGGTTTACCGCTTTATCATGGCTGGTGGGAGATGTTCCTGGGTTTTGGGCTACGATGTGCACCTAGAGGATCCACCCACTCACCCCCCGCTCCGGCAGGGTCTCTCGAGCTGAGAAGAAGTTCGGCGTTAACACCAGGAAGCCCGGCAGAGAGTAAACCAATACCAGGATCCGTCACCGTCTTGACACCAAACTAGTCGCGCGGTGGCAAATCTCTCTTTGACCCAGAAAGGCTGTGACTGCCTGTGGTGGTGACAACCTGGGGCAGACTTTGGCTAGGCTGACCTAGGAAACCCAAGGAACCACAATGGTTAAACCAGCAAGACTCCAAAAAAATTGGAAATTTTGCTAGGGCCCACACAACCAATGATGACGGGCCATCCAAGTAAGAAGTAAGCGTGGGCTTCAATATTGCAATCCTCGTTATTTATTAGATGGTTCAGAGGAAAGCAAAGATTTATGATGCGTTGTATTATAAACAGCTAAATAACTGTGAATTGAAATTATCTGAACTGGTATGGTGAATGAAAAAGCGAACACTATAGTAGACAGAGGGAGGAATAACGTAGCTTGGAGTACTATTCCTAGCAATCTGGTGTTATGTTAAAGTGCCCTTAATCTGGCTTCTGTAGCTGGAATACTACTGTGAATTGTTTCGAAGAAAAGCGTGTTCTACTGATACATAACACACGAGGTACATTGCAAACTATGCATTCGTGAGTGAGAAAGTAGCCGAAATGTGTTGCGTCTAATGCGCTTCCTTTTTCAGTAGTGTATTTTATGACACCGGACTTTTAACTGTGACTTTCGTAGTCATTCGATTGATTGTCAGACACAGGTGTTATTTTGGGTGTATTCCATGAAAAGTTCTCTGCACTTGAAGATTTTCAGAGAGCAATTTTTTTGGTCGAGTTCATTGGCTGGCTGTTTGACTAGTAACTGTTGGTTTCATTCTTAGAAAGAAATCGACTAAACAACGCAATTGCAAAACAGTTTTAAACGTAAACAGCATTGTGCTTGTATGGTGGCTCACAGTAACACGTAGTAAATGGTAACCTGCATACCGTTGTGTCGAAGCGATACAGCGATCAGTCGAAGTCTCTTTCACAATTCTGTTATGCTCGATTCACTCAAGCCTTCTGGTTATCGGGAAATTACCGCCTACTGCCAGAAGCTCGTTCATAACCTGCATGAAACGTCGTCTAAGATGACGTCACTCCCGTGATCTCGGTGCCTTATATGCTAATTCACAGGCGGTGCTACAAATGCCACATTCATTGCACATAATCATTTAATGGTCGAACTACTTGAATGGATAAAAGTCTCATTTTCTGAATGCTCTATGCAATAAGTCTCCAGTGGATTCTGCTGGCTCAAGGTACAAAAGGAGCATCTCAGTCATTGTATGGGGGCCTTTCACTTTTGATATTATCGGGTACTTCCTACTTAGAGGTGGAGCTGCCCCATTTTTTTTCATATCATACCAAGAATTTCACTGAATCGAGGTAGAGGATACAATTAGCATGCGAGGAAATACGTTCGTGCACACATTTATGGGTAAAGCAGCCTGTATATAAGAGGAACAATTCTACAGAACGGAGGCCAAACTATCTAAATTCTCTCTGATCCACTTGTGCTGCTGAATAAAAAGAATACCTGATTCGAGCGGTGCTTCTACTGGTTTCGATTCGATGCAACTACGAACACCCAAATCGTGACAGTGACCGGCTGTGGAGCAGACTCGGATCAACGCGGGTCTAAAGAAGGCGAAGGGTATGAAACGTTAACCAAATAGAAGTTTATGCCAACCTCGTGTCAGCTCAATCATGCAGAGTATTATCGAATACGTGATTGTTTTTTTGTTTTCATAACCTTCAGGCTCTGTGTCGAAATATAAGACAATGCTGCTGAAATATCCGAAAAAATTCAGAACTCCAGACCCGCTTCGAACCCGTGATGGCAGTTTCCGAGGGCTTAAGTGCTGTCCGCTGCACCACCTATGCCTTTGATTTGCCTTTCCTTCAGCCATTTCTATGTCTTAGCCGTGTCACCAGAAATCATCCGTCGCATTGAATCTAGGATAATAGTGGTTTAGAAGTTAGCCTGGGGCTCCCAGTTTTGCAAGTGTCGCAGCGTCATTGTTGTTGCATTTCACTTAATACCCTCCCATTAAAAGGTAATATGTAGTGAATAAAACATTAAACATCAAGCTTTAGATTGCTAACACGAGGAGATCGTTAAGTTATAAAAGTAGTTGCACACATTGTGTCGTGATTGCCTTTTTTTAAACACTTTTCGAGGCCTTCAGTCTGGTCTACCCACTTCCATTCATTAATAAACTGAACAATTCTGCTAGTTCTAGAATGTCTCCACAAAGTGTTTTTTCATTACTCCTTGATATACGATTGAGCTTTTGTTCTCTTAAAACCTATTGTGCCATTGAGATACTTGGCATTAAAATTCTCTTAGGTGTCAACGGGAGCTTAGCTTAATGCCTCCAAAGCTATGAGTGTCTTATAGCATATCTTTTTGTTCGATAGAATTAGAAATTGGAAAAGATATAGCGGATTTAGATCAATTACAGAGCCCTTGATTCATAATAAGCTTAACTCACATACGCAGCCTTACTTTTGCTCCATAGCTAGGTGCTTCATTGTTTTTGAAAAAAGCGTCTTTACTTCTTGATTTCCATGAAGTAAAAAACTTTGAACTTTCTCCAAGACAAATGCTATCACTGAATTTTTGCGTCGTCCTCAAGAACAATTAGAAGTTTTTTTTGCTTTCCTTGTAAGATCCAAGTCACTAAACCTAGGCATAAGTGCTGGTCAATGCAGTTTTTCCTCTAGAAGCCACACGTAGGTGTCAACTTTCTTTTCATTGGTACGAAAGTGATTTCCACTGTCTATAATGTTCAGCAGAGGTGCAGACTCGTAACATGCGCATACTTGTTCCGACTGGGCTTCTTAAGAGAATAATGAGCCTCTTTTCTACTTATGAGCTCTGAAGATGAGCACCCCTCGTACGAATAAGGGATTATCTAAATATGGCTCAACGTTGCATAACAGGGGTAGACGTAACTTGGTTCGATCATTGACCTAGTGATTTTCGTCTTTTCAAGTAATGAACAAACACTAGTTACATAAAATATAATAACACTTCCCGGTGATTATCGTTTAGAGCAATTTCGCTCTCAGCACCAGAGATTAATGTCATTCTACGATGTGTGCTTGCCAACATATGTGTAGTGGAGTAATATCATAGAGAGTCAGTAATAGGTGTTATACTCATTCGTCCATGTAGATATGAATAAATCAGAAATCCTCTTAACATATCCATAGTTTATTCAATGCTTAATTTAGAGTCAAGTGTTTCGTACTGCGTATCAGGAGTTCTTCGAAGTTTTAGAGTCTTCTTAAAATATGAACCTGACAAAAGGGTTCCTTTTTAGCCATTACGTGTGTGCTTTAGGTTTTCCGCTTCAGCCTTTTCGAATCTCGGCTTCTTACGTGAAAACGAGCATATGTACACATCCTCTCAATCCAAAAAATAATAGCCTTTTCTTTAGATTTAATAGTTAATTTCCATTACGAGCTATTGGGTTTGGCACTATAAGCTTGCATTATAGTTCAAATAATAGCTACGTAGTAGATAACATGAGCCACAAGCGTCTCATACATTTTTTTTTGATTGGTTTTTTTAAATCTCCCATGCGAGGGTTTCTTTTCAAGTAATGTAATAAACGGCGAATAAAGAATTCTGAAGTAGGCTACGGTAATTTGTACTTGTAACTACTGTTAAAATAACCAAAGAAGAAGTGATTTTTACACTGGCATCTATCATCTGTAGTGTGGACCCTGTTAGAATGTTTTGCAGAAGCTGGGAAAGTAATTCTAAAAAGTTGTTATTTCTCATAAACTGTGGAATTAAAAGTTGAAAGTATAACAACCAGCATAATAATTCGATAATTTCGCTCCTGGACTAACTTTCTTCCAGATGAAGAAGTGTTTAGACTTTGATAATTCCGATGATTCGAGACAAACTCATATAGTCTCCGGATCAATTCTTGGTTTCAACCTCAGGAAGAAATCTATTGCTGGCCATTTAAGGTTTAGTACAGAGAAATGGAGACAAGCCTAATTGTCGGCTGCTTTTTTTTGTGAGCCAGATTTTCTACTTATTATAAGAATAGCTGAGATAAAAATAACCGTAGTCACCAACAATTGGTAAGATATTTGTCATTTGTCTATGATAAATCTTATTAGTAAAGTTTAAAAGAGAAAAGACCTTATGGTCTAGGTGATAATCCGCACGCATAATGCGGCACTTGGTGCCCTTTGCTTGTAGAAAAATGTAAGAACTTGGTATAAATTACTACAGTGATGCGGAGATTCGAGGATAACTCCGAGCCTCAGCTGGTCTTCGAACTCGCGATCACCCTTTGTCAACTTGTGGTTAGGTTAACGGTTCGAAGTTCAGCTGAAGCTCTGCGTTTTCCTAATATCTCAGCATCCTTGTCGTTGCACTTCATGTCGTAGCCTACCATGAAAGTGAAGCAGGCAATAAGTGCAAGCTAAACCTTTCTAACCATATATAGTTTTGTAGTGAAAAATTCCACTGAGTGCCAAGTTCGATCGCTTTGGGAGAAACTGCTTTATGTATTCGAGGGGGGTACATCCATTTTGAAACAGATCACATTTTCATTTCTCCATAGATGAAGCTTTGCAAGTTTTGCGGTTAGTTATGACCAGCCAGTTTCGTGACATTGGAAGATAGACTGGTAAGTTTCTGAAATAACCAAACACTGAAGTTTTTTTTTATGAAAATGAAATAGGTTGGAATAATGTTATGCAATAAGCAGGCGCTGTTTTTAACATCACCGGACATCAGATATTGTTATTCGGTTCGTCTTCTTGCATCCATCATCCACTATGCTCTTCCAACACTTTGTGTGTCGGTTTGGCTACTGTTCTAGGATATTGGTCTTCGTTATAAAAGTGGTGGAATAATGATCGACTCGATTCTCCCGTAATTTTCGGATAGTCGTGCTTATCAAAAAGATTCGAACCAGGGTCTTGCACCTATGATTGAAGCACGTCTCTGTCACTGTGCTATCATCTGTCTCATAAGTAGACGTGAAATGAAAAGTGCTTTCTAGAATAGTGTTTTTTAGCGTAATATTAAATGTATCAAGTAGTAAACCGTTCACAGTGAAACGAATTAGCAGGTAGTGTGTTAATTTAATTAATACTTTGAAAAAATCTTGCGAAAAAGCACGCAGAGATGCTGTTAATGATGGTTTTAGTTGTACTTCTAGGACAAGTTAACATGTTACGACTACTTCCTTGATTCCATAGTGCATAGTCTCACTTGATGACATCACTTTTCTCCTTTGTGATATGCATGCGTAACTATATTCCCTAATGAGGTCATACAATGTGAGTTTCTCAACAGGTGTACTTTCGTCCAAATATTGGTCACTATAATTATTACTGTTAAAGAAAGGGTAAGAGCGTGTACGATTCCCACCGCGGACACTTGCGGTCCGGAGTTTTACAAATGTCTCAGCATCGTTGTGGTTGTATCACATACATAACCCTGCCGTGAAAAATTGTAATAGGGCAGTAAATAAAAAGTTAACGTTATCATTCTCTGTGAAATACAACCACCATGATGCTGAGATATTTGCAAAACTCCGGACCGCTGGTGCCTACGGTGAGGCCCGGCGGTGGGTGGTGCAGATATTTCACAAAGTAAGTACCCTGCTATTTAAAGAAGAATAGGCAATAAATAAAAAATGACTGTGTCATTATTATTATTATTATTATTATTATTATTATTATTATTATTATTATTGTCGTCATTGTTATTGTTATCAGTGTTATTATCTTAGTTACAGCTATTATTATTGTTATTACTATTATTACTGCCATAATTATAATGATTATTGCTACGATTATTATTATTATTTCATATCCTTTACAAAACAATATCAATTTTAAATGTGTGTTGACCGTCGAATAAGTGCACAACGATCTTTTAAAGCGTTATAAAAAAGTGTAGTATCAGTCACTAATTTAAACATCCCTCCAGCATCTACATACTCAACACTTCGTGGATATTTCATTTTTGAGATTTTCAACTAGAGATTGGGGCCGATAACACATTGGTAATGATGTCGGTCATCACGAGCATGGTGGTGGTTGGATTCCGCTCCGGGCCAACCAAGCCTCTCATCCCATCGGAGTCGGTGAATTGGCACCGGACTTGTCTGGGAAAACATCACTCTTGCAATTCAACTGGGAACGCTCCAGCCCGGCTATCTCAGGACACCAGCGAGAATTGCTCGACAAGCATTCTACGACATTCAAGATGAAATGAAAGTGCTCAAGCAACAACCGAAGCCACACGTAAAGTTGGAAGGTCTTCGTGGACAGTGGATGCGAGCAAACGAATTGAATGCGCAATGTGCTGGGATCCGAGTAGATGTGAAGACGGGTCAAATAAAATAAAAAATAAATAGAAAAAACTAGAGATTAACTCCAAACGGTTCACCGCCTCATCGTGGCTGGGAGGTGTTCCTGGGTGTCCGGCTGCTATGTAAAGTAGGGGGATCATCCCTCCAGCAGGACCTCCCAGGCTAAGAAGGAATCCGGCGTTTCTATTAAGAAGCCCAACTAAGAGTAAAACCAATACTAGGATTCACCAGCGTTCTGGTATCAAACAAGTCGCAAGGTGGCAAATCTCTCTTATCCACAAGGGCGGCGATTGCTTGTGGTGGTGACCACCTGAGAAATGATTCGGCTAGGCTGACCTCAGGACTCCAGTAAACCACTGTGCCTAAACCAGAAGAGACTCCGGAAAAGTGGAAATTACGTTGGAGCTCGCACAGCCAGTGAAGAAGAGTCATCCAAGTAAGTGAGTATCCATATAACTAGAATTGTGAGACTAGACAGTCGATATCTATTTATATCAGGTAATTTCTTGATAAATTTCGTAAGAAAAAAAGGAACATGGTGGTGTTTCGGATGGTGCGCTGCAAGTGGAATAGATGATATGCATTATTACTGGTCGTTTTCGATAAACAGCATCTTGATACTGAAATAGCGCAGATCACAGTAAGTGACTCGATCTTCTGAAAATCGGTAACTATTACCATACCAGGTTTCTTTTTTTTGCAAAAAATAAAAGGAATGTCCTTTAAAGATCCTAATCGAAATATTGAAGGAGAGCTTAATGTTTTATTGTAGTGTAATACTGTTTGTTAACATTTATATATACACACTTAAAAGTCACTATCGTTTTTTTGAGCTTCTGTGAAAAACTAGTTGAAACACTGTTTGGTACTTTTCTTCAGACATTTCTGCAGTTTCTACATATTATAAGCAGTGTATGGAACACATGAATTAGGGCTTGCTTTGTAATACACAAATGGTCTTTGGTTCGAACTAACGCCTCAGGCTAGTCAACCTTGTTATCCCTCCGAGATTGAAAAAATTGGTGAAAGACCTGTCTGGAAAGATATCACCACTGAGATGATACATCGGTATACCAGCGTAATTCTATGTTACACAGTGATAGAGAATGTTGAGAAAGCCTTTCTATCATAGGGATGAAAATATCCTAGAATGGTATATAAAGGTGCAATGAAATTATAACTGCGATTTGTCTAAAGAAATAGAGAATGGTTTCTACGCACATTGGGGTTCGAGATACTTTGTTATTGTCTTCACGGAAAACACTCCTTGGAAGCTTTCGCAATCTTTTTTTTCTTCGTCCGTCGAGCCAAATATTCGGTTCTCGAACAAAAAAAAGCTTTGAATGAAACCCATTACAAAACTGAGTCGAACGAACTTTTTTCTGCAACAGTAAGGTTAACGGGGGAACGTGAGAAAGTAGAAAATCTGTGATACACTCGTTAATTATTAACCTGAAATCCTGTTATAACGAAAGGGAAAGCTTTTTCTCGTTTGCAAAAACACGTCATTAATATTCGAGGCAACAAAATTCGTCTCGTTAGCCGCTACTAGTAAACAGAAGCTGTTCAGTAGAATTCTTAGAAGGAGATAACTATCACAGTGAAGAGCTGAAAATTGGCGGTGGAGGACGTCAGTTGACATTCACAGGTTTTTCAAAAGCGTGGCGATTTTTTAAAGTTCTATGAAGCTTGCTTCCTACAGAAAATACTACCATACCCTACGTGATATAATCATGTTGCTTACATTACATTATCTGTCCAATCCCATATATTTTCTGTGGTTTGTTTTTTGCCTCAAATAAAAGCAAACATCGTTATGCTTAGTCTTTAAATTTCCGCTACAGTGAGTTTGATCTAATTACACACTTAAAAAACTCTCAAAGAAAGCACCAGGCACCGCCTTGCTGATGAGCCCTCATAAAACGGGTTGATGATGTAATTGTACATCGTATTCGTTTCTGCACAATCAAAGGTTCCTCTATAAGGGTCATATGCAGTCTGCAATGACACAGGACCACTGGCTCGATTCCAAGCTCCGACGTAGCCAAGCCCTCCACCTCTCAGGGTTTGGCAAATTGGCGTCATACCTGTCTGCGAGGAGAAGAACATTGGCTTCATCATGCCACCAAAAATCATTGTATAGGACAAATATCAGCGGTGCTTAATGGATTCGAGTGCATACTGCATCGCTATTGTTGATTATGATTTATCAGTGCCAACATAGTTTTGTACTCGCTCTCACCACATTCAAAGATTCTAAGAAAACTACACGTTCATCAGTGTGTTCCCACATGTTTCTTGTTCCCAACCTTCCTTTCTCTAGAATTATACTTATGAACGAAAAACGAAGGACAGTATTCTCTCAAGAACGATACACCTTTATTCGTTAGCCTTAATCTTCTGTAATATCATTTGATTGTTCGTTCACGTCTTTTTCACGCACATCTATTCAGATGTTAACTTTTTAAATTACTATTTGAGTCAAGTGATGGTTTGAGTGGAACCAATCTGGTGAAACTCTCGTTGAAGTTTATTCAAAGGTTTTGCTTCTTGGCATGAAACTTGGCTTTCGAGTGCGAATCCCTTTGGTGCTAACAATGACAGTGCAATAAACAATAGCTTTTGCCTGTCTTTTTAAACAGATGTGCCCAAAAACCTTCAGAGGGTTTAAATGCTATACTTCTTTCTACGTCTAAGGCAAAAATGTTCGGTAGCCGAACCTGAGAGTGACTAGTTTGAAAAAAAAGCTTTTGATCGGTTTCTCAAGCATACTTTACGCAAGCTCTCTTACATTCAACCTAGTCTTTCTCTGTCCTTTACCCTTAGCAGCACTTGTCAATAATGCGCGTTGATCAATAATACCTCTGTGTACTTCACATTAGGTCGTTTTGATCAGTTGTTTCCATGTGCTTTTTGTAGTTTCCATTAGCAGTGCAACTATTTATTTCATCTTTTTATTTATTAAGATCAAAAAAATTTTTTGTCGGAAAAAAATGAGTGTTCTTCTACGAACAGATAAGTTCGATGCTAAGTGCTCATTGAGGACTCAACTATTGTGAAATATTGGCGATGATTTCGTTATTTTCAACCTAAGCATTTTTTCCGGAAAGTTGCTCGAATTTTTTCTTCTGGCTAGGATTCAGTACATGACATGGTCCCCGATCAGTGGATAGACTAATCGCAGGAGTCACTGGTGGCAGAGGAACTATTGCCGTACTGGATGATTCTTACTCCCGAATAATCCAACTTCTCTGCTGTCCATAAGATTCAGCGACTGATATTAGTGAATACCAACGACAACGTACTCTTGGGATTTCAAAGAAAACCATGTTCAACCAGTAATCAACATGACAGTGAAGATAACAACAAATTTTTTTAACCGCAGTTGAACACGCGAATCCTACCGGTTTGTTCACCAAAGTGGTATGGTTTGCACAACCTGAGAAGTTGGTCTGACTAGCCATCGTAGGGAATCTGGCTCTGTTATCTTTTCGATGTTCAACATAAGCCATCCTAAAAACATGTTATAGAACGTTTTCTTAGTTGGTCAACTCTTTGCTAAAGTTTCATGTTCTCAGTTTACCATTTTTGTCTTCATAACATTTTTTTCCCTTAACTATGTTACTGCCGATCTACATCTTCTTCTAA
The DNA here is from genome assembly GCA_018806985.1 of Angiostrongylus vasorum. Lineage (NCBI taxonomy): Eukaryota > Metazoa > Nematoda > Chromadorea > Rhabditida > Metastrongylidae > Angiostrongylus > Angiostrongylus vasorum. The sequence goes on along the minus strand of JADANN010000202.1, from coordinate 91,285 downwards.
TCCCTCTTTATATTCCGTTACTTTTACCGTTTTCGTCAATATGTCTCTCTCTCTTATCTATTCCCTTCCTCCTGTTTCTTCGCTACTTCTACTGTCGTGTACGAATTCGTTTCCTTTATCAGCTTTGTTCGCTACGGTTACTTGCTGAAATATGATTCGTAATCATTAAGGAAAAATGTTTTTTGGTTCATTAACTTTTTTTCGAAACAATGAATTCTGTGAATGCCTTGAACGCTTTAGCTTGATGATTTTACTAGTTTAAAATGGAGCTAGGGCGCGTGTGGCGCAGTGGTTGGAGGCTCCCTGCAATACACATGGGATTCCCGCGCCCGTGGCCCACCAAGCCTTCCATCCCTCCGGGGTCGGCAAATTGGTACCAGACTTGTCTAGTAGGATAGCAGCACTGGCTCGATACATCGGTAGGACACCGAGAGTCGTTGTAGAGGCCAGATATGCATTCGTTCACCTTTAAACGATGCTTAATGAAGTGGAATACATGACGCATCCTTTCAGAGATTGATCAACGCCCAGTGCTTTATCCTTTATCCTTTAAAATGGAATTCGTTCAATTCGCAGTGGAATAGAATCACTTTTAATCCAAAAGCTTCGCAGATACTCTAGAACTTCTATCTTTTTACCATGCTTCTTACTACTTTCCCTCTCGCGTTATCCGAAACTCAGAGTTCAGTTTGAGAAAAACAGCTCTTGCTCCCATTGATTTCATCAAAGTTCACATATTCAAACCTGGCAAATCTGATTCGTTCATTGATGTCATCTTGGTCGCTTGTACTTATTGACTGGGCTAATTTGGGGAGAAGTACATTCGTGACTTTCAGGACTATGTGTAAATACATTTGTTGCATTGTCCTCTGCATCTTACTGACACACTGTAGCTGTAATCTGTTTACTGGGAGAATTTCCACACGACCATCGGCGGGAAAGCGGAGCATTACCGAACCGTATGAAGTCTCCAGTATGAGAAGTAAGTTCACTTACTGATGACTAATAACGGAAACTCTGAAAAGTGCAAAACAACGGGGGACTAACACCAGACTAAACTTTCAACTCTGCTGCTTAGTATTTGGTCGTTAATAGATTACTGTCAGATATTGTTTACTCCTTGACAGTTTGTTTTTGTTATTTGAACTTTTGAACGACTCGTCTTCACTAAAAACGAATTTAATCGGCCTGAGCATGTTTATCGTTTAACTCCTATGTGAATTTCCTGAGCATGTGTTTCAGTGCAGTCCCGAGAAATCCTTATAGATCAGGGAAAGAGACTAACAACCTTGTGACTAGGTTTCTTCCAGAATGGTCGTAGTTCGCTGCAGTGATCTATTCCGAGTTGGGGATCCTGATGAAAATGTGCAACCCTTTTTACAATTTCGATGATCGTGTCTGGGTACAAACCACTCTTCATACTTTACAGTTTGGCACCCAGGATTACCCCCAATCAGACTGAAGTGACAAAGGAGTGGCTAAAGTGGAGAAGATGGTTTACTTTCCTCTTTCGAAATCGTATTTTGCTGAGTTAAATGCCATTTCATTAACTAATTTCAGATTTATTGTGCTCGCCTACAGTGGTGGATTCGGTTATGACGCGTATTGTAGCACTACAGCTCGAGATTGATGAACTTTCTGACGTACTGACGACATGCCTTCCTGGAACAGAATTGACAAGGCTCCAAGATCCAACTGTTTGAGAGATTAATATCAGAAAGCGTGAAGGTTTTTTAGTTGTTTGGATAAGCTTGTCATTAATGATTCCACTTTATTCAACAAGGCTTTTTTTACTATGACACTCGTACATATGCATACGCAAAAAGATAAAACATTGAGCATTCGATGTGGATCAAATCGTTGGAGATGTCCCATCCAAGTCCACTGAACATGGAAATGGTGACTGATTTTATAGCTGATCTATGAAATGACTGCAGCAGACCTACTCAAGCATCAAGCCAGTGCTTCTTATCTTCCCAGACCTTGTATATAATCCAGGGCACCTGTAAACATTGCGCAACACGCTCCCGCTACGCACATTTGTAGATACACGTCTGCACCTGTGTGCTTGTGTAAATTTGTGTATTTCTGTGCAAGTTTGAATGCAAATGTATATGTACTTGTATATGTATATGTGTGTAAAAAACACAAAGCCAAAGATTGAACGTTCAGAATTTAGTCAGCAAAGACAAAACGATGTTTAAGCAAATTATCGTTATTGGCTCTTTATGTGTTGAATACGTAAAAAAAGCAACCGTGCACTTGCGACGGGTCACAGATTGAGTCAAGAATTGGAATCCGTCCTACTGCCTCTATTTTCTTCTTTTTTCCTACTTTTACAAATAAGCTTAATGCACGGCTAAGGGAACACTAAACACTCGTTGATATGCCAGAACCTACAGCAGAGTTCTGTGAGTTACCTGCGGTAAGTTTCGTGTCATACATTGTAGAAATAAAATATCTGAACGAGTGTGATGCGCTAATAGAAACTTTGCTTTTGCTTGCCCTCGAATACTCCACTGCTAATGACAGCTCTGAGCTACATTCTAGAATTATTAAGCAAAGACCAGCATGTTGCAAAACATAGTTCCGCTAACTTGTCGGCACTTTCGAATTCTTCAGAGCAGGTATCATCCGAGTGGATTGTCCAAAACAGTTCGTCATTGCGATGTGGGTCTTTATACTCTCATCAAGTCGAAACTTTTGGAGAGAAGCATCGCCTGAATGAGAAACTCACTCGATATTGAAGTTTTGTTACAAGACAGTCGTTGATCTATTGCCATTTAACCACAAGGATGCAGAGCTATGAGCAATACTTGGAACTTCACTTGGGCTTCGAACCTGCAATTACCTTTTCTGGGGACTCATGTGCTATCCACTAAATCAAACGTGGCTCTTGCCTTGCTTTCCTTGTGGTTATATTTCACATCATGCCATGCATGCACGGATCTTCCTCATAGAGGATCTCTTCCTAGTTAGGCGATAAAACAACGTGGCGCGTAGCCAAGTGGAGGATAGGCTGTTTATCGTGGACCACAAGCGAACTTGTGATTCGCTGAGACGCAGAGGATCCAGGAGATAGGCTTTCTGGGTCTGTCGCGCGAATTTGCCACCTACCTTCTGTGTTTAAGAAAATGTATTCAGCTATGCGCGTTTAGGTGTTTTCCTGTTTACGCGGATTGTATTCTACGAGTCATTTCGGCGAAAGCTCTGCAATCAACTAAGAAGGAAGTATGTGGTAGGCAGTTAGGAGTCGGTTTTAACAAATGAGCTTCTCGTCCATTCCGGGAGAGACTGGTAAGCTACCCGTGAGTAAATGCAAGTCCCATGTTCAGAACGCAGTGAACTATATCAAAAAAATGGGTATCAAAAAACTAAACACAACAAAATAAAGGGACCTCATTTTTCCAACGCCTAAAGAGGCGCCGATTTGGCAGCTTGGGTAAGACAAGTATAGAGGCTGCTAAAATCTCAGGGCCATTCTAAGCTGTCTAAATCACAAAGGACTAAGGTGACGATATACCTACAAGGCACGCACATTTTCACATGATTCCTCGACAGAAGACTTGACCATTCAGGAAAGCAGGATAACGTGCGATGTCATGGGGACTGTCGGAACGAGAAGAAGCCACACATTCAATTGCCGCATATTACATCGGAGAACAACTGTTCCTCGGAACATGCGACATTAGAGGAGTGGCGGTGTCGGCGTTCTCGTCAGTACAAGTTTGGCCATAAACATTGATTCATTCGAACAGCTAACAACCCGAATCGGACATTTACAGTTGATGAAATGTGGATTAGTATCATCTTCCACAACATTCGTCGTTTTCCTACCCTACATCAATCTACGAAAAAGACGAAATCAGGGCGTTCTATATGCACTTGGTGAACTTCTACAAAGAACATCATACTTTTTGAACATATTTTAACACTAAGATTGGACACTACAAGAACGTATGAAAGGCGTCACATTTGGATCCACGAATTAGAATGGAAGGAGCAGAGTGTGCTGGCTGCCCGAGCTACCATGACGACTGAGAACTTTCATAATATTCTCAGTTCTAGAAACTGCACTCTGAAAGCTGCACCTGCGATTCTTCCAATGGAGAGCACCATAAAAAAAAAGAAGTAGGCCACATCACAGTAAATCGAAGGTTTTGCCGAACCGATGTAATTTCCGCCCCCAAAATTTTATATGGAATCAGACCATTGCTCACTTCGTACCACATTCCAAGCTTCGTGGAAAGGATAGAAAGCACTTAAGTTTTAAAAAAACCAACTTCAAAAACCACCACTAATAGAACAGGTTTTATCCAGACCATTAGTCGGTTCATCGAATGATGTCATTATTGATAACATCGTTGAGAGATAACACAGGCTCATTCAACATCCTCATGTTAGCGTTATAAAAGCTGACAGTTCGAAAATCACCAAGAGACTCTGTCTCCAGAAACACTCGAGCTCATACGCCGGCGTGGAATCGCACGAGCTGCAGGCAACCGCGAACTAACGTCCGAACTTGCAAAACGATGCAGACAGGCCGATAAAAAGAAGATCTTAAAGAAGGAAAAGCGCCAGTTACAGTCAAAGTCGAAGAGGCTGTCAAGAGCATTTGCAAAGCCTTCTAAAACTTCACAGATTGTAAAACCAAGATGGGTACACTCCAACGCCCAGAAAGAACAATTGCAACCAACAGAACGACATTGGAGAAAATCATTCACGACTGCTGGGATATGTCATCTCACTGGTTCTTCCTTCCCGAAATCCGTCGTGCTATTTCAACGGTGAACAATCGAAAAACACCTGGTATGAAAAGGATTAGATCTGAACACCCGAAGAACCTTCCGCTAATCCTTATTAACACTAGGGCGGCTCTTCACACGTTATTTGTAATAATGAAAGGTTCTCCATCGATGGAAGATCAGAAACAGTGCTACTGTTCAGGAACAGCGACCTCCACAGTATCTTCAAAAATCGCCCAATCTGTCTACTGTCGTCTACAAACTTTGCACCAAAGTCATCTTAAACAAATTGGATAGAACATTGGACGAAGACCAGACATGTAATCACGCAGGGTTTCGAAAAGGATACAACACGATGGAAAACATCCACCCGATAATAGGATTCATTGAAGCATCACGAGAGTACAAGGGACTGCTCTGTCTCACTATCATCGATCTAAGGAAAGAGTTTGACTCAGTCAAGATAGAAGCTATCATGGAAGCCCCTAAGCGCCCAGGGACTCCCCTACTCAGTGTATTAAGTGAACTACACCCAATTTTTTAACGAAAATATCACCATAACGATGCTGAGATATTTGCAAAACTTGGGACCGCAGGTGTCTGTGGTGGGGAACGAACGCGCTATTGTCCTTTCTGGGGAGTAACGCGTTCACCACCACACCATGCGGGTCCTTCGTTTCGCCTGTCTCTCAGCTAGTTTAAAAATAGTAGGCAGTAAATAAAACGGTAAACATTGTGATTATAACTAAAAGCCTCAGCTTAATTGGGTTCATTGCCGATTTGCACTCCCCAGATCAATCCCGCTGACGGGTGATTGCTGATGGCAGAGATCGATAGAACTAGCTGAGAGAGGCGAAACGAAGGACCCCAATGGTGTGGTGGTGAGCGCGCTACTCCCCGGAAAGGACAATAGCGCGTTCGTTCCCCACCGCAGACACCTGCGGTCCGGAGTTTTGCAAATATCTCAGCATTGTAGAAGTTATAATTTCGCAACATACCCCTGCCGTTAAAAAAGAATAGGCAGTAAATAAAACGGTAAACATTGTGAAATACCACCATTCTATAACAATTTTAATATTGACTTCAAAAGAGGGGTTAGGCAAGGCGATACCACATCGCTAAAATTATTTACCGCCACCCTCGAGAATGTCGTCAAACACTGTCGTGCAAACACTGGAATGAGGCAACATAAGAGTGAAAATCAATGGTCGGTAATTATACCATGTTCGCTTTGCTGATGACAACTTTCTTCTAACACCAGACATTAGCCAGGCGGAACGAATTCTAGCCGACCTCGAAAACGCCTGTGGAAAGATTGGTCTTCGACTAAATCTCACAAAAAACGATGTTCATTAAGAATAGATGGGTTATTTATGCCCCATTCATACCCAATGGAATGGATATCTCCGAACGATCCAGTTACGTCTATCTAGGTCGGGAAATCAACATGATGAACGACTTAGCTCTAGAGTTGACCAGAAAGAAATGAGCGGTTTGTGGAACTTTAAAGAGCATCGAGGTGTAGTGAGGACAGCAAAGAACATCCGATTCCGTGCCAGTCTTTCGGGTCCACGAATCTTCCTGCTTTAACGTACGCATCAGTAAACTCGACGCTATGAAGAAGTAGGAAGGATGAAAAAATCACTCAGCGTTATGAAATTTGCAGTCGATAAACGATGCTAGAGGATTCCTGTATCATTAAAGCGAGGGAAGGGAATCCGAAGCTCCAATCTACGTCAGTGATCAAAAAGGCAAGTGCTTCGTTCTGTACGTCAAACTGTCGAAGATAAGGTGGACAGAACATAATGCGTGGGAAAGTATGACGCTAGACGAGTCCCTAGAGCGAAGAGAAGGAGCTGGGATGCTCTTGCATGCAACAGGAAGATCTGGAAGACTTACTGCACCTACTAGGGTCTCTCGATGAACAACGGAGCGACAACGGATACAGGTGATAACTGGTATGAAAAAAAAGAATAAGCCATAAATAACAAAGCTAGAACACTCTGATTTCGACTTCTTCTTCAGCTGTGGTTCATTGCCAATTTGTGTCCCCCAGATCAATCCCTTTGATGGATGATTGTTGATAGCACTTATAGGTTAAAACACGGCTAAGAGAAAAGTGACAAGAAGGACCCACAATGTGTGGTGGTGACCGCATTAGCCGCTGGAAAGGGTAATAGCGTGTTCGCTCTCCATCGCAGACACCTGCGGTCCGGAGTTATACAAATATTTGGGCATCATCGCGAAAATTCTAATAGGCAGTAAATGAAAAAGTTGGCATTGTAAATGGCAACATTTTAACTTTTTTATTCACTGCCAATTCTTTTTCTTCATGACAGCTTATGATGTTAAATGCAACCACGACGATGCTCAAATATTTGCAAAACTCTGGACCGCAGGTATCTGTGGTAGGGAACGAACGCGCTATTATTAAACTTTCCGGGGTACAATCCCACAACGCGTCTTTCGCTTCGCCTGTCTTTCAGCTTAAATTTGCCACTCATTTTTGGTACTTTATTTTTGCATCGGTTGCAAGATATTGCTACGCTGTGTGGCAGGTGATGAAGTATCGACCACCACAGGCAGCATTGCACGCCGAAAATGCAGTCCACATCCGATGGCAATAATTCGACATCTTTACTACATAAAGGTGCTTCGCTGAATGTAGTTATTTCACTCGAGATGTGCTGCACTGAATAAAGATCCTACTCCTTGTAACTACGATGACTCAAGTCGTGTTGAAGATTCTGTGGAAAATAAATTCGGTTCCCCTCCAGCTCTGAAGAAGACGGAGTCGTTGAAATATTGGCTGCTCTAAGCTTTACAACAGATTCTGCTAGCTCGATAATGTTAGAAAGTGTGAATTGTTAATGCTGTGGTTAAATGACGGTCGGTTTGAGAAAAGTACTGATATGGTTGTAGGGAAGGGCAGTCGATCCGCCTTTAGAAGGTAATATTTTTAAGAATTATGTAGCCGCAAAAAACAACACATGAATAATCTGAAATATTGTCGATCCCACTGCATTTCACAGATTCGAGGTGTAAAAAATATTAGCCACCCCGGATCGTCGCACAACCATTTGAGAATCGATGGTGCATTCTGGACGTTTCCTGATTTGGATCCGTTCCACATTTTACTGTTTTTCATGGGCACTACTCTCATGTAACAAAAAGTTGAAACATGGAGACCTCGACTGCAGCTTTAGCTCATCTGAGATCAATGACGATTTGTGCTTTGCAGACCATTTCCATTAATGGTTGATTGCTGATAGCACCGTTAGAGTGAAAAACGTAACTTCAGGCAGGCAAAGAGGAAGCTTCGGTTTTTAGCGTGGATTAACGTGAGCCCACCGTAAGCGAAATCCCTGGTTTGATTCGCACCTGATGTCTCGAGTTTTCCCTCATACCTCAGCATCCCTGTGGTTATATGTCACTTAATGCATAGCTAGGAAAAAAAAGAATAGGCAGTGAATAAAATCTGAAACGCGAGTTCTCATATTCTTGAGTATTCCTATTATCGCGTAAACAAAGTCCACGTGTTAACCGTCACGTGCCATTATAACCTTTTTTTTTCAGGTACAGTTAGCTTCAACTAATTCACCAGCTGTTTGTTAGGTCCAACGTTCAGCATCAGGCTAACTGCTCCAGGTCTGACCTATAAGGACGATCAGTTAACGTTTACCCCACCAACTTTGTGGTTGACCATTTCTCTTTTTTCCCTCGCCACCGATATGGATGTATGTTTTAAATGACTCGTTATTGCAAGCATGTCCATAATGTCTGTACCAGTATTTTTACGAGATCTTCTATGAGAATCTATGGGAATAATACTTCTAATCTAGAACTGGCTTTTGTAACTATTACAAAACAAGTAGATCTGAAATTTAAACACAACTCTGGCAGGACACACTGTGATTGTTCTATTCCCATGTGCCGTCCTGCTTCCGGCATTACGGGTTAGGTGAATTGATAGAAACTCGTCCTAGAAGGATATGTCCGTAACTACTAATCTTATTTTTCCAAGGGCAAACACTATACGTATTATTAGAGATTTACTACGAAAATAAAAGCAACTCGTCCTCACAAATACGTACGCAAACACTACACATAAAGACAACTCGTCCAAACAAATAGGTACGTAAACACAGCAGTTATTTCATTTAAAAATTAGGAATGTGAAAAACTATAATGACGTCATCATTTTGAAGGATTATTGCACCATCGAGCACAAAATTCATAGTGTTGACTAAAGATATGGGCTGCCAATGATAATCTGGATTAGAAGAAAGTAGAAACGTGCTTGAAAATGTGGTCCAAATGACGAAAAACCCGAATATTACAAGTAACAAGCATACATCGTGTGAGAATTTTGTGGTTTCTGAATGAAATCTCTTTATAAACGATTTAATTCGTGCATAAGAAATATAAATGATGTCTTTTCATACTTCAAGCTCATGAAGTATATGGCAGAATGATCAGAAGGGTTTCGATTGGTCTACAATAGTTCCGTATAATATTGATATGCGTAGAAAGATATTCTTAATGAAGAAGCTATTACAGACGAATTTCTAGCAATGTCTAGATAACGTGAAAATGCTAAAAAAACAACTCATTACAGCTTACGAATGACGATGTAAAAGTGTCGTCGTTAGCCAACGTCCAACGGTGATGCCCACTATGTCTACCGGTCAGACTAACGCCAAGCTGCTCAACGGGCATGGAGCGAAGACCCTATGTGCCGTACGAATCGTCACCTTACCATCGTGCAAGGAGTCCGGCTGAGCAAATACAACCTGAATGCGACAGAATCAAATCTATTAACTGTTTACGAGAAACACACTAGAAGTAGTCAAATAACATTCATCATCTCGTTTCGTTAGTTCGCACTGTTCTTTCTACAAGGATCTAAGAGAGGACGACCCCGGGATCTTTACCACAGGTAGTTGCCAACCTTTCTGGAAGAGATAAAGCTTCCCTCAGATAAGTCCTGAGCAATTTCTAAGAAGCGGAGGAATGGGAGGTTTGAATGGACGGGGTTTAACCAAATGCCTTTGTGCAAATTGCTGAACTATCTCTAACCAAAACTGTCTCTTCGTGCCCCCTTATTTCCTTTCTGCTTGAAACATTTCAAATCAATATGAAGTAACAAAAACTGCTAGTTTTTTCTGTTGCAGTAGCTTATTATGCAATTCAAAACCTTAACGAAATGCACTTTTGCAATGAAAAGGAGTAATTAAAATAGGTGACGAACTTGATCTCGATAAAGTCTGAGCTTCATTTCAGGTACGGCTACATTTTGGAGAATTTTCATGGCCTGTTCGCCTGGTTGTACCATCGCAACACATGTAGCAGGAAACGAGAGGAGGCTTTCGGTACTAAAAAATAGCTGATTCAAGAAGGGTCAAAGCGTTCGTGTTTGATTAATCCCTGAAAGATGCGTCGTACACTAGACGCTTCAACATCGTAGAGGTGAGTGACTGCGTATGTAGTGGCTTGCGGAAGCCTAGCGATGTCCTTCAATATCAAGTCGAGGTGTGGACGGCTTGTATCGCTCGTGGGACAACGGATCTTACCGAACATCTTGTGACTATTGCAGAACACCTCCACTGCGTTGTTCGAACCCTTTACCACTAAGATGTTCTTTGGAGCATATGGGCAATGCTTTTGTGCCGACATTCGTACTTTATTCATTTCAACGACATAGAATCAGTTACCGGTCGTGCTCCCGAAATCCATGCAGCCAGTCTGGATCGCCGTTGTCGACAACATACACACGTTCACCAAGCACTAGTGGTGCAACTGCATTGGGTGGAGCATACTCATGAATCACGATGTATCCACCATTCAAAGCTGAAAGGATACTCTTTTTAAGACGGATTAAGAACACTAATGAGTTTGCAGTTACAGTTCTAGATGCAAATGGTGCAGTTTACTTCAGAGTGAACAGTTTTAAACGAGTTTTTGTCAGATAATACAGAAAGAGTGGTGCTTCTAAACGTGTATTAGTGGGCTCATTTGAAGCATGTGAACGTTGCTTAACCGTCTACAACTTACCAGGTGCTGCACTGCTTCGTCTACTATTTCCATTACATGGAGAACAACTACGCTCCCAGTCGGACAGATCTGAAGAATCGTTCTTTTTCCGTGGCTGTGCACCGACTATTTTGGTTCCTAAAATTGGACAACAGAGCTATTAAGAGGTGTTTCAATCCTTGAAAACAAAATTCACTCCTATTTATCGAGAAGATTAAGGTGCTGTAGGTTCATAAGCATTAGATGATTTTGTTTTTCTTTACATGACCCGTCATTACATCTACCGCGCGGATCCCAATACTTCTCACACTCGATTCGTTTTTCCTCGCATTCACCGTACACAAAGGTATTCGAACATTCTGCGTGTTGCTTCGGCTGCTGCTTGAGAATTTCGTCTTCTTTTTAGAATGAATATCGTAGAATTCTGGTCGAGTCGATTATCCTTGCGATCTTGGAGATAGCCCAGCTAAGACATACTCACATTGATTGGAGGAGAACTTTGGGGATAAGTTGAACTAGAACTTTGCTTCCTGGTAGGTTGCATCACTAACCACTGCGCAATCCTTCGCATTATAAATGGCTATTTGAAAGTGACTGGCATACAGAATATTTCATTTGAAATAATGACCAATATGTTTACATGTGTGGTACCTTGAGTACGCACAGTCAAGCAGCAAGTAGAGTTTGTCATTTTCTTCAGAGTTGCTGAATCTTTTATAAAGTAAAAAAGGCAGACTAAAGCAGTAGGAGGAAACTAAACAAACAACATTCTTACGAATAGAAACACTGTGTTCTACAATATCTTCATACACTTACTCATCGGACTACGATTCGTTGTGTTGATTCTTGGCGGCATCTCCTGACAGTCCAACGAAAGAGATTTCATTTGTGTTGTTAATTTTGGTGCACGTCTACGTCCTGCTGACGGGCCTGAAAGCAATTATAAAATTGGTCAACAACAGACAACGAAAATAGTTGGTGAATCATTGGACCGGAAGAGTTATCATTCCGTTCGTTTCGACAATGGTTGCTGTGACTTGTAGACCCAACTTATGATGACTGTCTAAGCTTTAATTATCTCATCTAATAGCACGCACCACGGATCTCCCTCATATGAGGGATGTCGAGCCAGTTACTCGCGAGGCTGCGTGGTGCGTCCCCCAGGTGACAGATCGGGGGTTAATCGCGGACCAAAAGCGACCTTCGCTTTCCCTAAGGCGCAGGTGGATCCAGGGGTTGGACTTCCTGTTTCTGCTACGACGATTTGGCAAATACTTTCTGTATTCACGAGACGCATTGATTCATAAGTGCGTGGGTGTGTTTTCGTCTATGCAGCTTGTATTCTACGAGTCAATTCGACCAAAAGCCTGCAATCAAGTGACCAGGAAGCATATGGGAGGCGGTTAGCAGTCGCCTTCAACAAATAAGCTCCATGTCCACTGTGGGAGAAACTGGCGAGATACACGTGAGTATATCTAGCCCCCCCACGGTCAGGGCTCAACAAGCTGTACGTGGGTATCAAAAAAGCTAAACACCTGAGTAGTAGTCGTGAATGATTTTCTCCATTGCCTTTCTGGGCACTGTAACTATTTCGTCTGAGCGTTGGAGTGCAACCATACTGGTCATGTAATTGGCGAAGCTTCGTCGGCTTTTCCCAGCCCGACATCTTCCTAACAGCCGACTAGTGAATTGAATAAGTCGCAGTTTATGCAGGTTTTGGGACTTCGTTTTTTGAATTTAGCGGCTTTCCTCGTTTTCGCTAGAAAAAGAGATCTTGCGCGAAGGAGGCGATGGTCTGATCCCATGTAGAATTTCAAGACAACAGCGACATCGGTAAAGCAAAACCTTCGATTTAGTATGATTTACCATGATGTGGTCGGTTTTATTTTTTTATGGTACTCTCCACTGGGAAACTTTCATGAGAGTAGGGTGTCTGGAATTGCGGGTTACTATGAAAGTCGTCCTAGACAGGACTGACAGAGTACTGGACGAAGCGCGGCTAGGTAAGCAAGCAGAGTTGCGAAAAAGGATTTAGTACGATGGACCACATCCACACGATAACAAGACTTATTGAAGTATCGCGAGAGTACAACAGACCGCTCTATCTCACTTTCACCGATTTAAAGGAGGCTTTTGACTCAAATGAGATAGAAGCAGTCATCGAAAAAGCTCTTGGTATTCAAGGAGTCCCTACTCAGTACACAAAGATTCTTCATGAGCTGTACAAAAATTCCACAACCAAGATATCACCATTCTACAAGATATTAACATTGACGTCAAAAGAGGAGTTAGGCAAGGCGATGCCACCTCGCCAAAATTATTTACCGCCACCCCCCAGAACGTCACGCGAACATTGGAATGGGACAATATGGGAGTGAAAATCAAGGGTCTGCAGTTACACCATCTTCGCTTTGCTGGTGACATCGTCCTTATGACATCAAACATTTGTCAAGTGGAACGAACGCTGGGCGACTTTGATAAAGCCTGTGAAAGGATTGGTCTTCGAGCAAATCTTACAAAAACGATGTTCATGAGGAACGGATTGTTTTCATAGGCCCCATTCACGCTCAACGGAACGAATATCTTCGAATCCTCCAGTTATGTCTATCTAGGTCGGGAAATCGACATGATGAACGACCTAGCTCCAGAGTTGAGAAGAAGGAAAGGAGCGGCTTGGGAAGCTTTCAGAACATCGAGGATGTAGTGAAGAGAACAAAGAAAACTCAACTTCGTGCCAACCTTTTCGACTCAGTGTTACCTTAACCATAGCCTAAGGTACGCACCAGAAACCTGGTCGCTACGTAAGCAGGATGAAAGATCGCTCAGCGTTATTGAACGGGCAGTCGAAAGGAAGATGCTAAGAGTATCCCGTGTCAGACAAATAAGCGAAGGGATCCGAAGCTCCGACCTGCGTAAACGATAAATATCAAGGATGCCGTTCTTCACGCCAAACAGTCGAAGATAAGGTGGGCCGGACACGTAATGCGTATGAATGACAACCGATGGACAAGAGCCGTTAGTGAGTGGACTCCTCGGGATGTTAAACGCACTGCAGGAAGACCACCGACTCTATGGTCAGAGTTCTTCACCAAAAGTCTAAAAAAAGCTATGGTGCTCAACGAGTCGCTAGAGCGAGCAGAACCCACTGTGCTACTCTTGCATGCGACAGGGAAAAATGGAAGTTTTACTGGCGCCGGCCCGAGTCACTCGACGGTCAACGGGGCGACAAGCGATGCAGCTGAATAGCTAAATTTGAAAAATCTAGCGGAATTATATCATAGCGTATACAATATTTGAATATGGTTCCTTTAAGCTGACTGGTTAAATAGTGAAAAGACGAAATAACACAAACCATTACAAAAAGTAGTACTTCAGAACGATTACCGTTGTTCAATAAGCGGTTGGTGAAAGAAGTATAGTACGATTTCACCTATACAAATCTGTGCAACAATTTGGTCGACAGATCCTTTCTTCTTAGATTCAACAAACTGAAGGAGTGACAAAGAAAAAAGACGGAAGTAATCGCTAGTAGAAGAATTGTGCTTTTGCGGGAAAAATAAATGGCATGTTCTACGTTTTTAGCACTGTAAACGAGCGTTACACGAACTTCACCATTATGATTATTAGTTTAGGATTTAGTCGTGCGGAGGTTATGGGTGTAAATTATATGGATGAAATTTGTAAAGTACACATCAACTTATTATCGTAACGCAACACAACAAAGAGCAGTGAATGCTTTGGGCAGGACGGAGTTGTTTTATACTTCGAAGCAGTGTCTCAGAAAGTAAGGAACAAACACCCGGTGCAATGAACTATAATGGTTCGACAGCCGCTTACTCACTTATTCCGGAAAGTTTGATTGAGGATTAACTAGTGTGGTGTTGCTGCATTTTATTGTACGTCATTCAAGCAGCATGAAGAATAGTTCATAATTTAATATGAAGGTGTTCAGCTGACTAGGTTGCGGTTAACTTGATATTTTCAGCCTCTGAAGAAGGTCGAATCCGTTGAAAAGTCAGCTGTGGTGAACAAACCATATATAATAACAATCTCGCATGTGCCTAGCAAGAAAACTGGAGATTACTTGTCGATGCCGAGGTTAATAGAAAACAGATATTGAGAAATACTGTAAGTTCTTAGTTTGTTTTCAGACAAATAAAAGGTAGAGGTGCTATAATTTGGTGAATAAACAGAATTTTATCCATTCGAAATCACTTTTTGTTCGTCAAGAAAACCCAAATCGGCTGATAGTGTCCTAGGCTGTGGAAAAAAACTGTGAGTGGTGAATATGCTCACCCGAATTATCCAGTTGTGGCGTTGAGCCGAGCATCGGTTTCGTTTTCATGGAACTCATTTCTGCGAAACCAGAATCCTGAAGTGAAGAAAAAAACCGTTTTAAAAGAACATTGAAAGGATGGATCAGGGTCTTTTGGAATAAACTTTCGATATCATCAAAAACAAAACATTATGAGAAAAAAATAAATCAATATAGTGTTAATCTGAACGGCTGTGAACTACCACGAAAAAGGCGTTTTCGTCAAGAAATCCACATTCCGAGAAATCCACTAGATAATTATCTCTGCGCGAAGAAGAATTGGAATCAAAAAACGATGAGAAAATTTGAAATGCATTAAGAGCTGAGGTTTGAAAACACTTTTAATTATACTTTCTTCGTCGGTTTATGAGAATCTAGGGAGAAATCTTAGATTTAAGCAAAGTATAAATTAAGGGAAGAGAGAGATAGTTCGTAGTTCTTCTACAAGCTTTTTTGTTGTTAGTGAAATATCTTTTTTTAAGAGGCATTACACTAAATCTAATAGAAATAAAACGAGGCTTTCGACGTTGATCTATTCCTGAGGAATGCGCTGTGCATCCAAAACTACATCGTGGAGTTGACTGAATGTGTGTTAGGCCTATACGATAACTTTGCAGTAGCCTACCGATGTATTAGCCCGGTACTGCCACCCTCCCAGAAAATTCTGAAACCTATTTGCCTACTTCGGGGAATGGAAGACTTGGTGAGCCCAGAGCACGAGATCGAGCTAAGAAGCAGGTGTGTGTTTGAAGACCCCCTCTAACCGCTGAGCTACGTGCCCCCATTGCTGCCAAGAGTATAATATTATTGATAAATTGTACTGAGCGCGAGTAGTGTTTAAATGAGCCTTGCAATATACACATTAATCGAAGTTGCCTGCAAGGACAAGAACACGTACTTGATTCATTGGTAGGTAGCTAGAAATAATTGTATAGGACGTATGTCTACTTTCGAACAGCGCTGTGAAGTTACGAATGTAGTCGAATGCATAGCGTATCCCTAACGGAATCATTAACGTGGAATGCTTTGTTACTTCGTGCTTAATAGTATCACCAAAGTAGTTCCAGAACAACGAGATTTGGCTGTGCTAATATTCTTCAGAACCGTTTTCTGCTTGTTCACTCGTTTAGTTAGAAAGTGACCAATTGTTTGTATAAGTCTATTTCTTTTGTAACAACCTAAATTGTCTTTATTGCAACCACTGTCATCTTTTAATCGAACATGTTAAAAGAGATTTTTCCAAAAAAAAAGGTTAGAATACAAAATCATGTAAATCAGCTGCTGAAGTAAAATCTTTGTCTCCTTTGGGACGACAATTTTCAATTCAACGAAAGCTTGAGGCATTTGTATTAAAAGCACTACAATTTTTTCACTCAGACTTTTCTTTCAACATTTTTTGGCAACAAAAAGTTCTTCAAACAAAGACGTGAAACTCTAGAAAAAATGTGTGGGGTTAATTTGGTGTAAATTGGGCGACGTTTTTTTTGCAGATACTCTAAGTCAATCTGACGTTGCAGAGAAAGCGAGCAGAATTTTTTCGTCTCACCAATCCATCGACGTCTCCCTTCTCATTTGATTTCCTTGAGATATCAAGGTTTTATTTTTTAACGAAGTTTTTGGTTAGCATTACGTTTTTCATTTTTGAGGAAAACTTCTTTATTGCGTTACTAAGACTTCATATGCGATTACAACTGCCATGAAGTACTAAGGGACTCACTTGTAGAGAGACTTGAGAAAGATTTCCAGGACTTGGTGTAGCAGAGTCTAAATTGTTCACTGACGATCCTCTTCGTGAGCCGTACTTTCCGGTGGCCTGCTTAAGTGCCAAATATACCGGATCGACTGGACCGTCTACAAATACTCCGAGATTATTTCGGGATAACGCAATCTTTTTCAAAGCAAGGAAAAACGTAGTAATACTATTCTGTTGGAAAAAAAATATTTCGTTTTCTGTGCTGTGCCATTAGTGCAGTAGACTTTTACGGAGCAAAGAGCGACCTAGTTCAACTGCACTAAACGCGTATCTATAAGATGTCTTTTTTCTCTTAGAAGCAAACATTTTATTATTCAAGTATAAGAATTGAGAACAGTATAGTATATAGTATAAGAATTATGACAAGATGCTTAACTGCCGCTCAAGGAGCAATACACATACCCTCCACAATCGCAAAGTCTCGATCTTCTAAAGAAGGATAAAAATAAAGGACCAAATAAATGATAATAATAATAGTAATAATAACAATGACAATAATAATAATAATGATAAAGAGGATAGTGGAACGACCACTGCGCCACACACGCCCATTGAATTTCTAAAGAAGAAGTTTCTCAACTGTGACAGTCTCAGAATTTCACCTTCCTTTCCGTTCTCATAAAGCAAACACGAAATTATTTTCTAGTAATACAACTTGGACTCATAAATAGAAGGTGTTCATAATGCTTTATGTCACTTTCAGATGCTGCAGTTTCTAGATGGCAGAAAAACTTTCTTTCGTCTTATCTCGAAGCACTTTGTATTTCTTTGCTACCATAAGATAATATGTTAGAGGGTGTTCGTGATTTTTCCCTTCAAACTCGCTGCATATCAATAGTTATTGATTGAAATGCATTGGTAAAAAAAACCCGAGAGTGCTCACGGGCGAGTTGCACTGTGACCAGTTCATGTAGTAGTCTATTCAGCTCTATCTCGATATGCTGACTCGCTTGGATTTCTTTTTGAGCTCTCTTCCTTTAAAATGACATGCTTTGAACTTAATGCGATTAAAATGAGTGTAAGAATAACTACATGAAGTCCGGAAATGAATGAAACGAAATCCGGGAGGGCTTGAATATGTGAAGAACTCAATTGAGGCAGGGGAAATTTGAACTGATTTATACAAATGAGAAAATGAAATGACTAGAATTTTGTGTTAAGAGTAGATTGATTTTCGCAGTCCGCGATTTGAACCAGTTGTTTTCTCTTCCTTATTTTTTCTACTAACGACTTTAACTTCAATGTACTGTCATAAATATTAGCACAGCTGAAAGACTTCTACAGTAACAATAAAATCAAGTAATAAGTATTTCTTTTCCTCATTAGAATATAAAGATTATAGTGCATTTTCAATGGTGAGGAGAAAATAGTTCATTAAGTTTTCTTCTATAAGGTGCAAATAGCATAGCCCCACTTTTCAAATAAAGAAGGAAATCTCATTAATCAGAAACATAAGTGGAAAAAATTAATCAATGACCAAGTTGGAGCATGTAACTAAATTTGTTCTTGAATTTGAATAAATGTAAAGGGAATCTTATGAGCATGCCTAATCGCGTAGATATTAGCTGTTTCATTCCTCACAGGTGAAAAAAATCTAGTGAGATATGGCGCAAACAATTAAATTTTCACCTGTTGTTTACTTAACCTCATAGGAGTTCACCTGCAGATATTCCTTATGAATGATGGGTGACCAGTCGCAGTACGACTCACGACGCGGCAAACCTAGTTCCAATCCGGAAGGAACTAAGAAAAAAGAAATAAAACCCATGCAGCGCTTCCATCTCGGGATTCTATGGAAAATAGCACTCTAATGACTCTAATAGTGCAAATCAACGACTGCGCTTTTGAATATTAACAAGCCTTTAAAGTCAAGCATGTGTAAGAAAACATATACTTGACTTAGAAAAGAAGAAGACATAAATTTATGCTTCGTTATCGACAATAGTATTTCATCCATTCTCTAATAAAAGCACATATGATTCGATAATATCTTGGGTACGCAATTAAACGATGAAAAAATCCCACTATGGAGCATCAGATTTTGCCTGAGGTCATAAAGATACTTTTTATAGCAAATTGTGATAAGCTTCGTAATTATCGTGCCAGCAAAGATGACGAGTTGACAACTCGAGCAACAGCGAACTGGTATCTGCTGTAGTTACTCGATAAAAGATTACAAGAGGTACGTACTGACGACATCTGCTAAAAATCAGATTAGTCGAACAGGTAATGTGCCCTAATGAGAACCTGTAGCTAACAGCTACTAGTGAGGCCGTCCCATGATCCCAATGTCAAGCGCACAGCAAGACCATCAACAACGCGATAGTCGGACTTCTTCGCGAAGCTCATAGAAGGAAAAATATTCGGCGTGTCTCTACAGCGAAGAGATCCCACTGGGATACTGTTGCACACGACAAGAACAAATGAAGAATGTGGTGCAGGCTGGACAAATTCGACGGTCAAAACGCCGACAAATGAGGAATGGGCCGGACAGGTGACAGAGAAGACAGGTGATCACGTGAAAAAAAATCCGACGAAAAAGGCTACTAATGATGGCGCCAGCAGTGCAGTATATCTTTTTTATACATATTATTAATGATAATAAAGATGTGAAATGTTTATGCGCTAGCATAGAAAAAAATTGCCATCGTTGTTGTTACATCAGCGCATTTAGTCATTAAACTTCCTACTAAAGGCACACACACCATACCGAATTTTAGAGTTTTTAGCAGCACTATGTGACGGGCTTATAAACTTAAGCGAAGGATGTAAAGGATTTTAAATCATAGAAATTACAGCGCAATAATAAAAAATAAAAGCGTGTTTGGTTTTTTCTCAGATGTTCTTTTTTTCTTCAAATGTTATCGCTGCATTGCATTCATCCTTCACTTCCGAGATGTTCTTTCGATACTGAAGAAATATCGCTGAAAATGCAAAACAACAGATTGTTTTGCGATCGCTCTTTTCTAAAAATTTATTTCAAAATCTGCTTAAAGTCTGAATGGAAACATTGACTGCAATGGATTTTGAGCTACTACTGAAATATTTCTGTTAAATACGATCGTGTAACTAGGTAAAAACTGTTTTTACAACTGAAAATAAAAAAGATAGAAAAATTACAAGGATAAGGCCCTCGGCGTTGATCAATCTCTAAGGAAGGTTGATGTTAGTTCCCATTAAAAGGAAAAAGATTTTGGGGTAGAGTATTAAAATGCTACGCGCTCTGGTGGCAGTCGGTGGCGAAAACGTTGCCGAAAACAGCAATCTGCCGACTTGGCCTAAGGAGAAGACCGAACGTATGAGTTCCATGCACGTGGTTGTGCTCAGCTTACTTATACTTAATTATATCCTGTTTGCCGAGTGCTTTGCTTTAGATCCAAGTTGCAAAGAACACCATTTAGATACGAATAGTAAGGACAGGAAATGAGAGCAACAAAATCCACATAATTCACTATTTTCTTGATGAGCACAACGAGCTTCTTATTATATACTATTTGATAACAAAACTTAACATTTTAGAGGGTTCCGCTTCAGAGCCTTGAAAGGTCGAGTTATCCGCAATCTACTCAACCAAACACCTCCATAACCCCAATAAAAAGCCGCGATATATGAACACTGGAAATAAAACAGCTTCTCGACAAACTTACCGCTTTCTATGAGTCTTCTACTGAATATTTCACGTGAGGCATTGTCTATTTTGTTGGATAAACGGAACTTATTGTCGACAGACATGTCGTTTGGGAGCGTGGTTCTTACTCTAAGCTTATTCCGAGTACCTATCGCTTCGTAGCCATTGGAAATGGCGATACGTCGCTATAAAATGCTGCATAGAAAGGGTTGGTCCGAAGAAATCCATGGTAGTGATTGAATTATCACCGAATACTCTCAGCTAGTTTATAGCCGCTTATATTATCACCTATGCACAACGCAAAAACTGCAAGATTTGTCCAAATGATAGAGACGGTTATTGCACGAGTTCAGGTACGGTGTACCTTATCTCTTCTAAAGCATGTAGGAAAGAAGGCGTTGGGGGAAACAAGTAGACCACTACGCGTCCGTATAAAAGAGTCCTTGGGTGGTAAGGGCAAAATTCAAAAATGCTCCACTAAGCGCGCATAGGACCAACAGACACATAAAGCGAAGAGTTTGAAACACAAGTGACAATCTTCGCAAACGAATCAAAAATACTAGCGCGTAAAACTCGTGGGGCATCTGGATAAATTACGGGAATACAGAAACAAGCTGCAGGGACGAGTGCCTCGTTATCACACGTGATTTCACACAATATTTAAAACTGATATATTAATGTGAGAGAGGAACGTTACCCATGCAACAGAACACTGAGCGGTTGGTCACCACGTGAGAGTTTTCGGTGAAAAGCTCGTAGAAAGCGATGAGCGTGAGAAGAAGCTGTTTTATTTTCATTGCTATTGAAAATTACGCGTCATAATTTTTCTGATGGGTTACGGAGATGTTTCTGTGCTTAGGTTACAATCAAAGAGACCTTTCCAGGTTCTAACGAAGGAGATTAGGCGCGTGTGGCGCAGTGGTCGGAGGCAGCCTGCAACACACACGTGGAATCGATCGCCGAGCCCATGGCCCACAAAGCCTTCCATCCCTCCGGGTCGGCAAATTGGTACCAGACTTGTCTGGGAGGATGGCAGTACTGGCTCGATACAACGGTAGGCCACCGCGAGTCATTGTAAAAGCCAGATATGCATCCAATCACCTCGAAACGATGCGTAATGAAGTCGAATGCATGGCGCATCCCTCAAGGATCAACGCCGAGAGCTTTATCTTTCATCTTTATTTAGCGAAGAAGAACTCTGCCAAAACCTTGGCTGTTACGAGTAAATAGGATACAATAACAAGCTCAGGTGCGCTTATCGAGAAAATAGCGAATTAGTTGCCATTGTCGAGGCTAGCAGAAAGTCGATCTTAAGAATTACCACATATATTAGTCTATATATTTCTTTTAGTAAAAACTTGTTGTCCCTCTCCAAAAGTCTACTATCTTCTTCGAGACAAATGGTTGTTTCTGGATGTCTATTGAGAGATAATTCGCAGACCCATGCGATCATCTGCACTAAAAATTCGCCATTTCTTCCAGAACCCGGCTAAAATCACACTTAAGCCAGTATTCGCCATCATAATCTAAGCAAAATGGTGATCGGATAATAAATCCTCCTACGATCCACATTCATTCGCTATGGAACCTGGGGGACGACTTGTTATCACGGCACTTCAACTAGAAAGAAACACTTCCATGATAAGGACGAAAATACTAACCACATGGAAATTATGAGATTTTCGAAGAACGATCACCACTCAATTAATCAGGTTTGAAGAATTTTTTTCCCACATTTTCTATTCATCTCTACTCATCTTTAGTTCACTGTTCACAATGACCATTCAAATCGAATGGAAATCATTAAACTATGTCGTCCTCAATATTTTGTTCTACTCATGAGTTTGACTGAGACTGATGTAAAATTTCACAACATCATTCCATTATGTGAAATACAACCATGACCATGCTAAGATATTTGCAAAATTTAGACCTCAGGCCAGATCGAGCTGCGATTACCCTTTCCGCGGATCAAGGGTTACGCACCGCAACACTGAGGCCCCTCGTTCTATCGTTCTCCCAGCAGGTTTTTTTTCTGCTCTAACGGTACCATCAGCAATCAACGGTCAACAGGAACGATATCGGGAGCACAGATCGGTATTATTTTATTACCTTTTCTTACATGTTCCGTCATAAAATCTACTGTGCGGTTCCCAGCACTTCATGCTTTCGATTCGTTTCCTCGCATTCATTCATTTCCCATAAAGGTCTTCGAATATTTCACGTCTTTTTTTCGGCTGCTGATTTCGCCTTCTTTATTAATGTCGTAAAATGGTAATCGAGAAGATTCTCCTTGCAATTTATGAGATTTGTTTCCCGATGGACTACTATCTTCAGCGCTACCTCCCCCTCTTCCTAGAAATAGCTGGTTTGAAATGAAGACTAGTTATACTCTTCGAAAATTAGTGCTGATTTTAAGTGATCTAAATGTTAAAGGATAAAAGATAAAGCTCTCTGCGTTGATCAATCCCTAAGGGATGCGCCATGCATTTGACTTCACTAAGCATCGTTAGAGGTGATTGAAAGCAATATCACATAAATATATTGTATATCTGGTCTGTAGATTAACTCGCCGTGGCCTGCCGATGTATCGATCATTGCTGCTATCCACTCAGAAGGTCTGATATCAATTTGCCCACCCCGAATTGATGGAGGGCTTGGTGAGCATGAGGAGCGGAATATGTATCACAGAACACCTTTAACCACTGCGCTTTGCACCACCCCTGATGTAGATCTAGACATTATATTGTGAAGATTTTTACGTGCATAGTAAGAAGAATTTTTTTCGTTTACTTTATAAATTACTATCTCCTTTTTTGAGAATAATGCTTCTTTACAAAAGACTAATCCTTCAGGCTCCTTTCCTTTGTCGTTGACAGAACCAGTTGAGGATCGTTGTGGTCAATTTCCACGGTTTCTCCTAATTTCGAACAGTGATAGGCATTACATTTCGTTAGGAAAATCGTCATAGCTAGAGAAAATAAATTTGCTGAACTTCCTGCACTCATTTCTGTTCGATGTCCACAGAAACTCTCTATAGGCATCGTAAAGCAGTAAACTACTGTTAAAAGGGGTGAGAAGCTTCAACTTGTCATGGACGTGTTCGTAAAAAACTGTTATCCTTATATGAGCACTCTTTGCTTATTAAGGAAATAGCAAGAATGAAGAGTTTGCTGTTGATTTACAAGAGTTGAGTGTTGAAACAGTCATGATTACGCCATGCATTTAACCCTATTCGTAATATGGTAAAGCTAACTGAATGCTTATTAATCCTGTACAATTATAGGCTATGCATCGTGGTTCCATTTACACCGTGTTAATTTACAAGCAATATATTACAGTGTAGCCTCCACACGGAAGAACGGTTCCCTGTCTAATGGGAAAAACGCGTCGAAGATCTCCGCGACAGTTATTCTTACGTGACTTGTCAACAGCTCTTGTAGATTTAGTTCATTCGTTTTAGTAGGATTTGATTTATTCATCCGTCGTTATTTTCTAATGCCTGTTATGGTATAGCACCAAGGCGATCTTTGCCGGCTTATCTCAGAATATCTCGTCATAGCTATGGGAAAATTGTCTCGTATATTCTGTTATTTCAAGGAAATCAACATCTTTATCGCACTAACCAGTTACGGCATCATCTAGTAAAGAATTAACTGGATGTAGCACTTTTTTATCTGGCAAAAGAGCTAGGAAATAAAATTACTGAACATAATTAACTTGTTCATTGAGTGTTGCTCAATAAGTACCCCTAATCAGTATTTCAAGTCCGGAACATTAGGGAAAAAATATTAAGAGAGCAGGAAAAAATGTCTACAGGCCTACTACATAGATGGTGAAAATTTCCCAGTTTGTACTATGGATCATTTTTTTTAAAGGTAATTTCTCCTACAAAAGTGTCTCGCTTAGTTACGGTAATGGAGGAAATTTCTTTCACAAACCCTCCAATCTACACCAATGCTCTTTTCATCTTAAAAACCTTCAAAATTCAAAAAACTACATTAACATGAAAAAAATGGTACCATCACCCCTAGAAAGTAAAAAAATACCATTTTAAAGGAAACATGTTTTATTTTCAGCTCCAAGAGAAATTAAAAATAGAACAAAACTTTTTTTATCGAACGTATGCTGCTTATATAAGTAGTTCACAAAGTGCTAAACATAACTTTTATAATCTTTTCCAAAATATCGGAGTGTTTGTATCAGTTAATGCGTTGTTATCTTTCAAGTACAATTTTGATAGAGGTTATCGGATTCTCTGAAATGGCAGCTTACTGGTCAGTACAACTTTCGTGTAGGACATTTCTGTTCAGAATTGTCAACTAAAGGTCAAGAAGATAAAAGACAATAAGAAAATGAAGATACTCACCGATTTGTCTGCTTGGTGCGCTCTCATCGCTGTGAGTGTACGCATCGCCGTGTTTCTGGAATCGAGTAGAAAGATCTGATTGATTACATCGTTTCAGGAATCGTTTTTGGATGTGATTTTTCGGCGTCGGTAGTAAACGTTGACGAGTATGATTAATACTGTATTGCTCGCCGGTTTGTACTCGTTCAACAGTGGACGTGATATGAAGGTTAGGTTGTGAGGAACGTACACGAGCGTTATGTTTTACTGCGGAGGCTCTACTCAGACACGATAGGCTTTTGTTGGGTTTAAGCGGTAGTTGACGACGATCAAACGGTAACAACGACGATCCGAATGTTAAGTTTGCTCCATTAGAATCTAACAGTAGTGACGTTGAAATAGAGGTTTGAGGTAGAGACAGTCGACGACTCATTGCAACAACGAACGACGACTCTTCGACGACGAAGAATTCTGCTGGCTTTGGGCGGAGTCGGCGCTGAAAACAGAAGAAGCTAGTGAGAGGCCACTTTAGTGAGGGCGTCAAGCTTTTAATTAGAGAAGGTTCAGGCGGAGCGTCGACAGTCGCAAGAGGAATATTACCACTAGATTAAACCAATAGAGTAGAGCAATATTTAGTGGAAGTTTCTTTTCATTAGTGAAGCCGCGCAGTTTAGGAAAATTCTAGCTGAATAGAAGCTAACAAGAGTTTTAACTTCTATTTTGTGCCTACTGGAAGGATTCGAAGCTCAACGAACGTCCCGAGTTTTGTTCACACCCCGGCATCCCGATGGTTGTTGTAGTAAGAATATTTCAAAGCTGTTAGCAAACAGGAACCCTTGTGATATCCGGAACTTTCGGCCAACCCACTATTCACTGGATATCGTTTACATCCAAATTTGCATGTCTCTTGTTCTAGGGTAGTTCTTTAGTTCTTCAACACCTACTGAGACATCTAGATATGTTAAGAACAACGGTGACCGTATTCAGAGATAAGCTAAAGTTTATGGAAAAAAATATATGCAGAAATAATAACTGTTCCAGAAACTGATATAGGAACTAGATGAAATGAATCGGGTATTTCGTTAAAGACGAGCAGAAGCGGACACAGTTGTGCTGATGCCATGATAATGGCTCTCATAAATCTGGTGAAAAGAGAGTTAAACTCATAAATTTCGCTGTTTACATATGGATGTTAGTAGAGGAGGCGAAAACGTGGTATTGAGTGTAGTACAAGGAGAAGGGGTAGAGAGATGTGCATCGGAAAAACCACAAACACGAAAAAAAGAAATGAGGAAAACGTGAAGAGGTAAGAATGAGGAAAGAAAGATGCTGAGTGCCCATAAATAGACATTCAGCCATTGACGCAACCAAAGAGATGCCACAAAAACAGCGAAGTTCGCTTCATCGACGAAGAACTGTTTAGGATGTGCATTGGATTTATGGAACTGATAAGAAGAAGCGGGTAGAGAGGTAGACGAAGACAGGCGCACAACTATACGGACAGACAGAAGGACAGAGAGACAGCGATAGTGGGTGAGAAGGAAGCAAAGTGAGCTTATCCAGTTTACTGCTTTACTATAGTTCTTATACTGGTTCATTCTAAACTTCGTTTTGAAGTGAAGAGCGATTTGCTCAAGTTGTTTTTTCTCAAAGCTTATAAGCAAATTTTTTTAAAGGTGTCATTCATTTCAATGCCACAGTTACTTGATACTTGAATGGCCCGTCGTCATTGGTTGTGCGGGCCCCAGCATAATCTCCATTTTTCGGAGATTTGCTGGCTAAGCCATTATGGTTCCCTGGAGTCCTGAGGTCAGTCTGGCCAAAGCTCTGCCCCAGCTCTTCACCACCACAGGCAATCGCAGTCCTTGTGGATCAGAGAGAAATTTGCCACCATTCGATTGGTTTGATACCAGGACGGTGGTGGGTCCTCGCAATTGTTTACTCCTAGATAGGCTTCCTGTTGGAAACGCAGGACTCCCCTTTCAGCCTGAGAGACTCTGTCAGGGGATGAATCCCTCGCTCTATATCGCAGTCCGAGACCCAGAAACAAACCTCCCAAGTCACGATGAGGCGGTAAAACCGTTGGGAGGTTCAATGTCGTAACAGTGTGCAAAATGAATAATTGTATTATAGTTAAGAATCTTGCACTCAAACTCTATATTCAGTTTTCAATACCATATAATAGAATAATAATAATATAATATTCAATATAATAATGTTTTCTGATTTTGACAAGATTGGTAGAGCAATAAAACTTTTTAGCGCTACTTCTTCTCCAAAGAAAACGAGCGCTTCTGAAGCATCGTCATAGACGAAACATCTTCCAGACTCTCGTTTTATCGTCGACGAAATCATTACAGTAGGAGGGAAAAAACTCCATGAAAGTCGAACTGCAATCGTTGACGTCTGTTGGGGGTTTGCGACCCACAACGGAACGGGAAAAAGCCAGAGGCTGACGTAAGCTCGACGTTGAGATGCCTAACCATCATGGTCAACGAAGTCCATCGTTGATCGAATAGTAGGCCTAACGTTTCTGCTATTTTTAAATTTATGACGTATGAGTACATCAGAAAGTCGGTAGAAAGATGAAGAATCCGATTAGCCACGAATTTGTAATGTATTCCCTGATCCCTTCGTCATTTGAATTCACGCAGTTTGAGATATGTCGCCGAATTTTTTTGAAGCACAAATTCCTAGTCGACAAGAGTACATTTAATTGTAAAAACTTCAAACTATAGTGTAAATAGAAAAGGGAATAAAATAAAATAAAAAAATGAACAAAATAAAATAAAAGTAAAAAAGAAAAGTAAGTAGGTGGGTTAAAGTTTGATAAATAGTTATAAAGCTTTTTTCACCACTAGAAGAAATCGTTAATGCCTTTTTTAGAAGAATCACTCACGAAGTCTACTGTTAACCGTCCAGGCTCAGAATTTTTATCGTTCACAAAACCCCACAGCTTAGAACTGGGTTCAGATGAAGTACTTTCGAATTAGTTCCACATGTTTCCAGATATTTTGACGGGGGTTGGAGGATCTTCTTACTACGTAAAGTGTTTGCAGAATGTAGACAACATAATATAGCAAGTATTTGGACGATGTTAGTGTTTTGAACCATTTAAAAAGCACCTTGTGGTAGATATTAGCGTTTGTTGTGTAATGTAAAAAGTTTCTTTTTGAAAGAACTTAGTTCATATTTATGTTAGGACACGTCGAAAATAATTGATTTATCAGTAAGATAATTCAGAAAGGTCAATCAATAAACCAATCAGTGTAGGTCAAATTGGCTTGCTTAGCTAAGCACATTCAGAGCAGTGCTTTACCCAATTATTTAAACCAACTGACGAGTTACCGTAACTTAGAAAGAAATCGCAAATTCATTTAATTCATGTTTTGTCTTTTAACAAGAAGCCCAGAATAAGTTAATTGCTCTAAGCATGTGTGTCCTTTAGTGTTTTCCAATTCTGCAGCAACGATTGCTAAGCCTTAACGTCCCTATCTACCCCAGCAACGCCAACCAAAACTAACACTGCAAAAATTCCTCATTGAAAATGAATGCAAAAACCAATTCAAAAGAGTGAAATCGCTTTTCTATAGTTTCGAACTTCCTTATCCACGACTATTCAATATTCCTTATGGTCAGACTTCTAAAAATGTGCCTTTTTGAAAATATTATTGACTATATTTTTTTTCTCGCTACGACGATGAACACACCACATTGAGAAGGCGAGCTACTGTGGACAATCGGCTTGATATCGGCTCGGAAGAAGACGAAGACGTCAAAATATTATCCATATAAACATCCTGATCAGCCCCGTTCTAGCATAACACTCTAAGAACTTATTATTTATTGACATTATTTAATAGCTGCTTTTTTCGACACGGGTTCCATAGTGTAGCTTTACTTTTCTTCACTTAAATTTCTTCAGAATAACAGGAACAAGTAAAAGATATAGTTGTTGTCAGAAGAAAGGAAAAAGGAAGTAAAAGGAAAGAAAAAAAATGGGAGAGAGTCGAAGTATTGGACGAATAAGTGGGCCAAATGACTTGTAAGAAACGAATGGGATTTCAAGTTTTAGAGAGGAAGTTATTTAAGGAAGAAACAACTCACTATACAGCTATCTGTTCGCCTCAGCTTCAAAATTGAGTTAGTTTTTTTGTTCAGTATGAAGAAAACGATATGCTATGATGTAGAAATAGGGACCACGTTGGTAAGAATTTAGCCTCGTTTCATTCTCATCAGTATTAGTGGTTTGCGGCACTAAAGAACGTCCAAAACCGAAACGACGGTTATTTCAGAGGGTAATGGAAAAAACAGCAAAAAATGTCCACTTGGTGAAATACGGAGCGGAATTCTCATGAATTCGATAATAGATGCAGTAACGGCTTATATAAAGTTTTGAGGGTGGAAGGTGCCAGGAGAAGGCAGTACTAATGCTCAGTTGAGAATCCACGGAAGATCTGGCAGTTTTTTAAACAGATTATTTTTTTGATAAGGGGAATACTTTAATCCGTGATTCGACCCGATACCACTACAAAATCTTACAAAGCGCAAGAATTAACTCCCATAGACATTCGACTTGGACTATTATGGCTAATACGAAAGCGAGAGCATCAAAGCATTAAAAGCTTTGTAACACCATCCTTGTTGCCTTAATAAGTTCTTCCAAAAAAGGTTTTAAAATAAAACATTTTTTGAGAACAAGGCTTCGGCATCAGCACCATCCTTTACATGGAATACGCAATGATTCGAGTCCATTTTCTACGGCAGTTATTTCTTCCGATGTGTGAATCATTATACTTGCATCGAGGAGAAGCCAGTAGAATGGAGTAAAACACCAACAGAGTTGCATCAACTAGTATTGTTCTTTTGTACAGGGCAGTTCTTGTCGCTAAAATGAACTGATCTTACCAGGCGGCTTCGTGTGGTGCAGAATAGTTCCTGCATGATTGCCCATTCATGACTACCTGCATTCGTGTTGATTTTCCACCTGGCAGCTTTTGGGATATGACTAATAGACACAAGCGAAGTAATATTTTAAGCTCTTCGTTAGTCACAGCAAGGTTTTATAAACCTATGGAAGCCTTTCGATAAAACAAGACATGTAAGAATGCAGCCATCTTGCGGTGCCCTTTTTACTTAATGTAGAAAATCACGTCACCGAAGCCACTTTTTGATCAAAGGCAGCAATAAGACGAATTTGGAAGAACGTCGAACCTGCCTCATTTATGTTCCTTAACGTTTCGTCTGCTTCCTGTCAGGAAACCATGTGCACAAACACGTCCACATTCAGAGAAAAAATCCTCCACAAATCTTTTCGCTTTTTTCCCTTACGAATACTGTAGAGTTAAGTAGTGACTATGTTATTCACCCATATCTAAAAAAAGTAACAGGCGTTTAATTTTTTCATTAATAGCTCTTCGTTGTAATTTCAGTTTAGCATCATGTAATGACTAGGAAATCGAAGTGATTAGTAAACATTTTAAATGATGGTTTGCTGTCTGTTGTCTATTTTTCTCATTCTAATGAAAGAGTAGTTCTGCACAGATGAATATCAGCTAGAAGAATGAGGAGGCAAGTGACAGATGCATTTAATAGAAGTTGCTCGATCAATGTGTAAATTGAATTCCTAAGTAGTGAAGCATGGGTTAGAAAAAGATAGTTGCGATGAAGCTATCTACGAGTTACCCAAGGAAATTAATTTTTCCTTACTCGTACGCAGCCTAAGGGTTTTTAATTCAATAACAATTTGCTGACGCTCCACCGACTTCACTATCGCTTCTGGGAAGCTACTCGTGTCTACGAGAAAACGCTCTCATTGTAGTTCTCAAGGATCGGCATAAATGGCGACATGTCTGACTAAAAAAAAGAGAAATTAGGAACACAACGAGATGGATTCGGATTCCGTCATAGAATGGTAGATCGCTCAGCGTTGATCGATCCTTTCGAAATGCGCTCTGCATCCGACTTCAGCTTCTTAGAAGCTGATTTATACAAATTTCGTGAATGATTTTGCGGAGGCCTACTAATGCACCACGCCAGAGTGTTTTTTACTCAGTTAAATACATTTTGGTACCAGTTTATGTAGATCCTGGAGGGATAAAAATTTCGGGTTAGCGGGGAGTTGGAGATCGAACCAGTGATAATTATACCTCTAGATAATGCGCGAAATACACACGACTTCGTCTGTTAAATATGGTCTTAAATTTGTCGATGGATAAATAGCGATAAATGCTTCCTTTGCAGAATTCCGATCGAAAGACAGTGAAATTACCTTCAATTTGAGGATGACATCAACCCAGTTACCAATCAGCAAACGTCTTTCCGATATACAGTGCTTGACGACTGTATGTGCTGACAACCTCAGAAGAGCGCCGTCATAAAACTTTTTCCGGATTCCACAGTATCCATGCGCAAACAGCAATCAACGTATTAATGTGGAGAGAAGACCACAGATCCTCAGGCCGCATCCGAACTCACACGCAAGCACTACCATCTCCATCGATGAATGTGCAATGTGAAATAAAATAGTACTTATTGCCATGTGAATGTCTAAACTTTAGAACATTTCTTATTCCTACAAAAAAAGTGAATATTACTATAAGAAACTAATCACAATCAATGGAAAATAAATGAGTCTTGCCTGCAGATTTTCGCACCTCTCATCTGTGATGAATTTACTTTAGATTACTTAAGCCAGTATTTTTCTCAACAATTTGCTTTATGTGGGGCCAATTATATTAATTCTGATGACACTCTACGACAGAGGGTCATTAAAAGGGCACAACAAGCTAATGTATTCAAACTTTTGTTTATTGAACCAAGACCGTAGGCCTATCGAGCGGCATCTCTACCACTGCTTCACCTGATCAACATGGAAAGAAGAAAACGGAACACATACAAATTAGGAAAAAATTTAATGTGAATAACCTTGGATAAGTAGGCTGAGATTTTTGACATATATTTCTTATAATTTAAACCGGAGAAAAAAAAAGAGGAATTCCAGAATGATCACATCAAAGAACACTGCTGTAACATAAAACGGCAGATTTCAGAATAAAATTGATTAAGTGATAAAGCTACACTAAAAAATCAATAGTTTGTAATTGTTAGAAAGTTTCCACTTCATAGGTTAGGATTTTTTCATAATTATTTTATAAGACCCATCTTTACATTTTCTGTCTTTTTATTCACATTATGCCAGCATTTCCCATATTCGATTTTTTCCCTGCATCCATCACCCCCTAAGATCTTCCAACTTTTATGTGTGGCTTTGGCTGCTGCTTGACGATTTTGATTTCATCTTAAATGTCGTAGAATGCTGGTCGAGTCGAATTTCACTGGAGTCCTGAGATAGCTGGCCTAGAGTGATCAGAATTGGATTGAAGAGAGTATTTTTTCTAGGACAACTCCGGTGTCAATTTCCTGATCAGGGAGGGATGAGAGGCTTGGTTTGCCCAGAGCGGTATCAGAGCCGGTACCGTGCTCGTGACGACCGGCATTACTACCCTGTGTTATCCGCCTCCTAGTTTTAAACGTTAGCTGTAGTATATTATAGCACAGAAGTAGGTCATAGGTATGTTAACAATGTAAGTATTCCAACCACAAGGACGCTGAGATATGAGCAAAACTCGATACCTTAGCCGGGTTTCGAATCCGTAATTACCCTTACCAAGGGGTTCACGTGTTTTCAGCACACATAGCACTTTGCCATAAAAAAAAGAATGAGCACTAAATAAAAAGTAAACACATAAGTATTTCAGTAATTTCCTAACCCACCATCGCTTAACATCGGTAATAATAATCGATATCTTCTTGGAATGTTAAGCTAACACGAGGTCGATAAAGATCCTTATTCGGCTTACGTTTCGACGTCTTCGTCTCCATCAGGACCGATGATCTCAGCCTATCTTACCAACAACAGCCGTTCTGCATAAAAGAGCGCTGTCGCATGAGGGTGCCTCATTCGAGCGGTCTCCAGTGAATAAGATCCGACTCGATAAGAAGACGAAGGCACCACGTCGAGAAGAAGAACGACTGTGGACATCGACTCGGATCGGCTCTGAGAGAGACAAAAACGTCGAAACGTTAGCCGAATAAACATCATCAGCATCGTGTTAGCTAAACAATCGAAGAAGGTATAAGTATTTCAGTTTACAAGTTGATTACAAACACAAGCAGTGAGTTGGCTTTCTTTCTTTCTTTTCAATTTTCCAATTTGTTTCTTCCTACACCTCTTCCCTTTCTTGCAAGAATGTACTGAAAAAAATGATAAGTATTTTTTTGTTTCTAATGCCGTTAGAGTGCAATTCCAACGCTAACAACGTGACTGCGCCACTGATTTTTTCGTTGGTTTCCTTTCTGTAGTCGTTGTTCACCAGCAATTCCCAAATAGAATTTCTTCACGTGAACAACACGAGTGCCAGCTTTACAAGATGGCGTCATCGATAAATTCTTAGCTTTGTCGATCATCAGATACAGAAATAATATCATTTAATCATGTTCCTATGATTATTTCATTTCTTCCCAAATTAGTAAGTGACGTACAAGCCTGTGAAATTAGTTTTAGTAGGGTCCTTCAAGTAATTTCGGTAGAACGGTACTAACACACTAAATAGTGTAAATAAACATAAATATGCTACGAAAGAGTGTTCACTACACGCTTTTTTTACATGAACCATCATCACATCTATTGTGCGGATACCTGCACTTCTTGGATTTGACTAGTTTTCTACAAAATCGTCGTCCGCAAAGATGTTCGAACATTTAGCGTGTTGTTTCGCCTATTGCTTTAGAATTTAGCCTTCTTTATGAATATTTTGCAATGCCGGTCGACCTGATTCTCATTATAATCTTGGAGATAGCCGAACCAAGCGGTTCCACATGGATTGTAGGAGAACGTTGTGTAGTAGGGCGAACTAGTGGCTTTCTTTCTGAATTGACAATATCACCAACCATTAAGCTACCTCCCATCACGTGTTCTGTGAGGGAAAAAGAAGGCTACATTATTCTAAGCGCACATTTCATGAGCTTTGATTATCGAATTTGAAAATGTTATGATGTTTGTTTATATGTCTTTCTACATAGCATTCCTTCTTCTTTAAATGGGTTTAGAGTTAAAATTCTCGAAGAAGTGAAAGTTTAATTTGGACGTCTGAAAATTCCATGCAAGGGCAATAGCCCAAAGATTAATGATACATTGAGGAAAGCCAGCATTTCTCGCTGGATGTAATTCCAGCAGTTCATTTGCTTTCGTTCTCGAAATACGAGTGTGGACGCAAAGAAGTGAAATAAATATGTGTCGTGATTGTTTGAATTCAGGAATTCACTTTTTTTTGATAGCAACTTTTACTTTGTAGACAAAGGTTATTGAATTCTTAAGGTTTTCCACCAACTAGTACAGTTTAATATGAACTGCGATGTGATTGCTCAAAGTTGAAAGCCAGCATTAGCATGGGCACGACATGCATTGTATCAAATGCACTTCGAGAGTTACGTAATATACATTTCCAGCTTCCGTAAGCCATTATGCTCACGTTAAGCTAGTGAACAATTCAACAGTACTCAGCAGATTGAAGATTTGAATACATAATGAAATGTCCCTAATTTGTATCAGCGTTCGTAGAACGCTGATTTAGAAAAAGGATAGAATACCACCGCACAACGAATCAAAAGCGCCATCCCAGTAGTTCCAAATATTTTCTTATTGTATTCTCACGCAAATTAGCATACTAAAGACATCTATATGAACTAAAGATCTCTTAATAGAGACTAAAATCTTCACAATTCTAACTTTTTATTTGTTGCCTACCGTAATTTTTCACTGCAGTGTGTGATGCCAAACACAACTACAGTGATGCTGAGATGTTCGCAATACTCCGCACAGCAGGTCTCTCCGGTGGGAGACGAACGCGCTATTACCCTTTCCGGGGGCTAACGCGTTCACCACCGCACCATGCGGTTCCTTCGTTTCTAAAATCTTCAATCTATTGTGTACCATCGAACTTCTAAGTAATTTACGCGTCAACAACATGGACGTAGCTGGAGATCTTGGCATTTCATGCAAACCTACCTTTACACTGAGAACGCTAAGAATGTATGTATGGAAACAATAGTACCTCTCTAAATTTTCATTACGTCTTGTTCTTTCCACATTATATCGCCAGTAGGCTGTTGAATAAAAACTACAGTGAACTTTCTTTTGTGAGAAAAAAAGCACTTAATGAAGTGTTTGTTAGGAACTTCTGGATTTTTAAGGCTGAAGAACAAATATTATTCGTTCATCTTAAAACTGCTTTCATTGTTTAAGCTGCTGTTGAAATCTACGCACCAGATGTTTGTTGGATTGGTAGATTATTCAAATTATCTGAGACTAGCTAGTCACCATGGATCCGGATTAGGCGCTGATGGAGCTCAACGTTCAAGTCATATGTTGGATTCAATCACGGCCAGTTACCAATAGCAACGTCTATTTTGCAGGATGTCCATAAAAAAACTCCCTTCGGTTTTGATTTTTTACAATAAATTCGCTTTGAAACGTAAGCAAATTAGGCTTGCTAAGCAACACGTGTGGTTTTGCATAAAAGAATACGAAGGTTGTTCAAAGTACAGTCGTTGCCACACTCCTTATTGATTAATCCTCTAACGACGAGTAACACCTATAGGTGTTATAATGGTTTTTGCGATAGTGGCCGGTAAGACACCTATACGTCTCATTTTTTTGGGTTGATTTACTTTAACACGTAGAACTATTTTTCCTACACTTTTTTTGTTGCAAATTAGTAGGATGTAGAACACAGACTGGTTGTGAGCATAGGTCGGGAAAAGCTCTGTTGTACATCTAGAAATATACAAAAAACCGCCTTCCGAAAGAGTTAGCTAACCTAAGTTTTGTTTGCTAATCGACTAATATTCTAGTGATAACCAATATAGTGATTTTATATATAGAGCATATTTATATAAAAAGTACTGAAATGTAGACCCATAAGTTGCAAAACACATCCGAATGCTGACAGTTATGTGTTTGTACAATGAAACATAGTAAAGTATGGTATATAAAAGCTAAAAAGCTCTCGGCGTTGATCAATCCCTGAGGGATACGCTATGCATTCGATCACTAAGCATCGCTGGAGGTGATTGAATGCATATCTGGCTTTTACAATGACTCGCGGTGGCCTACTGATGCATCGAGCCAGTGCTGCTATCTTCCCAGACAAATCTGGTACCAATCCGTCGACCCCGGAAGGATGGAAGGCTCGGTGAGCCACGGGCGCGTGGATCGATTCCACGTGTGCGTTGTAGGGCGCCTCCGACAATGGTAGAGCAAAGCCTTTGCTACAATCCGTTCATGTTCAGAAGCCACGAAAGTCTCCAGTTATCAAAAAATTTTTTACTTAGTTTCAAAAAAGAACTAGCAAGTTCATGAAGGCTTGAGATCAGACGTCGTCACGAGAGTGTTAAGTGAGTTATTAAATATGTTTGCAAGTAGATAATGATATAAAAACCGTTCTGATTGTACGGTGAAAGAAATTCTTAGAGTAATCACGCTAAGGTAAATTCTGAAGAGGAATTTCAAGAGAAAAAAATGATGTTGAGCAGTTTAACTCTCTGTTGAATTGAATTCATCAACTATTCCACTGAAAACACGTCGATGCTTTCTTAAAGAAAACCATAGGGATAACGTTTGATGATTTTTCTGTTCAGCCAATCAATATTAATATATATAATATCAATATAATTATATATATATATATAATATTATAATATCAATATAATTAGTAATAATCAATATTAATTAGAGACCTTGGTATTCGTCAACGTACAAAATGTTGACATGTGTCAAATCAACAACCCATAAATAGTATCCGTTAAGCTGCTAGAGACCCGTTCTACACAAATTAATCACTACCTTAATAGCTGAAAAAATCAAGAGCTCCGACAAAGTGAACTTCTAAAAACTTATTAGTCTAACCATAGGAAAACGGTACTTATGAAAAATGAGAGAAACCAACTCATCATAATAGTGGCAGTCAGCTAATAATTTTTCTAGCATGCTTATTATTCTTAGGAGTGCAAGTAGATCGTTCCCACCGCAGCCGAAATATCACGATAACCTTATGTAGAGCATATACATACCTGTCTTCTATAAATCGGTAAACGAAAACGATGCAAACCCTGTACAACACGGAACGCTGACGACCATTTTCGACGTGCAGAATGTGATGTAGCGCCTCCTGACGGTGAATTTTCAAGCGAACTCATTCTCGCTTCTAGAAAATCCTGAAACACGACGTTATATGAAAAGCTGCTAATAAACTAATGTGTGTAACAGTGAACGACATAATCGACACGCGAAATTGGATGCAAATAGCAAAGGTGGAATGAAGACAGTGGCTTGACGGATTAAAATATGAGTTGAACGAAATCATAGGCTGTACTGGTTCTTTATCTGAAACTTCAGTCACATGTAATCCAGTTTACCGTCCAGCAACTTGAACCGGCACGAAGGACCTACTCGCGCTTGCCATATACTAGAGTTCGCACTCTTAATCAACACGAAGAACGTCTTCCTTTTTGCCTAGGCCTTCCTCATGATGAGGTTCGACCATTGTCTGCTTGTTTTTCCGCTGCACTGTTAGTATTCCACAAACAAGGCCTGGTAACTAGTTCCCATTACTAAAAGACACTCACAGTGCAGCGCACCTGATATTCAATGCTTTTTCACTACGTGGCAGCTTCTTGATCACTGTCGACAGAGTTAGGAACGTGAATTCCATCTCTCATATAGGTGACACAGAGAATTTGTTGCATTATTATCCTGTAGCAGTGCTGTGAACTCTTTTGCTTTTTTCGTACTCTCTACGTAACGTCTAGGTCTCTGAATACAGCTTTAAATAAAAAGGGAGTGTAGAAGTGAAAAGTGAGCAAGAATGTGGAAATTCTTTGCCGCTCTCACTACATTGAGAGATGGTTGTTTCGTTAAGCGCGAACTGGCTACTAAGAACAAATCTGTTTCTCATCAGCATTGACTCGTTCAGCATCAGTCATAAAGCGATATTTCTACGTGTGGTAGGCAGGCAGTCATTCCTCATGACTAACAATTGGTGATATAAAAGCAATTCGATAAGCAAAATAAGGAGTCCGCAACGATGCCGGTAGCGATTTATTACCAAAATTCGAAAAAGGGCTGGAAACATATTCTATTATGGGCTTGAGAATTTGTATCTTGGATTTTACAGCTACTCCATTATCTATGGAAATAACGATCATGTCTGAAATAAACTACCGTCTCATTCTGTGTTAACCTCAAAAAACACCAATTAAGTCGAGCATTCTATTAACAAATGATTTGATTAATGCCATTCATCTGAAGACCCAAATGTTTTCGAAGATTTAGTTTCCTCTGCATTAAAGCTCTAAAAAGCTCTCGGCGGTGATCAGTTCTTGAGGGATGCGCCATGCGTTCGACTTCACTAAGTATCGTTGGAGGCGATTGAGTGCATACCTGGCTTTTACAGTGACTCGTGGTGGCCTACCGATGTATCGAGCCAGTGCTGCTATCCCCGTAGACAAGTCTGTTACCAATTTACCGACCCCGGAGGGATGGAAGGCTTGGTGAGCCATGGGCGCGAGGATCAATTACACGTCTGTGTCGCAGTGACGCCTCCAACCACTGCGCCACATCCGCCCTCCTCTGCATATTCCTTATAAAAATATATTGGTCTCATTTTCATCGCAGGTTTAGCTCGCAATTACCGTTAAAGGACGATGTTAGCCCCTAATTGTTAAAGAGGTTTGAAAATCTTCTCATAGCCAAGCTCTCATTGACGAAGGCTGCAACTCCGTTAACTTGTCCATCCAGAATTGCGTGCATCAAGGAACTTTATTGCTTCAGCACGAGAATGGAGCGTGGTGCAGATCCCCTGCCCTTATCAATGCGGTAAAACAATATGTGATCACTCTATAAGTTTTTGGACGCCTTTTAAACACATGTTCTGATGTTGCGCTGAATGAAATTTCGTCAGAACCGTGATCCCAGAGTTAGGACGCTTTGAATGATCCACAGATTCAAGCTGC
The DNA here is from genome assembly GCA_018806985.1 of Angiostrongylus vasorum. NCBI lineage: Eukaryota > Metazoa > Nematoda > Chromadorea > Rhabditida > Metastrongylidae > Angiostrongylus > Angiostrongylus vasorum. Next base: position 52,390 of record JADANN010000202.1, on the reverse strand, counting down.
TTATAGCGATCCCAATATTTATGCACTTTACCCACACTCATCGTTCGAAAGGCTTTCAGATCGAAGTGTTTTCCGGGATCAGGAAAAAGCGACCAATCACTATTTTCGTCGTTAGTGGTAGTTATCCACGCGTAGCTTGCTTAGCTTGGCTTTGAGTGCAAGTTTTACTGACAGGCACTTTGACGTAGCTTCTCAGAAAGGACACATAAACGGCGAGTTTTGGCACAATTTAAAGAATAATTGACAAGTGAACTTTATCCTTGTTTTTGTCTTTTACTGCTCTTTTCTTATTTATAGGGACTTTTGGATGAAAATTCTGATAAGTTAGGGCTTATTTTTTTTCAGGACATTTTTTAGGCAAACTAGCTTCATTAAATCTTCAGATTATTGGCAACTACGATGCTTGTTAAGCACGAAAGAGCTCGGTTAGATCCTATATCTTTCTCTCTTCTATGCTCAGTAAATAAGTTGCCGAAATCCAAGAAAAAGAAGAACGAAGAAGGGATTGGAAATAAAGGTTTTTTAAAGAGCGAGATAGAAGTGGCATTAAATTAAGAGGGCAATCGTTGATGTAGACAATACCCGGTACCGTCTCATAAAAGACAGTAATACGTAAAGAGTGAATTTTTTTCTAAAAAAAAGCCTTCGTGCAGAGACTTGCTTGCTGAGTTTCAGATGAAGGTAAAAGGATAAAGGATAGAAGCTCTCAGCGTTGATCAATTCCTGAGGGATGCGCCATGCGTTCGACTTCATTAAGTATCGTTGGAGGTGATTGAATGCATATCTTTACAATGACTCGCGGTGGCCTATCGATGTATCGAGCCAGTGCTGCTATCCTCCTAGACAAGTCTGGTACCAATCCGCCGACCCCGGAGGGATGGTAGGCTTGGTGGGCCATGGGTGCAGGGATCGATTCCACGTGTGCGTTGCAGCGGCGCCCTCCAACCGTTACGCCACACACGCCCTTCAGATGAAGGTAGATGAATGAAATTATTGGAAATGTTCTTAAAATAACTGCAGAAATAGATTTCGTTGCACGAAACCATAAAAAATACAAAGTACAGAATCTGACGAGTATTTGTAGTAAATACAAATGCGGAGTAAAAACGTTTGACAGCAAGTAAATAGAATATGTGCGAACAGAGGGTTAACTAAAAGTCGTTAAAAGCAAAATTGTTGCCCTTTTATCCAATGGATTTCTACCCTTCCGCCTGATTCTGACAAGAATTTGTCCATTGTTTGTATCGATGAGCGAACTGAACGCACGGAAGTGCGTCACGTTGTCCGTCCGTAGCGTCGTCGTCTAACCACCACTAATTGTCCATTCTGTTGATTGAGCTTGTTACTAATTAGTAACTATTGAGTTTCTAGCGCTATAAGTGCAACAGCTACTAAAGGTTTAGGGTGAATCGTTGCGTTTTAATGAATTTATTTAACCTGTGCCCTTATTTCTACCATTTGCAGACTTTACCATTTGTGTTTTGTTAATCCCGATACGATCTAATTCTTAAAAAAATTAGTAATTCCATCTTTGAGAAGGCTCTTTGAAATAAGGCGTAGCACTGATCAGATGTGAAGGTGATTTTAGTGTAGAAGACAGAGGAGCGCCGAGCAGTAATATCTCGAGATTTCAGGTGAAGACCAACGTTGGGTAGATCAATGAGGAAAGACAACGACGGACTGCAATACTGCAACCAAATCCGCAAGCAAAACCGACAGTAGATGGCAGATCACAGCCAAAAAAGACAGATTGAAGAATTGCTGAGACTTTGTTATAACGGTGTGTTGTTTATTCAGAGAACATGGTTCCTATGCTTTTTTCACCTAAACAGTGGTGATGGAGTGCTTAGGATCACCGAACAGCTGGTAGGAGTTCGACACTTTCATTCTACAGAGGCCTATCCAACAGTGAACAAATGGCGGCGATCACCGTTGCCGAAGAGACCTAACCGCAAGTTCTTAAACATCCTCTCATCAATGATGTGGCAGTTAGCGACGAGGGTTCAAGAACTGCCTGGCACGAATTTCGGGATGGCACAGAGAAGAGCTTCTGCCCAACCTGTCAAATGCGACTCAAATTGCATTTGAGGCGAAAAAAAATTCAATTTTCTTCCTTAATAGGCGCCATTCGAATTCTATTTCATGCAACAATGAATTTATAATCAAACTGTTGTAGAGAAGACCGCTCTGCATGAAAATCGCACGTTGAGACTAAAACTAGCTTAGATCGCCTTCGTTATATTCCTTCGTGAGGCTTCACAAAATAACGAGAGCAGCTTCGGCTTATTACCGATTAAATGAAAGACATTCATCAAATAGTACAAATAGAACCATAGATAGCAGTGTTTTTTATATGAGACGAAGCACTACAATATAAGTCGTAGAAAAAAGGGAATACTGTAAGTCGCCAAAAAACATCGCCACTCTCGTAAGACAAATATGTCGCTAACGAATGAGCGCAAACGAGTGGCGATTATCGTCGCTCAATATAGCCGGGTGCTCATTTGATATAGTCGACGACAAGCGTCGTGAATAATAATAAGAGGAAATGAAAAAAAGGAATGAGAAAAGGAAAAAGTAAATGAGGTATAACGGACATTTCCAGACAACTTGTAGGCTAAAAAAACATCTGTTTAAGTGATAATGACATATTTCGTCGAGAAGATAGAGGATAACGTGTCCAGGGTTGATTAACCATTGAAAGATGTCCCACATATTCGATACTATTCGCAATAATGAGGATTATTTGCGGTCGCCTACCGATTTTTTTATTGACTTCCGTAAGATGAAAAAGACTCGTTGTTCCAATACGTAAAATCGAACCGATGACCGTATGTGTACTGCTGAGAGCCTCTAACTGCTGTGCTATTAGCGCCCACGTAGTTAATTACTAGACAATAATGACTACATAGTGTGGTAGAAGAAGAAATACTGTGGCTAAAGATCGTTTCGCACCTCCTAAACCATCATGGTATTAGAACATTTCTCAAAAGATGTCCAGGAGATCAGATTTATTAGAAGCGATATAGAGAAATAAAACAAAGCACTGCGTACATTTTTTGTTTTTTACTGAGTTTTGCTGGATTGCAAAACGTTCTATTTAAAGATCTCATTAAGTATTCTTAGGCAATCAAGATAGCCACTTTTTGTTAGAAATTTTAAGTCTCCAAAAATTAAAAACATCCATTAACTCCAAGACAATTCCCTTAAATAACCGTTTTTTTTTGGAAAAATTTTTTAGGCATTTGGAATTTTGAAAATCCATAGACATGAGCACAACACTGCTTTGCAGCTCCACGTTTAAGGATTTCAACTTCTCAATGAATAATTAAAGAATGAAGGATAAATCTCTCAGCGTTGATCAATCCCTAAGCGATGCGCCATGCATGCGACTTCAATAAGTATCGTTTGGAGGTGGTTGAATGCATATCTGGTCCTTACAACGACTCGCGGTGGCCAAGCGATGTATCGAGCCAGTGCTGCTATCCTTCCAGATAACTATGGTACCAATTTGCCGACTCCAGAGGGATGGAAGGCTCTGTGAGCCAAGAGTGCGGAAATCGATCCCATGTGTGTCGCAGTGCACCTCCTACCCCTGCGCCACACGAGCCCATGAATAATGATTAATTAGATGAAGATATTTTTTAATTATAAAAAAATGAAGAAGTATTGCTAAAATTAGTGTGTCGAATATGCTGCCTTGATCGACAAAACAATGAACTGATAATAATAGGTTTTCAAAAACCAGTGTTTCGCTTTATAACACATTTTTCGAATTTTTGAAACTTTTTGCTCAACTTGTGGCTTGTACCCGTTCTGATATTGCAGCATAGCCATAGAAAAACACACGTCTTACAAGGAAAATGCGTTGCGCTCGTGACAACACAGTAAAAAGAAAGGGATTCCGAGAATAAAGTGGATCTAAATTTTAGCTAATTGACACAAAATTGTCCTGCGTTACGGTATTTCTGACGTTATTCATAACGGCAGCGACGTACTGCGAGCGCCTTGTGATAGCCAGTCAAGTCAGAAGCTGGCTTTCCTACCGTAATGTCAACGATCAGCCAGTATTCGTACCAAATATTTGAAATGAGACTGAATTTCTAACAAATCCAGAGCAATTTTCGTCACTTTTTGCATCATAGTAGCAATGTAGCAACTATATTGTTACCAATATTATTATTTCATGACCCTTCATAACAGAAATTGTGCGAATCCCGGCTCTTTCGAATTCGTTTTCCTCGCATTCATCGTCCACCTTGGTCTTCGAACAGTTCGCATGTTGTTTCAGGTTCTGTTTGAGAATTTCGTCTTCTCTTTAGATGTTTTGATTCAATTCTCCTTGCTATCTTGGAGACCGCCGTGCTAAGGCGTCTCCACGTGGATCAGCGGAGAGCGTGAGGGGTGGGGGGAGGGGGGAGGGGAGGGAGGAGGGGGAGGAGGGGGAGGAGGGGAGGGAGGTGGTGGGAGGGGTGGTTGAACCGTCACCTCCCTTCCAAGTGGACTTCATTACTGAATGCTGAGTTTTGTTGTGCCCCAACAAGTATAACACAATGTAACACAACTAAAATCATAAAGGATTCAAAGGAATTATAAGACAGCTAAAATATTTTTAATAAAGTGCTTTCATCATAAACTACAACACGAAAATGTAAGGATTGGGCTATGCGAGGAAAAACGAAAAGAAGCAAACTTAAATATAAGCAGAACAGTTAGAACTGTTCGAGCATGAGGGAACCATTTCATACTTGAGGAATCTAAGCCAAAAAAAGATCCGCATAGAATCCATTTTGAACCCAACTCTTCTGCATAAATTAACGGCTCTTGTCGCATTATTAGGGTATCCCGTGTATATAAACCCTCTAAGTAGTTTATTAGCTCAGTCTATTGAAAATGTGATTGAATTGACGGACAAGTCAATGGTCTACTCTCCAAGGGTAGCTCTGTAGAGCAGTATGAAGACCATTACTGAGGTAAGATAATGAGGCTAAAAAATGTGGTCTCATGGAAACCACTAAAACACAAGGAATAAAGCGTTCCACCTCAACCAATCCTTTAGAGAAGTGGCATGGATACGACTTTAGTCACACCAACGCAAATGCAAAACCGCATTTATGTTCGCCCTATACGCCCTACTTGTGCACACATGCCGATGTGCTAAGCCAGAGATTTTATCCTCCCAGACTGCGTTGAACCAGCTTGCCGACACCGAGATGGATTTCCATAGGCGTGGATCAAACCAGTGACCGCGGGTGTGCTGCAGGGCATCTTTAACCATTTCGTGAGACGCGCCCGAAATAGTCACCTCGTTGAAGAGCAAACTGGTTTCGATTTGTTGCATGAGAAAGAAATTTCCAACAAGTAATGAGTTTGAATAGAAGATGATGAAGAAAAAACTTTAAGCTTTAGAGTTATCCAAATTCTGATAACGAATGTTATAACAAGAAAAAACCGAAAAATTTTTGACAGTCGAAAATATCCGTTCCGTTTCCTTTTTTTTCTGTTCAATCTTTCATTTCGTTCTCTTATAAGGTTTTGTTAAAGACGATTAGTTTTCTCTTTCAGAGATGAACTCGGAAAAATGTCTAAGTTATTCGAACGATAGCACAGCAGCAGAACTAATTGAAAATTGTACCTTTGAAACATGTTAAGTGACTTTGCGGGTAGCACATGCAAGTGGCAGTGCTCATGAATTATTCAGGTGAATTGAAGAATGGGAATAAAATGTTCATAAACGAAAACACCTTCGCTGCAACAAGTGAAAGATGAACTGATGAAGGGAAAAATCGGAGAAAATAAGTCAAACAAAAAGGACTGTGCGTATTTCCGTTCATTCTCTCTTTTTCACTTGAACTTTTGTACTCATTTCAGTTCGTTCCCATTTCAGGACAAACCACTCCAAACAAATACAAATTCTTCAACTACCGTGAATTTTGGTGACTACAAATACCACAATATTGTATTGTTTGTACTATTTTTTTAACCTGAACTATTAAGAAAAATTCAGCACAATGTGTTGCTGAAAATGAATGATAAGGTTCAGTGAGAAAAAAGGGTATGAAGAGTAAAAGACATAGCGAACAACGGAGCTGTTTCATTGCGAATCTGGGCACAAACCTCGAAGCTCCCAACACAACCTTACTTAAGGGAACCCGTCAAGGTCTAAGAATATGTTCGGCTATAATAAGATCTTCATTTATAGAAAATGTTCGGTTATAATAAGGTTCTCATTTATAAGTAGTGTTTTAATCACCAATGCTACGCAAGAAAAAATTTGCTGAGAAGGAAGATATTTTATTTTTTTATTTAAATCTTATATTTTGTTTTCCTAATTGATTTTTCTGTTACTAGGAAGCACATGAGACAAAATGCCACAGTTCTTATAAGTACTGATCAATCTTCAAGCTTACTGACACCTGGAGTACAGTGTTTTGCGAAAAAAAGTCTCCAAGACGAATCTAGTTTGCACTGGATTGCTTCTCATACTATGAAGAACCCTTTTGTAACCGTACTTTGGTTTCATATTTACAAATCAAATAATCCTTCTGGCTTCTATGCCGAGTACGGTAGCCGAAGCATTTTCATAGCAACTGCTTGTTTATGTTTACATGACAATTCGTACCAAATCTGACATCAGTCTTATAAAATTTATATTCACATTACAAAAACCATTGCTGAGCATATTAGATTAACTGTCTAGTAATAGGCCAAAATGGCTTCTTCGCTTTATTGCACTATTGAAAAGAAAGACGGCCAATGGACATCCTGGTACATAGTGTAAATAATAATCCGGACGATATTATCAGTTGCATTCCGATAACCTAAGATGGTTTTCACTTCTAGAAAGAAAAAAGGAAGTCATAATATTGTCGAATGTAAACGTATCGCCATTACAGGAAATCATGGAATTTGAGCTTTGTTCTTAATCGCCGGCGACAACTGATCTATCGCCAAATGAGGAGCTTCTGACGAAGACTCGTACGAATTCCATTCATAATCACATAAATTGACGCAATATTTCGTCAGCTAATATTGAATACGGTAATCGTTTATAACTGGAAAATACCTTTATAACGAGAAATACAAACTTGTAGTAGTCAATAATTTGTATGGAAATCGGTGCGACTTATCCAAAATGGAAATGACCAAGGCTGTAGGCAACGATGCGTGCTCTGAAGAATTCAATGAATCCTAACATCAATGCAAGGTAAAATGTCAATGTAAGGATGCATGTGGCGCAGTGGTCGGAGGTGCCTTGCAACACACACGTGGAATCGATCCCAGTGCTCATAACCCACCAAGCTTTTCATTCCTCCGGAGTTGGCAAAGTGGTACCAGACTTGTCTGGTAGGATAGCTGCACTGGCTCGACATCGGTAGGCCACGAATTATTGTAAAGGCCAGATATGCATTCAATCACCTCCAAGCGATGCGTAATGAAGTCGCTTGCATAGCGTATCTTTCAGGGAATGATCAACGCGGAGAACTTTAGTTCTTTATTCTTTAACAACAGCACAAAAAATGAAAAAAAAACAGAGCAAAAACCAAGCCTGAAACGATTTGGTATGCGCTTTGAAAATAATGCTTGTACGATTAAGTCTTGTGTTTTCATAACATGATTTTTTTCCTTATAATTATAGCTTTTATCTTTAAATGCACAGCTATTCGCTTAATTGTTACTTAGTGATCATTTGAATCGGAAGAAAGGATGTTATTTTAAAAAGAATCCCTGCTATGAGACATAAACTATCCTTCGAATCACAAGGAAGACCACCGTCTGTGGTTATGAGACGGGGACACCATGCGAGCACGGTTATCTCGATATTCCAGGGAATATCGTGCTTAACTAGTGTTTATTGATAGTTCTTGTTCATTGATTATCTATTATCTGTAAGATTGGTGCGGCCAGAATTAAGCTGATGCAATCATAGGTACATCACGTATACGTATATATTGTATAATACTACTTGACATATTAGTGGAGCAATTTGAGGGATTGTGCAAGCTCTTCGTGTAGACGGCAGCACATTTTTTCACCTTACACGAATTTTTCTGGGTGGCGATACTTCCCTTTTCTTTCCACTCTGAAATCCTAAAATAGCTGTTACCTCGCATTATCATAGGAAAGGTTGAACCATTAAAAAGGCAATTTACTTACATTGCCTAATAAAATGTAAGAAATACATCTTTCAGCGCTGAACAATTCTTTAGGAATGCCCTCGCGAATTCGACTTCATCAAGTACCTTAGAGATAAGAGAACGCATGGATGGCTTATGTAATGAATATCGTAGTTTTCAAGATCTACCAATCCACTTTTTTATTCTTCCTCACATGTCTGGCATAAAGGTGCTAACTCCGTGAGGATTTAGACGTTTGTTAGCCCTAAGGGTAGGGTTGATCCAAAAACGATGTTTATGTTGCAGAGCACATCTAACCATTACGCTACATATCCCACATTACTCAGTAAACAAAAAGGAATCCAATGCCATTTACCAATAAATCCAAAAGCCGAAACCACATGGAGGTCATCGTTGTTCGTAATAATTAATTACGTATCAGAAAAATAAGGGGCTAATTAGCCTTTTTTTCTACGAAATAATAAAATATCAAGGACTTCAAGGACCACGGATCTCCCTCATATGAGGGATCTCGAGCCGGTTCGTCGCGAGGCTACGTGGCGCGTCCCCAGGAGGCGGATAGGGGGTTAATCGCGGACCAAAAGCGACCTTTGTTTCTCTGAGACGCAGATGGATCCAAGGGATGGACTCCCTGTTTCCACAGCCCTGATTTGGCACATACTTTCTGCATTTATGGGGCGTATTCATGCACGCGTATGTGGGTGCGTTCTAGTTTATGCAGAGCTGCGAGTTAATTCGGCCAAAAAGCCCGCAATCAAGTGACCTCCAACAAATAAGCTCCATGTCCACTCTGGGAGAGCCTGGCAAGCTACCCGTGAATATACCCAGCCCCCACGTTCAGAGCCCAGCAAGCTATACGTGGGTATCAAAAATTCTAAACACAGTATAAAAAAAACGGGCCTCATCCCCCTGACCCCCGAAAAAGCCCCCCAATTTCGCAGCGTTGGGTAGGACGAGTACGGAGAGGCTGCTAAGACCTCAGAGCCAATGGAAGCTGCCTGGATTACAAAGAACTATGGTGACGATCTGTACCTACGATACACTACATCTGCATCCGAGTCCTCGATAGAGGACTTGCTCATGCAAGCAAGAAGGATAAGGTGCGACGTCATCGGCCTGCCCGAGACGACACGACGCCACCCATTCAACTCCGTCTATGACACCGGAGAAGAACTGTTCCTCAGAACATGCGACAGTAGAGGAGTCGGCGGCTTTCGGCGTTCTCGTCAACACGAGTTTGTCCATGAACATCGATTCAATCCGGACAACTTACAACCCGAATCGGACGTTTACGATTAAAAAATGTGGATCAATTCCGGGCTTTGACAATCTTCGTCGTTTACGCGCCGACATCAAACTATGACGAAGAAGAAGTCGAAGCATTCTATATGGACTTGGAGAAGTTCTACAGAGAAGAACACAAATTCTTCAAAGTCACCAATGGAGATTTCAACGCCAAGATTGGACCAAGAAGAACGTCTGAAGAACGTCACATTGGGACCCACGGATTAGAATGGAACGAACAGGGTGAGCGGTTGAGTTTATCATGGCGATCAAGACAACTCAGTTTATCATGGCAACTCACAATTCCAGAAGCCCCACCCTCAGCGCTGGACATGGGAGTCTCCCAATGGAGAGTACCATAACGAAATGGACCACATCATAGTAAATAGGTTTTGCCCAACCGATGTCGCTGTTGTACCAAAATTCTACACGGGATCAGAACAACGTCTCCTTCGTGCAAGATTCTATTTCTCGCGGAAAGGAGAAAAAAGCCGCTAAATTCAAAAAACCGAAGTCGCAGAACCACCGCAAACTAGAACTTATTCAATTCATTAGTCGGCTGTTGGGAAGATGCCGTTTTCGATAACATCGACGAAGAATACGATCGGCTCATTCAACATCTTCACGTTAGCGTTACGAAAGCTGAGAGTTCGAAAGTCACCAAGAGACGTTTGTCTCTAGAAACACTCTAGCTAATACGCCAGCGTGGAATCGCACGAGCTGCAAGCAACCGTGAACTAACGTCCGAACTCGCAAGACAGTCCAGGCAGGCGAAAAAAGATTTTAAAGAGAGAAGAGCAGCAGTAATGGTCGAAGCTTCAGAGGATGGGAAAAGCATTCGCAAAGCCCACCGAAGCTTCGCCAATTACAGGACCAAAATGATTGCACTCCTGCGCCCAGACAGAACAGTTACAGCGTCCAGAATGGCAATGGAGACAATTATTGACGAATACTACTCGGATCTCTTCGATAGCAACGTCCACCCTCCGTTATATGAAATAAAGGAGGATGGATACGTTGTACCACCGGTTCTCCCTTCTGAAACCTGACATGCCATTTCGTCGGTGAAAAATCGAACAACACCAGGTCCAGACAGGATAAGGCCAGAACACCTGAAGAACCTTTCGCCAGTCCTCATAAACACACTGGCTCGGCTCTTCACACACCTGTCCGAATGCAAGGTCCCTACCCACTGGAAGACCAGCGAGACCGTGTTATTGTTCAAGAATGGTGACCTGCAGGATATCGGCAACTATTGTACAATCTGCTAACTGTCTGTCGTCTACAAACTTTTCACTTGAGTCATCCTAAACAGGATTGACAGAACACTGGACGAAGGACAGCCATGTGAGCAAGCAGTGATTTCGAAAAGGATTTAGTACGATGGACCACATCCACACGGTAACAAGGCTCATTGAAGTATCGCGAGAGTACAAAAAGACCGCTCTGTCTCACCTTCATCGATTTACAAAAGGCCTTTGATTCAGTCGAGATGGGAGCAGTCTTGGAAGACCTGGATAGTCAAGGAATCCCTACTGAGTACATAAAGATTCTTCGTGAGCTGTACAAACATTTCGCAACCAAGGTATCACCATTCTACGACCATATTATCATTGACGTCAAAAGAGGAGTTAGGCAAGGCGATACCATCTCGCCAAAATTATTTACGGCCACCCTCCAGAACGTCATGCGAACATTGGAATGGGATAATATGATAGTGAAAATCGATGGTCGGCAGTTACACCATCTTCGCTTTACTGATGACATCGTCCTTATAACACCAAACATTAGCCAAGCGGAACGTATGCTTACCGACCTTGATAAATCCTGTGGAAAGATTGGTCTTCAACTAAATCTCACAGAAACGATGTTCATGAAAAACGGATTGGTTTCGCATGCCCCATTCATGCTCAACGGAACGAATATCTCCGAATGCTCCAGTTATATCTATCTAGGTCGGGAAATCAATATGATGAACGACCTAGCTCCAAAGCTGAGCAGAAGGAAACGAGCGGCTTGGGGTGCTTTCAAGAGCATGGAGGATTTAGTGAAGAGAACAAGGAACACTCTCGACTCCGTGCCCACCTTTTCGACTCAACAGTACTTCCTGCTCTAACGTATGCGTCAGAAACTTGGTCGCTGCGTAAGCAGGATAAAAGGTCACTTATCATCGATCCTAGTCCTCCTAGCATCGCCCTTTCGAACGCGCAGTCGAAAGGGCGATGCTAGGAGTATCCCGTTCCCACAGAAGTAAGAGAAGGGATCCGAAGCTCCGATCTGCGTCGACGATCAAAAATCAAAGATGCCGTTCTGTAGGCCAGAAAAATCGAAGATAAGGTGGGCCGGACACGTAATGCGTATGAATGACAACCGATGGACAAGAGCCGTTAGTGACTGGATTCCTCGGAATTTCAAACGTACTGCAGGAAGACCACCGACCCAGTGGTCAGAGTTCTTCACAAAGAGCCTTGAAGAAAGACATGATGCTCGACGAGTCCCTAGAGCGAGCAGAACCCATTGGGTTACTCTTGCACGCAACAGGGAAAAATGGAAGACTTACTGGCGCCCGCTCGAGACTGCAAGTGATTGATACAGGTGACCAAGGACTTCTGTAGAAAAAAACCATTCAAGGTAGACAGCACGAAAAGAACTGTGTAATCGGTGTGGGAAAGAGGTGTAAAAGAAATATGCTGTGGGAAAAGCAACAAATCACTACGGCAACTGGGAATCTGCTTCAAGTAGTCAACGTTTAATTTCCTTTTGACAAAGTATCAATGGAGCTCGAAACAAACAAGATGAAAAGCGTTTCCGCTGTTGAACTTCGGATTGGTTAAGTGTGATACCTGTAAATGATGCTGCAAGCCGACGAAATTTGATACTAGACAGCTATATCAGTTTCACCAGTGGCCCAATTTTCAACATGGAATACATTATTATGATTCTTGATACGGCGTTTCCAACCAAGGTTATTCAAAAAAGACTTGTTCTCTTCATCATCATAGAACAGAATGCTTCCTACTGCATTCTTCCGTCTCAGCTTCAACAAATTTGTGAAGTAGAAACGAGTTTCTGTGGAAATTGTTCATAAAAAATATTGAATTGTCACATAGAAAACTACAGCATCCTGAAACTTTCGCAAATATAACATCCGGAACGCCGAGTTTCCCTCTTCTTTATCTTTTCGCAGATGTAGACGATTTCTACCCGGGATAGCACAATGTTCGCACCTTGGCGAGGGACAAGGTGTTAACAACGTGTATGGACAAAAAAACAATCATGCACCTATAACGGGGCACAGACGTAGTCATAGAATTCGTTGTGTGTTTACAAGACTCAGGCATAAGTGTGTATAGGTAATCTTTTGTGCATACCCGTTGCATGCTGAATGTCTACCCGGCGAATGCATGCCATTAATTCAGCCACGTAAATGACGTGGGGAGGTGTTTGATCATTTCCAACAAATAAGCACAAAATCTAGATCGACAAAAGCCGTCTAGCTTCAGAAAGTACACCCAACTCGCTATGAAAGAGACCAATTAGTGCTATCCGTGGAGTCTTCTCGCCGAAAACAACCATAACAGACACTGTCCTCGAAAAATTATACGAAAGATGTGATAAAGCAAAGGAGTCTTTGAGGGTGACGGCTAGAGTAGTAGGATGGCACTAAAGGGATTACAGCTGTTCTAGGCGATCTCTTGCCAGAAATTGCACATCACTTCATTCATTGACATTTAGACTAGTTTATTCCTCGGAATCATGAACATTCATGCAGAGATGATTAATCGTTGAACTCTATGGGAACTTCAAACCAAAATAACATTAACATTCAGCGGAAAAGAATTTGTGTCGGCTATCCCATCTACAATGGGGACCGTCTGTCTTGTCATCGATTAACTTTTTTTGTCACAAAGTGTACATAAATTAGACTAATTTTTCTTTCTCAAATATATCCACTTCTTACGGATTTTGGCAGGAACGGAAGAAACTCCATGAAGTTCAACGCAAACACTCCATCTTTGTCTACACCGTCTTCGAAGGACTATCATAATGATGATTTTTGAGTGATTTGCTATAAACGTTTTCCTTTTGCTCACAATTTTAAGTGCGAATAATTTCGCAAACCGAACAAAGCACAATGACGAGCGCGTACAGCGTAATGACTAGAGCGCCCATGCAACACACGTGCTCACCGGTTCGATCCCACGCCCTAATTAATCAAAGACTCCATCTCTCGGGTGTACCACTCCATGTGCCAAATATGTATTCACACTCCTGTGGGATGATGAGTGGAATCCAATGCATAGCGCATTATTAGGGGGATAACGACGAATGGTTACATCACCTTAAAACAGCATAAAAAAAACGGAACAGTATTTTTTGGTTGTCAGCCTCGACTTATTATGAACAGTCAGAAAGATTCTACTGGGCTACTCGTCTACTTTCGTTTAGGAAGAGATTTCACATAGTGAACTACAAAAGCGGTTGTTAGTTAACATCGATTTCGATCGTACTAAAGTAGATATTTGTAAAACAAGTGCAATCAGACCACCTAAAACAAAAATCGAAAACGAAAAGAGAAAACAGGTTGTCGGTTATATTTTCACTTTAGTTAAAACTTTATTCCCATGTAAACCATTAGTTTTTCCCTTTTTTCTCCTTTTTTTTACTATCAACCTCGTGTAAATTCAACAATATAAACACATTTTAGTTTCTATCAAAAAAATCTATTTAACTTTTAAGAACTAGTCCCGTACTAGTACATTTTCTGAATAGGACCCGATAAAGCAGCAGGTTAGCCAATAACCTGCTAGAAGGTATCAGGTTCTGAATAGAAACTGAACAGTGTTTAACTTTACTTACTGCTCAGTATTTTTTTTCCACTGCATAGCATTATGTGAAATACAACCACAATGATGCTGAGATATAAACAAAACTCGGTAGCCTAGGTGAGATTCGAACCAGCGATTACACCCGAATATGTAACCGCTTTCTGCAAGATAGATTATCCATTGGAAAAATAAATTATTCACGATGGCTAGTCATATCAGCAAAAACCGTCGTGTATAAAAGAACGCTGCCGGGTAGGGTTGCCTCAATCGGGCGGTGCGCCACTGAAGAGGATCCGACTCGATACGAAAACGAAGGCACCACGAATGCGAAGAACTGTGGACATCAACTCGTATCATCGGCTCTGAGGAAGACGAAGACATCGAAACATTAACCAGATAAATATGTGATAACAACCTCGTTTTAGCTAATCGATGAGATATGAATAGAAATCTGGTTTCCAAAAGGCAAAATTCGTTGATCATTGGACAAGAAAAGCCTAATTGTGGGGGAATTTTCCTTCAGTTTGCACTGACTTCGGCAACATTTCAGACTACCTTAGAGGTAGCACATGGATATGTGGAAATTATGCCTATGGTAGAAAAATATTCTGTTTTATTGCTGTCTTCTTTCTGAGTAAGAAGAAAAGACAAAAAGCAGAACATTAAGATTTTTGCTACATGAGGATTTTTCTATTGATAGGCTAAGAATCTACGGATTTTATTTTAACGACATCGAATCGGTGAGCAGTCGTCATGCTCCGCATCGCTTTTCAGAGCCTAGTAGGATTGCTTGTGGACTACGTCTAAGCAAAAACGGAAGAAATAAAGGTTTTCATACGAACGCCTTTCAGCAACTCGAATGTGCGGCAAAGGCAAATGATGATTACCCCACTAGAGATTATCCATGGACAGTACGGTATGTGGACGCGAAAAAAGTTTCCTTTTTTTTTGATAAATCCAGTTTTGCTCCAATATATCTTCGCCTATCTATACCAAATTTTGTCGGTTTTTTCTCCTCTCTGCTATCGTATCGGAGAAGCTATATCCACTGCTCGCTACACTCTGACCTCGATCCAGTCAGCGGAAGAATCGTCATAAAGTGCGTTTAGTAATTTGGTGTATCACTGCCCTCTGCTAGTCGATGTCGGGGGCACATGGTGCAGTGACTAAAGGTGTACCGCAATATGGACGTGGTTTAACTTTCTACTTTCTACTTACTGCCTATTATACCTTTCACGGCAGGGTATTATGTCAGATACAACCACAATGATGCTGAGATATTTGCAAAACTCGGACCTTAGGCCAGATTTGAACCTGCGATTTCCCTTTCCGCGGGTCACGTGTCAAACACTGTAGCATCAGCTGAACTGGGTTAAATATCAATTTGTGCTTGTCAGATCATTCCCGTTGACCGGTGATTGGTATTGCTGATGGCAGCGTTAGGGTAAAAAAACGCCTGAGAAGAAGGCAAAGAAAGGGCGTCTGTGGGGCAGAGAATAACGAGGGAGCGCCCGGAAGTGTTATCGCAAGCTCGAATCTGGCCAATGGTCGAAGTTTCGCAAATATTTATAACATCATTATTGCGGCTGTATCTTACAGACGAAGCTGTTGTTTCGTTCCTTGGCCTGGGAAATAGATTGAGCCATCCGTTTCTCCATCATAGGCAAATTGATACCAGATTTATCTTTGGGCGATAGAAACAGATCGGCAGAGTCGCACAAGTCATTGCATAATCAAATATGTATCCCATTATTTGAACAATGCAGACTGATCAGTGCTCGGAGCTTTGCCATGTATCCTAGTCAATATGTAAACAGACTATCGGTTTTTTCTTCCCTCATTCTTCGGTGGAACACATGGCAACAAAATGTGCCGTTCTTTACTGGCTTCGAAATAACAGATGACGTCGGGCTGTTAAATCTTCTGTGAAGCAACGGGTAATTTATTGTTGTGGTGGCATACAAATAAAAGGACGCTCACTTTCCATTCTATCCTTAATTATGTTTCATGGAATATGATCATAACCAATTTAAAGAAATATGTATGATTGCTTTTCAGGATTCTTAGCACTGGGAAAAGTGGAGTGAAGAGCATTTCTCAATAATCCTAACTAAAATCCTGAAGAACATTCATGCAGATCAACAACTCAAATAAAATGCGCCTCAATAAAGGGATAATAAAACTTTTTTTTAAAAACTCTGCACAGATTTGAAATCCTTGATTTACATCGAAGAATGGGCGATAGAGTTAATGCACGCTAATAACAAGAAGGAAAAGCTAAATGAGATGGAGATTAGAGAAGGAGAAAGGAGAAATAAATTACCACATTCACGTCACCATTGTCTCTGTCAAACCAAATAGAATATGCAGATGAAAAGTAAATTAATATATAACAACCGAAGCTGGTTATTCGACAACTACCAACAATTTCTCCATGACTAGACTAGCTGAGAAATTCTTAGCTCTGTAGGCATGTTGAAGAGAGTTTCTCTTATCGTTTAAGTCTTATATTAAAAAAAAACTCTAGGCGTTGATCAATCCCTGAGGGATGCACTATGCATTCGACTCCACTAAACATCGTTTGGAGGTGGCTGAATGCATATCTGGCCTTTACAATGACTCGCAATGACCTACTGATGTATCGAGCCAGTGCTGTTATCCTCCCAGACAAGTATAGTAGCAATTTACCGACCCCGGAGGGATGGAGGGGTTGGTGAGCCAGGGGTGCTGGGATCGATTCCATGTATGCATCGCAGGGCGCCTCCGACCACTGTGCTAAACACGCTCTCCTATTTTACACATTTCTTACAAATTACTGCGTAATTATACAGTTGCTTAAAAACAAATCTAACGAAAAATTGATTACGAAACACAGTTTCAAAGTTTCTCACGCAAGAACAGCACCTACAAACGCAAACAATACATTTGTAACACCATCGCGTCCTCTAAGAAATCCATCATGTTCAATTGCTTCAGTGTTTAAATTTAGAGCATCGAAGAAGAAAGGCAAGAAAAAATGTTGCAGGAGTCCAGAATATCAGTATCCCATCTTAGAATGATGAAATAACATGTACCATGTGAGTGCGTCCAAGGTTGAAAATGTCCTTTGTTTTCGCATCAAATGCATTGTACTCAAGGCGCATCGAGCGTTGTACTGAATGGTTACATAAACTATTTAAGAAAGACCAGATTTATGTCTTTCTATAAAGGTATTTTCCGTTAGTAAGGCCATTTTTGCTAAAAAATTGACAACACTTTTTAAATAAATGTTTTTAAAATGACTTAGTAGTGAGATATTTGCAAAACTCCGGACCGCAGGTGCCCGGTGTGGGGAACGAACGCTCTATTGTCTTTCCGGGGAGTAACGCGTTCACCACCACACCATGCCGGTCTTTCCATTCCCTGACGGCACTGATCGATAGAACTAGCTGAGAGACAGGCGAAACGAAGGACCCGCATGGTGTGGTGGTGAACGCGTTACTCCCAGGAAAGGCCAATAGCGCGTTCGTTCCCCACAGCAGGCACCTGCGGTCTCCAGTTTTGCAAATATCTCAGCAATCTTGTGGTTGTATTTCTCTTAATACCCTGCCATAAAAAACTATAGAGGGCAGAAATAAAAGGTGAACATTGACTTAGTAGTTTTCAAAGCTGTGGTAGAGCACCATAGCGAGGCAGCAGTCACGTTTACGTTGACAGTTTTGATCCATTGGCAATGAATAGAAGCGTTTAAGAAATTTCGCCTATTAGCGTATAACAGCAGGATTCGTTTAGACACTATTTGTATCATGGAAACCCCACTGTCAAATTACCCATGGAAGCTTTAGTGGGTTTTTTCTAAACAATAGCCTTTGGACGCTCTACGAACGCGGTAGCGTGAGACGTTGCTTGCCAACGACATTCAAGCGACAACAGTTTTTTATTCATAGTGCGAAAGCTACGTAAGTAGTTTCCTCATCCTCAAGTATGTGTATAAGGTGATAAATGTGAATAGAGTGTGAAAATCATGTTAAAGGGAAAGTAGCACTCACACTTGAGTAATAATCAATGTATTCCAACGTCCGACTTTCTATCAACCTCGGCATTGATTGAATAATTCTTTCTACTTCTTTTTAGCAAACATGAGGTGTTATTTTATTTCTTTATTTACGTACAAGCTGACGTTTCAGCGGATTCAAAATTCATAGAACGAAAACGACTACACGAAATATGCGGACTGCCAGAGGATAGCCAATGAGTACTGGACATCGAATTGAGAGTACTACGCACCTGTCTACGAAGCAAACAAAATCATATGTTAGCGAAGTGGAAGAAGTGCGAGAAGAAGGAAAACTATTGTGCTCAGTATTTGGAGGACCGCCTTTGGAGGAGAATAGTGGGCTCTGAGGAAGGCGAAATCCGCCGAAACGTCAGCTTGTACGTAAATAAAGAAATAAAATAACACCTCGTGTTTGCTAAACAGAAGTAGAAAGAATTAATATATTATTAAAACATCCCTGCATTTGCAAGCAGTGGTAGATACAAATAGTTCTTTAGTGAGCTATCCAGAAAAATGGGCTATTTTTACTATATCATTCTTGCTCAGTAACTCTTTGAGAACAAAATCGCTCCCTTCCTGTGGAAATGATTTAAATGCGGCAAATTTTCCATATGCACCAAGAATACGGCGAAGGAATAGAGAAATAGTAATACTCACAAAGAATCAGCATACCGGAAGAATACAAAAAAACACAAATATTATTCAGAAACAGCGACAAGTCCCAAGGCTTTAAATGACCTCATACGCTAATCTCCGCACTTTTGTAGGTGACAGTAGTTTTAGAGCTTGTACGGAGTCAAACTGCACTATGTGAAAGAAAGTTTGTAGCGATCAAAATAGATGATGTTTAGAAGGGCACATAGTGAGGAAAACGTGTGCATAAGAGAAAAAAGTTCTAAGCCTTACCGTGAAGATCTTCTACGAAGATTTTTAGAAAGAAAAAAGCTTGGCGTTGCTACGACGGAGAACAATGACGAGCGATCGACCAGTTCCGGTCGTTACGCTTCAATAGTTGCCATATTGGCACAAGCACTTCTCTTCACTGCTTATCCGATTATAAGGTAATATTAATTCGTAGTAACAAATCGCTAAGAATATTGACACTTCGGAGTGCGAATTTCTGTAGAATAATCTTGACCCCAGAACCTTCGACATAATCTGTCCACGATTCACAATAGTAATTGACAAAAAAGGAAGCCAATATTTTCTTAACTTGGGAAGTCGATCAGAAAGCGTAAAAGAAAAGGAGGTTGGAAAAACTTGGCCACTAAATCTTAATTAAATTTAAAATGACTGGGAGCCAATAATCAGCAACTGAGGCTTATGAACAAAGTAGTATTGAGCTTCGTGCCAAGCAAAAGAAAACGTAGAAGAAAACAAACGAATTATCGTCACCGATGCCAGCGTGAGCACTAGATCTAAGACTCATTTGTTGGGACCGAAAAAAGGAGAGCCTTTCAGACATGTAACGCAAATAGAGATATCTAGTAAAGACATAGATCATTTTGTAATAGACCATGTTTACAACAGGGCGAATATAGCACAGAGGTGGGAGGTGCCACCTAGTGTACACCTGGTCGTTGGCCCGATCCTGTGCCCAGGGCCAGCTAAACCTCCTGGCCGTAATGGTTCGGTAGATTGGTACCAGACTTTTCTGGGAGGGTAAAAAACCAACTTACATCCACAGTCCTCACAAGCCATCAAATAAGTCAAGTATGCATTCGCTCACATTTGCGATGCAATGAATGGGATTGAATGAATGGAACACTGTGGAGGATTGATCAATGAAGAACGTTCATCGCTGGAAATAACTTATGGACCAATAAAACCAAAACGGGACTCAGGATTTCTCAACAATGATCAACTGCATTGAACGAAGTTGGTTCTTGTCACTCGTTAGCATGACTTTTTGATGAGTTATAGCATAGGAGCCAACGATATATTGTATGATACTGTAATGCCCTATTGGACGAAATATCTCTTCTTCAGTAGGGTTCGTGTACGAAAAAACCGAGCTTGCTGAAAAAAAATGAAAAAGGGCTTCATAAAATCAGAAATTCGCTTTAGTAGAGATCAATAACTTCTTCTTATAGAAAACCGCGTAGTGTAATAAATTCTGTTCCAATTAATAAAATTTAGTTGAAAAAATATTGGTTTAAATTTTTAACTTATTATTTACTGCCTACTCTTTTTAATGGCAGCGTATATTGCGAAATATAACTTCAGTGATGCTGAGGGATTTGCAAAACTCCGGACCGCAGGTGTCTGCGGTGGGGAACGAACGCACTATCGTCCTTTCCGGGCAGTAACGCGTTCACCACCACACCATGCTTCGTTTCGTCTGTCGCTCAGCTAGTTCTATCGATTTTTTGCAATCAGTAATCACCCGTCAGTGGGAATGGCTCCCCAGATCATTGCGAAACGAAGCATGGTGTGGTGGTGAACGCGTTACTCCCCGGAAAGGACAATGGCGCGTTCATTCCCCACCGCAGACACCTGCGGTGCGGAGTTTTGCAAATATCTCAGCATCATTGAAGTTATATTGGTTTAAAGTTGGAAGCGGACAATATTTTCGTATCGTATGACTCCTGTGGAGTTATATTGTCGGGAATGTGTACCAATTTGTTTTTGCCGGAAACACGTTGTTAAAAAACAAGAAGAATTGCTGGCCACTTCACGTCTAGGAGGTAAAAGCATGGAGCGAGCTGCTGAAGAAGTTTACTTTGAAATTCTTCCACGGTTTCCAGCTTCTCAGATTTCGAAATGTATCCTAAGATTCATATTGTTTATCGCAGAATTCAAACTTGTAGTGACGAACATCGCGAAGCATCAAATAATAACCTATGCTGAGAAGAAGATCGACATTGCAAAAGAGAAGATCCCAGCTAGGACAAAATGAAATACTGAGCAACACTGCCATCCTAGTAAAAAATTGTCGCAAAACGGCCGGCCAGCCGGCAAAGCGCTATCCAATCGAGAAAGGCCGATGACAACTTGTTGTTACGTGCTGGGAGTCACAAGGTACGACTTTTTCGCGAATTCGGTGAAATCTTTATGCCAAAATCGAAATCGGTTACTAGTTTAATGCAAAAACTGCTGGTCCACTGTGTTGGCTCTGTTTGGGTCATTTATTTAAATATTACGAAAGTAGCAGCAAAAAATCGAATAACATCAGTCATAGGGATGAGGAAGTAAGCTGCTTAGAGTTAACGCCATAAGTGGTGAGGATGTGTGCTAGGATAAACTTATTTAGAGCTAATACGTTAAGTGGTGAAGATGCGTGCTCAGATAATCTTAATCTGCCACATTTAAACGAAAAGCCTCTAGGAAAAATTGTTTCTACCATGTACCTGGAAAGCACTAAAATCGTTGATCGTAATATTTTAAGCAGATGTTTAATAAGATTGCTATCAACGAATTCATCAGTGTTTCTACAAATTCCGTGATTGAGATTGAAGCCATCATGAACATGAAGCAACCAAAGACATTCCGTTCGATAGAAGAATCGAATGGGAGCATCTACACGACACAATCACAGAAAGAATCCGTAAAAGAAAACAACGTAACAGCAAAGATTTAATGGTGAACAGGTGCATTTATCCGCATTCCTTTCTTGAATCCAGGCAAACATCATAGGAAAAGTATTGTCACGAATTAGAGATGCGTCACGTCAGTAATGACCAATCCGGTTTGACACCGCGCCTCGGACACACTGTGGTGTGTATCCTTCCATGGTACCGGACTTATCTGGGAGTGCGAAGATACGAGATGATGTATCAGTAGGGCGCCGCAAGTTAGTGAATAGGCCAGATATTCATGCAGTACCCTATACGATACTTGACAAAATCGAAAGCATGGCGCATCTCTCATGGAAGGACAAACGCTGAATGCTTTATCCCTTCTCAGACATGTAAATTTTTAAGAAAAACATGCTATTCATGGAAAGATGAATTGGAGTGTGAGCCTTTGAATTATCAACTACTCGAGCAATCTCTTCATTTCTATGAATGCACATATCATTATTATTATTATTATTATTATTGTTATTATTATTATTATTATTCATAAGTACTCATAACTATTAGCCCGACTTTTCTTGCAGAATCTACCGTAATGCTATCTTTTTTTCCCACTTTGATGATTTTTTTAGAGTCATCATCATGGCTTCGTTCTTACTCCACATAAAATTGATGACGTCATCGGCTAAGTGCACTTCTTATTTTATAGGAGTTTTCTATTAGTGTCTAAGCCGTCTTGAATCCAATGATTTTCCAATGCAAAGAGGTGATGAAAAGCTTTAGCTTGATTGAGTAGAGCCCTCTCGAAATCCCGTTTCCTTGACTAGACAAGCGTTATCTAGAATTTCTCTACGCGAATGATTAAGATCGGGTTTTAGAGCACACTCAATACCACCAGTGAGCAATTACGAGAACCTTTCAGTTACCTTTCTTAAGCAGAATAAGTGTTCGCACGCTCATCCACTGTTCTGTTATCCACCTCATTTGAAAGCAAATTGTCATAAAGATTGTGGAAATTGTGTGTTGCTCATCGTCTCCAGCTGAAGAGATCTCCACCGTTGTATTGCTTGTCCTGGACCTTTGCCTCTATTCATAACCTTGCTCTCAAATGGGACTTCAGAGGTACATTCTTATTCAATATTCAGTATAATGGTGGAGGTTTGTAGTAATTTATTACCACTTGCTAAGGCAAAAGGGGGAAATTTTATATCTTAACTTTCGACCAATACATTAGGATATAGAAGCATATTAATGCTGATATATGAGCAAAAAGTCGAAACAGTTAGCCATTGAACCTGCGACTACGCTTAACAGCGAGTCAGACATTCGCCACACCAACTAAGGCCTTTGCATTATATTTCTCCAGCTATATTTTCACTTAAAAAATGTAGAAGAAGTAAGTAAAACATAGACAATGATATAAAAAGCACAGCAGTTAGTGATGCAGTCCATTTGGAAGCAGGCGACTAGTTCAACCCCCTTCTCCAACGCTTTCCTCCTATCCACGCGGGAACGCCTTAGCCCAACTATTTCCAAGATTACGAGGAGAATCGACTAAACCAGCATTCTACGACATGCGCAAAGAAAAACGGAATCCTCAAGCAGTGAAAAATTTTCCACTCACTTGAATCGCCTAGGAAAGACAAAAAAAACTCGATGAGTGAGTGCCGCACGAATTAAACGATAATTAAGAAAACCGCCGTTTTAAAGTGTCGTCCGCTGTTATTCTGCACAACAAAAACGACCTTTTCTTTGATCGAATTTTGACATGCGACGAGAAGTGGATTCTGTACGACGACCGGCTTCAGTGGTTGGATTGCGGTCAGGCTCCACAGCAGTTCCCAAGCCCGAAATTGCACCAAAAAAGGTTATAGTGACTGCTTGATGGTCTGCAGCCGAGCTGATTCATCACAGCTTTCTGAATCTGCGCGAAAAGATTATGCCAGAGAAGTGTTGCCAACAAATTGACGAATTGCACCGTAAACTCGAACAACAACGGCCAGCATTAGTCAACAGAAAAATCGTTCTCCACGACAACGCCTGGCCTCACGTTGTGGAACCAACGCTGCAGAAGTTGAACGAGTTGTGGTATGAAACCTTGTCCTATCCGCCATATTCATCAAGCCTTTCGCCTACCGACTGTCACTTCTCTAAGCACCTCGGCAACTTCCTGGCGAGAAATGCTTTTAGCAACCACGAGGACGCAAAAAAATGCCTTAAATGATTCCATCGTTTCTTGAACTCCAGGACTTTATGTAACTGGAATAAATAAATTTGTTTCTTATTTTCATTTGTTGGTTTAAATAATTTTTTTAATTAATAAAGTTTTGTACAGAAGCAAGCTATGACATTTTAAATAATGTAGTTAAAAATGCCCACTTATTTCTGAACAACCTCATGGGTTCTGCCACAAAAAGTTCCCTCCGCTCCACCAACACAAAGGACAGTTTGTGGCGAAAGTGGTCAAACAAGACGTTAGCACCCCAACGAACAACGGATTCCTTTACCAGCATTGAACCAAGCTTAGTGAATTCCACACAATACACTCATGACAATGAAGTTGAGTGGTTAAATAACCGGCGAGAGACGACAAAATCCCGAGTTCGTGGACATCATTGGAATCCCATCAACAGGCCATCTACACAAGATATTACGGAAGGCCCGTTTTGCTTCACATTCACAACACTAGAACAACTTTCTTCGACGTCGTTCTTCGCGTTCTGTTTAACATTGTGTGCTACCAAGCTCCGCTGATCAAAAGGAAAAAAAGGAGAGAGAACAGAAAGACCCACTTGTACCTCCCTAAATGGCAAGGTATTTGTCTTTTATAGAAACGATTTTTTTCGCAAAGTAGTGGCGTCGACTTCTCAGCTTACAATTCCGCTGCATATGTTAGGTTGTTCACCTTGGTTGCCCTCCTTCAGTTTCAAACTGCGTGTCAAAATAAGATCAGTATCGTTAGTTGTTGCCAACGAACCAGTGCAGCCAATGTTAGCAAAAATTGATGCGATCCATCATAAATTCGATGAAGTGGTTCACAAAGTAGAAGTTTTCCACTAGATCTGTTGGCGAAAACCTCAGCGTCGACAAAAAGGCCTGCGGAAGTGAGCAATCTCATGTTAGGGCGACATACTATTTTGTTCTGGGTAAAAAAATAAGAGAGTTTTTGTGGAATCACGAGATGTAGAGCGCTGACATCTGGAATTAAAAACACGTCTTTAAGAAGAAGCTTAAGGATCCTTGGGTAAAAACCCTTTCTACGAGCACAACATCAGCGCATCGTCAGTTGCATAATAGTAGAACACTAAAACACTTCTTCTTAAATATTATATTATAGTATTAGACAACCTAGAACACCATGAACTAGTAGTGCGCCTTTTTTTGTTAGCAGAAGCATGCAGAAACCAATCCAAAATCGATCACGGTCTGTGCGGACCACATAGCAGTTTTTTTAACTTTTATTACATCAAGTGAAAAAAAACTTTTTTATATGACTCGTATTCACTTCTACTGCACGAATCCCAGCCTTTCTTGCGTTTGATTTATTCGCAACCATCACCTACGAAGTTCTTCCTAATTTTCGTGTTTGGGTTCAGCTGCTTCTTGAGAATCTTCCTTTCTTTATGAATGTCGTATGATAAACGAGTCCACTGCTACTGGAGTTCCGAGATAACCGCACAGTGGGGCGCTCCCGGTGGAATGGAGAACGGTTCCTTGTCCCGGACAAGTCTGACTGCAATGCCACAACGCAAGCATGAGAAGTTTGGCAATCCCAGAACGTGAGCCAACCAACACTGCGCTCCTGATAATTCGGATTAGTACACGGTCCAACTGCCACTACCCATGAATAAAATAAAAAATGGATAGAGCTTCCGGCGTTAATTAATCACTAAGGGATGGGACATGAATTCGGCTACATCAAGCATAGTTAGAAGTGATTGAATCCAAATCCGGCGTATGGAATAACTCAAGGTGGCTTACCGATGCATTGGATCAATACTGCTATTCTCCCCTTATAGGCCTGTTACCAATTTGCCGACCCCGGAGAGGGGGCAAGGTGTGATGAGCCTGGTGCGCGGTATCGAAACCTTGTGCACTGCTGGGCACCTCTAACCACTGTGCGACACGCCCCTGCACTGAAGTACCTGCCGAAATATCCACTTTTCAATAATATATATGTATATACGTGTATAGAAATCGTGTTCATATTTGGAAAAGAAGTTGACCGACAGATTCTTCAGCTATTATTCATCTAATTCGAATCGAATTTATGAGCACATACAAACCGTTTGTACAAAGTCCTCAGCTCATCTCATACCAAACGATTTGGTTCAAATTTATGTAATGCGATCAACCAATAGTAGATTTCTCGTTCCTCGATCATAAGGTTACTGTTGAAAAAATCCTGTAGTCGTATTATTCATGAAGAATTTTTGATATGCATATTTCATCCGATATTTTGATAATGGTGGTCGAGAAGCGAGTTTGACACTTAATACCATCCAATATGAGTTTTTATTAGAAAGGTTCAGAATACAAACCTTTTTGTCTAGTTGACGACGAGCTTGTCCTTTTCAAACTTTACTCTACATTACATTCGGACTATATTTCTTAAAAACAAGAAGAAATAAGAAAAGAGTTTAAGAGATTGTCTATTTAAATGCAGATTGAAACCTTTTAAAACAAAAAATCGATAACATTTTATTGTACACCTTTGTGCCATCGAACCTCAACTGTAACTTTTTTCTACTTTCTTCGGTTACTAAGCAAACGCGATGTTCGTAAAAAAGACTATAACTTTTCTAACGGAAGCGCGATTTTCAACAGTAATCACCAGCTTAAGTAGTCTAGCCGTAGTGTTCCGTAGAAATTTCAAGTGACGCCATTTTCTTCCTAAACAACTCGGGGAAATCGTAACAGAGGATCCTCATAAAGCCCATTTTCAAAATCCAAAAATAATACACGTCTCGAACAAGTGAAATCGCCAGCTACGACGGATATTCTCAACTACGATCGTTTTTCAATTATAACGATTGTCCAGTGTTTGTCATTTCTATTCATTTCACACTTATCTGTATTTCGAGGTGAAACTTCTTAAGTTTTTTTTGCTTACTCCTAGTTTCTTTCCTTCCTTTCTTTCTTTACGGAAATAGTAATGAACATTAGGATTAAATCGCTAAAAATAACGAATACGGTTGTGAGATGGAGAAACTGACCGATTATGATCCATGGTTCCAACTACTTTTTAGTTGTTCATTTAGTGAAAAAAAAGAAGAGACACGAAATGTGTTACGAAAACTAGCACTTCGACAAGTTGCTCCAAAATATCAGATTCAAATGGAAAATATGGTAATGAATGCGACAGTAACAGTTTTCGGAAAAAGAATAATTAGGTGGTTCTTCTATCCATCAAACATACTTCGCTTTCTGTTAGCTAACATAATACCAACTGCTACAGAGTGGATTATCCGTTGAGAAGCAAACTAATATCTACGGATAGTCTTATCAACAATAACTGCCCTGTATAGAAGGACACTGACAGGTGTGCATCCCTTATTCGTGCGGCGTTCACTGAAGAACATCCCGACTCGGTAGGACAACGAAGACGCCACATCGAGATAACGAGCATATTACCGACCACCGACACGGATCACCGACTCTGATGAAGACGAGGACGTCGAAACATTAGTCGAAATAAATACGTTTGTCAACCTCGTGTAAGCTCAACAATTTGAAAACATGTTGATACTTATTTACATAGACAAATAAATCGCCCTCATATAACCTTGTCGTGAATATCCCAGCACCGCCTCGTTGTTTAGCAACTGCCATCTGTTGAGGTGGTCTAGGTTATATGTCTGTCTTCATTGACATGCTGAATTCTGGTCAAGCGTGGTTTTCCCTAGAAACCTGAGATAACCGAGCTAAAAAGTTTTCAGGTCTCCAACATCAAGAGCGATGGCTATTGGGGGTCAGAATGAATTTTGGTGCTGTGCCACTCGAAATCCCACACCATATAAAAGGAGAAAACAAATAAAAGCCTCAACAACTCCGCGCCATATAAAAGTAGTGTGTTAGAAAATATTACAACTATGGTGCTTGAAAGCGTGTCCTGCTGTGCAATTTTGACCACTTCTCGACAGAAAAAAAATTGGCGTTATCGTTGTCCAGTACACATAATATCAAATACACCTTTAGAAAACCTTTGAAGGGTATAATCCCACAAGAAAGGATTTCAAGCTTAAAGCGAGAAGCCATGTTTCAGCTATTTGGTACAGAATAGAAAACTGCTCATAAGTGTACAATAATCGTTAGTAGACGAAATAGAAAAAAATTGCCAAAAATCAATGAAATAGTGATCTTATTTGTAGTAATTTTGCATCATGTTAACTCAATTCATATTCCCTAGAACTATCGCTCTTCGCCTTCGAGTTATCATTCTATTGGCTGTTAAAAGCACTGCACCGCTAACTTCTTCGACCAGTTTTTCTGGCATACTTTTTCAAACTATGCTTTTCTTTCTTGTGTTATTTGCCTATAGAACTGCTTCTGATACCGATGATGTTTTCACTCTTTCTGTCTTTCTTCCTAGAATCCTCCTAGAAACGAGGATTTATGTGAAACTCATCGCTGAGTGGTTTTCTCGTTTCAACTCTTTAATGGATAAATTCGCTGATTACACTGAGCGAAGCTGCGAGATTGGAAAGGTCCAGTGCTCTGACTATTATATTATTATTGGTAATATAAAATTGCACATAATATTAGCATTGTAGTATTAGCATATTATGTATTAAATCTATATTATGTTAGTAAGTTATATTATATTACTGTAGTGTATTACTATCTACTACTAATACTATCTACTAATACTGTACTATATTTACTATCGTCATAGTATATATAACTGGTAAAAAGGATAGAGGATAAAGCTCTCGGCGTTGATCAATCCCCTGAGGGATGTGCTGTGCATTCGACTTTACTAAGCATCGTTTGGAAATGATTAAATGCATGTCTGGCCTTTACAATGACTCGTGGTGGCTTACCGATGTATCGAACCAGTGCGCTATCCCCCCCCAAACAAGTCTGGTACCAATTTTCCGACCCCGGAGGAATGGAATGCTAAGTGGATCATGGGTGCGGGGATCGATTCCACGCGCATGTTGCAGGGCGCCTCCGGCCACTGCGCCGCACGCGCCCTTGTATTACTGTACGCGCATAAGTGGTACTATAGTATATTAGTATGGGCGCGTATGGCGCGGTGGTCGGAGGCTCTGCAATACACATGAGATCGATTCCCGCGTACCAGGCCCACCAAGCCTTCCATCCTTCGGGGTCGGCAAATTGGTACCAGACTCGTCTGGGAGGATAGCAGCTCTGGCTCGACACATCGGTAGGCCACCGGGAGTCATTGTAAAGGCCAGATATGCACCCCCATCACTTCCAGACGATGCTTAATGAAGTCGAATGCATGGGGGCATCCCTCAGAGATTAATTAACGCCGAGAGCTTTGTCCTTTTTTATAATAGTTGTAGTAGAGTATTATATATTCTAGGAGAAGCGATCTCTGTGCTTTCCTTTGCTTTCAAAGTCTTGCTTGTAGGCAATTCCCAACAACTACGAGACAATTTTGCTATATTTCATTTGAGATCTATTACATAAGCTTTAATGAAAACAAAACATCGCAAACAACAAGTGCTTAAATTGAACTAAGCGTTTAGTTAATCTCTGCATGTAAAACGCAGTCTCTACAGTGTTCGTAACTGATTCCATTCTTGTGAAATCCAGACTTCACAGCAAATATCCACGTGATGACTATAAAGAGAAATGCACGCAAAGAAGCATTTTCTGCCCGAGTTTTAGAGGAACCCGAAAAGTACCACAAAGTGAGGAAAAAACCCGACCTGTTATATTCCAGCGCTGTTTTTGCCGGTAGATTCAGCTGCATAGACAACTGCATATATATATATATATATATATATATATATACATATACATATACATATACGTACACACATACATACACACACGTATGTACACACTAAATACCCACCTTTCCTAAACAGTGTTGTTCTTATGTTGTTCTTTCCACCTGCAAATGATGATTTAGTGTAGGCGAGGAGGGGACACAACTACTCGTACAACTGCACTCAGCCTGAATAGTAGGCGTGGTCTTTTAGCGGCATACCACATGTATCCACCCTCACATTAGCAGGCGTTCATACAACAAACAGATATACATATATATTTGTATATATACACACAACATACACACATACACACAAACACAGACGCACATACACGATTGCTAAGACCCATTATTTTTGTGCATCAAATAGTTAGCATACATGTGGCAAGACAACGATGAGCTCGTAAAAATCTCCTTTCACAAGATGCGTTGCTCCATTATGCATTATGAGAGACATGTAGAGCAAAGTAGAAAAGGAACAGGAGAAAGTGGAAGACAGAGAGAGACAGAAATAATATAAAACAGGTAAAGAACTCACCCACTGCTAAAAAAATATGGAGGATTAATAGCGACATGAAATTTGGAAGAATTATACTGCAGATTATAGGATTTACAGCGAAAAAATGGATATTCATCTAAAAAAATTGCCTTCAACTAGAAAATAAAGTTGCTGGGGATTAAACGATGAGCTTGATCATATCTAATCACAAGTTCCGGCAAGGAGAATTTGTTGGCGGCTCTCATCAATACCCATTCTGGAATGGTGAGACAATGGAAGTTGATATGAAGTTTTAATAAAGTACTCACTGTTAATATTGAAAGTTAAGTGCTGACGAAATTACAGGTTTCGTAGAATTCTAATATTTAATCTGATAGCGACGCCCTCATTAATTTCAATGACAGATGAGGCGCAGCTATGGAGTCACAAGTTAATTGGATTTTATTTATCTAAAGCATCTGAATAAAAAAATTAGCTATTTAAATGACCAGGATTCATAGCTCGTACATTCACAGGAACTTTTTTGACTTGCTCCTTTGTTTTGAAGTCATCATCGGTCTGACGGGTTTGGTTCCTTGCAACTTGACGATCTATTGTCTTCTCCTTTCTGTGAATTCTTGAATGCTGAATGAGCATGGTTTTTCTCTATAATGCCAAAACAGCCGTGCTGAGGTATTCCGATGTCTTTCCTATAGATATTTAAAGCCTTTTATTGTTCACAAGCTTACTCCCTAACGACCAGGATTCTTTGCATAACAACATGGACTCTTGTTGCAGCAAAGATTGCTGCGATTAGTAGAGCGACCTGATTGAAATTTCATTTTCTAATTATGTATCGAGCTGCTGGAGACTTCCTTCGTGAATTTTCACATTCGGATAGCCCCTGACTACACCACATATCCAATAGTTACAGCACTTTTTCTAAAGACAACTAGTTATTAGGATTAAGCCATGATAAGCATGATCCACGAAGTGACCTCGTATTCACTGATTATGCTTATATTGTTGACCTGCATTCCAAGCACCTAAAACATTATGATGCATAATAATACTAGAGATTTGACCACAGATTTCATCTTAACATATAAATGACTTTAAGACATAAATTGGCTTCTTTTTTTTCTAGGGATTTCGCATAGATGCATTCACTTGTGCACATTTGCTATCGTATATATATGTGTATGCCGTGCTACGTTTCTACAATTTCCTCTTCTAGAACTGTTTTTCAGTATCTTTGGTACTAGCGAGATAAATAGATGTCGGTGCTTCATTTATTTCGAGAGCCTCAGCACCCTTTTCATTTCTCTTTTTCTCGTTCTTAACCAATAGAGATGTGGACTTCACAACAGCTGAAAGTCTTTTCTTCCATTTGTCGTGACATGTTCAATACTAGTAGGGCGTGGTTTTCTCTGAAATCTGAGTTAGTCGTGCTGGGGCGTTCTCAGGTCGTCGGGATCGGATCACAGGCTGACACGGGCTTCTGCAAATCGGAATGATGTTCGTTGCCTTGGAAGCAGAAAGAATCCCATCTCGAAGGCAGCGATGTCTGTGATGGCGAAATTTCTTAGACTATGAAAAGGTCTAGTTTCCTTATAATTTTTAGTGACTGAGCAATAATATTTCGAAATAGAGGGAAGATCTGAAGAAGCCCTTTTCATTGTGATAATACAGCACCACTTGTATTTGAAATCTTACTGAAATCACTTCCCACTTTTCGCGTCCCAGTGCCTTACAGAAATAAGTGAATAACCATTTGATTATTGTATATGGGAGCTTTGGGAAGAATTTGACAACCCAGCGCTCTCGTGCTGATGAGGATGTCGCACCATTGCAGTAACAGCTGTGCTTGTGGCGTAATCACCACCCTCGCTTGGCATGCAAACTTTTTCAGTGTAAAAGCCATTGTAATCAGATCCATCACACTGGAGATGCAAAAAGCTGATGTAGAAGGGACTTTGAAAGAAAAATCAGATGACAACTGTGAACGAAGAGCGATAGAAGAAGGGGAAAGAGAAGCACGAGCACCAGCGGAAAGCATTGCAACCTGAATTCGATAAGATAACAAGAAAAGATGTGGAAATCGAAAACTGATCAATGCATGTTTTAGTCCAAATACTTGTAAACGACTAGCTAAATAAAAATATGACAGAGAAAATACGATTTTTTATGAAGAGCACTTATATAACCCAGGAGATGTCTGGAGAGTAAGTTTGTTTGAGGAAGAAGGAACCATTGCGAACTAAGTTTTCTCCATATTTTCATCCATTCGATGACTAAATGATTTTTGAGAGAATTTCAACAATAATACTGCAATTGGACGAGTACAAATGAGATGGAATAATATTAGTTGAGATGCAAACAGGGATGAGACTACGAAAGATTTCCAAAGAAAAGTTTAGTACTCAGAGATCCTCATTTCATAGTCGAAATCATTTCCTACATCATCGCTAAATTTATCTAGTAAAAATAAAAATAATTCATCCGTTGTGCACAGTTATACTCCATGATTCTGTTACTATGGAAAGCGAAATGTAAATATGACATAGATGACCTTATTAAGACCTTATTTAGATTAAGTGAGACACTTCAACATCACTAATAGCAAGAGTCCATGGATATAATTTGCACTTATCTTTATTTTACAGGCTAAACAAGTGATTTTTCAACGGAGTCCAGAAAAAACATCAAAGGTATTCCTGTTCATAACCATAGTTAGTCTTCGGACCTTGTCGATCACGGGAAGGTTTGCCGTGGCATTCTTCCAACGCGGTGCGAATCTTTAAGGAGGCTTACACTTGCCTGGACTTGCAATACATCGTTATCCATTCGATCCAGTAACAATTCCGTTTCTATAGCGAGGCGCCAAACTAGTGTTGTGGGAAAGAGCGATTATAAGAAGGACATTGGAGAATAACAGAAGAAAAGCGCTGTAAAAAACGAATGAATATACATATAGCGAAGGTATTACGACCATCTCTTCTAGTATAAAGTATAGAAGTAGCTGCCTATTTCTACTCTCACTTGTTCAGCAGTGTGGGAATGAGTCGCAAGAACTCTCCGAAAGGGAGGATTATTTACCCAGTTTCCTAACAGCACGTTACTTATTCATGATAATCGCCTTCTTAACGTTTCATGGCAAGTTGTGTGCTGAAAATCTCCTCATCCAGCATAAATTCATATCTGCTCAAAAAGTTTTAAGAGCAGTTTTTAATGCGGAATAAGTAAAAAAATCACTTTGTTGAGGGGAAACGTGAAAGTGTTACAAAAAACGTTGATGTATGCGAAAGTGCAGAATTCTACAAAACAGTCAACAAAGTCCGTCACAGTCTTCTTGGTAAAAAAACGCCTTCACATGATAAGAGGAGATTCCAGACCACACTGATTTGTTCAAATTGTTACTAAGGATATTTGCTAATACTCGGTTTAGAGTTTTCTAGACGATATGTACCAAGCCGAGATGTGTTAACAATGAATACGAACACACTCACAATAAATAAATCATACTAAGATGGAAATTCCGTTCACTAAACATTAAAGGCATCACGGAAAGGTTTGGAACTTCCTTGAGTGCCAAGTAAAGAAAAACACACATATTAGAGTGATGGATATCACCGGCAGTGAAACAATCGAAGCCTACATATGATGAACTGCTCGCTGGATTATCGCGTTTTATAGGTTTCAGATTTCTATGACTACAACCTACATGAACGACACGGCATGTTCATGTCATGAGTGACATAAACACACACATGTACCATCTGTTCATGATGTTCTGTCACAAGCGGCTTCCTTAACAGTTTCATTTTGCACGACTGCAACGGAAAAAATACGTAGCCTTTCGGAATCCATCCTATGTTTGTCAGCAAAACATATCAGGTTTAACCACAGCTACCTGGCAAATGAACACTACCAGCGTAAAAATTTTGCTCAACATATGAATCGTACTCATATTTGAAGTCGTATTACTGAAGATGTTACGACCGCCGTAGGTTCAAATCACGGTCTCTACCTCTAGTTTTTGTAATAAATAGATCCTTTGATATAAGCGTTTTCCCAAACAGAATCCGATTTACCTTGTCTATAGGAACGTAACGCTTAGTGGGCAAAAAAAAATTCGGCTTATT
Source organism: Angiostrongylus vasorum (assembly GCA_018806985.1). NCBI lineage: Eukaryota > Metazoa > Nematoda > Chromadorea > Rhabditida > Metastrongylidae > Angiostrongylus > Angiostrongylus vasorum. Next base: position 17,996 of record JADANN010000202.1, on the reverse strand, counting down.
ATTCGTAGTTCAAAGTTGGATCTGCATGCTATAATATTTAAATCCCTACTTTGGTGCTTTATTTCCTTCACTGAACCACATTCACTTCAGCATTATTTGTTTCGCAGTAAACGTAGGAAGATTTGATTCGTTTTGTTTCCTCTTTTTTTTGTTTCGTAATCACCTTTGCATTCTTACTTTACTACTTGCTGCTTGTCTCTACTTATGCTGCTCATTATCACTTCAATAGTTACCTGTTGCGCGTGCTCTATGCAATGTTACTGCTTCTTGTGTTATCTAGTACACTATGATTGATTCCTTTAAAAATTTGCGTCACTATGTAAGGGCACATAGCAAAGGAATCCTGGCAATGACTGAATGGAAAAAGAATGCTGCCGAAAATCATCCATTATTTGATTTATCTGAGATATCAACCACGCAAGCTGCTGATGCAGCACAAACCTCAAGCTCTGATACCAACTACTTCAATAGAATTAAATACCTCTCCAAGATCGACTTTCTATTAATCTCGCCATTGGATTATAAATATCTCGTGCTCTTTTTCAGCAATCGCGAGGTTGTTATTGAGCTGTACTTGTTACATATTTTTATTCCTTGTGGTACTTGTGGAAATGAATACATTGGCCAGACTGGCAGACCACTATATATCCGTATAAAAGAGCACCTAGATAATAAATGAAAAGTAAGACAATGCACCCCACTAGAGAAGTACAGGATATAATCACACGTGATCTAGCCCCTTATGTCAGAATTGCTTCTTGATTAGGCGTGATGCAGTCATCAACCATGTGCGACACTAAGCTGCTGTTCTTCCTTGGTGGAAGGCAGGTAAAAAACGGTGGATTTTTCGAGAAGCTGCAGATCGTGTATTTATCGTTCAGGTATTCGTCTTTCTGTTTGTGCTGTTGAGGCGCTTGACCTAGTAAATTACATATCAATGTGCTGTGTTGTATGTGTTATTTTTGTAAGGAAGTAAACGAGTGCTGAGTAACAACCTCGCGATTGCTGGAAAAGAAAACGACATATTTAAATACAGCATCATTGGAAATGAGCCAACCTTAGAGAACTGAGTCCTTTGCACTCTATAAAAACAAGGATCATATGAGAGGAAAGTGATTGTCCGACCCCGAAAAAAATTTTGACGATTTCGCTTGAATGAAATACTCGGTTGATGTTGATGTGGTCAACTTCACCATAGTTGTCTCGACTAGGCCGTCACTACAACAAATGTGTATATGAGAGCTTATAGAGTTTTGAGTTATCGTTAGTGGTAATAAGCTATAAGTACTTACGGACCGTTACTAGAAGCTTTCAAAATTTTACTCGATGGAGATTTTTGTTTAGTAGCTTATCCGCATTTGTTCTGTTCAACGCTAGAATATAGAGGTCTCTCGAAGCCTAAAGGTTTTTTCTATTTTCAGCAATGCATGCAGTACTCTTTCACGCAAGCACACTACCAGTTGAACAGTAGAGGTCTTTTTCTTGAATCCGATTCTAATCGTTCTTTATTCAAATGCAAGGATGCTGAGAAAAGAGGAAAACTAGTAACTTCAGGTCTGCCCCGAACTTACGATTACCTTTTAAGGGGGCTAACGTGTTGTCAACCGACTTCCCTGCTTTGCCTTTCTCTCGGCCAGTTTTTCTACCCTAACAGTGCTATCAGCAGTCATCCGTCAATAGGTCAGCTTAGCTGGGTTCAATGTCGATCTATCTCCCAAAAAACCATTCTCGTTGACGGATGATTTCTGATAGCATCGTTAGGGCAAAAGGAAATTGACTGAGAGAATCGCAAAGTAAAGGCCTCAGCTGTAGTTAGCACGTGAGACCTTGGAAAAGGTTATCGCGCGTTCGAATCTGGCCTGTGGTGTGAGTTTTGCAAATGTCTCAGGATCCTTCTTCTATTTCACATAATACTCTGGCGTTGAAAGAGACCATGCAGTAAAAAAAAGTTAAAACATTGTTTTTTATTCACCTGTCTGCATGAGGTTGTCAAAATGATATGCGAGATGCAGTCTCCATTCACTCACTAAAAATCTCGTTACGTGTATGCATGAATATACACACGCAATGAAGGAAAGAACAACACAGGTAAATCTAGTATCAGAATTACCCTGTAGTCTAACAAACTATGAGATATGTGTGCTGCTCAGATAAACCATTAAAAAAACGAAGACAAAGAGGAAAAGTCTGATGACGAAGACACCACATCGAGAAGAAGAACGAGTGTGCACAATCGATTCAGATCATCGTCTCAGGTGAAGACGAAGGACATCGAAACGTTACTCGAATAACCATCGTTGTCAATCTCATGTCACCTTAACAATCCAAGAAGGTGTTTTTAAAAAGTTGAGAATTCTGTAAAAGCAATGAATAGCTCTTATCTCGTGTCTCGTTGATGTGACACGCGACCACACCTTAAAATAGCCTTGCTCAAAATGAAATGCAGAAAAACCGGTTCACGATCCATAATGGACAACTGGAGGATTTTCGGATTCAGGTGTTTCACAAATATTGTTGGTCAACGCTGCAATGACTACATATCCTTTGTTTAAAGCTTTAAACCAGGTGTCGCAATATAGTGATAAATCACTGCAAAACGTTTCTTGTGACGTCGGCAGCTACGTAGCGACAAGCTGTAGCTAAATCACTGATCTCATAAAAAACATCTCAGGTGCTGAACTGTTGGCAGATAAGTACAAATAGCATTATTCTATGCTCACAGCAAAATGTTTCCGGTGTTTTGGAGGGAAATGTAGAAACTCCCGTTTAAAAAAAGCCAATTAACAGGGAAATAATCCTGAAAATTTATGACCCAAACAAGATTGAACTTAGGAGCATAAAAAGGATAGAGCTCTCGGCATAGATCAATCGCTAAGGGTGCGCCATGCATTCAACTTCATTAAGCATCGTTTGGAGGTGATTGAATGCATACCTTGCCTTTATAATGACTCGCTGTTGTCGGCAGATTTATCGAGCCAGTGCTGCTATTTTCCCAGACAAGAATTTTCCGACCTCGGCGGGATGGAAGGCTTGTGAGAGTGAATTAAATGAATTATATGAAACCGTTTCGTAGTTAATAAAAGTCAAAGAGTCAATTTTTTATGAAGGAATCTACGACAAACCCTGTAATCGTACAGAACACCATATCCAGTATACTATAGTTTTGCATTACTCTCATATCAGGGTACAATTTTGGAGAATTTACAATTACGGGAACTGTAAATTTCTCTTACAAAAGTATTAGGTTCCGTCCTCACGCGAAACATCCTCGAAGTCCATTAATAGATGAAGCCAGTTGGGGACTACTCAAAGAACCAAGCCAGAAATACCGTAGTGATGTATCAAAACTGTGTAGGTGTCCTTGCACTCTTCTTTGACCCATCTTTGAACTTGCAAAAGCTAACATCTAGTTCTCGGTAATCTTGTTGAGCAAACACGAATTTTTACCTTATCCATTATTCCGTTTCGGCAGTATCGTCTACTACAGGGCCTAGAAGGATATATTGATATGCAATTTGCTATGTCAAACGCTTCAATAACACCAGCAAAAAGATGAAAATCTAAGTGTTAATCACACGATCAACAGCTTCTCGAAAATCTCACCGTTTATTACATGTCTTCCATTGAGGAAGAACAGCTGATCAAAGTCGCACATGGTTGATGAGTGCACCACCCCATATCAAAAGTCAGCGCGAAGGAACGGCGCGAGATCACTTGTGATCCCTGGGCATTCCTCCCTGCCATTCGTTGTAGGTTTCTTGCCATTTATCCAAAAAGCCTCAAGAAGTTTGCGTACTGGTGTTTTGGCACCCTGTGTGAGGACAGTGACCTTTACATCAAAATCGTCTGCAGTTTGTGTCCTATGCGTCCCTGGTGGAGTACTTTGTCTCGCCTTTCGTTTTGGCATCTAGATGTTTTTTCTACGAATGCATAAAGATCTGCCCGTTTCGCCAATATATTCATTTTATCAGTGCCTAGGTTAATAGTAAGTCGATCGTGGGAATTGTTAACTACAGTTTTCTAATGTGCCGTATGATGACCACGGCCAATCTGGGTGCTTGAGGAAAGGATGTAAAACGTAAACCTGAACCACTCAAACAATATCTGCTACAAAAACTCTCGAAAAATTGGTTGAACGTTCAAAAAACTGGTCATTAACAAAAATGAAAGAGTGCAAGATATCTTCTTTCATCAACTATATTGCTTTTACAATATCTATGTTTTATTTTCTGCCTGTACAATTTTTACGGCAGTGTATTATGCCAAACACAACCACAACGATACTGAGACATTTGCAAAACTTCTGACCGCAGGTGTCTGCGGTGGGGAACGAATGCGCTATTACCCGTTCCGGGAGCTAACGCGTTCACCACCACATCATGTGGGTCCATCGTTTCGCTTGTCTCTCAGCAAGTTCTATCGACCACTGCCGTCAGCAATTACCCCTCAACGGAATTGGTCTGGGGAGCACAAGCATTGAACACAGTTAAGTGAGGCTGCAGTTGAAAAGAAGTGAATATTGCTTTCATACATCTAACTCGTAGGAAAGATCCAAAAAACACGAAAAAAAGGCTAACACTAACATGAACTTGCAGTGAGACCTCACATGTGTTCAGCGAATGAGTTTTCTATCATTGCAGCGTCATAGTGACTTATTGCTTCAATATGAGCCGACGAAGATCGTCTGGAACAAATGGACTTGGAGTCTATTCAAGTAAAGCTCAACCAGATCTAGATGCAAGTAGGTCGAGATTATCAGGGCAAGGCGTGGTGTGCCATTCATGCTATCCTCCAAGACAAGTCCGGAACCAACTTGCCGACGCAGAATGTATCGAAGGCTTAGTGACCCTGGGCCGATGGATCGAACCAACGACCACGTGCTTATCGCAGGGCACCTCTAACCGCTGTATTAGACGCGTCCCTATACATGTATATATATACACATTTTAATTTAGTTTTGGTTAAAAGTTGAATTTACAAAAGATCGGAAAAGATAAAATATCTCAAAAAGCGATTTTCCTTAAACCTCGATATAACTAGTCAACATGTAGTCAAAAAGGAATTGTAGCTTTTAGCGCAAAAGCCTAAATCGAGCCCAACTGCGATAGGATAGAGTATGATGTTATGACAAAGTTGAATTTCACTTATAACAAACCATCTTCATTGCATTAGCAACTTCAGGAGTAGTTTATATAATGATAGCAGCCTTCGTGATGATTAGATTCGAATAAGAAACTGGTACTGTTCTAGAGCGGAGGACTCAAATTACCTCTGATTAGCAGCAATTTTCACCCAGCTTTCGTTGAAAACGCTGTGAGGAAACTTTAGAAAGCTGCTATGGATAGCAAACACATCCGCCCTGAACCAGTAATTAAGGGATTGTGGTTCCGCGACAAGAGTGACATTCTCTATTTTTTACACATTTAAAATGTACTACGTCATTGAGGAAAAAAGTTAGAGAGTTAGGAAATCTGCTTCTTTCTCTCGGTACGCTTTATCCTTTTACATAAGTTCTCGTATGAAGCTATCACTCAGTGAGTACACCTATTCTTCATACTGAATGGAAACAGATTAAACACTGAATAGGAGAAGAAGTTAAGAAATCCAGAATAAAAACACTCTCTAAAAAATACTGACTAACAAGTAGATTCCAAATAAGCAAGATTAAATAGCGTAAAAGTCATTGAACTTTCATTTTTGTGATTGCTGATGGCACTGGTAGGTAGAAAACTAGTTGAGAGAAACGCAGAGTAAAGGACTCCGTTGCGCAGTGTGTAATGCACGAGACCCCGGAAAGGGAAATCGTGGTTCGATCTGACCCTAGTCAAAGTTTTGTCAATATCTGAGCATCGTTGTGGTTGATTTCGGATAATACCCTGCTGCGAAAATTGTATCAGATAGTAAATAAAAAAGTAAAACATTGAGACTTCACTATTATGGCATTCCCTTATTAATCACATTCGGAAAAATATCTGTAGAGGTCATAATTAATCTAAAACGTATAATAAATTTAAAGATAAGGAAAGGCAAGGTCGGATGGCTAGCAAGAACCATAAAGAAAAATCACTAGACTGCTTGTAAACGACGAAGGAAGAAAACAAATTGATGAAAAAGGGTGGCTATAAAGGAATAGAAGAAAAGTAGGGGGACCATTAAAATCAGAAAGAACTAAATATTATAGAAACTCGACGAGTGGTGAATAAAACTGGGCAAAGAACGAGGAGAAGCAGCCAATGGAAGAGAAGAAATGAAGTGTAGAAATCCATTAAAAAATAGAACAAAGAACACATAAAGATGATAGTTAACTAGAAGACAAGAGTGACTGTAAGATTAATGAGCTTAGAACTCTAAAGAAAGACGAAAAAAAGGTACCAACTAGAATGACACCACTCAATGTGCATGCAGTAAGAATTTACAGCGCTGTTGACATCGCGATATACTCAGGATTTCAGCCCCACTGTAATAATTTCACATTCTATAATATTAAAATGAAAAAAAGACATAAAAAACCGAAATGTTCCTGGATCGCCTACGTGACGCGCATCTCGAAACCATGTGCTTGATGGAGTCCCTTCGACGTTACCAGTTTTTTATGAAAGCGTGTCAAATGACTTCGCTATGCAAGCCGCCATCCCTGAGCTCTTTGTGCAACACGAAAGAGCATTAAACATGTGTAGCTTTTCGACTCAGCAGCCCATGGGGGTCTTAAAGAAGCGCCTAAAGCACTCAATCTTCAAATGATCAGGAAAATATTTACGCACAAATGAGATGGCGCTTCCAATGAGACAACGACTAACACCAAAACTTGCAACTGCGTTCAGGTCTAGAGTTGGAGCCCTTCGGAGTTAATGAATGAAAAGTTACAGTGCACCAATTTTACTAAAGTCAAACAGAACGAACAACGGTTTCCATTTCTGAACATTCAAATTAACCTGCACAAAAAATGGCTAAATCACCAAGTGGTACGGAAAACCAAGTAACAAAAACGTTTTCCTCTCAGCTCTTCCCTCACATCTCACATATCAAAAGGGCGCTTATAAGGGATATGTTTGCCACCAGCGTGTGCACAGGTAGAGAGCAGAAGGAAGAATCCTGGGAATTGGCACGGGAAATTGCCAGTTTCAGTGGCTATGCAACCCCCCAAACGATAACTCTAGCGATAATGAGGTCCCACTTATCCTGCCTGAACTAAGTGCAGCTATAACACGCTGCTTGAGAAAGGCCGGTTTAGAGAGTTCGGTAGCGGTGGTCGTGCTCTATGACCGCCCACGCACAAAGGGAAATTGCTAATTTGCCCCAACGGTAGATACAGTAATTGCATGAGTTCGTGTAAGGGGTACCGAATCCCTTGTAAAACATGTGGGGGCGTTGGAGAAACGGATAGACCATTATGTAGCTGTATAAAAGAATAGCCAGTTGGTAAACTTAAACATAAACTTAGTTGGTTAAACCAAAGTCTCCACTTGGCGCGCATAGGACACACAGAATTAACAAGGTGGATGAAGAACAGAGCAACGTTTAATCCCAGTAGATACAGGAGATATTACAAGCAAGTGAAACCATTTCCTGTGACCATAACAAGAAAGATTTTGAAGCAAAAGCTACCATCCTCGCACAGGAATCGAAAATGCCAGGGTACAAAACTCTCTAACCATTCTGGACACATTACAAGATTCCGAAAAATGAACAGTATTGAGGAATACCTCGTAATCACGCTGATCTCACAGAGTGTTTATGAATAAAATTTTAATGTGAGAGAGGCACATTACGCTTCTATGCCAACTCGCTGGGGTTGCTCTCCACGTGACGTACTTAGTGGAAGACTCATGGAGGGCGATAAGTGTACGAACAGCATTCTATCAAATGAGATTGAAAAATTAGGTATCGCTGTTTTTCTGTTGAGGTTATGCAGGTGCTCGGCTGAGCAGATTGTGGTTAAGCTGACCTTCCCAGGTTCTAAAGACGGCGAAATCCGCCGAAGCGTCAGCCTCCTTTGTGAATAAGGAATAATATAGCAGCCTCGTATTTGCTCATTAAGAAAACAGTGAAAAAGCTTTACCTTTATTATCGCCTCTTTTTCAAACTCCAAAAGAGATAGCCCACCTAAGAAACTACTGCTTGGCCCCAGTTTAAGATTTCCGAGCGTCCACAGTTAGTGGGGTTAGTTTATATCACTTGGAAGATACCACAAACTTTCTCATAGGTAGTTAATATTCGAATTAAGATTTCACTCTGACAACAAGGCTGAATACCACTCATGAAACAAAGAAAATTATTCAATTTGAGTGATTGAAAAATTGGTTCAGGAATTCAGCTATTAATGCAGGATTTAGGAAACGAGAAAAACTCGCTGATTGGAAACAGTTCATTCTTTATTTAATTATGTTTCCTACATAATTTGACACCTCCCAACGGTTTACCGCCTCATTGTGGCTGGGAGGTGTTCCTGGGTGTCGGACTGCGACGTACAGCGGGGGATTCATCCCCTGGCAGGCTCTCTCAAGGAAAGAGTCCGGCGTTTCCATCTGGAAGCCTAGCTAAGAGTAAACCAATACCAGGATCCACCACCGTCCTGACATAATCTCCATGGTATCGAGTCGCATGGTGGTAAATCTCCCTCTGATCCACAAGGGCTGCGACTGCCTGTGGTGGTGAAGACCTGGGGCAGACTTTAGCCAGATTGACCTTGGGACTAAACATAATGGCTTAACCAGAAAATCTCCGAAAAATGGAGATTATGCTGGGGCCAGCACAATCACTGAGGACGGACCATTCAAGGATCAAGTAAGTACATAACTTGACATCGCATGTTGTGTGGATCGCAGCGTTTCTTTCGCTCGATTCGTTTCATCGCATTCAGCGTTCAGAAATGCATTCTGATTTCTGATTTTGGTGTGGTTTCGCCTTCCACTTGAGGAATTAGGCCTTCTTTATGAATATCTTCAAATGCTGGTCGAGTTGTTGTTACCTGGGAACCTGAGATAGCCACGCTAATGCGCTACTAGATTTCCCGCAGGCTTCCACCAGCTTATGTGGAACGGAGGGTGCTCTTCTCAAATAAGTGTGGCACCAATTTTTCCACCATAAGGGTTGAGAGGCTTGATTGGCCATGCGTGTGAACAAACCAGGGCTTTTCGTTTATTGAATGGGATCACTTTCAATGTAGTACCTTCTTGCTTATTTGAAGCACAGTGAATTAAATAATGTAGGAGCTCACGTGTCATTCACAGAACGTTTTTGAGAATAGCCCTGTTTGCATGCTAAAAGGAACAATTCTGTTGGCATTCTTAAGAAGTGCAATAGAAACCCGAAGGAACCATTTTGGACACATGTTTTCACAATGAATTGAATTGCCTTCCCATTAATTTGATGTATGTGGATCAAGAAAATGCTTACTGTCAAGATGAAGCATTGATGATGAGACATGAAACACAGAAAACAGAACAATAATTTTTATGTTTCATACGTTAATTGTGGAACTTTGTCAGCTAAGGTCAAGATTACTACTGTACACTTTGGTCTCGGCACTAAACAGAGCAGGCAAAGTTTCAATCAATTAAAGTAAAATAAGTGAAGGCAAAAAATGGATGAGAGTTGTGAAAGAATCAATGCATGCCGCCGGTAATTGGGTTAGTATTACTCATGTGCTCCTATAATCCACAATTTTCTTGGAAGCCTCGTTGTTTCAGACAGAAAAAATGCGAACTTGTGTGGATGGTCATAGATTGTAAATTAGCTAGTTGATGAGTTCTGATTAGCTTTTAACACCTTTTAGCTCACAATACTTCACCTTACGGTTAAACTCGTTTTCCTTGAAGCTGTTTTGTTGTCATTGTTGCTGTGGTCTGCTCCTTAGGAAGCCCTGCTCGCCGAAAAAAGTTCATATGAGACTTCATTTTACAAAAGCGCATTAAAAAGACGATATCCGTAGGAAAGTGCGCCCATTATGTCGACACATGTCGGCTCTTCAAAAACCCAGCAGGTCACTATTCAACACCGAAGTTAATTGAAAGCCTGTTCCTAAAATGTTTCACAGTGCATTGCTCTTACTTGATTATTCTACACCATCAAGTAAGCTACTTAAAACAGTTTTATTTTGCAGCAATAGTTAATAAGGTGCGCGTGCCGCGCAGTGATTAGAAGCGTCTGGAGGCAGCATTTTTAGTTCGACCTCTCCGCCAAAGCTAGCCAATCCCTCCTCCCACTGGGGTTCTCAAAATGGTACTAGATTTCTTTTTGAGTATAAGAACACTAACTTAGTCCATTGGTAGGCTGGCTCTCCACGCTAATTGTACGAACAAAGTCAAGTGCACGACATGACTTTAAGAAACAATCAAAACTGGTCGCTTTATCATCTATCGTTTTATTATTAATAGTGAATTCTAAAAAATCGCAAACGTTTGTTTGAATACTGCAAACAGACTACACTTCATTCGCTTTAATATATTCTAAAAATCGTAGATTTATCGAAAATGGCACATAAATTCTTGGTAACTAGGGAAGACACTTTAGGCTTGGGGAAAGCTATAAAAGGATAGAAAGGGATGAAGCTCTCGGCGTTGATCAATCCCTGAGAGATACGCCACGCATTCGACTTCATTAAGCGTTGTTGGAGGCGATTGAGTGCATACCTGGCTTTTACAGTGACTCGCGGTGGCCTACCGATGTATCGAGCCAGTGCTGCTACCATCCTAGACAAGTCTGATACAAATTTGTCGACCCCGGAGGGATCGAACGCTTGGTGAGCAACGGGCGCGGGGACCGATTTCACGTGTGTGTTGCAAGGCGCCTCCGACCAATGCGCCTCATGAGCCCTAGGAGGCAAGTTATATTTTGTCAATAGTTCATGAAAAGTTTGGCAAGTGCAAAATTTTTTAGAGAAGGTATCTCCCACAATCGCTGCTGAAAGTATGCATTATATAAATATGTACGATTTTTAAAAATATTCGTTTGACTTTGAGTCAGTTTAGGGCTCAAATTTTCAAAAATAATTGAAAAGAAGGTTCAGAATTTTACCAATATTAAAACAATGCGACAACCTCATCACAGAGGACGCTCCCGGTGATGTCAACGGAGTGTCCCTTAATTAAGCAGAAAATGCTGCTAGCTTCATTGTTTGAAATACAAGCCTGCATGAAAAAAGTCGAAGATCTTCTGCTTTCCCTGAAATCAGAATTTCAGGTTCTCAAAAAAGAAAGTATGCACCTTATTGGAAACAGTACTAATGGCTATATAGCCTACTCTTTTTTCAACCCATTTATCGCAAACTCCTCTCACTTGGTGCATCTTTGGACCATTTCGAAGTGTATTCCCTTGGGTATAGATGATGGGATAGTTTTTTAGCCAGCGAACAGCGCATTCCGACTACATAATGTGAGTGTTGGTTGTATTCCAGAAGAAGCCGCTTTTAGGGCATCATATTTCTTTCTTGGTAACGCTCGGAAAGATGAAAATCTCACCGGCCTGTTCCATTTGAGCGACTTCACCATTTCAATGAAAAGCATCCTTTCTTCAGCAGCTTGGTTTGAAGCTTGATTATGACCGACGTTACGGTCGACATCATGTGAGTTGAGAAGATGAGTAGTGGAATGATAGTCAAAAATGCCGACACCGAAATTTTGTGCGACGGTGTGTTATCTGATAAGTACCGATCTTCTTCCTTTTGTCTCTTATATAGCGGTCGTGTGGATTTTGACATTGTAGAATGCGGCCTCAATCACTGGATGCATATCAGCATTAGAAGACGATGTTTTGATGTTGTAGGAGCAGAGCGAAGAAACCCTTCATAGCTTGTCTTGATCGCTTTATGTTCATCCCGTTCCAGTGCAACCAGAGAATTGATCGCTTCTCACAGGTTTCTCTCGCCATCTAATCTCCTACACAGTGGTGGATGGTGTGCGGTACCGAAATAAGGTCATTTGATGATTGAGCAGTTTGTCGCTTCTTGACACCCTTTGTCAGAGCGTTTTAAGGAGTTCATCCGCAGGCAGCCTCCAGCTGTTGTTGACGAGAGAGATTTTATGGCCGTGGCGATTCCTGCGCTCAGGTAATCGACAAATTGTTTTCAATGTATTGGCCTGAGCACAAATATTTAAACACAGAAATGTATAATGAAGAAACATAAAATGAAAATAATAAATAACAGAAGTTGTTTCGAAGAAAAAAATGATATCAGGACAGGCTCCACAGGAAACTTTTGCGGTTGAACTAGACGTAGTTCACCATTCAAAATTTTGTCAATACTGGGCACCAGCTTCGAAAACTTTCCGACAAGAAGCGAACCTACCAAGTTTTTATGACTTAGGAATTTGCGGAAGTTTTCTTTTTTGGAGAATAACCCACTTCAAATCCGCGGTTTTAGCTGTCGTCTTAGAAAAAAAACATGCCAAACTTTAGGGAGTTCTATTATCAGTTCTTCTGTCGTCTTTAAATCTCATAGATATGGTCGGAAGTATCAAAACCTCTTCTTAATTTATCCTTCCTTCCTTTAGGTGGTTTGGCGTTTACAACGAGTCGAATGCTCCTTTGATTTTCATGGAATTTTATCTAAGCATGGTAATCATTGGACTTATTTGAGTGGTTCATCAAAGAAATTGGTAATTACTGAATATAAAAATAAGGAGTAACAATGTTAGCTTTTTACTTACTGCCCATTCTTTTCTCACTGTTGAGTGCTATGTGAAATCAATAAATAAAAGGTTAACATTGTGATTTCGACTGCAGCTTCGGCTTAAATGGGTTCAACGCCGATATGTACGCCCTAGATTATTCCCATTCATGGGTGCTTGCTGTTAGCACCGATAGATTAAAATAAGCCTTCATTCATCTACGCCGGAGTAAAATGTAAAGAATAAAGCGTTGAGCGCTGTTTAATCCTTGTGGGATAACCAATGAATTAAACTGCATTCATGATGTCGTAGAGATGATAGAATGCAAATTCCACCTCTATGATGACTTGGCCAGGTCTACCGATGTAGGGAACCAGTGCTGCTGCCCTCCCGAGCAAATCGGGCACCAATTCGCCGACCACGGAGATATGAAGCGTTTGATGAGTCTGAATATGGGATCAAATCAACGACTACATGCTTATTACATGGCACCACAAACCACTGCCCTACACTGGAATCCTCTAAAAGAGAGATGGTAAAATGAGACATCTTAGCGCTTTGTGCAGCATCGAATGAAAAACCTAAGGTAGGAGTGTCTGAATTTTATTCGTTGTTTGTAGCAATGATTTAGCACATATCGATCACGCCGAAATGAAAGTGTTGCTCAAATGGTGGGATTTTTCATAGCCCGTTCAAAAAATGCATTCCTTGAGCAATTGCTACTTTGAAAAAAGGCCTATTGAGATTTCGATAACCCACAGGATACATATTACTTATTCAGAACAGTGCACTTAAATTTTCACTTCGATTAAAAATTATTTCATTAGTTTTGAGTGTCCCAGATCCCCCATTCACATGAACCATAAGAGGTCTGCTAGTCACAACTCTACGTGAAGCGTTCCCTAACTTTGGACAGGACTTAAACGTCGACCAAAGAGACCCTATAGCTTCCATCAGACTCCGATGAATTCAGGGAACGTATCTTCTGTCGATGTCACGTCGAATTTACTTACAAATTCCGTACAGACACAACCATATCCATGCATTCGGATGTTGGTGTGCTTCCTTCTATAATAACATTATTCCCGATGTAAGTTGCCCAGTAAATTTAACCTGCAACTGACCTGAAGAAGGCCAGTGTGCTATACATAATTACAATCTCGCAAAAAACAAGGGAAGAGCTGCCATTATACTAGAAGTGTAATGCTGTTGCTGGCGTTAGAGTAAACGATGTCCTTCCAACTCGATCGCCTTGCGAGAAGAGCTTGGAATTTATTTGTGCCAATTTCAGTCACTTAATGATTAGCTGATTAGAAATGGCGCAGATGATAACTTCTCATAGCGATGACGACTAATAATTTGTGACGCCCGAAATAATGAAAAGTTAATGGGAAGACTTTAAGAGAACATTTTTGCTAACGTTTGAAATGAAATCACCTGAGCTTCAGTGGAAACGTCGTCGAGTACATAAAAACAACTATTAGAAACAGATTTTAAAGCTCCTAAAGCATTAACAGTTACAGGATTTTGAGAAAGGAAACCCGCGTCATCAATTTAGTTTAAGGTTTCTCTTTAGCTAAACAAAATTCCGCAACACTATTTCCTTAACTGCGTACTATAGTGGGTTGCCTGAAATACAGCGACGTAAGTTGAAGTACATAGTTAATTACACTAACAAGTTCAAAATACTTTACGGTTAACTAGGAATTATTTAAGTCTTTCAGAGATTTATGCTTCGGATATAAAGGATAAAAGATGAAGCTCTTGGCGTCGAGCAATCCCTCAGGGATGCGCCATGCAGTCGACTTCATTAAACACCGTTAGATGTTATTAAATGCATATCTGGCCCTTAACAATGACTCTCGATGGTCATGGGTCTTGGGCGCTGGGATCGATCCCCTGTGTATTGCAGGCCGCCCACAACCATTGTGCTATATGCAATCTTATGTTTCGATATAAGAATCTCTAAAACACTGAACTGAGAAGGAATTCCAGTATTTCGTAGAAGTGCACAAGCTTGTCAACGAAATCGATGGTATTTACCACTAACCAGAGAAATACACTAACAAAATGTCACCGCACTTTACATACTTCTGGAAACACTTCTATCCATATTGTTAATAATTCACAAATCTTTCTAAGCGTTAGGGAGCAATTTTGTTCGCACAGTTAGTAATTCACGGAATTCCTTAAGTGTGAGGGAGCACCGAGTCGTTTATGGGTAAGACGAGGTGGAAAGTGCTGAATATCGGTCTAAATGCTTTCTAGGAGTAAAACTGTGTCTGGACTGGGATCCAAATCGATTCATGACAAGAGATTCCAATCTGTATTGTATCCAAGAGTGTTAGACCTTCCGTATACAGGCAACAGCTGTGTTGTACAGTAGTTGTATCCTGCACATTCGTTCAGTCAAAAAATCTGGAATCTTACGATATTTGGATACTTGGACACTTGAATAGCCCGTGTTCGCTGGTTGTGCGGGCCCCAACATAATTCGCTTCTTTCCTAAGTTTTGCCTACCTAATCACTGTAGTTCCCTGCAGTCCCGAGGTCAGTCAGGCTAAAGTCCGCCCCACGTCGTCACCACCAGAGGCAGTCGCCGCCATTGTAGATCAGAGTGCGATTTGCCGCCATGCGACTAGTTAAGTGGTGGATCCTAGTATTTGTAATAGTGGAATCTTACGACAGAAAAAAAAACCGGCAAAGCGGAATCATGGCACTTTAAACAAATGAGCCCCATGTCTAGTCAGTAAAAGCTCGGCAAACTATCCGTCAATGAGTCTATCCAGCCTTATGGCGGACGAATAAAAGCTTTGCTGGTATTTTCGCGAGTCATTCAATGATTAACGACATTACAGTACAGCAAATCACGGTTAGCAACGTTGATAAAAACATCTTCGCCATAATGTTGTAACATCCATCTGAAAGTGAGCTTCGCAGAAGCAGCTGGTCATAAAGAGCTCGGAAAAAGTGGAAGGAATAAAAAGCAGCCACTCAACGATGTTATCTTAGTAAGGTTATAAAAAATATGCAAAAAAAAACAAAGAGCAACGATGTTTTAATCAGTTATGAAGAAATATCTCGCCTTCATTAGAAAGTCATAATAGAAATTTATAGCAAAAAAGTCACGATGAAGGATAAAATTTAGACAAAATTGGGTCAAATGGGCTGACCTTCCCTACGTTAGTGAATTCTGCAAGCTTGGCAGATGCGATAAAATAGGAACTAAATAAACTCAAAAACTAGGACTTGGCAGAAGAACGTGGTGAATTCATGTAGGATTTAAGACCAACGTCAGCACTATGTTGCGGACATTGACTTGATGGGACCTCCGATGACTGATTTGATGGGACCTCCGATGACCTTCTATATCACGAGATATAGATCAACCACAAAAATCAATATTATCACGACACTAAAAGATTAATGGCTCCATCTAGATGGAAACTTCTAACTAGTTTTCTTTCGCGAGTGTAGCCTAATTTACCCATTTCATTCACTTCATTAACGTCTACTAAAATTACTGGTGCCTGAACAGCCACTCATTAACCTAAAACGGATGCGCGCCGTTTAGCGTGGCTCTCCGGATGAAATATGAGGAGTTTTTCATCGGTTGCGGACGTTCTGGTTTTCCGAAAATGAAAGAAAATTTCATTGACTAGAGGGTTTTAGAGTTTGTGTGCGTGAAATTATGGAAGAGACTTTGTTCTATCGTTCTGTAGGCATTAATGACACGTATCCTTCTATTTCCTGCGTTGGTATGGTCCATTGTGCGAATACATTTCTGTGAGCACATGCAAGTATTTTTCACCCTATGTTGAGCCTATTTCGGTGTTATTATATCGGTGAATTCCATTCAATTACCATAGAGATGAAAATGAAACAACAGGCAATTGTTGGTCAAAATACCAATTAACAGACCTTTTCAAAAAATGTTTTTTGCTATCCATTGAGTGTAAAACAGGTTTTTCAAGTCCCACCTCTCCTCCTTTGATCTGCTTTCGATTAGTTATCAAATAAATATAAATAATGTGACAAAAAGGTTCTGAAAGCAGTGAATTGAAAATTATCCAAACGCGGAGGGATAGTGTCTTCAGCGGTCGTTGTTGGCTAAAGTTCTCATTCTACTCAATGGACTCCGACGGCTCTAAAGGCATAAGTACATGACTTCTAATTTCTCGTTCAAGCTAATTTACTACTGGTGGTTCACCGAGTTATGTTGATCCAAAGGTGGTCGAATACTCACTATCGAACTTCGTCGAATTGATCCGTCGTGGATATAAGCTTAATTGTTAGAACTGGATCCACAACTCAATCCGTAGACACAGAAGAGAGGTTAACTGAGATACGTCTCTGTACGACTATTTCATGGCTTTTGTTGATCTAACTCACTATCAGGTATCCCATAACGTGGTCACTAAAAAGGGTAGAGAAGCTCATTTTGGATGAATCAGGTGATGTATACCATTGTTTTCAACACTACTGTGAAGTGATACCTGAAATAAAACCTTTTCCAATACTCCTTAGGCTTGGAAAAACAGAAATATTACTCCATTTTTTTCAATGCTTTGCGTTTTGCGTCGATTCAAGCAGTCTTCGATGTTATGGACTACCACTTATATTTCAATCCTTGAAATATAACTGTTGTTCTCTCACTTTTCTTCAGTATAACTCGGTTTCTTCCCTAATAAACTCGTCAGACTTACTTTATTACGTTTTCTACACTGCATGTCATTTGTATTACTCTAGCGCGTTGTCTGTCTATCTACCATCATTCATATGACAGATGTGTGCCACCTTTCCTGCTTTACTTCTTCACATGCCCAACTTTGTGTACTGGCGCCTCCCCTTCCAGTGCGACATTTTTTTTATTTTTTGGAGTTTTTAATTTAACCGTCGTTCATTTGATACTTATTTATTTTATTTGACCCGTCTCCACGTCTGCTGTGCGGATCCCAGCACTTCTCACATTCGATTCGTTTCCTTGCATCCATTATCCACGAAGATCATCCAACTTTTACGTGTGGCTTCGGTTGTTGCTTGAGATTTCCATTTAATCTTGAATGTCGTACAATGCTGGTCGAACAATTCTTCTTGGAGTCCTGAGATAGTCGGGCTGTAGCGTTCCCATCTGGATCGCAGAGAGTGATTTTCCCAGACAAGTCAGGTACCAACTTCTCTACCCCGGAGGAATGACAGGCTTGGTTGGCCCGGTGCGGAATCGAACAAGCACCATGATCGTGATGACGTACATCACTACCACTGTGCTCTCCACCTCATCGTTTATTTGATAACACTTCCAAAATTGGTCTTCCCGTTTGACAGAGCGCAAACCATAATCTTTTTTATTTTTAATTAAGTAGTAGGACAACGCTTAGCTTTTAAGTA